>CM062601.1:6000000-6667904 GCA_031470985.1 Agastache rugosa | reverse complement strand
TTGATGATTCGATGAAGCTTGAGAATCGGCGAGCTTCTGGTTTTGACTTGGTCGAAGGTTCTCCAATGATTGCCGATGATGGATGATCTTCAATCCATCTTCTCTCTTACGAATTTCTTCTTCCGATTGATTGATGCTTGAAGTGGCTAAATTTCGTCCGTCTTGGAGTTGTTCGATGTTAAGTCTTGAGAGATTGTCTCTTTGATTTGGATTTTGAGATAACTTATGTAGAGGTTCGGTGGAGATGGAGTGGGGACTGTTTGTGTTTGGATTCCCAGCTGATGATGTTTCCCCTTGATTTGGCGTTGAAACTTCTTCTTGATTTCCAGCTGGTGGAGCTTCTTGGTTGATTTGAATTTCCTCCTTCCGGCTCATTGTCCCAAATTAATGGTTCGGCCGCATTACGATTCTATTCTCTTGAGCCCTTGCTCGAGTCAATCTTGAAAATTCTCCTTCGCTTCTTCGTTTGATAGAATCTCTATATTCGAAGGAGGATTCGTCAAAGGTAACATGTGGAGTTACTTCGACTATTTGAGTTCTTACGTTGAAAACTACGTATGCTTTACTCACGGCGGAGTAACCAAGGAATACTCCTCGGTACGTCTTTTCGTCGAACGTCTTGAGCCGTGTCTTCCCATTATTGAGAATGTGACATTTGGATCCGAATACCTTGAAATATCCAATGTATGGTGATTCGTTGTTCCATAGCTCATACGGTGTCTTTCCTTGCCTTGATGTGAGTAGGGAGCGATTCCGAGTGAAGCAAGTGTGTTGATTGCTTCGGCCTCGAACTTCTTTGGAATGGCGAGCTAGCTAGCATTGAGGTAGGCTGCTTCCTTGAGAGTTACGTTTCTTCGTTCGCTACACCATTCTGCCGAGGTGTGCGAGCTGCAGATGTTTGGTGTTGAACTCCGTTCTTCTCGCAAAAATCATAAATAGTTTCATTTAGAAACTCCGTTCCACGCATACGATCTTATTGCCATTATCTTGCACTCCTTCGTGTTGATAATCTTTCCGGCGGGATAGGTAGCTTAGTTCTCGTTTCGCTCTTCGGTACAAGAAAGATACCCATGTGAATCTTGAGAAATCATCCACAACGACAGTATATTTTCTGCCATTGAAGGCTTCTTTGAAGTGCTTGGACCAAAAAGATCCATGTGAAGAAGTTGAAGAACTCGATCGGTTAGTAGTGGCTTCGAGAGAGAATGAAATTCTTGTTTGCTTTCCTTGTTGACACGCGCTGCACATATGACTTTGTCATATACTTGATACGGAATTCCATTAGCGGGCCTGGTTCACAGCCGGTTTGTTGATTGTCTTGAAGTTGAGATGATTCGGCCGCGTACCACGCCGGGTGACTTCATTCTTGCTTTTTGATACAAGACAAGTCTCCGGAGGCTATTTTTGTTCCGGTCGGCGAAGTACATATTTCCTTCTCTTTTCCCTCTTAGGAGTATCTTGCTTGCGTTTCCACCGATCAAATCCTCACGTAAGATCAAACTTGACGAGAAAAACCGTTGTCGCGGAAATTGGCTAATGGAAAGCAAGTTATGTTGCAATCCTTGTACATAAGAAACATTTGGGATTATAACATTTCTAGTTTTAAATGTACCATAACCTTTGGTTAGGCCTTTGGAGTTGTCACCAAATGTTACTTGTGGACCTGTACGCTCAATATACTCCTGGAGTAGATGCTTTAGGTGCGTCATGTGCTTGGAACATCCACTGTCCAAGTACCAAAGCGTTCTCATCGACTCCTCAGAGATGCGTCGATTCCTTGCAACCTAAACAAAAAGTTAAAATTCAGGTACCCAGTTTTAATTGGGTCCTTGTGGGTTAGACATAGATCCTTTGACGACCCAGATCTGCTTGATGACTCGAATTGGGTCATTTGATCTGATAATTCTCCCAGCTGAGTCGATATACACATTCATTGTGTTCTTCTTTTGTGGTCTTGATCTTCGTGTCTTCTTGTTTTGTTGTCTGGATTTCTTTTGGTTTCCGACGTTTGTGTGCCTGCCGCTAAAGGAGAGACGTTCCTTAGTCTCTGCTTGCAATACTCGAATGTGTAATCTTGTGTGGAAATGATTATCCAGCTGATACTCGTAGGAGTGGTATCCTGTTGGGAAAATTAATAGAGTTTTGATTGGATACCAAAACCCAGCTGACCCCAACCGAGTAGATGATCGCACAAGCCTCAAGCGTTTTCGACGCTCAGCATGTTTGAGCTTATAGAGTTTCTTAGTTTACGGGTAGTCCATTCGGCATTGAAGACGAAAACGGCAGAAGACCACGGTAAACGAGACAGCTTACAAGAACTGTGAAACGGTGCCTCAGCGAGCAACGACGGACAAGCGGAGAGTCAAAGACACGATATCAAGACCCGGCTTCCGATGACGGAAACCCAGCCTCGGTGTCAAAGACCCGGCCAATCCTTGATAAAAGGCCCGGCTTAGTGTCGATGACACGGCTCGAGAGTCTAAAACACGGCTCGGGTCGATGACACGGCTCGGAGTTGAAGACACGGCTCGGAGTTGATGATACGGCACGAGAGTCTAAGACACGGCTTAGAAGTCAAGACACGGCGGAAAGTCCAAGCAGTCGAAGATACGGCCGAAGACACTTAGCGAGCTCGAAGACGAAGACACCATGCCAAGACAAGATCCCGATGTCGAGAAGATCTTGTCGACGCGATCAAATCGAGAGAAGGAATAGCCCTGCGAGAGATGCGGACCTACTGAGTAGAGTAAAGGCCGAGAAGTCAACAAGAGTAGGTAAGATTCAAACGGCTCTCTTCCAACGGCTAGTTTGAATCTGCACCTATATATATCTCTCCTCCTCCATTGAAGAAGGGGGCTGACAAGACGACTAAAGAAATAGAAGAAAACAGAAAAATGAACAACGATCTTCAAAGCCAAGTCTTTCAAGAACACCCAGCCAGTCAGATGTGTTCTTAGTTGTTCTATATTCGGTCATAGGCGGAATTAGATCGAGAATAAATATCTTAAGCCTAGTTTGAACGAGTTCATCATACTCCTCATACATTCTTCCATTGTAAGAACTCGTTCATAGTTGGAAAACCATACCCAAACCCAAACCCGGAAAGGTTAGGTAAAGGTACGGCTTGCTCGAAGCGTGTAATTCGAGTGGTTAGGTTCTTCGGTACCCGAAAGCGAAGGTGTAGGCTTGACGAGTGCCCGCAAGTTGTTGGAACACGGCTCGGGTTAGAGTTGTGAAGTTGCTTGGTACTTGGAAACCAAGTGGTAGTGAATTACCAGTGAATCTGGTCGTGGACGTAGGAGGGGTTACTCCGAACCACGTTAAAATGCTCTCTGTTATTTATCGCTTTGTTTTATGCATGTTACTAACCTTCATGAGCATACATTTCAATGCGTAAACTAACTAAGCGAAAAGTGAAACAGAGCTTTGCAATATATTTGAAGCAACGGACGGACTTTCCAAATCCACCATATTCGCGCACACACGGCCAATTTGTGTCGATCAAGCTGCCATCCAAGATCGAACACGACCTCACTGAAAGAGTTTTAACATGGAAAAGTTTTTAAACCTTGGTGTATTCACCCTCACCTCTACACCAAGGTATCCGTCTTGGGACCCGACAATTGGTATCGGAGCGGTGGTTCAAAAGATCAGCTTTGTATGCGACAAGTCAGCATTTCTTTGCTGATAGAGGTCACCTGAACAGATCCTTAATTTTTCAAAATCTTTTTAAAATCATTATATTGCATACTGTCATGGAATCTTCTATGTGCAGGAATCTTCCAACATTCTCAGTCGTTGATCATCAGATATGGAAGTTAGACTCGAAAGCTTTACGTGCGCGCAAAACGACATGATGTGGGATGTTATCAGCGACGGACCCATCATCATCATGAAATCGAAAGACAAGCGAAACCTTACACAGGCTGAACCGGTACTCGGCAACTTGTGAAGCCCGGGGACTACTCTCGGAAGAAGAAGACAATTTGGATTGGACGGCCCCTACGCTCGCAACGTCATCTCCTCAACGGTGACGGACGCTTATCTCGGCAAGATCATCAGCGCTGAGACGGCTAAGGGGATGTGGGACACTCTAGCCAAGGCTGTGTGAAGGCTCAGAGGAAATTCAAGAGAACAAATTCTCAGTTGCATGCCAGAAGTTCGACAACTTCAAGCAACTCCCCTACGAGTCCATTGATCAAATGGAGCTCAGATTCTCCAACCTCGTCATCGAGATCGAGACGATCCGAACTGGAAAATATACAGTTCTAGATAAGAACTTGAAAGTTCTTGCAGCTCTCTCCTCGAGAATGGTGTACACACAAAGTGGTTCGCCAAAGCGGAAACGATCTTGGCGGCATGGAGATGGAAAAATTGTTCTCAATCTTGAAGGCCAACGAATTTGATGCAGGGATCACAAGCGAGAGATTCATCCAGCCGAATGAATGAAGCAAAGCTAATGATCAAGCCAAGGAAAGAAGCTCAATCAGCTCAGCTTGGAAGGACCAACAAGGAGCACAGAAATATGAGCAAAGAAGAATTGAACGAAGAAGTTGCCATGCTTGTACGGAGCATTAATCGAGTGGAACAAAACGAGGAAAGGTACAAGAATATCGTGAAGGTTCATCACGACAAGCAACTTTACCCAAAGAGAAACCCGGTGAGTCATCCTCCCAAAGAAAAGATAAAGAGCTCAAGTCGAGCAAGATAGAAGAAGATCAAGTATTTTCTTCCGAGCTCGAGAAGATGAAGCATTTTATTGAAGATGCATCTTCATGGGATTCCTCAAACCCGGTTGTTGAAGAAGAGGTTACCCGGCTAAACATGTCGGGAATAGCATGAAATGCAAACACGGATTTGGATATACGAGTGAGTAAAAAGTCTCGAGAGATGAAAGAAGCCCCGACGAATCCCGGTTGGACATGGCACGGCTCAGACTTTGCATGCTAAAGAGACCTCGCTCGAAGAAGTGCTCAGCGACTTCAAGAGATTACTAGAAATCCTTGAAATCTAGCCCAGCTGAGATTCGGAGCTAAGGAATGAGCTCAAGAAGAAGAATGATCAGGAGCTTGAAGATGAGAAAACACAGCTGATCAAGAAGCTGAAGATGGCCAAAGCTGAATCAGATCAAAGAATGACTCCAGCCAATACAAACACAGCTGGAACCAAGCCAAGGATGTACCAAAGAGGTCGTACATAATCAAGCTAGCTCTCTAAGCTCTGTCCTATCAAAGAAGAAAACTGCTCGGCAACTCCAAGCCCAAGAAAAGCGACTCAGTGATCACGAGCTTAAAGGCGACGAAGATAAATCCGAGCGGTGGAATCAAAAATCAAAGACGGAGAATGTCATCCGGCCACAGAACATCAAGGTCAACTAAAAAGACGGTGAGAAGGATCTCAGCTGGTTATAAAGCTAAAAATCAACCGAGCTTCACAACAAGATTCCAGCAGACGAGATATCAAGCTAGATATCAAGCTGACAGACTCCAGCTATGAATTGGACCTCATCAAAATGGAGTCAACAAGGTCCTAAGAAGAAAGGACCATTTCAAAGACCAATCTAAAGTATCACTCACAAAAGATAAGGACAAATCTGGGTTATCAATGGAACCCTCAACAACAAAGTCGGACCCAATCACAACTGGGTGTCGAATGAGTGATAACAGGTCAAAGTGGGACATGCGCGTTTTGAGGAGTCATCAAGCGTACTGTGAAAGAAAGACAGCTGGTGATCAAAGCTCTTTACTTACCTCAAAGCTCTTCAAAGAATATGTCAAGCGTACTGGTCCCAGGAAACCTTTGGTGATATCTCGAAAGGATACGTCAAAGGATTTAGCTCATTTGAGACAAATAATAATAATATCAAATGTCTCTTATGTTGATGGACTTTAGCATAATCTTTTGTCCATCAGCCAATTGTTGTGATTACGGTTTTCCTAGTGAGTTCGATGCAAAGAACAGGAAATCGAAGATTCTACCCCACAAAGCAACAATGAACTCAGCTAATCATGGAGCAGCTGACCTCATCAAAGAATTGAGCCAGTGATGAGAAAATTCACTCAAGTGAAGTAGGAAGTAGCTGAGAAAAGAAAGCCACATACTATCAAATTCAGGGGGAACTCCACCGAGCTGGAAATCGACACAGCTGTGATATCGAGGGCGAGGGCAAAGTCAATCCAGCAGAATATTCAAGTGGAGAATCAAGAGAGAAATCCAGCTGAACTATCAAATGTCATCCTCTGGATATCAAACAAAGCTAGATCAAACATGGATCGCAGAATCCAGAAGATGAATCAAGCTGAGGGGGAACTCAGTTCAGCAGATTCACCATCAATTGGTATTAACAATTGATCTCATCCCAGTCCAGCAAGATCTTCAAGAAGAGCATCCAGCAGGAAATACTCAGCTGGATCACCGTGTGTCATCAAGAAGGAATCGGACACAGCTGGACTAACTCAGCAGGAACCCCAAGGATTTCAAAATGAATTTATCAAGTCAAGGGGAATCAAACCCAGCTGATAAAACACAATTGGACCATCCAATTGAGGGGGAACCTTGCAAACGGTGCCTTCCCTCAGAGGAAGAAGGTCAAGATGACTCACTCCAAACTGAGTCATACAGCTGAGAAAGACCATCAATTGGTATCAGCTGAAAAGGAAGAGCCAAAAGTGCATCAATTGGTATCAACTCCAAGCTGACTGGAGTTACCAAGAACGGGAAGAAATTATTGCCAGAACGCCGCCGTCAGACCTCGACTCTCCTTCCTCCCAATATCTTTTTGATGAACCAAAAGTGGGAAAAGGATTGAACAAAAAAATGGGAATAAAAAGGGGGAAAGGATTGAACAGAAAAGGAATCAAGAAATTTAATGGCGAGCTGGAAAGGCAACTGGAGAAAGAGCGCAAACTCTTGTCAAGGCATGTGGAGCAGCCAAGGAAGAGTTTAGTTAGGATTTTTGTTTTGTGTTTTTCTGTAAAAGTTTGTAAAGGTTTTGGCATCATCAAAAAGGGAGAAATTGTTGGGAAAATTAATAGAGTTTTGATTGGATACCAAAACCCAGCTGACCCCAACCGAGTAGATGATCGCACAAGCCTAAGCGTTTTTCGGCTCCTTTGTTTGAGCTTATAGAGTTCTTAGTTTACGGGTAGATTCGGCGAAGACGACGGAAGACACGGCTAAGCGACGGCTTAAGAACTCGGCGAAGCCGGACTCGGCGAGAAAGACCAAGCAGAGTCAAAGACCATGCAGTATCAAGACCCAGCTCAGTGACGGAAACCCAGCTCAGTGTCAAATACCCAGCTCAGTGTAAAAGACCCAGCTTAGTGTCGATGACACAGCTCAGGTCTAAAACACAGCTCAGGTTGAAGACACAGCTCAGGTTGATGATACAGCACAGGTCTAAGACACAGCTTAGAAGTCAAGACACAGCAGAGTCCAACGGTGAAGATACGGCGAAGACGCTTAGCAGCTCGAAGACGAAGACCTTCTCCAAGACAAGATCCCGATGTCAGAGATCTTGTCTGACGCGCAGTCATCAGAGAAGGAATAGCCTCTGCAGATGCAGACCTACTTTGTAGGTAAAGGCCAGAAGTCAACAAGAGTAGGTAAGATTCAAACGGCTCTCTTCCAACGGCTAGTTTGAATCTCCACCTATATATATCTCTCCTCCTCCATTAAAGAAGGGGGCTGACAAGACGACTGAAGAAATAGAAGAAAACAGAAAAATGAACAACGATCTTCAAAGCCAAATCTTTCAAGAACACCCCCGATCGGTTTGTGTTCTTAGTTGTTCACATATTCAGTCATAGGCAGAATAGATCAGAATAAATATCTTAAGCCTAGTTTGAACGAGTTCATCATACTCCTTGTTCTTCATTGTAAGAACTCGTTCATAGTTGGAAAACCATACCCAAACCCAAACCCAGAAAGGTTAGGTAAAGGTATGCTTGCTCGAAGCGTGTAATTCGAGTGGTTAGGTTCTTCGATGCCGGAGCGAAGGTGTAGGCTTGACGAGTGCCCGCAAGGCTTGTTGGAACACAGCTCGGGTTAGAGTTGTGAAGTTTCTTGGTACTTGGAAACCAAGTGGTAGTGAATTACCAGTGAATCTGGTCGTGGACGTAGGAGGGGTTACTCCGAACCACGTTAAAATGCTCTGTTATTTTATCGCTTTGTTTTATGCATGTTACTAACCTTCATGAGCATACATTTCAATCTGCATAAACTGACTAACTGAAAAGTGAAACAGAGCTTTGCAATATATTTGAAGCAACAGACGGACTTTCCAAATCCACCACATTCCACACACACACACAGCCAGCTGTGTCGATCAAGCTGCCATCCAGCTGGATCGAACACAGCCAGCTCTCTGAAAAGAGTTTTAACTTGGAAAAGTTTTTAAACCTTGGTATATTCACCCCCCCCCCCTCTACACCAAGGTATCCGTCTTGGGACCAACATATCCAGCTGGGTATCTCTGATATCTTGGTTGATATCGATCAACGTCTTTGTGCTTGTGGCTGGTATCTGTAAAATCCAGCCTGTGGTCTTCGTTGAGGTTGAGAACGTTGTTGTCTGAGTTGGGCTTGAGGTTGTCGCACAGCTGACCTTCTTGATGTCTGTTGTGTTCTCGACGGAGTTTGAGACTGTTTCACAGCTGTTCTTCTTGACGTCTGTTTGTGTCCTCGACGGAGCTTGAGAATGTTTCCACGAATTTGTTCTTCCCGACGCCCGCCGTGTCCTCAGCGTTGATCTTTGAAATTTCTTTGGGATTGAAGGTTCATTTGCACGTACAAACATAACCTTTGTTCCACTTGTGGAGGCAATGTTTGAGGCATCCTTTGATTCGTTGTATCCGGTCCCGCTTTGAGTCTTTGTGGACGCCGAGCACTAATGATCTCGTCCATTGTTGACGTGGCTTTGATGAGAGCTACTATCATTTTAGATAGTACCTCTTCGGTGCTTTTCGGCTCAATGATCTCGGTGACTTCCTTTCCGATTCCATTGTGACCTTTTCCACATCTTATCGAATTTGTTTCTTCTCGGTGTTGAATTTCTTCATCAGTCGATCTTGTTTCACTATTTTGTCTTTTAGTGAAACGACTTCATTGGAGGACTTGTATCGAGTTGTGTCGATACTTTTGTCTTTTCCGGTTCCGCCTTCGGCTCGGCATTCTCACACATAATGACGTCAAGGATCTCTTGAAGCTTCCTTGGAATCGTTCATTACTTTCTACTAGACTCCAATCAGGTAGTCCAGATTCTGAGTTCTGTGTAGAGTGATCGTGTGATGGTGAGATGTTAGATAGATTTAGAGTTCGAGATGTTACCTCATCTTCATCGATGCCGTCTGTTTGTCCCATGAAGCATGTATCCCAATCAGGTTCATCATGGGCCATCAGGGCTTCTTCTTCCGAGTCTGAAAATGGCATGTCATCCATTTTCTTGCACTCTGATTCTTCATCGACGATATAAGCTCTCCTTCGTCATTGCCTTAGCTTTTAATTGGTCTTTGTCTTTCTTGGACGGCTTTGGACAATCTTGTCGGTAGTGTCACAGTTCCTTGCAGTTGAAGCAACCTTCACCTGTTCGTTGGTCAGCTGACTTCTCATCGATTCTTTGCGTACTTATCTCCGTAAGTCCTAAAGAACTTCTTGTATTTGCCCTTGCGGTGTTGAGTGTTATAATTTTTCACCATCATGGCAATTTCTTCGAGTAGCTCCTCTTTGCTCATATCCTTTTTGTCCTTCTTCATCTTGGAGGACTCAGCTGACTTGACATGAGCTGACTTTTCAGAGTTGGCTCTGAAAGCTATTTCTTTTGGAGCTGGGGTGAGTTCTCCGTCATTAAATACGCTTGAAGATTCTTCTTAAGTGATCTTCAAGTTGTATTCGTTGGCTTTTAAGAGTGAGAACAACCTTTACGTAGATAGATCACCCAAGTCACTTCGACTTTGGTGAACTACCTTGTAAGTGTTCCATTCGGTGAAAGAGGCTGAAAGAACCTTTAGATTCTTTTCCGTGGGTATACTTCCCAGGTTCGATTGTCTCTATCTCAATGACTATGTTTGAGAACCTTAGCTCCATCGCTTCGATGGACTCGTTGGCTAAGCTGCTTGAAGTTGTCGAATTTTTGGCAAGCTATTGTGAATTTGTTTTCTTTGATTTCTTCGGATCCTTCACATAGCTTGGCAAGTATTTCCCACATTCCTTGGTTTGTCTCGCACTTGATGATCTTACTCGGGTAGGCGTTTGAGGCTGTTGATGAGATGGTGTTTCTTGCGAAGGCTGTCCGGACCAGCTTGCTTTCGTTCTTCGACGAGTAATCCTTCTTTGGCTTGAGAATTGGCCGGTATCTAGGTTGTCTTCCATCATGAGCTTGGTACGAGTTCATTTCCTTGTTTATAGATAAGGATGGGTCCGTACGTGATGACGTCCCACATCATGTCGTGATGTGCACAAAGGAAGCTTTTCAATCTGAATTTCAGTTGCATAGTCGTCTACTAGAAGGTGGGGAGATTCCTCGTTAAGATAAGAATCCATAGACATGTGCGGTATGTAATAAGATGAGTTTTTCGAAAAACGGATGCGTTCGATTGACCACCGACACGAGTGTCAAGAGAGATCTCTTGATACGAAACGGTGGTCTTTTGAACCTTTGCTCGATACCAATTGATGGTCACGAAATTTGGGTACTTGGTGTAGAGGGGGGTGAATACACCAAGTAGATTTTCGAAACTTTTCAAGTTAAAACACGAGTTGGTGAGCTCGGTTATTGATCCGGTGGGGAGGGTCGGTGGGAAAATAACTCGGTGGCGATGCGGAAAGTGGTGGTTTGAAAACTTAGCTCGATTACTTAGAAAAACTCGGTTTGAAAATATTAACTTAACGTTTTCGGCTTAGTCGGGTTGTGCAACTTTTCGAGAGACACATTTGTCTTTGGAGAACGGTTGTGTGTGCAGTTTTGAACAAATATGCAATGATATGAAGGAGTTAGTACACAGCTGAATATAAAGCAATAGTAAAGAGATAGAGTAAGAAGCACGCGAGTTTTTACGTGGTTCGAAGTAACACCTCCTACGTCCACGACCAGGTTCACTGGTAATCCACTACCACTTGGTTTCCAAGTACCAAGCAACTTCACAACTCTAACCCGAGCTGTGTTCCAACAGTTTGCGGAGCCTTGTCAAGCCTATACACCTTCGGTTTCCGGGTACTGAAGAACCTAACCACTTGAATTACGCGCTTCGAGCAAGCGTACCTTTACCTAACCTTTCTGGGTTTGGGTTTGGGTATGGGGTTCCAACCATGAACGAGTTCTTACAATTAAGAACTTCAGAGTATGATAAACTCGTTCGAAATCTAGGCTTAAGATATACAATGAGTTTGGCCTAGGGAACAGACGAAAAACTAAGCAGTTTCTTAACTAGAAACACTTTAAGATAAAGTGTTCTTTGATCTATGTAGAACTGCTTGAGAGCTTTTGAAAGAATGATGATTTCAGATAATGAAAGCTTGTAGAGAGTTTTTCGTATCTGATCCTGAGGTTGAAGACGGGTTTATATAGGTAGAGATTCAAGACTAGCCGTTGGAGGAGCCGTTTGAATCTTACCTACTCTTCTTAAATACAAGATCTGCCGTTGGGCGTATCTGCACTTGTCTTCATTTGTGTCACATCCTAGGTTACGAAGTCTAGGATGCTGATGGCAACAATCCCTCATTGGTCGAGGTAGGTTGACTTCCTCGATTCCGGGATCTTCGCCTTTAGAGGCCGGCTTTTGAATTCGGAGCTGGGTATCTTGAAGTGGAGTCTTCGGAGATAGTTCCTTTGTTCTGTACAATTGGTGGACCAGTGTTTTGAACTTCAGCTCGAATTCTCTTCGGCTTGATCGAGCTCTGTGGATCACTCGAGTGAAGGTTGACGTCTTCTTTCTTTTGCTATTGAATCCGAGTGAACACAGTGGGTCGTATTCTTGTCTTCCGTAGTGACTCTGTTGTAGACACGTTGGGTATTCTTGTCTTCCGCTTCCTTAACCTGTAATCCTAGAACATCTAAGGCTCAAGCAGGCGAGCTGGAAAACACTATTTAGGTTGACGCGATCATCTATTCGGTTGGAGAATCAGTTGGGTTTTGGTATCAAATCGAAACCTTATAATTTTCCCAACAATTTCCCCCTTTTTGATGAAGCCAAAACCTAACTGAGACAACTTATGACGCAGAAAAACTTGTGTTTTATTAATGTAAGAAAATACATTATAACACAAGAAAAAGAAAGAAGGAAAAAAAATCTTCAAATCTTCAGTCTTCAATCCTTCAGTCTTCAGTCCCAGTTGGCTGGGTCTTCTCTTCTGCATCCGTTGTTTCTTTCTTTTGTCTCGTCTCTTCTTCAGCTGATTCTGATTCAGCTGGTTCCTCTAGCTCAACAGTTTGCATCTTCATTGACTTGTCTCTCTTCTCCCTTACTTCCTCCTTTTTGGCATGATCAAAACAGGGTGGGAGATATACACCATCGGCTGTTGCGATGTTTTAGTTTGGCGAAACTGTGGTTTTCAGCTACGAGCGGCGAGGTTTAGAGTCTAAGTGGCTCGGTTGTTGTGTTAGGCTGGCTCTTCTTCGTTTGCATTAGCCTCGAGTTGTGATTGCGAACACGGCATCCTTGGCTTTGATTCGAGTTGGAGGGCGGTCCAATTTGAGTGCTTGGAGGGATGAGTTAGCACGGGAGATAGCATCTTCTGAGTCGGGCATAACTTCATTCCTTGCAATTTTACTTCTTCAGACTTCTTAGATTGAATGAGAAAGTCTGATTCAGCACTTGAGGGACTTGTATTCAGCTCATATCATCATCATCCAATTTGCGGGTGATTGTTGGTGGGTGATGTTTCTCATTTGAGCTTGGTGCGGGGACTTGAGCATCTTTTATTGAAAGATCTCGAAGAAGGTGTCCTGTGGATTGAAGAAAGCGAGGAGAAGGTGGTTGAAGTATCCCATCTGTCTTGGGGTTTAAGCTTGGTTGTTCGAATTTGGAATACTCCGTTGCGGTGTTGGTGATGATTATGTTCACGCGGGGATGTGAACTTTTCTTCCACCGAAAGAAACGACCGGCTTGTGGGTTACAGCTCCTCGGAGAGTGATTACGAATTCTCTCATAATGTCAGCTGGCTTCTCTGCTGACTGAATGAGCACCTTTGACTTGAGTCTTCGGTTTGAAGACAGTGCTTCAGTATATTTTGTCTCCTCAAGTTGTCTCCGATTCCTAGCTGGGACGGAGTTAGATGCATGTTGCTTTGTCTCCTGCATCTTTTACGTGTACTCTGTGGTGGAGCAAGAGCTTTGACATGACTGCTCTTGAATACTCCGGTTTTATCAACATCTGGTCCAGGTCTGTTGACGTTGATTTTTGCATCCCAGGGAGTTGTGTGTCCCGTTCTCCTTTTTTTTTATGTTGAGAGAAACAGCGGGGCTGAGGAGGTCTTTTCGCTTTGTCATTCCCGAGAAAGTTTTACGCACCTTCACAGTGGATGACGTTCTTGAGCTTTGCGATCTCCCATTTGCGCTGGCCTAGTTCGTCGATGGGCTTCGCGCTTCTGGACTTCCGTCTTCTTTGAGGTTCCTGAGAGTTAAGCAACTCTTATCTTGAAGCTTTGACAGATTCTTCAAGTTTGATCGACTTCGGGAGATATCTTTCTGGATTCCATGTTCTTCTTCTGCATCTTTTGTTAGTAGACACAAACAATACCAATTGATGGAAATAAGAAAGAATGCTGAAAAACTTTCTAGGGTTGATGCGTATATCTTCTAGCATATTTAAAGAGTTTTCTTGATGAATGGACGATCAAGATTTGTCTATTGATAAGAAGATCTACGACTGGGAGTGATTCTCGCGTCATGTCAATTTCTTGATTAGAGGATGTGAGTTAATGCGCGAGAGAGAACGGTTGAGGCGTTTTGACTTTTGCCTCGAAACTCCCATTATTCAATTCTTTGCAGACTTTTAATTAAGATTGATTAGAAATGACAAGATGTGAGTTGACAGAAAACAGATTGAGTAGGAGTAATTAATGTTGTTGCAAACCTCTCGGTGATCATTGTAGTCGAGTGATACCTCGGTTGAGTGGGTGTCTTGGGTCATCGTGGTTCCACTTGGTTCCCCTCAGTTGAATAATCCTTTCCTTTCGGCATACGGTTTAGCTGAATTCTTTCTGTTGATATCGGTGACATTGATTCTGAATTTCGGTTAATTGCTTGTATTTGGTAGATGCTTCCGTTGTTGAGTGCCTTCCGTTAATTGGTAGATACCTTCCGTTCAGCTGGGTCTGCTTCCATTCAGCTGGGTGAAGCATCGTCTGGGTTGAGAAGTCCAAGTAATCAGCACAGCATTTTGAATCTTGCTTCTATCAGCGGTTTTGTGAGAATATCAGCCCGTTGTATGTCAGTGTGAATTTTCTCAACAATCACATCCTTCTTTTCTACGTGATCTCTGATGAAATGATGTCGTACGTCTACATGCTTGCATCTTGTGTGAAGTACTGGATTCTCTGAAATGGCAATCGCACTAGAGCTATCATAGAAAATTGGAACTTGTCCAGTTTTTACTTCATAGTCATCCAGCTGATGTTTCAGCCAGAGAATTTGCGAGCAGCAGCTTCCAGCGGCCATATATTCTGCTTCTGTCGTGGAAGTTGAGACGCACGTTTGTTTCTTTGAAAACCATGAAATCAGCTGCCTCTTGATGATCCGATGAAGCTTGAGCAGCTGAGCTTCTGGTTTTGACTTGGTCAGAAGGTTCTCCAATGATTGCTGATGATGGATGATCTTCAATCCATCTTCTCCTCTTACGAATTTCTTCTTCCAGTTGATTGATGCTTGAAGTGGCTAAATTTCGTCTGTCTTGGAGTTGCTCTGGAGTTAAGTCTTGAGAGATTGATTCTCCTTGATTTGAATTTTGAGATAACTTATGTAGAGGTTCAGCTGGAGATGGAGCTGGGGACTCAGCTGTGTTTGGATTCCCAGCTGATGATGTTCCCCCTTGATTTGGCGTTGAAGCTTCTTCTTGATTTCCAGCTGGTGGAGCTTCTTGGTTGATTTGAATTTCCTCCTCTGGCTCATTGTCCCAAATTAATGGTTCGGCCAGTTACGATTCTATTCTCTTGAGCCCTTGTCTGAATCAATCTTGAAGATTCTCCTTCGCTTCTTCGTTTGATAGAATTTCTATATTCGAAGGAGGATTCGTCAAAGGTAACATGTGGAGTTACTTCGACTATTTGAGTTCTTCTGTTGAAAACTCTGTATGCTTTACTCACAGCGGAGTAACCAAGGAATACTCCTCGGTCTGTCTTTTCGTCGAACGTCTTGAGCTGTGTCTTCCCATTATTGAGAATGTGACATTTGGATCCGAATACCTTGAAATATCCGGTGTATGGTATACATTTGTTCCATAGCTCATACGGTGTCTTTCCTTGCCTTGATGTGAGTAGGGAGCGATTCGAGTGAAGCAAGGTTTGTGTTGATTGCTTCGGTCCGAACTTTCTTTGGAATGGCAGAGCTAGCTAGCATTGAGGTAGGCTTCCTTGAGAGTTGTTTTCTTCTTTCTGCTACACCATTTGCTGAGGTGTGCGAGCTGCAGATGTTTGGTGTTGAACTCCGTTCTTCTCGCAAAAATCATAAATAGTTTCATTTAGAAACTCCGTTCCACGATCTGATCTTATTGCCATTATCTTGCACTCCTTCTGTGTTGATAATCTTTCCAGCAGGATAGGTAGCTTAGTTCTCGTTTCGCTCTTCTGGTACAAGAATGATACCCATGTGAATCTTGAGAAATCATCCACAACGACCAGAGTATATTTTCTGCCATTGAAGCTTGCTGGAGTAACTGGACCAAAAAGATCCATGTGAAGAAGTTGAAGAACTCGATCAGTTGACTGAGCTGGCTTGAGAGAGAATGAAATTCTTGTTTGCTTTCCTTGTTGACACGCGCTGCACATATGACTTTTGTCATATACTTGATTTGGAATTCCATTAGCGAGCTGGTTCCTAGCCAGTTTGTTGATTGTCTTGAAGTTGAGATGATTCAGCCGTCATTGCCACTGACGGTGACTTCATTCTTGCTTTTGATACAAGACAAGTCTCGGATTTCTTTGTTCCAGTCAGCGAAGTACATATTTCCTTCTCTTTTCCCTCTTAGGAGTATCTGCTTGGTTTCCCTGTGCATCCCTGTGCATCAAACTTGACAGAAAAACCGTTGTCGCAGAATTGGCTAATGGAAAGCAAGTTATGTTGCAATCCTTGTACATAAGAAACATTTGGGATTATAACATTTCTAGTTTTAAATGTACCATAACCTTTGGTTAGGCCTTTGGAGTTGTCACCAAATGTTACTTGTGGACCTGTACGCTCAATATACTCCTGGAGTAGATGCTTTAGGTGCGTCATGTGCTTGGAACATCCACTGTCCAAGTACCAAAGCGTTCTCATCGACTCCTCAGAGATGCGTCAATTCCTTGCAACCTAAACAAAAAGTTAAAATTCAGGTACCCAGTTTTAATTGGGTCCTTGTGGGTTAGACATAGATCCTTTGACGACCCAAATCTGCTTGATGACTCGAATTGGGTCATTTGATCTGATAATTCTCCCAGCTGAGTCGATATACACATTCTTTGTGTTCTTGTTTATTCTTGGCGGGGTCTTGATCTTCGTGTCTTCTTGTTTTGTTGTCTGGATTTCTTTTGGTTTCCAGCTGTGTGCCTAGCTGAGACGTTCCTTAGTCTCTGCTGTCTCATGTGATACTGTGGCTGGAAATGATTATCCAGCTGATACTCGTAGGAGTGGTATCCTGTTGGGAAAATTAATAGAGTTTTGATTGGATACCAAAACCCAGCTGACCCCAACCGAGTAGATGATCGCACAAGCCTAAGCGTTTTTCAGCTCACCTGTTTGAGCTTATAGAGTTTCTTAGTTTACAGGTAGATTCGCTGAAGACGGCGAGAAGACACGGCTAAGCGGACGGCTTAAGAACTCGGCGAAGCCGGACTCGGCGAGCAGACCAAGCGAGTCGAAAGACCTGCCGATATCAAGACCCAGCTCAGTGACGGAAACCCACCTCAGTGTCAAAGACCCAGCTCACTGTAAAAGACCCAGCTTAGTGTCGATGACACACTCAGGTCTAAAACACAGCTCAGGTCAGTGACACAGCTCAGGTTGAAGACACAACTCAGGTTGATGATACAGCACAGGTCTAAGACACAGCTTAGAAGTCAAGACACAGCAGAGTCCAAACAGCTGAAGATACAGCAGAGACACTTAGCAGCTCGAAGACGAAGACCTTCTCCAAGACAAGATCCCGATATCAGAAGATCTTGTCTGACGCAGTCAAATCAGAGAAGGAATAGCCTCTGCAGATGCAGACCTACTTCGTAGGTAAAGGCCAGAAGTCAACAAGAGTAGGTAAGATTCAAACGGCTCTCTTCCAACGGCTAGTTTGAATCTCCACCTATATATATCTCTCCTCCTCCATTGAAGAAGGGGGCTGACAAGACGACTGAAGAAATAGAAGAAAACAGAAAAATGAACAACGATCTTCAAAGCCAAATCTTTCAAGAACACCCAGCCAGTCAGATGTGTTCTTAGTTGTTCACATATTCAGTCATAGGCAGATTAGATCAGAATAAATATCTTAAGCCTAGTTTGAACGAGTTCATCATACTCCTTGTTCTTCATTGTAAGAACTCGTTCATAGTTGGAAAACCATACCCAAACCCAAACCCAGAAAGGTTAGGTAAAGGTACGCTTGCTCGAAGCGTGTAATTCGAGTGGTTAGGTTCTTCAGTACCCGGAAACTGAAGGTGTAGGCTTGACGAGTGCCCATGGCTTGTTGGAACACAGCTCGGGTTAGAGTTGTGAAGTTGCTTGGTACTTGGAAACCAAGTGGTAGTGAATTACCAGTGAATCTGGTCGTGGACGTAGGAGGGGTTACTCCGAACCACGTTAAAATGCTCTGTTATTTTATCGCTTTGTTTTATGCATGTTACTAACCTTCATGAGCATACATTTCAATCTGCATAAACTAACTAACTGAAAAGTGAAACAGAGCTTTGCAATATATTTGAAGCAACAGACGGACTTTCCAAATCCACCATATTCCGCACACACACACACAGCCAGCTGTGTCGATCAAGCTGCCATCCAGCTGGATCGAACACAGCCAGCTCTCTGAAAAGAGTTTTAACATGGAAAAGTTTTTAAACCTTGGTGTATTCACCCTCCCCCCTCTACACCAAGGTATCCGTCTTGGGACCAACAATTGGTATCAGAGCAGTGGTTCAAAAGATCACTGTATCTGACAAGTCAGCATTTCTTTGCTGATAGTGGTCACCTGAACAGATCCTTAATTTTTCAAAATCTTTTTAAAATCATTATATTGCATACTGTCATGGAATCTTCTATGTGCAGGAATCTTCCAACATTCTCAGTCGTTGATCATCAGATATGGAAGTTCCGACTCAAAAGCTTTCTGTGCGCGCAAAACGACATGATGTGGGATGTTATCACTGACGGACCCATCATCATCATGAAATCAGAAAGACAAGCAGAAACCTTACCTGGAGCTGAACCAGTACTCCGGCAACTTGTGAAGCCCAAAAGGGACTACTCTCCAGAAGAAAGAAGACAAGCTGGATTGGACAGCTACGCTCGCAACGTCATCTCCTCAACAGTGACGGACGCTTATCTCAGCAAGATCATCAACTGCGAGACAGCTAAGGGGATGTGGGATACTCTAGCCAAGCTGTGTGAAGGCTCAGAGGAAATTCAAGAGAACAAATTCTCAGTTGCATGCCAGAAGTTCGACAACTTCAAGCAACTCCCCTACGAGTCCATTGATCAAATGGAGCTCAGATTCTCCAACCTCGTCATCGAGATCGAGACGATCCGAACTGGAAAATATACAGTTCTAGATAAGAACTTGAAAGTTCTTGCAGCTCTCTCCTCAGAATGGTGTACACACAAAGTGGTTCACCAAAGCAGAACTGATCTTGGCAGCATGGAGATGGAAAAATTGTTCTCCATCTTGAAGGCCAACGAATTTGATCTGGGGATCACAAGCAGAGATTCATCCAGCCGAATGAATGAAGCAAAGCTAATGATCAAGCCAAGGAAAGAAGCTCAATCAGCTCAGCTTGGAAGGACCAACAAGGAGCACAGAAATATGAGCAAAGAAGAATTGAACGAAGAAGTTGCCATGCTTGTACGGAGCATTAATCAGCTGGAACAAAGCAAGGAAAGGTACAAGAATATCGTGAAGGTTCATCACGACAAGCAACTTTACCCAAAGAGAAACCCAGCTGAGTCATCCTCCCAAAGAAAAGATAAAGAGCTCAAGTCGAGCAAGATAGAAGAAGATCAAGTATTTTCTTCCGACTCAGAAGATGAAGCATTTTATTGAAGATGCACCTTCCGTGGGATTCTCAAACCCGGTTGTTGAAGAAGCGAGGTTACCCGGCTAGTTATGCAGGAATAAGCGTGAAATGCAAACACGAGTGGATATACGGTGAGTAAAATGGTCTCAAGAGATGAAAGAAGAAGCGACGGATCACCCGTTGGACATGGCACGGCTCACTTGCATGCTAAAGAGACCTCGTCGAAGAAGTGCTCAGCGACTTCAAGAGATTACTAGAAATCCTTGAAATCTAGCCGAGTGAGAATTCGGAGCTAAGGAATGAGCTCGAAGAAGAATGATCGAGGAGCTTGAAGATGAGAAAACACAGTGATCAAGAAGGCGAAGATGGCCAAGCTGAATCGGATCAAAGAATGACTCAACGATACAAACACAGCTGGAACCAAGCCAAGGATGTACCAAAGAGGTCGTACATAATCAAGCTAGCTCTCTAAGCTCTGTCCTATCAAAGAAGAAAACTGCTCGGCAACTCCAAGCCCAAGAAAAGCAGCAACTCCCAGCTGATCACAGAGCTTAAAGGCAGCAGATAAATCCAGCTGACTGGAATCAAAATCAAAGACAGAATGTCATCCAGCACAGACATCAAGGTCAACTAAAAAGACAGCTGAGAAGGATCTCAGCTGGTTATAAAGCTGAAAATCAACCGAGCTTCACAACAAGATTCCAGCAGACGAGATATCAAGCTAGATATCAAGCTGACAGACTCCAGCTATGAATTGGACCTCATCAAAATGGAGTCAACAAGGTCCAAAGAAGAAAGGACCATTTCAAAGACCAATCTAAAGTATCACTCACAAAAGATAAGGACAAATCTGGGTTATCAATGGAACCCTCAACAACAAAGTCGGACCCAATCACAACTGGGTGTCGAAGGAGTGATAACAGGTCAAAGAGGGACATGCGCGTTTTGAGGAGTCATCAAGCGTACTGTGAAAGAAAGACAGCTGGTGATCAAAGCTCTTTACTTACCTCAAAGCTCTTCAAAGAATATGTCAAGCGTACTGGTCCCAGGAAACCTTTGGTGATATCTCGAAAGGATACGTCAAAGGATTTAGCTCATTTGAGACAAATAATAATAATATCAAATGTCTCTTATGTTGATGGACTTTAGCATAATCTTTTGTCCATCAGCCAATTGTTGTGATTACGGTTTTCCTAGTGAGTTCGATGCAAAGAACAGGAAATCGAAGATTCTACCCCACAAAGCAACAATGAACTCAGCTAATCATGGAGCAGCTGACCTCATCAAAGAATTGAGCCAGTGATGAGAAAATTCACTCAAGTGAAGTAGGAAGTAGCTGAGAAAAGAAAGCCACATACTATCAAATTCAGGGGGAACTCCACCGAGCTGGAAATCGACACAGCTGTGATATCAGCTGAGGGCAAAGTCAATCCAGCAGAATATTCAAGTGGAGAATCAAGAGAGAAATCCAGCTGAACTATCAAATGTCATCCTCTGGATATCAAACAAAGCTAGATCAAACATGGATCGCAGAATCCAGAAGAGGAATCAAGGGCGAGGGGAACTCGGTTCGACGGATTCACCATCAATTGGTATCAACAATTGATCTCATCCCAGTCCAGCAAGATCTTCAAGAATAGCATCCAGCAGGAAATACTCAGCTGGATCACCGTGTGTCATCAAGAAGGAATCGGACACAGCTGGACTAACTCAGCAGGAACCCCAAGGATTTCAAAATGAATTTATCAAGTCAGGGAGAATCAAACCCAGCTGATAAAACACAATTGGACCATCCAATTGAGGGGAACCTTGCAAACGGTGCCTTCCCTCAGAGGAAGAAGGTCAAGATGACTCACTCCAAACTGAGTCATACAGCTGAGAAAGACCATCAATTGGTATCAGCTGAAAAGGAAGAGCCAAAAGTGCATCAATTGGTATCAACTCCAAGCTGACTGGAGTTACCAAGAACGGGAAGAAATTATTGCCAGAACGCCGCCGCCAGACCTCGACTCTCCTTCCTCCCAATATCTTTTTGATGAACCAAAAGGGGAAAAGGATTGAACAAAAAAATGGGAATAAAAAGGGGGAAAGGATTGAACAGAAAAGGAATCTAAGAGAGGCTAATGGCGAGCTGGAAAGGCAACTGGAGAAAGAGCGCAAACTCTTGTCAAGGCATGTGGAGCAGCCAAGGAAGAGTTTAGTTAGGATTTTTGTTTTGTGTTCTTCTGTAAAAGTTTGTAAAGGTTTTGGCATCATCAAAAAGGGAGAAATTGTTGGGAAAATTAATAGAGTTTTGATTGGATACCAAAACCCAGCTGACCCCAACCGAGTAGATGATCGCACAAGCCTAAGCATTTTTCAGCTCACCTGTTTGAGCTTATAGAGTTTCTTAGTTTACGGAGTAGATTCGGCGAAGACGGCGAAGTCACGGCTAAGCGAGACGGCTAAAGAACTCGGCGGAGCGAGACTCGGCGAGAAGCGGACCAAGCAGAGTCAAAGACCCTGCAGTATCAAGACCCAGCTCAGTGACGGAAACCCAGCTCAGTGTCAAAGACCCAGCTCACTGTAAAAGACCCAGCTTAGTGTCGATGACACAGCTCAGGTCTAAAACACAGCTCAGGTCAGTGACACAGCTCAGGTTGAAGACACAGCTCAGGTTGATGATACAGCACAGGTCTAAGACACAGCTTAGAAGTCAAGACACAGCAGAGTCCAAACAGCTGAAGATACAGCAGAGACGCTTAGCAGCTCGAAGACGAAGACCTTCTCCAAGACAAGATCTCGATGTCAGAAGATCTTGTCTGACGCAGTCAAATCAGAGAAGGAATAGCCTCTGCAGATGCAGACCTACTTCGTAGGTAAAGGCCAGAAGTCAACAAGAGTAGGTAAGATTCAAACGGCTCTCTTCCAACGGCTAGTTTGAATCTCCACCTATATATATCTCTCCTCCTCCATTGAAGAAGGGGGCTGACAAGACGACTGAAGAAATAGAAGAAAACAGAAAAATGAACAACGATCTTCAAAGCCAAATCTTTCAAGAACACCCAGCCAGTCAGCTGTGTTCTTAGTTGTTCACATATTCAGTCATAGGCAGATTAGATCAGAATAAATATCTTAAGCCTAGTTTGAACGAGTTCATCATACTCCTTGTTCTTCATTGTAAGAACTCGTTCATAGTTGAAAAACCATACCCAAACCCAAACCCAGAAAGGTTAGGTAAAGGTACGCTTGCTCGAAGCGTGTAATTCGAGTGGTTAGGTTTTTCAGTACCCGGAAACTGAAGGTGTAGGCTTGACAGTGCCCGCAAACTGTTGGAACACAGCTCGGGTTAGAGTTGTGAAGTTGCTTGGTACTTGGAAACCAAGTGGTAGTGAATTACCAGTGAATCTGGTCGTGGACGTAGGAGGGGTTACTCCGATCCACGTTAAAATGCTCTGTTATTTTATCGCTTTGTTTTATGCATGTTACTAACCTTCATGAGCATATATTTCAATCTGCATAAACTGACTAACTGAAAAGTGAAACAGAGCTTTGCAATATATTTGAAGCAACAGACGGACTTTCCAAATCCACCACATTCCGCACACACACACGGCCAATTTGTGTCGATCAAGCTGCCATCCAGCTGGATCGAACACAGCCAGCTCTCTGAAAAGAGTTTTAACTTGGAAAAGTTTTTAAACCTTGGTGTATTCACCCCCCCTCTATACCAAGGTATCCGTCTTGGGACCAACATATCCAGCTGGGTATCTCTGATATCTTGGTTGATATCGATCAACGTCTTTAGTCTTTGTCATTGGTATCTGTAAAATCCAGCCTGTGGTCTTCGTTGAGGTTGAGCACGTTGCTGTCTGAGTTGGGCTTGAGGTTGTCGCACAGCTGACCTTCTTGATGTCTGTTGTGTTCTCGACGGAGTTTGAGACTGTTTCACAGCTGTTCTTCTTGACGTCTGCTGTGTCCTCGACGGAGCTTGAGAATGTTTCACAGCTGTTCTTCCCGACGCTTTCTTTGTGTCCTCATTTGTTGATCTTGAAATTTCTTTGGGATTGAAGGTTCATTTGCACGTACAAACATAACCTTTGTTCCACTTGTGGAGGCAATGTTTGAGGCATCCTTTGATTCGTTGTATCCCAGTCCCGCTTTGAGTGCTGCTGGACGCTGAGCACTAATGATCTCGTCCATTGTTGACGTGGCTTTGATGAGAGCTACTATCTTTTTAGATAGTACCTCTTCGGTGCTTTTCAGCTCAATGATCTCAGCTGACTTCCTTTCCGATTCAGCTGTGACCTTTTCCACATCTTATCAATTTGTTTCTTCTCAGTGTTGACTGTCTTCATCAGCTGATCTTGTTTCACTTTTTTGTCTTTTAGTGAAACGACTTCCTGTTGGAGTGAGTTGTATCGGTTTGTGTACGATACTTTTGTCTTTTCCGGTTCCGCCTTGACTCGGCATTCTCACGCATAATGACGTCAAGGATCTCTTGAAGCTCCTTGGAGATCGTTCATTACTTTCTCTACTAGACTCCAATCGAGTAGTCCGGTCCCGGAGTCATGTGTAGAGTGATCGTGTGATGGTGAGATGTTAGATAGATTTAGAGTTCGAGACGTTACCTCATCTTCATCGATGCCGTCTGTTTGTCCCATGAAGTATGTATCCCAATCGGGTTCATCATGGGCCATCGAGAACTTCTTCTTCCGAGTACGAAAATGGCATGTCATCCATTTTCTTGCACTCTGATTCTTCATCGGCGATATAAGCTCTCATGCAAATTTGCCTTAGCTTTTAATTGGTCTTTGTCTTTCTTGGACAGCTTTGGACAATCTTGTCGGTAGTGTCACAGTTCGCTGCGGTTGAAGCAACCTTCACTGTTCGTTAGTCAGTTGACTTCTCGTATTCTTTGCGTACTTATCTCTGTAAGTCTAAAGAACTTCTTGTATTTGCCCTTCGGTGTTGAGTACGTTATAATTTTTCACCATCATGGCAATTTCTTCGAGTAGCTCCTCTTTGCTCATATCCTTTTTGTCCTTCTTCATCTTGGAGGACTCGAGTGACTTGACATGGTGACTTTTCGAGTTGGCTGCTGAAAGCTATTTCTTTTGGAGGCAGGGTGAGTTCTCCGTCATTCAATGCCTTGAAGATTCTTCTTGAGTGATCTTCAAGTTGTATTCGTTGGCTTTTAAGAGTGAGAACAACCTTTCTGTAGATAGATCACCCAAGTCACTTCGACTTTGGTGAACTACCTTATAAGTGTTCCATTCAGGCTGAAAGAATTTGAAAGAACCTTTAGATTCTTTTCCCATTGGGTATACTTCCCAGCTTACGATTGTCTCTATCTCAATGACTATGTTTGAGAACCTTAGCTCCATCGCTTCGATGGACTCGTTGGCTATTTGCTTGAAGTTGTCGAATTTTTGGCAAGCTATTGTGAATTTATTTTCTTTGATTTCTTCAGATCCTTCACATAGCTTGGCAAGTATTTCCCACATCTCTTTGACTGTCTTGCACTTGATGATCTTACTCAGGTAGGCGTTTGAAATTTGTTGATGAGATGGTGTTTCTTGCGAAGGTATCCGAGACCGG
Organism: Agastache rugosa; assembly: GCA_031470985.1. Classification (NCBI taxonomy): domain Eukaryota; kingdom Viridiplantae; phylum Streptophyta; class Magnoliopsida; order Lamiales; family Lamiaceae; genus Agastache; species Agastache rugosa. The sequence goes on along the minus strand of CM062601.1, from coordinate 6,642,918 downwards.
CTTGCTTTCGTTCTTACGACGAGTAATCCTTCTTTGGCTTGAGAATTGGCCGGTATTACGGTTGTCCTCCATCATGAGCGGTACGAGTTCATTTCCTTGTTTATAGATAAGGATGGGTCCGTACGTGATGACGTCCCATCATGTCGTGATGTGCGCAAAGGAAGCTTTTCAATCGAATTTCAGTTGCATAGTCGTCTACCGAGAAGGTGGGGAGATTCACTTGTTAAGATAAGAATCCATAGACATGTGCGGTATGTAATAAGATGAGTTTTTACGAAAAACGGATCTGTTCGATTGACCAGCGACACGAGTGTCAAGAGAGATCTCTTGATACGAAACGGTGGTCTTTTGAACCTTTGCTGCGATACCAATTGATGGTCACGAAGTGGGTACTTGGTGTAGAGGGGGTGAATACACCAAGTAGATTTTCGAAACTTTTTCAAGTTAAAACACGAGTTGGTGAGCTCGGTTATTGATCCAGTGAGGAGGGTCGGTGGATAAATAACTCGGTGATGCGGAAAGTGGTGGTTTGAAAACTTAGCTCGATTACTTAGAAAAACTCGGTTTGAAAATATTAACTTAACGTTTTCGGCTTAGTCGAGTTGTGCAACTTTTCGAGAGACACGGTGTCTTTGGAGAGCGGTATGTGTGTGCGATTTTGAACAAATATGCAATGATATGAAGGAGTTAGTACACGGTGAATATAAAGCAATAGTAAAGAGATAGAGTAAGAAGCACGCGAGTTTTTACGTGGTTCGGAGTAACACCTCCTACGTCCACGACCGGGTTCCTTTGGTAATCCACTACCACTTGGTTTCCAAGTACCAAGCAACTTCATAACTCTAACCCGAGCCGTGTTCCAACGGTTTGCGGGCCTTTATCAAGCCTATACACCTTCAGTTTCCGGGTACTGAAGAACCTAACCACTCGAATTACGCGCTTCGAGCAAGCGTACCTTTACCTAACCTTTCTGGGTTTGGGTTTGGGTATGGGGTTCCAACTATGAACGAGTTCTTACAATTAAGAACTTCAGAGTATGATGAACTCGTTCGAAATCTAGGCTTAAGATATACAATGAGTTTGGCCTAGGGAACAGACGAAAAACTAAGCAGTTTCTTAACTAGAAACACTTTAAGATAAAGTGTTCTTTGATCTATGTAGAACTGCTTGAGAGCTTTTGAAAGAATAATGATTTCAGATAATGAAAGCTTGTAGAGAGTTTTTCGTATCTGATCCTGAGGTTGAAGACGGGTTTATATAGGTAGAGATTCAAGACTAGCCGTTGGAGGAGCCGTTTGAATCTTACCTACTCTTCTTAAATACAAGATCTGCCGTTGGGCGTATCTGCATCTGTCTTCATTTGTGTCACATCCTAGGTTCTGAAGTCTAGGATGCGTGCGGCAATCCCTCATTGGTCGAGGTAGGTTGACTTCCTCTGATTCCGGGATCTTCTGGCTTTTAGAGCTTTTGAATTCGGAAATTTGGACTATCTTGAAGTGGAGTCTTCGGAGATAGTTCCTTTGTTCTATCTGTTGGACATTTGTGTTTTGAACTCGGCTCGAATTCTCTTCGACTTGATCGAGCTCTGTGGATCACTCGAGTGAAGGTTGACGCTTTCTTTTGCTAGTGACTCCATTTGTGAACACGGTTGGGTATTCTTGTCTTCCGCTAGGCCCGACTCCTCTTGTAGACACGGTTTGGGTATTCTTGTCTTCCGCTTCCTTAACCTGTAATCCTAGAACATCTAAGGCTCAAACAGGCGAGCTGGAAAACACTATTTAGGTTGACGCGATCATCTATTCGGTTGGAGAATCAGTTGGGTTTTGGTATCAAATCGAAACCTTATAATTTTCCCAACACCAGCTATATCATCTCCAACCTCCACTGATACCTGGAACCAATCTTCCTGACAAATCGCAAATTATCGCAGAAGTAAATAAATGGGCAATCAGGAGAAAAATCTCCAAGGTAAACAATGAAGAAGAGTACAGGAAGCTGGAACGGATGATCTTCAACCGGTACAGGTTGAGAACAGATGAGCAACTAGAAGAAAATAGACAGAAGAATCAGCAGCAGAAGCAGAAATGAAGACCCAGCCAACTGGGAATCTTTTCTTTTAAACTTTTGTAATTTTAAAGTTGTAAAATTTCGTATTAATGAAAAGTTCGTTTTATCAAAATCAACCTGAAGACAATCTCTCTTTGTCCAGGCTCTGAATTTGATTATCTGCTATGAATGTTTATTTCTTTTTGAAACCCCGTTTCCTGTTAAGGGGGGAGTAAATTATTTTTCTCAGTTAGGTTTTAGCATCATCAAAAAGGGGAAAATTGTTGGGAAAATTAATAGAGTTTTGATTTGATTCCAAAACCTAGTTGACCCCAACCGAGTAGATGATTGCACAAGCCTAAGCATTTTTCAGCTCACCTGTTTGAGCATATAGAGTTTCTAAGTTTAAAGGTAGAGTCGCTGAAGACAGCAGAAGACATAGCAGAAGACACAGCTAAGCTGACACAACTGAGGTATTCAGCAAAGCAGACTCAGCAGAGCAGACCAAGCAGAGTCAAAGACCCAGCAGTACCAAGACCCAACTCAGTGACGAAAACCCAACTCAGTGTCGAAGACCCAGCTCAGTGTAAAAGACCCAGCTTAGTGTCGATGACACAGCTCAGGTCTAAGACACAGCTCAGGTTAATGACACAGCTCAGGTTGAAGACACAGCTCAGGTTAATGATACATCACAGGTCTAAGACACAGCTCAGAGTCAAGACGCTGAAGACACGGCTGAGACGCTTTTCTAATTAACCGAGCTAAGTTTTTAAACCACCACATTCTGCACCGCCAGCTGAGTTATTTGTCCAGCTAACCCTCCTCAGCTGGATTAATAACTGAGCTCACCAACTCTGTTATTTAAACTAGAAAAAGTTTTCAGAAATCTATTTGGTGTATTCACCCCCTCTCTACACCAAATACCTAGCTCAGGGACCATCATATGTTCCAACAGTTTACGGGCACTATCAAGCCTAACCTTTCAGTTTGCGGGTACTGAAAAACCTTACAACCACTTGAATTTCGCGCATCAAGCAAGCGTAACCTTGACCTAATCTTTCTGGGTAAAGAGGGGTTTGATTTGGGGTTCCAACTATGAACGAGTTTTTTTTTCAATGAAAAACTTAGAGTTAGATGAACTCGTTTAAAATCTAGGCTTAAGATATACAATGATTTCTGCCTAGGAATCAGACGAAAAACTGAGCAGTTTTTGGACTAGAAACACTTTAAGATAAAGTGTTCTTTGAACTATTTAGAACTGCTTAAGAGCTTTTGAAGGCTTGATGAATTCAGAAAATGAAAGCTTGTAGAGAGTTTTTCGTATCTGATCCTGAGGTTGAAGATGGGTATATATAGGTAGAGATTTAAGACTAGCCGTTGGATGAGCCGTTTGAATCTTACCTACTCTTCTTAAATTCACAATCTGCCGTTGGGCGTTTCTGCACCTGTCTTCATCAGTGTCACATCCTAGGTTCTGAAGTCTAGGATGCTGATTTGGCAATCCCATATTGGTCGAGGTATATTGACTTCCTCTGACACCGGGATCTCTGCCTTTGGAGCTGGTTTTTGAATTTAGAGCTGAATTGGGTAAACTGACTTGAAATGACGACTTTAGAGTTAGTTCCCTTTGTTCTGTACAGCTGGACCAGCTGTGTTTTGAACTCAGCTCGATTAATCTTCAGCTTGATCCTGCTCTGTTTTGAACTCAGTTCAGCTGGAGAACTCAGCTGATAGTTGACTCCTGCTGTGAACACAGCTGGATCTTCTGCTGTCTTGAGCTTCTGCTTTCTTCCGCTTCCTGAACCTATATACTTAGAAAATCTAGAGCTCAAACAGGCGAGCTGGAAAACACTACTTAGATTTATGCAAACATCTACTCGGTTGGAGTCAATTGAGTTTGGTATTAAATCAAAATATTATAATTTTCCAAACAAATTCTCTCACTCCTATTATCGGCGTGCTGCTACTACAAACTCTTCCATTAATTGGCCATCGTTCACAACTCTAATTGCAATTTGTTTGTATGATTTTAATGGCGTCGGCAACAGGTTTATTTGTGCGATTTCAGAGTTGAAATCATTTTCAAGTGCGGTGACGGTGTTACAGGCAGCAGCTTCGCCGTGCAATAGGCGGAGTGCAGGTGATCTGACGAAGAATAGTGGAAGAGAAGGCGGCGGAGGGCAGGCAGCGAGTCGGAAAGTAGCGAAGAAGAGAAAGATAGTAAACTAGGGCAGCAAATTTTGTGTTTCTGCACATTTGGGGATTTTTGACCCAAAAAATTAAAAAAAGAAAAAATCTAATGACAGCAACAAAAATGACGTCGTGTAATATCAAAAAAAATCGGTTATAGACGACGGTTACATAAACCACGTCGTCTATCACCACTATTAATTTAAGTGCTTATAGACAACGAGGGCCAAGCCGTCGTCTATTCTATAAAAGACAACGTGTTTTTCTTGACGTCGTCTATATCTGTTCCTAGGCGTTAATACACGACGTATTTTATGGCCACGTCGTCTATTTCAAAGGTATTACACAACGGCTACGACCACACCCGTCGTCTATAATGTTATAGACAACATAATTACAAAACCCGTTGTCTATAAGCTATTGTCTATATGCGATTTTCGTGTGTTGGGAAAATTAATAGAGGTTTGATTTGATTCCAAAACCCAACTGACCCCAACCGAGTAGATGATTGCACAAGCCTAAGCATTTTTCAGCTCACCTATTTGAGCTTATAGAGTTTCTAAGTTTACAGGTACAGTCGCTGAAGACAGCAGAAGACAGCAGAAGACACAGCTAAGCTGACACAACTGAGGTATTCAGCAAAGCAGACTCAACAGAGCAGACCAAGCAGAGTCAAAGATCCAGCAGTACCAAGACCCAGCTCAGTGACGGAAACCCAGCTCAGTGTCGAAGACCCAGCTCAGTGTAAACGACCCAGCTTAGTGTCGATGACACAGCTCAGGTCTAAGATACAGCTCAGGTTAATGACACAGCTCAGGTTGAAGACACAGCTCAGGTTAATGATACATCACAGGTCTAAGACACAGCTCAGAGTCAAGACGCAGCAGAGTCCAAGACGCTGAAGACACAGCAGAGACGCTTAGCAGCTCAAAGTTAAAGACCTTCTCCAAAGACAAGATCCCGATGTCAGAAGATCTTGTCTGGCGCGGTCAAATCAGAGAAGAAATAGCTTCTGCAGATGCAGACTTACTTCGTAGGCAAAAGGCCAGAAGTCAATAAGAGTAGGTAAGATTCAAACGGCTAGTTTGAATCTCCACCTATATATATCTCCTCACCATTGAAGAAAATAGGCTGGCGAGACGACTGAAGAAATAAAAGAGCAAACAGAAAAATGAACAACAATCTTCAAAGCCAAATCTTTCAAGAACACCCAGGCAGTCAGTTGTGTTCTTAGTTGTTTACATATTCAGTCATAGGCAGAATAGATTAGAATAGAAATATCTTAAGCCTAGTTTGAACGAGTTCATCATACTCCTTGTTCTTCATTGTAAGAACTCTTTCATAGTTGAAAAACCCATACCCATACCCAAACCCAGAAAGGTTAGGTCAAGGTACGCCTGCTCGAAGCGTGTAATTCGAGTGGTCAGGTTTTACAATACCCGGAAACTGTAAATCAGGTTTTTCGGTGCCGTAAGGCGAAGGTGTAGGCTTGACAGTGCCCGTAAACTGTTGGAACACAACTCAGGTTAGAGTTGTGAAGTTGCTTGGTACTTGGAAACCAAGTGGTAGTGAATTACCAGTGAATCTGGTCGTGGACGTAGGAGGTATTACTCCGAACCACGTTAAAATTGCTTTGTTCTTTACTGCTTTGTTTTATGCATTCTGCTAACTCCTTTCACGCATACATTTCAAGCTGCATAAACTGACTAACTGAAAAGAGAAACAAAGCTTTGCAATATATTTGAAGTAACAGACGGACTTTCCAAATCCACCACATTCTGCACACAGCCAGCTGTGTCGATCAAGCTGTCTTCCAGCTGGATCGGATACAGCCAGCTCACTCAAAAGAGTTTTTAATTGGAAAAGTTTTTAAAAAAACCTTGGTGTATTCACCCCCTCTACACCAAGGTATCCGTCTTAGAACCAACATCGTGTAGTGGATAATTGAGATTAGTGTTGTGACTTTTGAGTTTGTATGTATGCGCGCGGAGACACTTTTTTTTCTTAGTGTTGGGTTTCTCCTTTAATCATTTCTATTTCTATAGTGTTTTCTTTTTTTTCTCATTGATAATTTTATTTTTATAGATTCCAGATGTTTTTTTTATTAATTGATAGTAGTTCTTTAACTTGCATGGAATTATCCATCTTTCATAATAAAAGTTATGATATAGTACTACTTTATATAAAAGTAAAATTTTCATATTATGAATTTATGATGATATATACTATAGAAACACGCGCTCATACTAATTTAGAAAAAGAACAAATGTAAAGAAAGTGATTTAAAGAGCAAGGAAAATATCAAATATTTCCCAACATAAAGTGCATGCTTAAAAAATGCCTCAACATAAAAAAACGGAAATATTTTGCTTTTAGACAGTGTTACAAAAATAGAGTAAATCTATACACCCATATTATGGTTAGCCATAATTTGATTTAATAACAAAAAATAATAGTTTATTTAATTATTTTTTTTTGTTCTAAATGACTTCTAATATTTAAAATATTTAATTTATACAAATTTACCTTGATATATTTGGATTTGGACATAACATAAATCTCGATAGATATAATAAAGGTAATACAAAGATTTTTGTCGAAAAAATAAGAAAGAAATATACTTACACTGATCATAATAGAATTTAAGTTAAAAATATAAACACTAACATAAAATATATAATCATATTTTTTATATGAATCAAATATCTAACAAAATTGATTTATTTTTATTTAATCGATCAAATTATGACTAACCACATTATGGTCAAATAACATCACTTACAAAAATATCGCCAACAATATTTTTCGATCTTGAAAAAATCGACATATCACGTGTGATTTACATTAAGTTAGAAATTGATTTGACATTGAGGAATTCCTGCGAACATCAGTTTCTGGCATGGCACATCGATTTTATTTTTTTTCCTGAAATTTTTTAAAATCGAAACCTATTTATGATATTGAGCAAACGTTAGATACTAGTATAAGTGTTTTTGAAGAAACGTTTAAACGTCGGGATAATATATCGTGATAGGAATGGGACCGATGGACACGTGCACACGACGGGAATGTCTTCTGGCCGTAATGATAGACACCGTTTCCTTTCCTTTCACTATGTGGGCTCCACTCATCATCATGACATCCTACTTTTTCTTTGACCACAAAATTAATTCTCTTCCATATAATAGTACTGGTGTCATTCTTGGTTACAGATTCCCCCGCATAATCAAGGTGTTCTTTTCCATCATTGAAACTGTGAGTTTTTTTCTAAAATTTATGGAAAACCGAGCTACATCAAATTCCTTTTTATTTATGGGTTTCGCATTTTCTTTTCAAGTTGAAAAGATGGTTTATTTTTATCAAGATCCCAGATCTAAATAATACGTACTGTTTATAAGATTTACTACCTCCATCCCAATAGCAAGATATCACTTACTTTGGGCACGATTATTAAGAAATAAGAGTAAAAAGATAAAAATTGGAAGGTCCTATAGCTTTTGAAAAATTAATTATTTCCATTTTCTGAATGAACCTTGCTATTAAGACAGATGAAAAAAGAAAGCGAGACAATGCTATTGGGACGGAGGAAGTAAATACTAGCTACAATAGAATGCAACATTATAATATTAAAAAAATAAAGTTTCAGATTTAAAAAAATATATATAAGCTTAAATATTTAATTGAGCAATAAGCTTGTATGTGAAATAATGCAATAAAACAACTGCTTCTAAACCTTACAAAACATGCTTATTTTCCTCTAAAAAATGCATATAAACTTAATAACATATGCTTACATTCACATTATATTTTTTTTAAATATATATATATATATATATATATATATATATAAGTTTAAAATATAGTACTACTACTAATTAAGCAACATCTTGTATATATGAAAACAATGCAATAAAAAATGGTTATAAACCTAACAAAATATATATATGCTTACATTTCATAATAATCGTGCTTGGTAAAAAATCTGAAAGGTTTATATATCCGGGTAATTAAGAAAAACAACTCTAAAATCCCTTAATTAAAGGGATATGGAATATTGAGATTAAATGAATTTGAAGTAATCGTCAATTTTAAAAATAAAAAATAAAAAAAAGGATATCTGAGTGAATAGAAAAGCGAAAAAAAAAATTTAAAAGCAAAAAACCTATTAGCTAGAAGCCTAGAAATAGAGAGAGATCAACTATATCCATCAGTTCAATTGTGATATGTAATGGTAAAAACTTTCAACAGTTGCTAAACATACATGATTATGAAATTAAGTTTGATGAATTAATGCAAAATTTTCACCAAGACCTAATTTGTCTATTGGCATTCTATATTTCACTTCTTATATATGGCTTTCTTCAGTATATATATTAGCTAGAGTTCTTTAGAATTATTTGTAATGATTTTGCTAAGTTTACGGTTCTGCTGGCCTACATCAGTTCATCAAATTATTAATTAATCCATGAACTCTTGTAACGGTCACCGTCGAAATGTAACCAGACAACTATGATTGTTAGGATTTTTCTCCTAAACATATTGGCCTTTAATCTCAAAGTTGAGTCTATTGTAATAATTTATTACAATAGACTCGACTTTGAGATTAAAGGCCAATATATTTACGAGAACATTGAGGCGGTCATCCTAGCCCAAAAATAAATGGCAAATACTCATGTGCGGTCGCTACTTGCATGCAGTAGTATATATTTAGAACTGTCAAATTTGGCCCGACTTGATGACTGGTCCGCTACCCAAGGTCGCTACTTGCATGCAGTAGTATATATTTAGAACTGTTAAATTTGGCCTGACTTGATAACTGGTCCGCTACCCAAAATATACTAGCCCAAAGAAATGGAGCTATATGGCCCGATGGCCACATGTGCGGGTTGCCGCGCTAGAGTGCGCCCCAGAAAATACTATAGTACTAGTATATCTCTATATCCTAGTATGGATGTTAAGAAAATAATTTTGGAGGGTATTTTTGTCAAATCAAGAACGAAAGAGAAGTAAAAGAGTAATATTTTAGTGGCATAATGTGTAATTTATTAGTTTTATTGACGGATTTATTATGTGTCTTGAGTTATTGTAGTTTATATTTAGATATGAGACCATCAAATTGAGATGACCATATAAGAGACCATTGAAACGAAACGAAGAGAGTAGTTGGTTTTCTACCCCGACATGTAACACCCTGGACCTAATACAGGGTTGGGGTCTGTAGTGCTACGACAACAAAACTTGGAATTAAATCAGTGCTATAGTTATGAAAGAGAATAATATACGTTTAAGAAAAATCAACATTTTTACAATTAATTAAAACATATATCGATCGCCAAGATAATAGATCTTCTCTACCAGAAGACTTTAATTAAGCATTCAATATTTTTGTTTTCTTTATACTTTAAATGAAGGAACAACCAACATTGATTTAGGTGCAGAATTTTGGTCCCCTAAGAAACTAGGCAAAGATAAAACCTTCGTGATTGATGGGAGTGTACGTTTATATTCTTCTTTTGATATATATTCAAATCTTAATCTTCAAATTTTCAATATTCATATGATTATCCCACAAAATATGTTGACCCGTTGTATCTGGCATTTTAGGAATTTAGGACACATTGATGTAGATTTTCTCCAAAACGGCCCACCCATGTTACGAGAACAAACTAGAAATCTAGCTAGCTAGACAAATAGCAGCTAGGAACCGATTAAGAGGCATGTTTAGTTACATTTGAATTTCGATTTTTCAGAAATGATATGCTTAATTACAAGCTGTAATTAATGAAGATTAATTTTTTTGAGTACGATCGAACGGATGTTGAATGTAGAGAATTATCTTGGTAGATGAAATATAATGCTCAATCAAATTGAAGTTGCTTTTTGTTGAAAACTAGTTGAGTCTGAAATATTTTCGATTCAAATAAAATTCATCTTATCAGTCTAATTGAGCAGAAGAGGATAGCGCACGAGTTTCAAATATCAGATTTTAATATAAGAAAAACATATAAATTCATGTGACATTTTTAAAAAATGATCTCCTTTGTCTTTTTTCTCATGTTCACCCTTTTTAAATCTTTGAATCCTAAAGCTCGTAAGCACAACGATCTCCTCCTTTTAATTTGATAGTGCGTGGGAACCTAACTTATATTTAGTTCATAACTTAATTTGCATAAGATTTTTCAACACATAAAATCGCATGTTGAGCTAGAGTAGTGGGAGTATATTTAAAGTGTCAATCCATAAAAATAGACACTTTGCTTTTGCAAAAACGAAAAATACACATCCAAAAGAGAACAAATGAAATTTGAGCGTGTTTGATGTGCATGGACGAATTTAACCCTTGATTGTGACATGTTCCTATCAATTATTAATAAAGTCTTACACATGTGTAAGAGATGTGTAAGAAATATGTATTTTTTTCTTGAAATTAACTGTCGAAATATACTAATGAAGATCTCACTCGGAAATTGAAGATCCCTCTCGAGAGGGATCTGAAAAATGAAGATTCCACTCGGAAAAATTGAAAATCCCTCTCGGGAGGGATTTGAAAAATAAAAATCCCTCTCGAAAAATTGAATATCCCTCTCGGGAGGGATCTGAAATGAAGATCCCTCTCGGAAAAATTGATCAGATCCCTCTCTAGAGGGATTTAAAAAATGAAAATCCAGCTCGGAAAATTGAAGATCCCTCTAGGGAGGGATCTGAAAATGAAAATCCCTCTCGGGAGGGATTTGAAAAGGAAGATCCCACTCGAAAAATTGAATCGAGTGAGATCTTTATTTTTTGTATTTTTTCCAAGTTGTGTCAGCTGCTTTTTAAGATGTGTCAGCTTTTTGTCATAAAATGTGTCCTATCAATGAGATGATTGTAGATTGTGTATAATAAATTTATTTTAAATTGAGTGTGTATTTTTCATTTTTACAAAAGTAAAGTGTATATAATAAATTTTTCCCCATATTTAAACTTGGCTAAAATACGTTGGAATCGATGATTATATATATATATATATATATATATATATATATATATATATTCGGCTGTGGTTCCTTATCCCACAACGTCTCATCACCCATATTCCACTATTTATTTTATTATTTTAATAACTAGTAAGTAGCCCGTCGGAATTCGACGGGAAATAACTTTTATGTTTTAATTTATATGTATACATTTTAAAAATAATTTTAAAAATAATTTTTTATCTTATTTAGAAATTGTGATATTGTGCGCCTTAGTTATTAATCAAATTTAGAAAATTAATTTTATTTCACGTATCTAAATTTATAATTAGAAATGATAATGGATTGGGTATACACATTCATTATGTATTTTCTAAATCTAAATTTGTTTAGAATTTTTTTACATGTTTGTCCTAATCTCTGTTAAAATAGTAACTTTACTATACATACCCGTCTCAAATCCGTTGAGTAATACTCTATGAAAATATGAACATTACATGTAATATTAATTAAAATTAGTAAAAACTATTCTTTCAATGTTATTTGAACCGTCTCGTTAGTTTATTCTAAATTACTCGATAAAGATATAAACAAAGTTAATATTAATTAAAATTAGTAAAAATCTGTCCCTTTTAAATATATTTGAACCGTCTCGTTGGTTCATGCTAAATCGATATATCTAATCCTACAAAATGCGGAAAAAAATATGTTTACATCTTCAAAGTAATATTAATTAAACTTAGTAAAAATCCTTCTTTATATGTTATTTGAACCTTCTCGTTGGTTTATGCTAAATTACTCGATAAAAATCTAAATAAAGTTAATATTAATTAAAATTAGTAAAAATCCTTCTTTTTAAGTATATTTGAACCGTCTCGTTAGTTCATGTTAAATCGATATCTCTAATTTTTGCCAAAATGCGAAAAAAAATATGTTTACAGCTTCAAGTTTTTTTGTTATTTTCTTTAGCTACCTATCCCACATTTGATTCAATGTATATATTTTATAGAAAATACTAATCAAAGTTTTTAGAAAACACATGAATGAAAAAATGAAAAGGATTCCATGTAGACATATTGATTAAATATATTTATTTAGTCTTCATAGAGAGATTTTCATTTACAAATTTTCTATAGATTATTATATATGAATTAAGAATGTATAAAATAAGGATTTATAAGAATGCATTCCGAAAATGTTATTATTTTAATATGTATAATAGAAGAAATTAATTAAATAGAGGGATAGATAAATATGAGATGTGATTAATAGATAAACATGTGATATTTCAAGAATATGAAATTAATAAAAATAAAAATTAGAATATATATGAATTAAAATTAGACAAATTACCAGAATAAAGGAAAATCTGAACGGAGCACCGTTGAGGGGGCAGCTTTATTTTCGTATTAGTAATAGATATTTATTATAAAATACTACTACTCCCTCCGTCCCATGATAAGTGGCTACTTTCTTTTGGGCACGGGTATTTAAGAGAAGAGTGTTCAAAGAGTAAAAAGATAAAAAGTGGTGGAGCCCACATCTTTTGTGTGAGAGAGGGTGTTTCCATATTAGGAAAGTGGTCACTTATGATGGGACAGCCCAATAAGGAAATGTGGCCACTTATGGCGGGACGGAGGGAGTATGATTTAATAATTTCTAATTAAAATATTAAATGCATTAAATCTTTTTTTATTTATTATAAATTAAAATTTTGCCTTTTACTTTCAGTCTTTTTTTCCTTAACTAAATGTATTTAAATCTTACCATACTTAAGTTAATTAATTTATCAAATATTACTATAATCAAACTTATTTATATGCATTAAAATATTAAAATAAATGGCAGATAATAAGATGTAGTAATAAATATTACTAGGATTTATTTGAAATAGCGAGACGCATGAATAATTAGATCTTGAACTAAGAACCTACAACTACTGCAGATGAGTTGTGAGTTGAGGTTCTTACTGATGTGTCATGCGAGAGTGGTACGTGCACTACCACTACTACTACTACTACTACTACTACTACTACTACTATTACTACTATTATTATTATTATTATTATTATTATTATTATTATTATTATTATTATTATTATTATTATTATTATTAACGAATACTGACATGCAAGATGTACATTAAATGGAAGTTATTGTCTTGTCATTAGAAAATTAAATCAAATATTAGAGTCAATGTGTCTTGAACCATGATGTATGGAAATGATGTAAGCGACAGCACTGATTTTTTTTTTCCTATCAAATTTTTATTAATCATGCATTATTGCCTAAATAAAACCATAAATGGCCTTATCATATCTTGTAAAGTCAAATTTGTTCAACAACAATTTGTTCAAATTCTATCAAAATTCTTTACTATTGACATAATCGAACTTTTCTGGACAATCAGCCATTTTCAAAATTGTTAGAACCTTCTTTATATAGTATTTCCTGCCCCCATGCCGTCTACTACCATTTAAGCACGAACTACACTCTTTAAGTTTCCAAAAAACTTTTGTGACAACATTTCATATTGCTAATTAAATAATTTATTTGGTGTAGTTCCTCTATTTTATGGAGAGACAGGAAAAGAGACCCGCAAACATACCTGTTTAAATAAATGAAAACGATCGATGAAAAATAAAAGTTCGTAATTTTAATTCTCACCAATAGATTACTACTGTGCCATATAAAATAAAATAATATCTGTATTGCAATAATACTTTCTTTTTTCTTAATAGAAAAACGGGGTAAAAAGTGAGTTGGTGGAATTACACTATTTGGGGAAATGGAGCGACAGTTCCCAATAATAAAGGACAAGAGATTTAATTAAACGTATACTACATGGGTTTCATTCATGTAGATTTTGTTGTTTGCGACTATTGTGATTGTAATTTTATTTTTATTTTTTTCTTCAAAAAATCTCTTTTTTTTTGTTCTTTAATTTTTTTAAAGTTTCAATACACTGATTAAAAAAGACTGCATTCAGCTGTTGGTGTGAGGCGACACACTATATCCGTATCTTGAAAAGGAGAAAGTGTGTTTGCATTTTCAAGTTTTGGGATTGGAGGACTTTGTTTTAACATTCTCTCTCTCTCTCTATGGTGTTTCACATATTCATAAAGTTATGAGAGGAGAAGAGAGAGGAGGCCACCGAAAAGCATATATACGACAACTTATCATGAAAGCAAGAAAATTTTAACTAGTTTGATTAGACTACCCAACCATACGCATGAATATATATGATATGTGTGTATGTTCATGTATCTATTTTCTATATGAGCCCCATGTTCCCTCAATATTTGCGATGCCAATTATTGATTTTTGGAGTGAAATGAGAGAGAATATGAATAATATTTTCAAGTGCTACCAAGCATTTTTTTTTTTCAAATTTTACGTACATTGTAAGATATTAATACTACAATATGTATATTTCAAAAAAAAATTACAATGTGTATGCCTTATTTACATGAAATATGGGATAAAGGGCTTTATGCCCAAGTGGTTAAATGATACTTACACTAGATGAAGTTTCTCCTTAGTGTGGTTCAATTTTCACCAAAGTATGAGTTTGTTTTTATTTTATAATAGTTTGATTATTATTGTGATTTATATAAAAAAAAAATTATGATATGAATTTGTGACCTGATAATGTATCTCGTATCTGATTTTTTTATTTTTATGAATTCATGTAAAATCATTTTCTTAGTTTGGGCTCAAGACAATTGTACAAAATTGATATATAAACTCTAATAGTTCTTGCCACATTCGGAGTTAATTTTTATCAAGACCATCACGATAATTGAATAATTATATTTAATTGATGCAAATTAATTATTATCTTGTCAACGTTACAGTGCATTTAAAGTCCCGGTACCATGATTGCAATTTGCAACGCAAAAACTTCAGACTTCAATTTCAGTAAATACCAAAAATATATAAGACAATATTGTAGTTAGCACCAATCACACTACAAGCATTACATATATAACGTATGGACACGAGAAATAAGGAATCGCGGCATTAATGAATTCAAACAATATTACTAAAATAAAATGATAATAGCATTTAAAATTTTTAGCAGTTACAACTTACAAGTGTAACATTTTATAAAGCTATGTCTGAATTACGAGTAAATCATTTGGAATCTCTATTCCACTTTCATTTTTTACAAGTTTTTCCTTTTCATTTTTTTCATTCAATTTTTCTTTTTTGTATTTAGTTTATTTTTTATTTTCTATTATGATTGATTATACCCAATTAGAATATTTAATTATATATTAGTATTGAATTTCAAATTGTTAAGTTAATTAATTGTTATAATTAGGGCTAATTATTTTAAGCTTCAATTAATAGTAATAATTACTTAGGGTGCATTATTTTATAATAATTCTAATTCTTTAAATATATTTTATTAAATTAATAAATTTAATAATGGAACACAATATATTGAGACACATAAATGTTAGGAGTGAGGATCCAAACCGAAAATCACTTGTAAGTAACAAAGCTGAGATAATAATTAGTATCTACTATCTAATATAAAAGGGAATTGAATGAGAGATAATTAGCTAGCTAGTAAATGATTAAAGTAAATACACTAAATGTTGCTTTTGTGGTGTATAGTAGAGAAGGGTTCACTTTCTATTTTCTCTTTTTAAGATGGAAAATCTCAAGTCAACCTCACCTCATCATTTGGTCTTGGTTAATCTAGTAGCCTTACTTTTATTTTTTTCTTTTCTTCGCCTTTATTTTCCTTTTTCTCTCCCTCATCAATATCATCACCTTTCTACCTATATAACCACCACATTTGCCCATCAAAATGTCACCCGTGCGAATTGAATGCAAGCCGCGGCATCCATGAAGCTTCACCACTTCGCACGTGGGTTTCGGGAGCACGAACCCACCTCCCTCACCCTCGCGTGCAAGCGCCTCCGCCCCCTCGCCCCCGCCCCCGCCCCCGCCTCCACCTCCGCCGCTTTTGATCTCAAGAGTTTCATCAGACCGGAAAGTGGTCCTAGGGAACATGGATCCTCGGATTATCAGAACAAAGAGTCAACTCAGGTGACATACCTCTGCACTGCACAAATCTATTATTCTAATTAATGTTGTTTCAACTGCCAGAGAGGATTTTATATATATATATATATATATATATATATTAAATTCTGCTTCCACTTCACCTGCTTAAATTCTGATGATGATGCCATTTAAAATGGTATGGCAGCTAGATTTCCAATTCAGCAAGTGCAATTTTCTGCCACCAAACTGCATTAATGTATAATTTCATCTTCACGTGCTGCACCCCTTTTGCTTCACCAAAATACACTGTTGCATGCAACACACACACACTCGACAGTTCCTCGTCAGCTTACAATGCGGGAGAAAATCCTAACAGTTAGCGCATTAAGGTTCTTCCTCAATGATTTAAATGAATACGTGTGTGTGTGAGAGGCTGTTCATGATATAGAAATTACATTTACTTGTGTAGGAACTAGAAACCGATCTGAACCAATATACTATAATTATTGCGAATATCCCTTTCACACAGTATTCCAACTGCACCCCATATTTTTTTTCTTCGATGACGGCCCGCAAAGTTTGAAAACGAGGCCTCAAATTAATGAAATCGTGGAAAAGATCGATATGATGTTGAAATTTTGAGTAATAAGTGAAGATCGGATGCAGGTGGAAGTAGCGGCCGGCGGGACGAGATGGAATCCGACGCAAGAACAGATCGGAATCCTTGAAATGCTGTACAGAAACGGCATGCGGACGCCCAACGCCCAACAAATCGAGCAGATCACTGCGCAGCTGGCCAAGTACGGGAAGATCGAAGGGAAAAACGTGTTTTACTGGTTCCAAAACCATAAAGCGCGAGAGAGGCAGAAGCAGAAGCGCAGCAGCCTCGGCCTCAGCCTCAGCCCCCAACCACCGCCTTCTCCGTTTACCTTACTGTCTCTGGTATGCTAATTATATACTCCATATGTTACTGCATCTTTTTTTGGTTTCGGATTATTTAATTATTTTTTTGTGCTTAAAGGCGAATTAAAAAATTATTAATTTTTTTTAGGGAGAGGAATCAGATTGTAGCTCTCAGAAAAGAAAGTTGAGAACATGGTGCGCGGAAGTAGATTACAGATATTGTGAAAAGGAGAGGGAAGGGGAAGGAGGTAGAACGCTCGAGCTGTTTCCTTTGCACCCTGAAGGAAGATCTTGAATTGGAGGAGTGGTTAAGGATTAATCGTATAATCAAAATTAGTGTTGGTTTTAATTATGATTATTTGTAGTCTGGTTTTGATTAATGTCTGCAGCTGCCAGTCCAACCTTATTTAATCTTTGCTGTCTATTTTCTTGGTTTCAACAAGGAAGGAAGACAAGTTGTTGTATGGGACATCTTTCTGATGAATTGCAGTTAATTTCTTTTCTTTTCTTTTCTTTTCTTTTCTTTTTTTGACAGGGATGAATTGCAGTTACATTAATGTATTATTTCTAACTCTCAAGAGTCTGAATGCAAAGTGGCTTTGGCTATTTAGATTCTTAGAAGCCTCACTTTTGACTTTAGGGAGTTGAAGAAAATATTTACTTTTAGGTTGGGAAGTGGTTAAACTGAGAACGCTAGGACACTGAAGTCCATGCACATCTACAAGTTTTTCTTTCATGGACAATTTTAGTGTGTGTGTGTGTGTGTGTGATTTTTTTCAAACTTAAAAAATAATGGGTTGCAAACTTTTTTGACGAATTATATTTTGGGTTAATCTGGTCTAAAGGCAAAAATTGTATCCATTTTTTGGTTTTTTCAACATAAATAAAAGATTAGTGTAAATACATAAATTTTAGACCTTTTCAGTAATTGTATAACACTAAATTTATAGATTGAGCCACAGTGGATTCGAACATGAAGTCTTTGACTTCAAGTATTAATCACACTACCGTTAGGCCAACATACACAATTTTAGACCTTTTCAAAAATATCCACAGATTGAAGGTATACACGTATCAAAACTGGCGTGACATTACATTTTGATGACATGCGGTGAGTTTTGATTTCGTCAAATCAATTTCAATTTGAGAAAAATTTTAATTTATGAAAAATTTCAGAAAGGACTGAAGTTCATGTATTTACATCAAACTTTTATTTATGTTTGGAAGACTTCAAAATAAATATAGTAATTACACCAAATGTTTTTTTTTTTTTTTTGAGAGGATAGTAATTACACCAAATTAACTTTTATATTTTACATTAATATAATTGTGGGGTAGTGGTTTGTGGGGACCTCAGATGTGTAACCGATGTAGACAAGACAATTTGGAGGGAAGGAATTTGAAAACTATAGATAAGTATTTGTTGGCGTATGTGGAAATATATGAGTATATATTTGGCATTTTGCAGACACATTATATGTTTTGGATTGGGCGAGACTGTCATGCAAATCCTTTTTCTTTCATCTATTGTCACTTGAGTACCGAGGAATAATAAAATACTACTACGACAGCTTTTAGTGCATTAACTTTTTCTTTTTTTTTTAATTTATTAAGTTTAAAATACACAAACTTTACACACATTTTGTTATTTCACACGGCTTTTAAAAGTTATGTCAAAATACATCAACTTAGCAAACATTCTGGTATTTCACATGACCTTTAAAAATTGTTTCAAAATATACCAAATTAAAATCTTTTTGAAATTTCACATAATTACTTTTCCGGCAAAAATCACTATTGGCATGTCAGTCTGTTTCTTGACATGACAATGACTTTTCTTAATTAAATGACATGTATATCCAACTTGGCAAGAAACGATGTCGTTCCATCAACTAAATCGAGAAACTCAAAACCATTAGTATCTAACTCATACTAATTGCAAACGACGTTGCTCCAAGCAAAATACAAAATAAAATGAAACGACGTCATTTTGCTAAGGTGGCAAAAAAAAAAACTACCAAATATAATTAAGATAATTCATTACCACATCAAGAAACCCACTTTCATATCAACAGAAATTTTCGCCAGGCAAAAAAAAAAAGTGAAATTTCCAAAAGATGTGAAATTTGTGTATTTTGACACAATTTTTAAAAGTCATGTGAAATATCAAAATGAGTGTTAAGTTGATGTATCTTGACACAACTTTAAAAAGTCATATAAAATACCAAAGTAAAGTTCATGTATTTTAAACCTATTAACTCTTTTTTTAATTAATTGTTGAAAACAATACCAATTTCTAAGCATTATACTTTTTAGTAATAACGATTAAATTTCATTACTTGTTATCGTTGCAGAAAACATCCGAGACATAGTTCTCCTTTGAATGCAAGGTTCTAGCAACCCAATAACAATTCACCTCGTCTCTTCCTTACTCTTTTTTTCGGAGAAATCCTAAGAAACCTTCAGTTGTTCTTTTTTTTTTTTCGCTTAATTGATTTGGTCAAAAACTGACTACCGACACAGATCCATATACCAGTTTCGATATTGCTTTCCTTGTTTTAAGAATGTCAATTGGAATTGTCAGCTGAGTCGGGCTAATTCAGCCCAACACGATCCAATTCGATATGGGCCGATCCAAGCCCAACACATCAAAAAATGTGGATTTGTTGGGCCTTGCCACCCTAAGCTAAATGGACTATTTTGGGCCTTTCTCAGCCCAGAATCAGGCATGATCCGACCCAACCCCACCCAAGACTACTTCAAGCATTAAGCTCTAGTATTTATTGTTTATTATTTATGACTTATAATACCTTTTAAAAATAGAATTAAATGACTAATTTAAATTCTAAAATCTTGTACATATTGTTGCAATCTCTGATTATCTTGCGTTTTACTCGTACATAGAATGGAAAAACACCCAACGCCGCAATAGAATCCATTATTTCATATACCATAATCAACAAAATTGAGGTATTTTTATTTAAACATATGAGATTAAAACGAAATAAAAAGATTGTAAGGAAAACATAATTTAACCTTAGTAAAAAACTATACAAAAGCCACTTAAGCCCATCAAATTCAGTTCATTTTGACCCACCAGCACTAGCCACCTGAGGCCCACCAATCACCACCCTAGACTCAGTCACTCTATCCAATCCAGGCCCACTTCATAGGTGGTTCTCGATTGTGTGGGCCCAAATTATATGAAAAAAGGTCTATCTAGCTCAACTTACTTTACAAATTAATGGTTATGTACTGATTCCGATGGTTGGTTCATGAGGGCTTCGTTCGAGCTGGGCGACCCAGCCCAATTAACAACTGTAATGTCAATATTGAATTAAAACAATTCCAAAATTGAGAAGAAACATCAAGACTTCTGAATAGATAGTAATGTGGCTGTTGAGGCTTGCGAGCAGCGGACTACTGGATAGGCCTCACCTAGTTTGTGAACACTCGTCATTTCCTCGTCATTAAAAAAGACAGGGCAATATAAGTAAAATATATTTCGAACATATGTTTTTATTAAAATAATTATTTTCCTTATTTTTTTAGGTGGCCTCTATGTAATGTTGAATTTTGAATATTCAACTGGCTAAGAAAAATTACGAATACTTAAAATGATTCGGATGGAGCAATATCTGTTGATAAAAATGGATATCTAACTACTTAAATATTGGCATAAAATTGGATACAGCCAACAATACGGTAGAGTTAGTTGTGATATCTACTTAAATATTGGCATAAAAATTGGATATCTAACTACTTAAATATTGGCATAAAAATAAAAATTGAAATAAAGATAAAGCAATGCATCGCAACTCGCAAGTATTGTCTCTTAAAATATTTTATAAGTTGCATTGAATGATTTTGTATCCAGTATTGCTCTGATCTTGATGTTTCTCATTTAGGGCTTCGTCAAATAACTCGTCAATAGAAATATACCGCAGGCTTACTCAAAAAACCGCTTAAGTCCATTTTGTAAGTTAATGGGCCTCACGCTTTATTTGCATTTTTATTTGGGCCTCCACACACAAATATACGGGCTTGTATATATTTTCTCAAATTCCTTTATTTACTTTGTCTCATTTCTTGCCGACCATATGTAATTACCTTCATTTTTTCTTAATAACATTTTACTAATAATTAAAAAAAAACATTTTACTACTCAAAATCTTAGAACTTGTTCATCTATACTGATTTTAATTCATAAGCTCGTAACCTTTTTTTTTCTTTTTCTTTTCTAAAACAATTTGTAATAATGCAGTTCATTCTATTTATTATACGCGTATAATAGTAATTGAAGGAATATTCCCTGATGATTTCATTGACTAAAGTCAGTTATATATATGATTAATTACAAGAGGAATGCTAGGCTATTACGGGTACAAATTATACCCTACTAATCTATATATATATATATAAAAGCAAAATCAAGAGCACTAAAATTTTCCCGCCCATTTGTCATATACATTTTTTTATTATTTTTTATTTTATTTTAGTGCCATCAATATAGGTAAATGCAGTCTTTTTAACTTCCTATGCTAGATGGAATTTCAAGTGGCAATGTTTAAATAAAATAATATTGTTTCTACACTTCAAATCTTACTTTTACACAAACTTTACTTTTGAGTTGGAATTTTGAGCATCCATCGGGTAATGTTCTATACCGTAAAAAAAAATCATAATTCTTCAAATCTTATTTCCAAATATATAACATCTGCAGCATCTTCAACTTCTTCTACTGGAGTGCTCTTTGTAGATTTGTGCAATTTACATCCATGTTATTTTTTCCATTTCGCATTGCACTTGATCTCTAACTCTAATCTCTTATGTATTTGCAAGTTCGGATTCAAGTTGGGCGAAATTTAGATTCGGGGAAAAATTTTGCGAAAAAATCAAAAATCGTGTATTTCTGGACAAATTTAAACAATATACAAAATTAGAATGAAAACAAAGGTCGTATATTTTAGGCAATTAATTCAAAATCTAAATTGCCTCTTTATCTCAAATATATACATTATATTTTGACATACACTATATATTTCGACATCACAAAGTAATCAAATTATTATGAATAATACGCGGGTGTAAAACTAGTTACAAAATATAATAATAGATTATGGCCCCGTTCGGTTTGTGCGATTGGGCCAGACTATTGACTATATATGACTCAATGTCTTGTTTGGATGACAATATCTAATCATGCTTGGCCCTTGACTCAATACCACAAAAAAGCAGGCCCGTAACTATTTCCATGACTTAAAGTCATACCCTTACCCCTGCAACAAAATTAGTCTGGAGCATGAGACAATTTCATCCTTCATATTTTCCATGGAATCTGCTCTCACATCGCTTCTTCAAGGTCGCCCGCTTCTCTCTCTCTCCCTCACACTTTTCTCCATTTTTTTTCTTTTTTTTCGGCAAATCAATTTACCTGGTGAGTGGAAGCGGCAAAGAGCAACAGAGCGCTAGGGAGGTCGACGACATGGCAGCGGTGAGAGGCTGACGGCGTGGCGTGGCGCGGCGGACGGACATTGTGGCAGAGGTGAGGTCAGCGAGCTTTTTCTTTTCCATTCGAGGCGAGAGAGAGGTCAGAGGAATTGAAAACTTTGAGTTATGTTATTTTGAGGTCAATGAAGTGGGAGACACAAGTTTCTCATTTCTTAGTGAGAGAAACGGAGAAGAAGGTTCAGTGAGAGAGTATAAAATTAATTATAATTGTAGTGAGAGACACAAGCAGGAGAGAGAGATGCAGAGATGGGTCTGAGTTGCGAGAATCAATGTGAATGTTAATTTGATTATTTCATATTCATTATTTAGTTGTTTCATTGAATTGTTGAATATATTGTTTTGATTAGAAGGAGCCCCTGGATTATTGATCATTGCCCAATTTCCTCCTCCCCAAAGTGCTCCATTTTTTTATTATTCAATTTTGTTTCTGTTCAAAAAGTTATTTCGACAAAGGAATGGGAAATAGTAACAGGGTATATAAGTAAATGTACAAAAATGTTATACAGGCGTATAAAAGTTGTTTGTCCAACCAAACAACTTATTTTTAGTCATGATTTAGTATTTATTTATCCCCTATTATATCTAACTATTATCTTGTCTAGTAAACCAAACGGGACCTATGTGCATATATTCTATCACACCCTCACAGTCAAAGTGTGAGGTTTGCGTAGGTTGAGACTGTCCCGAAAGTGCTTAAGGGTTCGTTTGGTATTCATATACCAGTATATTAGATATCAAGTATGGGTATGAGTATGTGTATCAGATATCAGGTATGTGTATGAGATTGATATATGATATATATATTTGGTATGTTGAAGATATCAACTGATATCAAGTGGGAAGGAAATGAAAGATATGAGTCATACACTTGTAAAAATTGGTATATGAAAATGTTGAATATTAGTATATCAGGTATACAAAATATATCAATTTGATATCCATATACTGATATACCAAACACAAGGTATGGATATGGGTCATATTCATATTCATACCTGATACACGTATATGAATATCAAACGAGCCCTAAGTAAATTAATGGTAGATCCTTCGCAAAGATATCAGTGATTTGATAGCGCAACGGAATACGTAAGACATATACTTGCATACGAGTAATTTTTTTCGCGAACAAAGTGAATATCCATCTCGATATATTTAGTGTGTTAATGTTGAACAAGATTCTGAGAGAGACATGGCAGCCGAGAAGAGTAGAGGTTGGCAGAGGAACACTAGGGCACAACGGAAGAGAGATGAGAGGACAATTTTTTAGCCTTAGGACTACTGGTAATATGAAAGAATATAATTTCCTAAAATTTGATTTCATTGATTAAAGTCAATTATACACATAATTACAAGAGGCATGTAACAATTTTATGCTACTAAATTGATCATTTTGTTACAAGTAATATTTACTACGTGGATATAACACAACAAATTTATAACAATTTTATACTTAACAATTCCCTATCTCTAATTCTCTATTTTGCCGTTATATGAATCGATCCTTGCAATAACAATGAAGATTCAAACCTTCGAAATTGGCCAACACAAATCCGATATTAGAGTGCCAATTTAGTCACCAATTGTCATAGGAAGCATCAAAAGAAAAATCTCTGTATAACTTCTCATTTTTTATGGACTCAGTGAACCACCAACAACGACCATTGAGTTGAGAGAATGCGATAATTAAAATATGTATTTTTTTTATTTATCATTGATTTCCAGCTGACCTTAAAACGACGTTTGTTTTGATGCCGGGTAGAAAATAGAATTTCCTCATATTTGGGTGAAAATCCACCTCAAATTCTGACAATCTATATTATTTTTCCATTGTCATAAATTTGCTCGTAAGTCAAAATTGATGACAATTTTTCATTTTTAAAAGTTCCCATAAACTGATCAACGGACTAAAGTTTAAGCTCAAAAGTATAGCTAACGTATACATATGTTAGCTTAGTGGTTGAGTAGTTAATGCTAGGGATGACAATTTTCCCCACTGATTCGGGTCCCCGCGGGTACCCGCCCCTAATGGGCCGGGTTCGGGTGAAGTTTTTCGGGTTGGGGTCAGGGACGGGTTTGAATTATAATACCCGAATCGGGTTCGGGTCGGGTACGGGGATATAGATCCCCACCCCGAACCCGACTCGATTATTTTTTTTTTAATTTTTTTTAATTTTTATAATTTTTTAAGTAGATATTTTATTACCAAATGGTATGGAAAACAACTTCATAAGTATTAAAAATAAATTATTAACAAATTTTTAATAAGTATTAAAAATAAATTATTAATAAATTACTAATAAATTATTTTTTTTGTTATAATAAATTATTAAAAATAAAATAAATTATCTAACGGGTACCCGATGGGGATCCATTTTCCGACGGGTAATCCCCGCCCCGATTTAAACAGGGATGAGGACGGGGACGGGGACGGAATTCTGAAGCGGGTATGGGGGTGGGGAAGCAATACTCGGCCCTGCCCCGACCCGTTTACATCCATAGTTAATGCCCGATGCCAAATGTCTCGAATATAGACTTATCACCAATTAACCTTTGTATAAGAATAACATCTCTTGATTTCCACTGCTTTAGAGCAATCTAGTAGAATTTTCAAAAACTTTGCTGTTAAATTTGTTCCTAAAGTTTCCCCTATACTATTTATATTCCCTCTTTTACAAATACATTCAACAGTTCTCTTATTTTGTACTCCATATGTTCCAATAGAAATGTCCCTCTTTCCTTTTTTGTCCGTCCCAATAGCAAGGTCCCCTTCCAAAAAAGAAAATAATTAACTCTATAAAAGGCTTGGACCCACCACTTGTTATCTATTTACTCTTGTTTCTTAATAATCGTGCCCAAAAGGAAGATGACCTTGTTATTGAGACGGAGGGAGTACTAATTATCTATTAAAATTATGGGCCCAACTCAATTTGTGAGATAGGATAGATTTAGAACACTCTCAGCAATTCTATTAAAATCATCATTAACTCTAAATTTAGCCTAAAAAAAATGAGATAAAAAGGTCATCCAGCAGATCTCTCAAATTGGGTAGGGTCCACAAAAATATTTACACCTCCCTAAATCTCCTCTCAATTTTACACCTCCCTAAATTTATCATATCTCACAAATTAAGTTGGGTCCACAATTTTTATAGAATATAGTACTCCATCCGTTCCAATAGCAAGGTTCCCCTTCTATTGGGCACGAGTATTAAGAATAATAGATTAAGTGTATAAAGTATGTTGTTTCAATTTATTAAGGAGTATTATAATTAAAAGCAATCTAACAACCCTTTCCCTTTAGTTTTTTAAACTCATTTAATGGCCCCTTATCACACACTAATTATTTCCTTATTTGGATTGAGACCTTGCTATTGGGACACTCTAAAAAGGAAAGAGGAACCTTGCTATTGGGACGGAGGGAGTAGAAAATAGAGTATACATTTGTAAAATAGGCGAAACTTGAGAATTCTATCGGAATTGCTCTTAAAGAGGTGTAAATTTAGAATAAGATAATTTAAATTAGACCGCCCAATAAAAACATAAAGACAATATAAACAGGACCGAGAGATTCCATACTACTGCTTTAAAGCACGATTTTACTTGGTACCTTGGTAGCGTCTACATGCTGGCTGCTGCCCTTGTAAAAAAATTTCTTCTAAATGATAAAAATAAAATATAAATTACGAGCATTTTCATTACATTCCCTGACCACGTCATGCACTTCTCATTGCCATGTTACACGTGGTGTCATCCTGCTTTCCCACATCCCAGACAATCACATTCAACAGCTGCGATTTCACCTCTATTCTCCAACTAGGGTTTCCTAACACTCTCTTCATATATACATCGTCACAGTTCACTGTCTTCCCCGAGTGCGGTGCAGTTCCCTGCCCTCCCTAAACCAAAAAAACCCAAAAATTTTCTCTCTCTAAAATTTCCTATTCTATCCTATATTTTTTCCCCCATTTTATACCTAGCCAAAAACCCATAAAAAATTGCTTGTTTTCTCTGTTCTTCTCTCGATCAGTAACGAGGAGAGAAAACAATATCCCCTAGAATTAAGAATCTAGCTGAAATTGAAGAAATGGCGCAGATTCAGGTGCAGCACCAGAATGTGACGACGCCTGCCCCCAGTGGAGTGGCGGTGACGCCCGGTGGGGCGGCGGCGGCTGCGGGACAGTTTCAGACGACCTCTCTGTATGTCGGTGACTTGGATTTCAACGTAACGGACTCGCAGCTGTACGATCTGTTCAATCAGGTCGGACAGGTTGTGTCTGTCAGGGTTTGCCGTGACCTCGGCACTCGCCGCAGCCTTGGCTATGGTTATGTCAACTACAGCAATCCACAGGATGGTTAGCACTTCGAAATCCTTTTGATTTGTCTTACCAATTGCTGCATTTTTAGGCTTTCATTGCATGTGTATCTATATACAATTCAATCGCCGTATGGTCGCCTGTTAAGTAAATTTGTAATGTTTCTGATGAATTAATGGGTTCATAGTGTTGCAAGATGCCTGTGATATCGTCAGGTGAAATATTTTTGTTAATGGGAAATGAAGACGATCCCGCTCTGTAACGTAAATTAAATGGTTTAATAGGGCTGTCTTGTGAATTTTGTTGGTCAATTTTCTGCGACGTTTGTAGTGTAACTCAGACATTAACAAATTGTAGAGTCCTAGAATGCTGAGTGCCAAAATGTATTATTAATAACAATATGACATAATGTGTTTTGTTTATTTTGAGAGGACAGTAAATGCAGCACACAAAGGCAAGTGCCCTAACGAATAATTGGATTTTCTGCCCTCATGGCTTTTTAATTTGGAGATTCCTTTTTTCGTGACTTTCGGGTATACTCTTTTCTACCTAAGTAAATGGCTGCTATTTTGCACTGTCTAATGTTATCCTATCATTCAACATAACAGCTGCACGAGCTATGGAAATGCTGAATTTCACTCCCCTCTGTAACAAGTCCATTAGAGTCATGTATTCTCACCGGGACCCAAGTGTTAGAAAAAGTGGAATGGCAAATATCTTTATCAAGGTAACTGTACTCGTTATGTTCAGTTTCATGTATATGGTTTATTATCTCCATCACTATTAAGCCTTTGTTCTTTAAGATTTTGATATATGGCTTCATCACACCTTTCAGTGTTGACACATTGAGTAACCTGATTTTTCTCTTTCAACTGCCTGTTTTCTAGTTGAGCCAAAATCTGAAAATAGTTATATTTGTTATGATGATACATGACTATTTGGTGCGTAGAACTGGCTAGAAATGAATAACTCCACTTCTGTGTCATCCTTATTCATCATTATCTTATCTGTATATCTGTTGTTTATCTATTTTACTACAGCCATTTCCGTAGGCTATGCTAGTTTGGGACTCTTATATCTATATGTACTTTCTGATGGACTTTCTTTTGCAGAATTTGGACAAAACCATTGATAACAAAGCACTGCACGACACTTTCTCTAGCTTTGGGAACATCCTTTCTTGCAAGATAGCAACAGATAATAATGGCCAATCCAAGGGTTATGGTTTTGTGCAATTTGATTCTGAAGAAGGTGCACAAAATGCTATAGATAAGTTAAACGGTATGCTCATAAATGATAAGCAAGTCTATGTTGGGCATTTCCTCCGTAAGCAAGAGAGGGATACCACACAGGGCAATGCTAAGTTCAACAACGTGTTTGTGAAAAATCTAGCTGAGTCTACTACAGATGATGATCTGAAAACAATTTTTGGCGAATATGGGACAATCACTAGTGCTGTAGTGATGAGGGATGCTGATGGAAAGTCAAGATGTTTTGGATTTGTCAATTTTGAACATGCTGATGATGCTGCTAAAGCTGTTGAAGCTCTAAATGGACATAAAGTTGATGACAAGGAATGGTATGTTGGGAAAGCTCAGAAGAAGTCAGAGAGAGAGAATGAACTTAAAAATCGGTTTGAGCAAACTACCAGGGAAGCTGTTGACAAATTTACAGGAGTTAATTTATACGTTAAAAACTTGGATGACAGCATTGATGATGACAAACTGAGAGAACTGTTTTCTGGGTTTGGTACCATCACCTCCTGCAAGGTATTTTATGCATCTATTTTTTGCAGGATGGATTTCGACTGACAAATATTGATTTTTTCGTCATGTGATACCTATTTTGTCCAATTCACTGATGTGATTATGTCTTGGATTGCAGGTTATGCGAGATCCCAGTGGAATAAGCAGAGGATCTGGATTTGTTGCCTTTTCAACTCCGGAAGAAGCTTCCAAAGCTGTAAGTTGATATCCTAATGATGATTTTCTGGATGACATTTCATTGTGTAATGCCTTAACTAATTAAGTTATTGGTTTTTTCATTTCTAGCTTTCTGAAATGAATGGGAAAATGGTAATTAGCAAGCCTCTTTATGTTGCCCTGGCACAGCGCAAGGAAGAGAGGAGAGCCAGGTTGCAGGTACATGCTATTTAAGAACATTTTTCTTTTTCCTACCATTTAAAGTTGAAACATGCCTTAGGCCCTTACATGTGGGTTCTCCGACATCTTTTTCTTGGTGCTTGGTTGTTTCGGCTCTTTCAGTTGTAGTACACATATGCATGATAATTTCGTCGCATACTGTGCATTACACTCATAATTATTTTTTCATATTTTTGAAGGCCAGTAGTCAACTTCTCAGCTTTACCATCTTGGAGATCTATTGATCATAGAAAATCTCAGTCTTTGATGAGTATGCTCACGTTTCTGCTGTTTATTTCTAGTATGGAAATTGTAAATCATACTATATTATGCTTTATAATCTCTGCTAAATTTGTACTTGAAATCAGTTTTTGTGCTGGTATAAGGATGATATGTGGAGTAGGATGTTGGAATGTGGTCTCATGCTGAACAAGCTGTGTGTAAAGTTATCCCCATTATTATAGGCATTGTTTAGCCATGTATTTTGAGTTGATTAGTATACAGAGTCCTCTACTTCGGAACCTTCAATTTCGGAGCTCATGCAAAATCATAACATATTGGCTTCTCTTGCTAGTATAGTTTCATGTAAAAATTGGTGTTCTTCCACGAAAAAACTCATGTTATGTGCTATATTTTTGGTCTGTTTTCATCATTGCATGAAAGAAAAAATGATGGTATTGATAATTGGTGGGAAAACTTCAATGAAAGTTATAGACCATGGATTTTGTATTTACATTTATATTGGTGAAAGGCAATGTTTTTTCCTTCTGCTTGTGGCCTGACTGTTTATGAGAGTAAAATGCCCTGTTTTGTTGGGATTTGTTTCCATCAGTAGTCTCGTCACACTCTTCATATGCTGGTAGATACATGTGTTTGTTTGTGTGTGTGTGGTTTTGAATTACTTGCTCAGATCTAGTTTGCTAACACTGAAATTGCTTCTTGTTGTTTGCATACATTTTGAATTGTCTCTTTTAACGACTCCATCATGTATTCTCAAACCTAATTTCAGGCCCAATTTTTGCAAATGAGGCCTGTCGCAATGCCACCTTCTATGGCTCCACGGATGCCTATGTATCCACCTGGCGGTCCTGGTATTGGGCAGCAGCTCTTTTATGGACAAGCTCCTGCAATAATTCCTCCTCAGGTGACCTTTCTTTGAGATTATTATGTTCTAGATGTCCTAGATGTGATGTTTTCTTTTTTTTTTTTGGATCTTCAGTTGATCTTTTGTTGGTACTTATTCCATGTTACTTTCTTTGCATTAGTTGGTTTCTCGTTATTTTCTTTAAGTCTAGAGATATGACATTCACTTTATTGTAATTATTCGATAATTCTCACTTTCTAAAAATGTTCCAGGCTGGTTTCGGTTATCAGCAGCAGCTTGTTCCTGGAATGCGCCCTGGGGGTGCTCCTATGCCAAATTTCTTTGTGCCGATGGTCCAACAGGGTCAGCAGGGCCAACGACCAGGTGGCAGACGTGGAGGTCCAGGACAACAAAATCAGCAGCCAATGTCGATGATGCCGCAGCAAGTTGTACTTCAGTTTCTGACGTTTCTAATCTTGTTTATGGTTAACTATTATGCTAATCCATGATGTATTTTTTTGTTTAGATGGTACCAAGAGGGAGGATGTATAGGTATCCTCCTGGTCGTAATGTGCCAGATGTGTCGCTACCTGGTGTTGGTGGAGGAATGCTTTCTGTTCCATATGATATGGGCGGGATGCTTCCTCGAGATGCTGCTATTCCACAGCCTATGCCAATTACTGCTTTGGCTTCTGCCCTTGCAAATGCAACTCCTGACCAACAGAGAACAGTAAGCAGCCTGCCCAAGAGTATAAATTTTGTTTTTTGAATTGAGTGTAGTCTGTTTAATGTGTTGATTATTCACTTGTTGCCAACAGATGTTGGGTGAGAACTTGTACCCTCTCGTTGATCAGCTGGAGCATGAGTATGCTGCGAAGGTTACAGGCATGCTTCTTGAGATGGACCAGACAGAGGTTTTGCATTTGCTTGAATCGCCTGATGCTTTGAAAGCAAAGGTTTCTGAGGCAATGGAGGTCTTGAGGAATGTTCAGGGTGGCAGCAGCCCAACCGAACAACTTGCCTCGTTGTCAATCAACGACAACCTTGTTTCTTGAAGCTCCATGCTCCTGCCTATTTGAATCAACATTTTGCTAGTGAGGGTACTAAATTTGGGATTACTTGGTACATTATCTAGAATTTTTTTTCGTCTGAGATATCTATTGATGGTTTCAAATTCCTTTTTTTGGATCTTAAATTAGCTAGTTTCAGGAAGTTTACTTGGTTGCCTAAGCAGTTCTATGTGATTGCGATTTCCATGTGGGTGATGTTAATTGTTATCACATTGTTTTGATAGATAATGAGCGCGTTGCTATCGTATTAAGTATGATCAGTAGAAAGGGATTGTGACAAGGTTGCTAATTGGTAATTGTGATCAGAGTTCTTATTGATGACCTGTTTAGTACAATAGTATTATTTGTCTCTTTACTATTATTATAAATATGAAAACTCTTATACTAATTGTGTGAAAATTCAAACAAAAGTTGAATTCCTGTATTTTTTATTTTATTTTATTTTATTTTTTTTTAACTCGAGGCAAATTGCGTGTATTTTAAACCAAATAAACCTTTAAATATTTGGTACTGAATGCTTAGATATTGTAACTAAAATATTCTAAGTCACAATCTATAAAATCATAAAACCGACCTGTTATGTCAGAATCGGACTTGAATTTCTCTTCTTGCCTCCACTCCTTTATTCTACGTCCATCTCTGAAGTAACACATTGATTGCCGATTTTAACAATATCGGGACATTTTTGTATCGGGACATTTTAGTTACAATATCTGCATATAAAGTATGAAGATGACACTTTTTAAATGTTGGAATAAATCTGTAAAAATTGGTAAACATTATGATAATACAACATATTTTCCAAAAAAGAAGAAAAATGAAAACACTCGAGTTAATGATAACCTTAATATTATCTCAACCATTTAATTGGTTTAAAATACGAATTTATTCATCGAGATCTTTTAATGATTGGAAAGATGTTGATGCATAGATTTGTATTTTAAACCAATTAAACCATTAAAAAAAATAAAATCATTTTGGTACTCTATATAGAAACAGAAAATCGACTGTTATGCCGGAGTCGACTTGGATTGCTCCACTTGCCGCCACTCTTTGTTCTACGTCTACCTTTGACGTAATACATTAATTTCCAATCTTGACAAATTGTGAATCAGAATATTTTAATTGCAGTGTCTAAATATTAAGTATCAAAATAACTATATTTTTTAGATATTAGGATAAATCTTAAAAAAATGGTAAACATTAGGATAATACTACTATATATTTTCCAGAAAAGAAGAAAAATGAAAACGCACGATTTAATGGTAAATTACCTTTATATTCTCTCCAACCATCAAAATATCTGGATGCATAGATTTATTGCTATCGGAAGTGCGAGGTTTTTTTTTTTTGGTCCGAGAGTAGGCTAGGAAAAAGAAAATTACTGAAACTCATAACAAATTTAATTACTCGCATATTTTCCCATCAAATGTTTTCATATACTTAGAACTAGAAGGTGGACTTTGTCACTCTCTTTTTTTCCCCCTTCTTCTGCTATCCGAGCTAGTTCCTTTTCTTTTCTTTTCTTTTTTTTTTTGAGAAAACTATCCGAGCTAACTTAAGACTCGTTTTTTCAGCAAAAAAAAGAAAAAATAAAAAATAAAAATTATATACTCATGTTTTCAATAAATAAATATGGTAACGTATTCTTTTATAGGAAAAGAGAGAAGATTTTTTTTAGGAAAGTCCATGCAGCATTACGATTTTTAATCCTATTATTGTCAGAATTTATAAATAATTAAATATATCTAGAGTGGATCTCAATATCTTCATATCAGTATATCACAATATTTATCTGAGTGATGTTATTCGGTCATAATGTAGCTAGTTATAATTTGGTCGATTAAGTGAAAATAGACCAATTTTATTAGATATATGTAAAAAGTAAGATTATATATTTTATGTTAGTGTTTATAGTTTTTACTTAAATTGTATCATGATTAGTGTAAATATATTTCCTTCTTATTTTTTCGACAAGATTCTTTATATTACCTTTATTATATCTATCGAGATTTAAGTTACATCCAAATTCAAATACATCAAGATAAATTTGTATAAATTAAATATTTTAAATATTAGAAGTAATTTAGAATAAAAAAAATATAAATAAACTGATTTTTTTTTTGTTATTGAATCACATTATGACTAACCATAATATGGCTGTATAGATTTATTCTATCTATTATTCATTCCAGTTAATTTTGTAACAAAGTCTGGAATTCCAAAATGATAAAAAGTACCCCCTCCGTGCCATCCATAATGATTCACTTTCCTTTTGGGTTGTTACATTCATAATGACTCAATCCAAATAAAGAAATTGTTGGGAAAATTATAAGGTTTCGATTTGATACCAAAACCCAACTGATTCTCCAACTGAATAGATGATCGCGTCAACCTAAATAGTGTTTTCCAGCTCGCCTGTTTGAGCTTTAGATTTTCTAGGCTTACAGGTTAAGAAAGCGGAAGACAACAGTCGACCAGTGTGTTCACAATGAGTCGCCTAGCAAAAGACAAGATCGACCCAGCTTGTGTTCACTGAGTCGCCTAGCAAAAGACAAGAGACGTCAACCTTCGGTGAGTGATCCAAATAGAGCTCGATCAAGCGAAGAGAATTCGAGCGAGTTCAAAACACAAATGGTCCAACAGATAGAACAAAGGAACTATCTCTGAAGACTCCACTTCAAGACAGTCCAGCTTTGAATTCAAAAGCCAGCACTAAAGGCAGAAGATCCCGGAATCAGAGGAAGTCAACTTACCTCGACCAATAAGGGATTGCCAAGTCAGCATCCTAGACTTCAGAACCTAGGATGTGACACAAATGAAGACAGGTGCAGATACGCCCAACGGCAGATCTTGTATTTAAGAAGAGTAGGTAAGATTCAAACGGCTCCTCCAACGGCTAGTCTTGAATCTCTACCTATATAAACCCGTCTTCAACCTCAGGATCAGATACGAAAAACTCTCTACAAGCTTTCATTATCTGAAATCATTCTTTCCAAAGCTCTCAAGCAGTTCTAGATAGATCAAAGAACACTTTATCTTAAAGTGTTTCTAGTTAAGAAACTGCTTAGTTTTTCGTCTGTTCCCTAGGCCAAACTCATTGTATATCTTTAGCCTAGATTTCGAACGAGTTCATCATACTCTAAAGTTCTTAATTGAAAGAACTCGTTCATAGTTGGAACCCCATACCCAAACCCAAACCCAGAAAGGTTAGGTAAAGGTACGCTTGCTCGAAGCGCGTAATTCGAGTGGATAGGTTCTTCAGTACCCGGAAACTGAAGGTGTAGGCTTGACAGTGCCCGCAAACTGTTGGAACACAGCTCGGGTTAGAGTTGTGAAGTTGCTTGGTACTTGGAAACCAAGTGGTAGTGGATTACCAGTGAACCTGGTCGTGGACGTAGGAGGTGTTACTCCGAACCACGTAAAAACTCGCGTGTTTCTTACTCTCTCTCTTTACTTTCGCTTTATATTCAGCTGTGTACTAACTCCTTCATATCATTGCATATTTGTTCAAAACAGCGCATGTGTCTCTCTAAAAGTTGCACAACCTGACTAAGCTGAAAACGTTAAGTTAATATTTTCAAACTGAGTTTTTCTAAGTAACCGAGCTAAGTTTTCAAACCACCACTTTCCGCACCGCCAGCTGAGTTATTTACCCAGCTGACCCTCCCCAGCTGGATCGATAACTGAGCTCACCAACTCTGTGATTTAACTTGAAAAAGTTTCGAAAAATCTATTTGGTGTATTCACCCCCCCTCTACACCAAATACCCAGCTCAGGGACCATCAATTGGTATCAGAGCAGTGGTTCAAAAGACCACCGTTTCTGTATCAAGAGATCTCTCTTGACACTCTGTGTCAGTGGTCAACTGAACAGATCCGTTTTTCAGAAAAACTCATATTATTACATACTGCACATGTCTATGGATTCTTATCTTAACAGGAATCTCCCCACCTTCCCGGTAGACGACTATGCAATCTGGAAATTCAGATTGAAAAGCTTCCTTTGTGCACATCACGACATGATGTGGGACGTCATCACAGACGGACCCATCCTTATTTATAAACAAGGAAATGAACTCGTACCTGCCCATGATGGAGGACAACCAGAATATCGGCCAATTCTCAAGCCAAAGAAGGATTACTCGTCAGAAGAACGAAAGCAAGTTGGACTGGACAGCTTCGCAAGAAACACCATCTCATCAACAGTCTCAAACGCCTACCTGAGTAAGATCATCAAGTGCGAGACAGCCAAAGAGATGTGGGAAATACTTGCCAAGCTATGTGAAGGATCTGAAGAAATCAAAGAAAACAAATTCATAATAGCTTGCCAAAAATTCGACAACTTCAAGCAGCTAGCCAACGAGTCCATCGAAGCGATGGAGCTAAGGTTCTCAAACATAGTCATCGAGATAGAGACAATCAGAACTGGGAAGTATACCCAGCGGGAAAAGAATCTAAAGGTTCTTTCAGCCCTTTCAGCTGAATGGAACACTTACAAGGTAGTTCACCAAAGTCGAAGTGACTTGGGTGATCTATCTACAGAAAGGTTGTTCTCACTCTTAAAAGCCAACGAATACAACTTGAAGATCACTCAAGAAGAATCTTCAAGCAGACAGAATGACGGAGAACTCACCCTAGCTCCAAAAGAAATTGCTTTCAGAGCCAACTCTGAAAAGTCAGCTCATGTCAAGTCAGCTGAGTCCTCCAAGATGAAGAAGGACAAAAAGGAAATGAGCAAAGAGGAGCTACTCGAAGAAATTGCCATGATGGTGAAAAATTATAACAGACTCAACACCAGCAAGGGCAAATACAAGAAGTTCGCAAGGACTTACAGAGATAAGTACGCAGCAGCTGATGAGAAGTCAGCTGACAAACGAACAGAAGAAGGTTGCTTCAACTGCAAGGAACCGAGGACACTACCGAGCAAGATTGTCCAAAGCTGTCCAAGAAAGACAAAGACCAATTAAAAGCTAAGGCGGTGACGAGGAAGGAGAGCTTATATCGGCGATGAAGAATCAGAGTGCAATAAAATGGATGACATGCCATTTTCAGACTCGGAAGAAGAAGCCCTGATGGCCCATGATGAACCTGATTGGGATACATGCTTCATGGGACAAACAGACGGCATCGATGAAGATGAGGTAACGTCTCGAACTCTAAATCTGTCTAACATCTCACCATCACACGAACACTCTACACAGGACTCAGAATCTGGTCTACCTGATTGGAGTCTAGTAGAGAAAGTAATGAACGATTCCAAGGAGCTTCAAGAGATCTTTGACGTCATTATGTGTGAGAATGCCGAGCTGAAGGCGGAACTGGAAAAGACAAAAGTATCAGACGCAGCTGATACAACTCAGCTCCAACAGGAAGTCGTTTCACTAAAAGACAAAATAGTGAAACAAGATCAGCTGATGAAGGAATTCAACAATGAGAAGAAACAGCTGATAGAAGATGTGGAAAAGATCACAGCTGAATCGAAAAGGAAGTCAGCTGAGATCATTGAGCTGAAAAGCACCGAAGAGGTACTATCTAAGAAGATAGTAGCTCTCATCAAAGCCACGTCAACAATGGATGAGATCATTAGTGCTCAGCGTCCAGCAGCACTCAAAGCGGGACTGGGATACAACGAATCAAAGGATGCCTCAAACATTGCCTCCACAAGTGGAACAAAAGTAATGTTTGTACGTGCAAACGAACCTCCAATCCCAGCAGCTCAGCATCAACAGTTGAGGACACAGCAGGCGTCGGGAAGACCAGCTGTGAAACATTCTCAAGCTCCGTCGAGAACACAGCAGACGTCAAGAAGAACAGCTGTGAAACATTCTCAAGCTCCGTCGAGAACACAGCAGACGTCAAGAAGAACGGTGAAACGATCTCAAACTCCGTCGAGAACACGAGACATCAAGAAGGTCGGTGCGACAACCTCAAGCCCAACTCGGACAAAGAACGTGCTCAACCTCAACGAAGACCACAGTGGATTTTACGGATACCGCCCACAAGACGACGTTGATCGATATCAACCAAGATATCGAGATACCCACTGGATACCACTCAAACGAGTATCGAGTGGATAATCATTTCCGGCCACGGCATCACATGAGACGGCGAGAGACAAAGGAACGTCTCGGCTAGGCACACGGCGAAACCAAAAGAAATCCGGACAACAAAACAAGAAGACACGGAGATCAAGACCCCGCCAAAGAACAACAGAAGAACACAAAGAATGTGTATATCGACTCAGCTGGGAGAATTATCAGATCAAATGACCCAATTCGAGTCATCAAGCAGATCTGGGTCGTCAAAAGATCTCTGTCTAACCCACAAGGACCCAATTAAAACTGGGTACCTGAATTTTAATTTTTTGTTTAGGTTGCAAGGAATCGACGCATCTCTGAGGAGTCGATGAGAACGCTATGGTACTTGGACAGTGGATGTTCCAAGCGCATGACGCACCTAAAGCATCTACTCCAGGAGTATATTGAGCGTACAGGTCCACAAGTAACATTTGGTGACAACTCCAAAGGCCTAACCAAAGGTTATGGTGCATTTAAAACTAGAAATGTTATAATCCCAAATGTTTCTTATGTACAAGGATTGCAACATAACTTGCTTTTCATTAGCCAATTCTGCGACAACGATTTTTCTGTCAAGTTTGATGCACAGGGATGCACAGTGAAGCACAGGGAAACCAAGCAGATACTCCTAAGAAGGAAAAGAGAAGGAAATATGTACTTTGCTGACTGGAACAGCAGCCCTCCTGAGACTTGTCTTGTATCGAAAAGTAGCAATGAAGTCAGCTGGCTGTGGCACAGACGGCTGAATCATCTCAACTTCAAGACAATCAACAAACTGGCTAGGAACTTGCTCGCTAATGGAATTCCAGATCAAGTATATGACAAAAGTCATATGTGCAGCGCGTGTCAACAAGGAAAGCAGACAAGAATTTCATTCTCTCTCAAGCCAGCTCAGTCAACTGATCGAGTTCTTCAACTTCTTCACATGGATCTTTTTGGTCCAGTTACTCCAGCAAGCTTCAATGGCAGAAAATATACTCTGGTCGTTGTGGATGATTTCTCAAGATTAACATGGGTATCATTCTTATACCGGAAAGAGCGAAACCGAACTAAGGCTGCCTATCTGTGGAAAGATTATCAACACAGAAGGAGTGCAAGATAATGGCAATAAGATCAGATCGTGGAACGGAGTTTCTAAATGAAACTATTTATGATTTTTGCGAGAAGAACGGAGTTCAACACCAAACATCTGCAGCTCGCACACCTCAGCAGAATGGTGTAGCAGAAAGAAGAAACAGAACTCTCAAGGAAGCAGCTACCTCAATGCTAGCTAGCTCTGCTATTCCAAAGAAGTTCTGGGCTGAAGCAATCAACACAGCTTGCTTCACTCAGAATCGCTCCCTACTCACATAAAGGCAAGGAAAGACACCATATGAGCTATGGAACAACAGAATACCATACATTGGATATTTCAAGGTATTCGGATCCAAATGTCACATCCTCAACAATGGGAAGACACAGCTCAAGACGTTCGACGAAAAGACAGACCGAGGAGTATTCCTTGGTTACTCCGCTGTGAGTAAAGCATACAGAGTCTTCAACAGAAGAACTCAAATAGTCGAAGTAACTCCACATGTTACCTTTGACGAATCTTCCTTCGAATATAGAGATTCTATCAAACGAAGAAGCGAAGGAGAATCTTCAAGATTGATTCAGATAAGGGCTCAAGAGAATAGAATCAGGAATCTGGCCCAACCATTAATTTGGGACAATGAGCCAGAGGAGGAAATTCAAATCAATCAAGAAGCTCCACCAGCTGGAAATCGAGAAGAAGCTTCTACGCCAAATCAAGGGGGAACATCATCAGCTGGGAATCCAAACACAGCTGAGTCCCCAGCTCCATCTCCAGCTGAGCCTCTACAGAAGTCTCCTCAAAACATAAATCAAAGAGAGCCAAACTCTCAAGATTTAACTCCTGAGCAACTCCAAGTCAGACGAAATTTAGCCACGTCAAGCATTAATCAATTGGAAGAAGAAATTCGCAAGAGGAGAAGATGGATTGAAGATCAACCATCATCAGCTATTATCGGAGAACCATCTGACCAAGTCAAAACCAGAAGCTCAGTTGCTCAAGCTTCATCGGATCATCAAGAAGCAGCTGACACAGCTCAACTCTCAGTAGAGCTAGAACTGACGGTCTATGATGAAGACACAGCTCTAATGGCGTGTTACGTAGCTCAAGTGCCAGAGCCTTAATCAATTCTCGAAGCTTTGAAGAGCGTGCCTTGGACAAACGCCATGCAAGAAGAACTGAACGAATTCCTCAGAAATTGTGTCTGGGAACTGGTCGACAGGCCTGAAGGAGTCAAAGTCATAGGACTCAAATGGATATTCAAGAACAAAATGGATACCCTGGGAGTCGTCATCAGAAACAAAGCTCAACTAGTTGCCAAGGGCTACACTCAGCAGGAAGGAATTGACTTCGAAGAATCTTTTGCTCCAGTAGCACGATTGGAAGCAATCAGACTATTTCTCGCCTTTGCAGCACATCACAAATTCAAGGTCTATCAAATGGATGTGAAGTGTGCATTCTTAAATGGAGAAATCAAAGAAGATGTCTACGTTGAACAACCTTCAGGATTCGAAGTAGAAGGAAATAAAGTCTACAAGCTAAAGAAGGCTCTTTATGGATTGAAGCAAGCACCTCGAGCTTGGTATGACACTTTGTCAAATTTTCTCATATCCAAATGATTCAAGAAGAGCTCAGTAGACAGAACTCTCTTCACCATCAAGTCAGGAGAAGATATCCTGGTTGTTCAAATCTACGTAGACGACATCATCTTTGGATCAAGATCAAGCTTCTTATGCCAAAGATTTGGAGAGATGATGTCAGAGAAGTTCCAAATGTCCATGATGGGAGAAATGAGTTTCTTCCTAGGACTTCAAGTCAAGCAATCATCAGAAGGGATTTTCATAAATCAATCCAAATACGTAAAAGACTTGATTGCCAAGTATGGAGTTCAATCCAGCAGAACTGTAAAAATTCCAATGAACACCAACTGGAAGATTGAACCAGGAACTGAAGGGAAATCAGTTGATTCCAGCAAATACAGAGGGATAATAGGATCCATGCTGTATCTAACAGCAAGTCATCCAGACATCTCTTTCGCAGTCGGAGTGTGTGCCAGATTTCAAGTTGATCCAAAGGAAGCACACATGCAAGCAGCCAAGAACATTCTCAAATATCTCAAAGGAACTCAGAATGTTGGGCTGTGGTACCCAGCTGAAGACAATCTACGGTATTTGGATACTCAGACTCAGACTTCGCTGGAGATCGGTTGGACAGAAAATCAACTTCAGGAACTTGTCAGTTCTTAGGAAGTAAGTTGATTTCGTGGTTTTCAAAGAAACAAACGTGCGTCGCAACTTCCACGACAGAAGCAGAATATATGGCCGGAAGGCTGTTGCTCGCAAATTCTCTGGCTGAAACATCAGCTGGATGACTATGAAGTAAAAACTGGACAGGTTCCAATTTTCTGTGATAGCTCAAGTGCGATTGCCATTTCAGAGAATCCAGTACTTCACACAAGATGCAAGCATGTAGACGTACGACATCATTTCATCAGAGATCACGTAGAAAAGAAGGATGTGATTGTTGAGAAAATTCACACAGACATACAACGGGCTGATATTCTCACAAAACCGCTGATAGAAGTAAGGTTCAAAATGCTGTGCGGATTACTTGGACTTTTCAACCTAGACGATGCTTCACCCAGTTGATTGGAAACAGACCCAGCTGAACGGAAGCAGACCCAGCTGATTGGAAGCAGACCCAGCTGAATGGAAGCAGACTCAGCTGAATGGAAGCAGACCCAGCTGAATGCAAGCAGACAACTTGGTGGACGTCGTATACCACCAAATAATTCCTGCAATTCGCTCAGAATTAAATTAGTATAACAATAAGCAGGGTCGAACCACAGAGAACGGGAATTCACCTATTTTTCCTATAAATCTAATTTTGGTGTAGCCACCACACCTTAAATTGAGATAAATTTTAAATACTAGGAAGACAAGAAATTAATTAAAATGGCAAACGAGAATATAATCAAAAGAAAAGCAATCCTGCTTCGAATAAATCCATACTAGTCTAGACTCTGATCATCGATGCAAAGATTAATTAATTCCCAAGAACCAACCAGTTATAGGGTACCGTGAACGCAGTGGACATACCCCAATTCCTACGTGCTTTATCGATAGTTAGCTGTAGACGCCAGACCTAACTATTTCCCTTATTAAAACACAACCTAGCTGGAGACGCCAGGCCTAGATTAAATGCTCTAATAGCTTTTAGATCTGAAGGAACCCAATTTAGACGAATTACCCAAGAACGCAAGTAATAACCCGTCTACCAATTTATTCCTACTACGAACATGGTAGCTTTATCACTAATTAGCCCTATTCCAACAATTACGGATTGGGGGAACTAATTGACTGTAATCCAATTAAATCTAAGTTGATCAGGCTTAAACAAAATCGGAATTAACTTTAAACACAAGGAATAAATCGAAATCCAAGGAAATTAATTATACGAACAATTAGATCTCACAGATTATTAAACTAGTGCTTCAATATTCTCGCCGAATTAAAGAATTAGCTACTCATAATATTAAAACTAAACATAATCATATAAAATAAAGAAAACATAATAATAATTGAGAAACTAAAATAAGAACAAGAAATTATCACCAGAACTTCGATCCAATTGAATGCTCAATGCTCAAACCAAATCTCCAAAATAGACGCAAGAAAATAAAGCTCCAATTAAACTTCAAAAAGGTGTCTGCTTTGTATATCTTCTTCCTAATCCTAGCGGCTGTAATAAATGAAAGAATGGAATTGAAAACAATCAACCTAATATGGCGGCTTATGAAAGTAAACAAAATCAAAGTAAGATCCAAAAATCCCCCTTAATCCACCGCCAATCTCTACTTAAATAACCTATGCGGCTGACTCCTAAAGGGATAAGGAAATTAATTCCTTCCACTATCGCAAGTCAGCCCAAATAATATATGGGTTTAATCAAAACACTTTTAATTAGCCCAATAATCATAAAATACTATCTATCCAAAAGAAAATATCCAAAACTAATTACAACCCATCTTCTACTTGCATCCTTAATCCACAGCAAAATCGTGCAAAATATTCTTCTTTTCCGACTTCTCTCGTCCAAATCTCCGTCTTCACAATTCTTCAAAATCCTGCGCAAAACACACTTAAATGTGCATTATACTCGCGTAAAATGATAGAAAATTCCAACTTCTGAGCAACCAAAAATATACACATCACAACTGAAATTCAGAATCAACGTCACTGATATCAGCTGAGAAAGAATTCAGCTAAACCAGATGCTGAAAGGAAAGGATTATTCAGCTGAGGGGGAACCAGCTGGAACCACGATGACCCAGCACACCCACTCAACCGAGGTATCAGCTGACTACAATGATCAGCTGAGAGGTTTGCAACAACATTAATTACACATAAACCCTAGAAAGTTTTTCGGCATTCTTTCTTATTTCCATCAATTGGTATTATTCGTTTCTACTAACAAAAGATGCAGAAGAAGAACATGGAATCCAGAAAGATATCTCCCGAAGCCGATCAAACTTGAAGAATCTGTCAAAGCTTCAAGATAAGAGTTGCTTAACTCTCAAAGAAGACGGAAGTCCAGAAGAAGGTGAAGCCCATCGACAGAACCAGGCAAGCGTAGTAGACTGCAAAGCTCAAGAACGTCATTCACCAGGAAGGTGCAGAAAACTTTCTGGGAATGTCAAAGGAAAAAGACCTCCTCAACCCCACTGTTTCTCTCAACATAAAAGAGAGAACGGGACATACAACTCCCTCGGATGCAAAAATCAACGTTAACAGACCTGGACCAGATGTTGATAAAGCCGGAGTATTCAAGAGCAGTCATGACAAAGCTCTTGCTCCACCACAGGAGGCACAGAAAAAGATGCATGAGACAAAGCAGCATGCATCTAACTCCATCCCAGCTGGAAATCGGAGACAACTTGAGGAGACAAAATATACTGAAGCACTGTCTTCAAATCGAAGACTCAAGTCAAAGGTGCTCAGTCAGTCAGCAGAGAAGCCAGCTGACATTATGAGAGAATTCGTAATCACTCTCCGAGGAGCAGAAGGCCCACAAGCGGTTGTTTCTTACGGTGGAAGAGAAGTTGTTGGGAAAATTATAAGGTTTCGATTTGATACCAAAACCCAACTGATTATCTAACTGAATAGATGATTGCGTCAACCTAAATAGTGTTTTCCAGCTCGCTTGTTTGAGCTTTAGATTTTCTAGGCTTACAGGTTAAGGAAGCGGAAGACAGGAGTCGATCCAGCTGTGTTCACTGAGTCGGCTAGAGAAGATAGCAATCGACCTACCTGTATTTACAATGAGTCAGCTAGCAAAAGACAGCAGGCGTCAACCTTCAGCTGAGTGATCCAGCAGAGCCTGATCAAGCTGAAGATAATTCGAGCTGAGTTCAAGATGAAAGAGTTACACCCGGCGCACCAATTAGATTGGTCGATTTACTCTTTATTTTTATAATTATATTGTATTTCCCATTTCTATTGGAATTTATATTTATGAAAGGCATTTACTTATCTAATATAATAGTTATTTAATAACTTGTATGAATTAGATAATGTCCTTAGACCTTATAAAGTTATGAGACGTGATCACGCATATGATGGTGATTATGAAATATGTCTATAAAACTTTGGTCTTAAATTTGTTCCGAGTTAAATGACTATTCAAGATAGGACATAGAATTGTCGAATAAAGACTAGCACGCATGGTATATTCTTATAAGATTAGAGCATTGTATTTCATCAATGTTTGCATAGTTGATGCAAGTATACATACGTGGATGCTTGTTGGAGAACAAGTACATTGAACTGACCCGCTAGAAAATTCTTATATGGAGTTTGTCGAAATAAGAATTTCTAAAGTTACGATAGTATACGGTTAGTCCTTAGACTTGAGACACCATAGTAATCTTATATGGGTTCTGTTGCGTTTTGATATATTCTCTGATTGCATGAAAATCGTCAAGGGTTTATGTTAAATGTGATTTGAACGTATATGAAGATTAATGAGTGGTCAATAAAGAATCTATTACTCGATTTTGTCGAGAGAATCTCCTATATGATTTTCATTATTCATAACTCTAAGACCTTGGCCAAGGCGTAATGAATGTTGATTCATTTTTTTGAGTTATAGAATTTGAATGAAAATATATTTATTAGATTGTTTGAGTTTTCGATTTAAATCCATACTCAATATCTAATTAAGAGATTAGATAATAGAAGGACCGTACGTATATTACGACTCGTAACTAAAATAGGTTTGCTCGCTATTTCACCTAGTGCTAGGTAGCCATGCTACTTGCTAGATGTTCCCATGGTTTGTAGGTTCTTGAAATTAAAGAGTTAATTTCAAGTGTATTGATTTGTTGGACAAATTGATAGAACAAATACCATTTGATTAAATTATAATTTGTTATAAACCTACTGCTAGTACTAGTTGTGAACCTAAGAAGGTCACACACAAATTGTAGAACATGTCAAATTGAATTGATACAATAGTTGATCCAATTAAATAATTGAAATTATTTAATTGAGGCTT
Source organism: Agastache rugosa (assembly GCA_031470985.1). Taxonomy (NCBI): domain Eukaryota; kingdom Viridiplantae; phylum Streptophyta; class Magnoliopsida; order Lamiales; family Lamiaceae; genus Agastache; species Agastache rugosa. Next base: position 6,597,974 of record CM062601.1, on the reverse strand, counting down.
GATCTAATTTAATTAGTTAAATTAGATATTCGATTAAATTTATTTAGTTGAATATAATTAGATTGCCAAGTCTAATTCTAAATTAAATGGATATAAATTAATTTGATTAATTTTATATCTTGTAAAATCAATATATATATATATTTATATTTATTAGTGAAAGAAATTAATTAGCCCATTATTGGTAGTGGGTTTTGTAACTGATGGAGAATATAAATTATCCTAATTATTAGGATTCATGAACGGCATTAAAAATTGAGAAGAAACGTTTCTTCTCTCATTATGAGCGGCGCTCTTCTTCTTCTATATAATCTCCATTGTTCTGATTCTCTACTCACTGCTTCTTATTGATTTTGCACTCATAATATTAGTATAGAGAGAACTAGCGATCTACTCTACACTAGACTTGTTCTTCAAGTGTGGACTTGATAGAGGGGAAACAATTGATTCCCTGCGAGAAAAGGACGGGCAATAGATTGCTACTACACCCTACTACAATCGGAGTGCGAAAAGGTATGCAAGATTCGATCTTTCAATTTTTACATCATTCTAATGTGAAGTCGTGAATCTTTAAATATGAAATAAAAGTTATTTTATATTTTTATTAAAAAGTAAAAAAAAAAAAAAATTCCGCTGCTTGTTCGACTCGATTCCAACAGTGGTATCAGAGCTGGGTTTCACGTTAATTTGATGTTTATGAATGTTATAGTAATTGTTTGATTATGCAAAATTCGCATATTTTTGAAATATATGTGAGACATTTCATCAAACACTTGGAAGGCATGATTAGAATAAACCTTTATGGACGGAGGCAGCCATATCCGTCAAGGCGTATGACGCCAGGGCCTCCATTGATGTCATTGACGGTTGTAGAAGGTTTGAAATTCTTATTTCTGCCCTGTGACACTGAGTATGTTTACGATGTATTTCTCGTGTTTGGAGCAGCAATAGTTGCTGCTATATCCACTAGGTGTTCGACAGAATGTCTGAGAGAACACCAGTAGAAATGTTGCTGCAGCTTGTTAATTCGAAAATGAGATAAAATTTGTTTTTATTTTTATAAATTGCTATGCTTTAATCATCGAGATAATATAATTTTCTTGTGTTTTATATGATGCGATGATTGTCAGCATGTTTTTGCTTGATGTATAGAGTGCATGATAGTAATTCTTTTTATTACTTATCTGCATAATTCATTTGATGATATATGCATTACTCAAACCTACCTAGTCAATAGGTTTCTACGAGATCTAGAATAAATAGACCCCAAGTTTTAGAAACTTAATAAAGAATTTTTGAAATTCGATTTCAAGTTTATTTGGACAAGTTGAATTGGATTCATCAATCCAAGCCTACCATCAAAAGTAAAGACATGAGATGTTGCCACATTTTATCATTAGCCATGAGTCATGGAGTGATTTTGTGTTGAAAAGTTGTGTTCTTTACTAAGTATTATTGATACTCATGGAATAGATTTATCGTCACGTTGGCCACGAGTCGTGGAACGTTTTGATACTCTATTTACATGAATGTTTGATGGGTATGACTTGACACTTAGTACTATATGGGCTCATAAAATTGAAGCATATAGGAAGTAGTGAGGCAAAATGAAATTGTGGGTTATATTGAGATATAATTGTCAAAGAGTTGACTACCAGTAAAAATATTTCATGGACTCATAAAATTGAGGCATGGAATATTTTTGTTGGACCTCGAATCCTGCTAGGAAATCTGATTTCTCGAATTTCATTTGGGGTTATGAAATTTGATTAAAATAGTGGGAGACAATTAATTATTAAAGACCTAAAATTAATTGTATATATTTCCATTATCTGCTAATTTTTGCTGCATGTTACTTGTAGATTTATCTGCAAAATGTCGAAAAATCCATTATCATCCATTCTTGACCAGAACAAACTCACTGGCTCTAACTATGTTGATTGGGTTCGGAATTTGAGAATTGTTCTCAACTCTGACAAGAAGGCTTATGTGTTGGATGCCCCTATGCCTGACAAACCTGCTGATGACGCTGCAAATGAGGTGCTTACGAAGTACCAGAGTCATGTTGATGACGATCTGCAGGTTCGATGCTATATGCTGGCATCGATGTCAAATGAACTTCAAAGACAAAATGAAGGTGTGGCTTCGGCCTATGAGATTCTTACCCGTTTACAAAGGTTGTACGGAGAGAGCATAAGGCAGCAAAGGTTTACGACTTCCAAGGAACTTTTCCAGTGTCGTATGACTGAGGGCTCTTCAGTCCAAGCTCATGGGCTGAACATGATAGCCCTTATGGAAAGGCTCGGATCTCTTGGAGTCGAGCTAGAAGCTGAACTGCAAACTGATCTCATGTTGCAGTCCTTGCCACCATCTTTTGATACTTTTGTTGTGAACTTCACTATGCATAATATGACAACTAATCTTCCCGAGCTTGTCAATATGCTAGTGACGGCTGAGTCCACTATGAAGAAGGACAAGCCTGTTTTTCTTGTTGGTTCCTCCTCCTCGTCGAAAGCTCCAAAGGCTAAGACATATAAGGGGAAGGGGAAGGGAAAGGGAAAGATGAAAGGTTCATTTAAACCAAACAAGTTGAAGGCACAGGGTGGAGTTGGGAAGAAAAAGAAGAACTCCAAATCCGAGGATGTTTGTCATTTCTGCCAGAAACCAGGGCATTGGAAGAGGAATTGCAAGGATTATCTTGCAAGCCTGAAGAGTTCAGGTATATACTATGTTGAAGTTAACTTAACTGTTAACGATGCTTCTTGGGTATTAGATACTGCTTGTTCCTCACATATTTGTAATGATTTACAGGTGATGGTGAGAACTAAGAAGCTGAGCAAAGAAGAAACAGTTCTGCGTGTGGGCAATGGAGCAAGAGTTGCTGCCTTAGCTGTAGGAACTGTGTACTTAGCTCTTGATAGTGGTTTTAAAATTGTTTTGAACAATTGTTATTACGTACCTAGTTTGATTAAGAACATCATCTCTATTTCTGTTTTGGATAGAGAAAATTATGAGTTTTCAATAAAAGGTGGAAATTGTTCCATTATGAAAGATGCCTCTTTAATTTATTCTAGTGTACTGGTTAATGGTCTTTATTCGATTATGCCACAAAATCATATTTTGCATGTTCAACAAAGTAAAAGGAAATTAGATGATCATAGTTCCGTGGAGCTTTGGCACTCAAGATTAGGCCATATTTCTGAGAAAAGAATGAATAAATTGTCTCAAGTGCTCGGTTTTTCGAACGAGCAAAAGTTGACAACTTGTGAATCTTGTCTCAAAGGGAAAATGACTAAATCGCCATTTGTTGGACAAGTGGAACGAGCTCAACATCTATTGAATTTGATTCATTCTGATGTCTGTGGACCACTAAGTGTTAGTGCCCGCGGGAACTATCACTATTTTGTAACCTTTACCGATGATTATTCAAGGTATGGTCATGTGTACCTTTTAAGGCACAAATCTGAAGTTTTTGAAAAGTTCAAAGAATTCAGACATGAAGTGGAGAAACAAACTGGTTTATATATTAAAATTCTTCGATCCGATCGAGGGGGTGAATACTTAAGCAGTGTGTTTCTTGATTATCTAAAAGAGAATGGAATTCTCTCACAGTGGACGCCTCCTGGTACTCCGCAACTTAATGGAGTTTCTGAACGCAGAAATCGAACCTTATTAGATATGGTTCGATCCATGATGAGCTTCACTTCTCTACCTCTTTCATTTTGGGGCTATGCTTTAGAAACGGCGGCACACTTATTAAATAGAGTGCCATCTAAAGCTGTACCCAAAACGCCGTACGAATTATGGTCTGGAAAACCACCTTCGTATAAATATATTCGGATATGGGGTTGTGCTGCTTATGTGAAGCAGCTAATGGGAGATAAGTTGGATATGAGATCCACCTTATGTAATTTTGTGGGATATCCAAAAGAGTCTATTGGATATTATTTCTATGATCCCTCGGAACAAAAAGTGTTTGTTTCGAGAAATGCAATCTTTCTTGAAGATGAATTTCTTTCTAATAGAAAATGTAGGATTGTTGAACTTGATGAAGTTCAAGAGCCACAAAGTATCCCAACAATAACAGAAAATACTCAATCAACAAAAGGTGAAACTTCTAATGCACAAACTCGTCGAAAATCTGAAAGAGTTTCAAAGGCTCCTGATAGATTGAACTTATTGTTGGAAAATGATAAGGGAGAACAATCTATGGATATTGATCCAAAAACTTATACTGAGGCGATGAATGATATTGACTCAGATAAGTGGTGGGAGGCTATGTTATCCGAGATGGAATCCATGTACTTCAACAAGGTTTGGACCTTGGTGGATTTACCACAAGGAACTGTTCCTATTGGCTGCAAGTGGATTTTCAAGCGAAAGCTTGGAGTAGATGGAAAGGTAGCGACCTATAAAGCTCGCTTGGTTGCAAAGGGTTATACTCAAAAGCAAGGAATTGATTATGAGGAAACTTTTTCGCCGGTGGCGATGCTTAAATCCATTCGGATTCTGCTTGCCATAGCTGCATATAACGATTATGAGATATGGCAAATGGATGTAAAGACCGCCTTCCTTAATGGTTACATTAAGGAGGATATTTATATGGTGCAGCCTGAAGGCTTTATATCCAAAGGAAGTGAGCAAAAGGTTTGTAAGCTTCAGAGATCCATTTATGGACTCAAACAAGCTTCGAGGAGTTGGAATATCCGATTTGATGAAACAATCAAAGCGTTTGATTTTCACAAAAATCCGGATGAACCATGTGTGTATAAGAAGGTTAGTGGGAGTGCGGTGGTGTTTTTAGTGCTTTATGTTGACGACATCCTGCTCATTGGGAATGATATAGGCATGTTACAGTCAACAAGAACTTGGTTGTCAAAACAATTTTCCATGAAGGATTTGGGAGATGCATCATTCATCCTTGGAGTTAAAATCTATAGAGATAGATCAAAGAGGATGATTGGATTATCTCAATCCATGTACATAGAAAAAATGTTAAAGCGGTTTAACATGGAAGAATCCAAACGTGGATTTTTGCCGATGAGTCATGGAATTTCACTCTCTAAGGCTATGTCTCCTAAGACGCCTGAAGAGAGGGAGAAAATGACTCGTGTACCTTATGCTTCTGCTATAGGAAGTATAATGTACGCCCGGTGCACCAATTAGATTGGTCGATTTACTCTTTATTTTTATAATTATATTGTATTTTCCATTTCTATTGGAATTTATATTTATGAAAGGCATTTACTTATCTAATATAATAGTTATTTAATAACTTGTATGAATTAGATAATGTCCTTAGACCTTATAAAGTTATGAGACGTGATCACGCATATGATGGTGATTATGAAATATGTCTATAAAACTTTGGTCTTAAATTTGTTCCGAGTTAAATGACTATTCAAGATAGGACATAGAATTGTCGAATAAAGACTCGCACGCATGATATATTCTTATAAGATTAGAGCATTGTATTTCATCAATGTTTGCATAGTTGATGCAAGTATACATACGTGGATGCTTGTTGGAGAACAAGTACATTGAACTGACCCGCTAGAAAATTCTTATATGGAGTTTGTCGAAATAAGAATTTCTAAAGTTACGATAGTATACGGTTAGTCCTTAGACTTGAGACACCATAGTAATCTTATATGGGTTCTGTTGCGTTTTGATATATTCTCTGATTGCATGACAATCGTCAAGGGTTTATGTTAAATGTGATTTGAACGTATATGAAGATTAATGAGTGGTCAATAAAGAATCTATTACTCGATTTTGTCGAGAGAATCTCCTATATGATTTTCATTATTCATAACTCTAAGACCTTGGCCAAGGCGTAATGAATGTTGATTCATTTTTTTGAGTTATAGAATTTGAATGAAAATATATTTATTAGATTGTTTGAGTTTTCGATTTAAATCCATACTCAATATCTAATTAAGAGATTAGATAATAGAAGGACCGTACGTATATTACGACTCGTAACTAAAATAGGTTTGCTCGCTATTTCACCTAGTGCTAGGTAGCCATGCTACTTGCTAGATGTTCCCATGGTTTGTAGGTTCTTGAAATTAAAGAGTTAATTTCAAGTGTATTGATTTATTGGACAAATTGATAGAACAAATACCATTTGATTAAATTATAATTTGTTATAAACCTCATCGCTAGTACTAGTTGTGAACCTAAGAAGGTCACACACAAATTGTAGAACATGTCAAATTGAATTTATTCAATAGTTGATCCAATTAAATAATTGAAATTATTTAATTGAGGCTTGATCTAATTTAATTAGTTCAATTAGATATTCGATTAAATTTATTTAGTTGAATATAATTAGATTGCCAAGTCTAATTCTAAATTAAATGGATATAAAATTAATTTGATTAATTTTATATCTTGTAAAATCAATATAAATATATACATATATATATATATTTATTAGTGAAAGAAATTAATTAGCCCATTATTGGTAGTGGGTTTTGTAACTGATGGAGAATATAAATTATCCTAATTATTAGGATTCATGAACGGCATTAAAAATTGAGAAGAATCGTTTCTTCTCTCATTATGAGCGGCGCTCTTCTTCTTCTATATAATCTCCATTGTTCTGATTCTCTACTCACTGCTTCTTATTGATTTTGCACTCATAATATTAGTATAGAGAGAACTAGCGATCTACTCTACACTAGACTTGTTCTTCAAGTGTGGACTTGATAGAGGGGAAACAATTGATTCCCTGCGAGAAAAGGACGGGCAATAGATTGCTACTACACCCTACTACAATCGGAGTGCGAAAAGGTATGCAAGATTCGATCTTTCAATTTTTACATCATTCTAATGTGAAGTCGTGAATCTTTAAATATGAAATAAAAGTTATTTTATATTTTTATTAAAAAGTAAAAAAAAAAAAATTTTCCGCTGCTTGTTCGACTCGATTCCAACACAAGACACAGCTGGTCCAGCTGTACAGAATAAAGGGAACTATCTCTGAAGACTTCACTTCGAGACAGTCCAGCTCTGAATTCAAAAGCCAGCTCTAAAGGCAGAAGATCCCGGAATCAGAGGAAGTCAACCTACCTCGACCAATAAGGGATTGCCAAGTCAGCATCCTAGACTTCAGAACCTAGGATGTGACACAAATGAAGACATGTGCAGATACGCCCAACGGCAGATCTTGTATTTAAGAAGAGTAGGTAAGATTCAAACGGCTCCTCCAACGGCTAGTCTTGAATCTCTACCTATATAAACCCGTCTTCAACCTCAGGATCAGATACGAAAAACTCTCTACAAGCTTTCATTATCTGAAATCTTCATTCTTTCAAAAGCTCTCAAGCAGTTCTACATAGATCAAAGAACACTTTATCTTAATGTGTTTCTAGTTAAGAAACTGCTTAGTTTTTCGTCTGTTCCCTAGGCCAAACTCTTTGTATATCTTAAGCCTAGATTTCGAACGAGTTCATCATACTCTAAAGTTCATAATTGTAAGAACTCGTTCATAGTTGGAACCCCATACCCAAACCCAAACCCTGAAAGGTTAGGTAAAGGTACGCTTGCTCGAAGCGCGTAATTCGAGTGGATAGGTTCTTCAGTACCCGAAAACTGAAGATGTAGGCTTGACAGTGCCCGCAAACTGTTGGAACACAGCTCGGGTTAGAGGTGTGAAGTTGCTTGGTACTTGGAAACCAAGTGGTAGTGGATTACCAGTGAACCTGGTCGTGGACGTAGGAGGTGTTACTTCGAACCACGTAAAAACTCGCGTGTTTCTTACTCTCTCTCTTTACTTTCGCTTTATATTCAGCTGTGTAATAACTCCTTCATATCATTGCATATTTGTTCAAAACTGCACACACAGCTGCTCTCCAAAGACAGCTGTGTCTATCTAAAAGTTGCACAACCTGACTAAGCTGAAAACGTTAAGTTAATATTTTCAAACTGAGTTTTTCTAAGTAACTGAGCTAAGTTTTCAAACCACCACTTTCCGCACCGCCAGCTGAGTTATTTACCCAGCTGACTCTCCCCAGCTGGATCGATAACCTAGCTCACCAACTCTGTTATTTAACTTGAAAAAGTTTCGAAAAATCCATTTGGTGTATTCACCCCCCCTCTACACCAAATACCCAGCTCAGGGACCATCAGAAGTTCACGTCCCTGCGTGAACATAATCATCACCAACACCGCAACGGAGTATTCCAGCTGATCAACCAAGCTTAAACCCCAAGACAGATGGGATACTTCAACCGCCTTCTCCTCAGTTTCCTTCAGCTCCACAGGGACACCCTCTTCGAGATCTTCCGATGAAAGATGCTCAAGTCCCTGCACCAAGCTTTAATGAGAAACATCACCCAGCCAACGATCACCTGCAGCTGGATGATGATGATATGAGCTGAATACAAGTCCCTCAAGTGCTGAATCAGACTTTCTCATTCATCTAAGAAGTCTGAAGAAGCAAAAGTTGCAAGGAATGAAGTTGTGCCCGACTCAGAAGATGCTATCTCCAGTGCCAACTCATCCCTTCAAGCACTCAGCTGGACTGCCCCAGCTGAATCAGGCCAAGGACGCTGTGTCTGCAATCACAGCTGAGGCCAATGCAACTGAAGAAGAGCCAGCTAATACAACAGCTGAGTCAGTTAGACTCCAAACCTCGCTGCTCAGAGCTGAAAACCAAAAAGGGGGAAGTATCTCTCCCACCCTGTTTTGATCATGCCAAAAAGGGGAAAGTAAGGGAGAAGAGAGACAAGTCAATGAAGAGGCAAACTGTTGAGCTAGAGGAACAAGCTGAATCAGAATCAGCTGAAGAAGAGACGAGTCAAAAGAAAGAAGCAACGGATGCAGAAGAGAAGACCCAGCCAACTGGGATTGAAGACTGAAGGATTGAAGACTGAAGATTTTTTTTCTCCTTCTTTCTTTTTCCTGTGTTATAATGTATTTTCTTACATTAATAAAACACAAGTTTTTTTTCTGCGTCATAAGTTGTCTCAGTTAGGTTTTGGCATCATCAAAAAGGGGGAAATTGTTGGGAAAATTATAAGGTTTCGATTTGATACCAAAACCCAACTGATTCTCCAACTGAATAGATGATCGCGTCAACCTAAATAGTGTTTTCCAGCTCGCCTGTTTGAGCTTTAGATTTTCTAGGCTTACAGGTTAAGGAAGCGGAAGACAACAGTCGACCCAGCTGGAGTCAGCTAGCAAAAGAGAATCGACCTACCGTGTTCACAATGAGTCACTAGCAAAAGACAAGAGGCGTCAACCTTCACTGAGTGATCCAAATAGAGCTCGATCAAGGCGAAGAGAATTCGAGCTAAGTTCAAAACACAAAGTGGTCAGTATACGAGAGAACAAAGGAACTATCTCCGAAGACTCCACTTCAAGACGGTCCGGCTACGAATTCAAAAGCCGGACTAAAGGCAGAAGATCCCGGAATCAGAGGAAGTCAACCTACCTCGACCAATAAGGGATTGCCAAGTCAACATACTAGACTTCAGAACCTAGGATGTGACACAAATGAAGACAGGTGCAGATACGCCCAACGGCAGATCTTGTATTTAAGAAGAGTAGGTAAGATTCAAACGGCTCCTCCAACGGCTAGTCTTGAATCTCTACCTATATAAACCCGTCTTCAACCTCAGGATCAGATACGAAAAACTCTCTACAAGCTTTCATTATCTGAAATCTTCATTCTTTCCAAAGCTCTCAAGCAGTTCTAGATAGATCAAAGAACACTTTATCTTAAAGTGTTTCTAGTTAAGAAACTGCTTAGTTTTTCGTCTGTTCTCTAGGCCAAACTCATTGTATATCTTTAGCCTAGATTTCGAACGAGTTCATCATACTCTAAAGTTCTTAATTGAAAGAACTCGTTCATAGTTGGAACCCCATACCCAAACCCAAACCCAGAAAGGTTAGGTAAAGGTACGCTTGCTCGAAGCGCGTAATTCGAGTGGATAGGTTCTTGATGCCCGGAAGCGAAGGTGTAGGCTTGACAGTGCCCGCAAACTGTTGGAACACAGCTCGGGTTAGAGTTGTGAAGTTGCTTGGTACTTGGAAACCAAGTGGTAGTGGATTACCAGTGAACCTGGTCGTGGACGTAGGAGGTGTTACTTCGAACCAAATAAAAACTCGCGTGTTTCTTACTCTCTGTCTTTACTTTCGCTTTATATTCAGTTGTGTACTAACTCCTTCATATCATTGCATATTTGTTCAAATCACACATACTTCTCCAAAGACAGTTGTGTCTCTCTAAAAGTTGCACAACCTGACTAAGCTGAAAACGTTAAGTTAATATTTTCAAACTGAGTTTTTCTAAGTAACCGAGCTAAGTTTTCAAACCACCACTTTCCGCACCGCCAGCTGAGTTATTTACCCAGCTGACTCTCCCTAGCTGGATCGATAACTGAGCTCACCAACTCTGTGATTTAACTTGAAAAAGTTTCGAAAAATCTATTTGGTGTATTCACCCCCCTCTACACCAAATACCCAGCTCAGGGACCATCAGAAACTATTTTTTCTGACAAAAAATTATTGGCTCTATCACTTTATCTGTTTTTTCTCCTTTAATAATTCTTTTCCTTAATATCAGTGTCGAACAATATTGAACCGTTATGGATAGGAGAGAATGAGTGCTAAAACTTAGTACTAGTATTAAATAGCATTTCATTACATTTCAACTATATAAAGAAGCTCGGCTTTTTTCTGTTTTGTTTTTTATTTTTTGTGGTAATAACTAATATTATGTGATGTGAATAATAATTTTTGCAAGCCGAAAATTGACCACGTCATGAACTGATAGTTTCCAGGTTACACGTGGCGCCATCCTAATATCCCACAGTCCAGACAATTAAATTCAACGGCTGCGATTTCACCTCTTTTCTCCAACTAGGGTTTCCTAATACCCTCCGTAAATATATATACCGTCACAGTTCACTGTCTTCCCCGAGTGCGGTGCAGTTCCCTGCCCTCCCTAACAAAAAAACCCCAAAAACTTTCTCTCTCTAAATTTTCCTATCCCTATCCCAAATTTTATCCCCCATTTAAAGATATACCTAGCCGAAAACCCAAAAAAAGTAACCTTTCTTCACTTTCATCATTGCTTGTTTCCCAGTTCTTTCTCAAATCAATTACAACAAGGAGAGAGAAAATATCCCTCTAGAATCAAGAATCTAGCTGAATTTGGAGGAATGGCGCAGATTCAGGTGCAGCACCAGAATGTGGCGGCGCCGGCCCCCAACGGAGTGGCGGTGGCCCCTGGTGGGGCCGCAGCGGGACAGTTTCAGACGACATCTCTGTATGTTGGTGACTTGGATTTCAACGTAACGGACTCGCAGCTCTACGATCTGTTCAATCAGGTCGGTCAGGTTGTGTCTGTTAGGGTTTGTCGTGACCTTAGCACTCGCCGCAGCCTTGGCTATGGTTATGTCAACTATAGCAACCCCCAGGATGGTTAGTCCTTCGAATTTTTTTAGATTTGTTTAAGCAATTGCTACATTTTTTAGGCTTTCTTTGCATGCACATATACACGTGCTTCAATCGTTGTATGTCCTCGTGATAACTGAAGTTGTAAAATTTCTGATGAATTAATGGGCTCATGGTGCTTGTCAATAGATTTCTCTAGAATATATGGGAAAATGAAATGATCCCCTCTGAGGTTACTTAAAAGTGGTTTCTTTTGTTGTCTTGTGAATTTTGTTTGCCCAGCTTTAATGAGGTGTATAGTTGAACTTAGCCAGTAACAATTGGAAGGTTGAGTGCCTAAATGTAATAACATTATGACAGTATGTAGTTTATTTATTTTGAGAGAACATATTGGGAACAGAAATGGAGACAGTGAATGTAAAGGCAAGTGAACTAATGAATATTTAGATTTTCAGCCAGTTGCGTGGTGTCAATGTGATGGGAACCAAGTCTTTGTGTAACATTGTTCTGATTTGTAATATAATATTTGAGCATATATATATATATATTATGTGTGCTCTGGTTATTTTAGATTAATTGTAGATATAACTCATTGCTTTAAAATGTTACTGAATTATGCTGCATAAAGATGCTTCAGAAATGATGGTTTTTCTCAGACCTGTTCCATTATTTTTTTGGACATAAGTGGATTGCACTATGGTTTAAAATTTTGGTATGGTAGTGGACTTCTTCCTGTAGATATTGCAATCTGAAATTTATTTCCTATCGATGTAAGCTCTTTTTGGTCTTCATTAGAAGTTAGCTAAGCCTCTCAACTCTAATAATAATTCTCTGTGCATTGTTGCATCACCATATGGTAGGGCTTGTAGGCTGCATACATGTTGAAACCTTGAACGAGATAGATATTCTATGTATCCTATCCCATATGCAGGTGCAGCACATTTTTGCATCTTTAGGCTTCTGTATCTGATATTACATAGATAACGGATTGTGCTGGTTTCTTTCTTTTAATTCCCACTGATAGCCAGGAGTTTTAGCTTTCTGTCATTTCTGATTGCTTTTTAATTTGGAGATGTTTATTCTCGTGATTACCCTTTCTACCGAGATAGAAGACTGTTATTTTTTGCACTGCCTAATGTTATCCTTTCATTTGAGGTAACAGCTGCAAGAGCTATGGAAATGTTGAACTTCACTCCCCTCAATAACAAGTCGATCCGAGTCATGTATTCTCACCGGGACCCAAGTGTTAGAAAAAGTGGCATGGCGAATATCTTTATCAAGGTAACTGTTATCGTTATGTTCAGTTTCATGGGTTTAGTTTATTATCTCCTTCACTAGTTAAGCCATTTGCGTTCTAGACTTTGTTCTTTAAGAGTTTGATAAATAGTGTTGGCACATTGAGTTTGCAACCTGATTCTCCTCTGTCAACTGCCTCTTTTCTAGTTGAGCCAAAATCTAAAAAAAAATTCTATTTGTTTTGATGATACCTGATCATTTGGTGTGTAGAACTGGCTAGAAATGGAGTCTGACATTTACATTTAGATGAATATCTCCACTGCTGTGAGATTTCCTTAGTCATCATTAACTTATCTGTATATCTGTTGTTTATCTATTTTACTCCAGCCATTTCCATAGGCTATGCTAGTTTGGGACTCTTATTCTTGTTTTGTGCCTATAGTTGCTATATGTACTTTCTGATGGACCTTCTTTTGCAGAATTTGGACAAAACCATCGATAACAAAGCACTGCACGACACTTTCTCTAGCTTTGGGAACATCCTTTCTTGCAAGATAGCAACAGATAATAACGGCCAATCTAAGGGTTATGGTTTTGTGCAATTTGATTCTGAAGAAGGTGCACAAAATGCTATAGAAAAGTTAAATGGTATGCTCATAAATGATAAGCAAGTCTATGTTGGGCATTTCCTCCGTAAGCAAGAGCGGGATACCACGCAGGGCAATGCTAAGTTCAACAACGTGTTTGTGAAAAATCTAGCTGAGTCTACTACTGATGATGATCTGAAAACAATTTTTGGCGAATATGGAACAATCACTAGTGCTGTTGTGATGAGGGATGCTGATGGAAAGTCAAAATGTTTTGGATTTGTCAATTTTGAACATGCTGATGATGCTGGTAAAGCTGTTGAAGCTCTAAATGGACATAAAGTTGATGACAAGGAATGGTATGTTGGGAAAGCTCAAAAGAAGTCAGAGAGAGAGAATGAACTTAAAAGTCGGTTTGAGCAAACTACTAGGGAAGCTGTTGAAAAATTTCCAGGAGTTAATTTGTACGTTAAAAACTTAGATGATAGCATTGATGATGACAAACTGAGAGAACTTTTTTCAGGTTTTGGTACCATCACCTCATGCAAGGTAATATTTGTTTTTTCTTCAGTTTGTTGTACCTATTTTCTCCAATTTTACTGATATGAGTATGTCTCGGATTGCAGGTTATGCGAGATCCCAGTGGAATTAGCAGAGGATCTGGCTTTGTTGCCTTTTCAACTCCGGAAGAAGCATCCCGAGCTGTGAGTTAATACCCTAATGAATACTTTCTACATGACATCTCATTATGTTGTGCCCAACTAATTACATTATTGGTTTCCGTTTTTAGCTTTCTGAAATGAGTGGGAAAATGATAATTAGCAAGCCTCTTTATGTTGCCTTGGCACAGCGCAAGGAAGAGAGGAGAGCCAAGTTACAGGTATATGCCTTTTGAGAACCGTTTTCTTGTCTACAGATAGCAGGATTTTCCAACATCTTTTTCTGAGTGCGTATTTGATTTGGCTCTATCATTTCCAGTCCAAGTATGCTTTATTATGTTGTTGCAAATGGTGTATCATACTTGTAAATAGTTTTCCATCTTTTGATAGGACAGCATTACAATGTTGGAAACCTATTGATTCTTGAAATTCCCAAAGCCTTCGATAAGTCAACTTATATAGTCTGTATGTTTTGAATGTTTCTGCTATTAATTTCTAGTATACAAATTGTGACTCGGACTACATCCTGCTCTATTATCTTTCCTAATGTGCTGTTGTTGGCTAGTTTTGTAGTTTCAATTGATCAGCATGTGAGGTCCTCTACCAGTTCGGAGCTGTTTTTATTTCTGAGTTTATGCAAAGTTAAAGTATATAGGCTTCCCTTTCTTGTATGTAAAAATGGTGTTATTTTCCCTTTCTTAAAAATGGTGCTATTTTTGCTTGTGGTCATTGCTTGAAAGAAAAAATTGTGCTACTGATGATTAGGATCTGCTGTGTGGGAAAATTTCAAGTAAGGTTATTGCTGTAATGCATTGTATTTTTGTTTATACAAATGGATTTGGTGAAAGGCAATATTATTTTCTTTTGCTGGTGGCCTGCCTGTTAGGGAAATGAGAATAAAATTTTCTGTTGGTTGAAAGTTGTTTCCACCATTACTTTTGTTACATAAAAGCCATGATATACGTCTATCTTTGTAGCCATTTTTGAATTATTTGCTCAGATATAGGCTTTTGCTTATATTGAAATTGTTTCTTGATGTATGAACATGTTTCAAATTTTCTCATTAACATCATGTGTTCTGAAAACGATGTTAATTTAGGCCCAATTTTTGCAAATGAGGCCCGTAGCAATGCCACCCTCAATGGCTCCACGCATGCCCATGTATCCCCCTGGTGCACCCGGTATTGGGCAGCAGCTATTTTATGGGCAAGCTCCTGCTATAATTCCTCCTCAGGTCTCTGTCCTCTGAGTTTATTATTACTAGTCCTTATATATATGAACTTGTTTTTCTTTATTTGGGATCTGCAGGCTATATTCGGCGGTAGTTATTCCGTGTTATTATCCTTGTATTTTGTGAAGGCACATATTATAAAACACATGCCATCAACATTTATTATAATTATTAAATAATTTAACTTTTTAAAAATGTTCCAGGCTGGTTTTGGTTATCAGCAGCAGCTTGTTCCTGGAATGCGCCCTGGGGGTGCTCCTATGCCAAATTTCTTTGTGCCGATGGTCCAGCAGGGTCAGCAGGGCCAACGACCAGGTGGCAGGCGAGGAGGTCCAGGACAACAAAATCAACAGCCAGTGCCGATGATGCAGCAGCAAGTTGTACTTCAGTTTCCGATGCTTCTAATCTTGTCTATCGTTAACTATTATGCTAATCACGATGTATTTTTTGTTTAGATGGTACCAAGAGGGAGGATGTATAGGTATCCTCCTGGTCGTAATGTGCCAGATGTGCCGTTACCTGGTGTTGGTGGAGGAATGCTTTCTGTTCCATATGACATGGGCGGCATGCATCCTCGAGATGCTCCACAGCCCATGCCCATTACAGCTTTGGCTTCTGCCCTTGCAAATGCAACCCCTGACCAACAGAGAACGGTAAGCGGCCTGCTCGAGTATACAAATTCTGTTTCTTTGTTTCGAGTAGTGTATTTATTGTGATTATTACTAAACTTTTTCCCACAGATGTTGGGCGAGAATTTGTACCCTCTCGTAGACCAGCTGGAGCACGAGCATGCTGCGAAGGTTACAGGCATGCTTCTGGAGATGGACCAGACGGAGGTTCTGCATTTGCTGGAATCGCCTGATGCTTTGAAGGCAAAGGTTTCCGAGGCAATGGAGGTGTTGAGGAATGTTCAGCAGGGTGGCAGCGCTGCAGACCAACTTGCCTCACTGTCGCTCAACGACAGCATTGTTTCTTGAAGTTGAAGCTGTTGTGTCTTAAGTGACTGTGAACGGTGTCCGGCCTATCAGAAACAAGTTTTTGCTAGCGAGTGCTTTAAATTTGAGACGAGTTTTTGAGAGTATCTAGGATTTTGCATTTTAGATGTTTACTGTTGCTTTCTAATTCCTTTTTGGACTTTGTTGAAAAAGTCGTTGCAGTTTTCAATCTGGTACTTCCCCACCCACATTCTCGGGTAGTGAGGACCAATTATTTTTTTCGTTTAAATTACTCTTTATTTGGATGCATAATTTGCGTGTTTGTTGGTCTGTTTATTATTAAGCTCATTTTGACTTTAGGCATGCAAAACTGAAAACTTGACCAATATTAATCATTGCTTTTTGGTTAATTAAATTAAATCAGCATCAATAGATGACTTGCATTGCATCTAATTTAAATTGACCATTCAGAGCAAATTTTTACGCTTTCGAACTGATCTCTGTGGTCAGGGGTAAATGGTTAATAGATACTCTATTTATTTTCAAATAAGTGTTTGGAGTCGTCAAAATGTGTATATTAAGGTAGTGGACAAAATGATTCATTTTATTCTTAATTATTGCATAGGAAAACAAAGAAGTAAATCTTTAGTTTTGAGTCAGAGAGTAAATATGACAATTTGACATGATTTTTGTATATAATTGTGTAATAGGACACTTATTTGGCGATAATTTTTGTTGGCTTGGAACAGTTATTTGGGGATGGAGGGAGTATATGACTTTGCATCTAATTTAAATTAACCATTCAGAGATTTTTAATGTTTAATAATTAGTATTATTATATTATTTTCCGTATTCACTAGAATACGCTGTGTGGTAGATGCCCTCGTCCATTATCTATCATCTTTTACTAAAATATTGCTCTACTGCCTTAAAATAATTCATTTTAATAGTAAATTTATAATTGTCTAATTGTCTTGTATTATTGCGAGTTTTAAAACAATTCATTTTAATAGTAAATTTATAATTCTAGCGAGCTGAACTATTTATTTAAGGGTTATTTGCCTGTAAAATTCAAATTCAAATTCAAATTCAAATTCGAAAAAATGTCATGTTAAAATTCAATTTCATTTATTTAAGGGCATATGCTTGTATAATCCATTTATTTACATGCAACTTTTTAAGGTAATGTTAAAATCAAATTTGTGAAAATGTGGTGCATTTAGAAGCAGCTTTTTAAGGTCTCAAACAACTTTATAAGGGCGTGTAAAAATTCAGATTCACGAAAATGTAATATATTACTATATTTATAGGTAGCTTTTTAAGGTCATGCCAAAATTTAAATTCGTGAAAACATGGTGTATTTACCGGCAAATGGGTTGAATGAATAAGCCAAAAGTTGAAAGTCTTCAATATAAAACTATTGTTCTTTCTATTTTAATAATATTCAATGGTAGGTTTCAAAGGAAAAATAAAAATAAAAATCAATGGGACTATCTTCCAAGCAAGGCAAACTATGATCCCATCATATGGGTTATTAGGCAGTTGCCCTGAATTTGTGATCTGCAGTTGATGATATGTTGAGCACTGATCCATATTATTGACACAAACCAAGATCCTTCTAGATTTGTTTTAGAACCATTAACCCATTAATCTTTGGACAAATTCAGAGAAACATTGAATATTCATACCAACATCGTCACAAGAGCACAATAGAAGAATATAGTATCAAATTACAAAAAGAATTATGCAGCAATTTAAAGCAACTCAAAAGCAAAACATTACAGAATCTCACCCTTATTCCTACCATAATTCTCTCTGATAATTTGTAAAAATTAGAATACGCTTTAAAAGAAAACAGAGATGACATCCAAATTAACCAAATTTAAAATACAAGAAATAGAAGATGTGAGACACAATCACACTTGAGGAATATTGTCGAGCTCTCAAACTTAGCACTCAGAGCCTGAGTGGAATGGCCTTGAGAGGAAGTGCTTTGTGCAATGCCATTCCAAACTCCTCCGCAGTGTCAATTTTTTCTTCCACTTTCCAATCAAATTTATGAATCAGAGAACCCACCATCAGATGCAGCAGTCGATCAGCCAGCACCAAACCCGGGCACATTCTTCTTCCTGACCCGAACGGAAGAAACTCGAAATCTTGGCCTTTGAACTCTATTTTGCTGTCTAAGAATCTTTCAGGCTCAAATAAACTTGGGTTCTCCCAAACGCTCGAATCTCTGCCTATAGCCCACACGTTAACAAAAATTTGGGTGTTTTGTGGGATTGTATGGCCACTGATCTCAACTTCACGATCCGACTACCGAAGAATTATAAGTGGACCGGCCGGGTGCAGGCGTAAGGTTTCTTTGATGAGCGCTCGCAAGTATGGGAGTCTTGATATGTCTGATTCTTTAACTTGCTTGTTTTCTCCTCTCACATTTCTCACCTCATTCTTGGCTTTACCCGTCTTCTCCGGGTTCACTAATAGTTCTGTCATTGCCCATTCCACTGTGCTTGTGGTGGAGTCTGATCCTCCAAGAAACAAGTCCTAATATGCCTACATACATTTACATTACATACCGATTCGAATTAATCAGCAACTCTATTCTGCAGTTGGCCGGCACTTAATTACTAAGCCCTCTTGAGAGAGACGAAGAGAGAGAGAGGTATATATTGAGATGAAAGAGAGTAAATGTCTGACCAGAAGTAAATGTCGAATCTCCTTGAAGCTCATGTGGTACTCACTTCCCGATCCCTCCTCCATGAGATCAACAAGTGAATCTAGAAAATTATTTTTGTTTGGGGAATTAGCAGCGACGGATGATGATCTTGATTCCAATCTTTTGGTGATAATGCCTTGAAGAATAGCTAGCAATTTCCCAATGTGAAACTCGGACCGGCTCTTGATCCCCTGTGGATCAAACCGCTTAAGAAACGGAAAGAAGTCGGCAACATTAGGAGTGCCCAAAACCTTGGTCACACCCTCAATACTCATGAGTAGCATCGGAACCAAAAGTCAGTGAAATCGACAGAAAAAAAGTGACCGTCAGAAGATTGAGCGAGTTTACCAAGGCCGCCTCGCCCACGTTCACAACTCGCCCATTAATGCTGCATTCATCCAACAGTTTCCTCAGCTTCTCCCGCCGACCCGAGGACATATGCTCTCTGCACAGTTTGCGCACTTTTCTCCATTTCTAGTCAGCTGGTATAAGGTGGCCGTGCGCTTCCTCCGCGGGAGCTAAGGTGAGTTGGATGCCACTACTGTGTATTTGCTTCCCAGCTCGAGAGACATCAAAGGGCCGTAGGTTTTGGAGAGATCGGCGAGTGATTGGTGGCGTTGCCATCCAAGTTGAAGAATGTTTCCGATGATCGGAAATGGGTATGACCCCGGCGGAAGCTTCCGTCCCCGCCGTGGACCAGGCCGCCGGATGAAACCATGCCAAAACCACCGCAGCTATTGCAATCAAGATTACGTAATCCATTTAGTCAACTCTCTCTCCCCTATTGAATTGTGATTTGTGAGTATTTGATATAGCAATTGCCAATTGGTTGAGAGAGGAAACCACCATGTGTTAGAATAAACTAATAAGAATTATAATCGTGAATTTATTCTTGTTGGAACGGCTAGTGAAAGCCGATCCTCTTTTGCTCACGGATATATTTCGGATATCTAACTCGACATACAAGAATCTTTCCTAGCATGTTTCTATTAATTTAAAGACAACCATATAAGGTTTCGATGTACCGTTCTCTTGGATTCGGAGCTCATGGAACGATTCCACTAGTTGATCTTCTAGGATGTGTCCTGTCTCGATCTCGGATGCCACGGGGTTAGCAATCTTCCAAGATCCTCAAGATGCTCCTCAAACCACACTCCTTTCTCTCTCAAACCCTTGTTGGTGGCTAACAAAATGGAAGCTTAGATTAGGGTTTGATGAGAGAGCTTGTAGTTTTATAGGTCAATCCATGGGCCAAGGCCCATTATGACTTAGGGGGGTTTGGGCTTGAAATTGTGAGACATTTGGGCCATCCTAGGGATCTACTAAAAAGCTAGAGTTGGGCCTCCAATATATTTGTATTCAATTATTCAAGCCCAGAATAATTACAATCATATAATCACTAATTCATTCCACTAAAGAATTAGTGATGCACTGCCGCTCTAGCCCACTGATGAATCAGGTCTTCTAATTTTAACTTCGATAATCCCCATGTTTAAGATGTCGAACATTCATTAATTAATTAAAGCTACTGACAGCTTAAATTAATTAATATCTTTAATTCCTTAAGTAGTACCACTCAACATTATTATCGTACCGGATAACTAAATCCACCTGCAGGGTTTAGTACGATAACCTTAATGAGCTCCTTAAGGGAATGTCATCAACCTGGGGTCTCCAGGACATGATTCTCTAATACAGTTAATTAATTATCGAACACATGCTACTGTCACCCAAGATATGGGGCATTATTGAGCTACTCATAACTCTCACCCATGGTAAGTCAAAGTGATAGAAAGACACTTGAACACACATAATAACTTATTAGGATTTAGATCTATCGAGTCACCGAGACCTTGGTTCTTCTCAAACGGTCAGAATAGAAGAACACGTCTCACTGCGATCCTTTCAATACGTAGACGTACATATTAGCATAAAAAAGTAGTCAAGAACTTTTCGTTTTATGCTACAGCCTAAACCGATAACTTGTCCAAAGTTATCTCGGCCGTGAATACTGATTAATATCTCATGAGAAACTGATTAAATAATCTTCTGTGATCTACAATACACCATTTAATCTATAACACGAGATAATGAGACATGATGTATTATGCGACAAATAATCAAATCAGATATAGGAGAAATAACGGAAATAAAAACCGTGTATACAAGCACAAAAGATTTGCTTTACAGTATACATCTCCAATTCTCCCACTTATACTAAAGCAAACTTTTAGTATACTCGTGGCTACTACAATTATTACAACAATTCTTTACTTTGTGACAGCTGCATATGGTTTACTTCTTCAATGCCATCTTCGATTGAATAACAGAGTACCAAGGGGACGCATCCCACACAGAGTATTCAATTTTGTTTAGAAATTTATTATTGAAAATTTGAAATTAATGAAATTTTTCAACACTCCAGTACATTGGTTTCGTTTATCCAATCTAAGCACTACTGCAATTTCGACCTCACTTTTAAAATTTTACGAATTAATACGTAAAATTTGTAATTTTTGCAATTACCAAAATAACATCGTCTTGAGCTTAGTCCCGAGTTTGAACTTTCTCAACACATTTCAAATTTTTTCTAGTATGTGCTTAATAAAACACAAAATGACGTCGTTAAAGGCGTCTAGCAAAAAGATGTCCAATTTTTTTCCCCCTATTAGTAGTTATAAAAATTAAAATTTTATCTTTATTATAATATTTTTACCCTTTTTTTTATATTGTAGGAACCCGCAACCAGTAACTTTAGTGCGCATTGGCTAAATCCTCAATCATGTGCAATTGCATGTAAACCTATTATATGTACCCTTGCATAGATAAAGAAAGGATACACAACAGAGAAACAAAACCACAAAATTTATTTTTTTTAGTCTTTTGACTCTTCATCTAAATTAGGTCAAATATGCACTGCATACAATTTATTTGATAACATGGCCAACTCATTTGTAGACTGTATTTTTCAATTTTGATATGCCAACTAGTAAGTGTTAATTTGTGAGTAGGTTTAGTTTTCTTTCAGAATTTTATATTTGAATATTGAATATAGGAAATGACGAGTGATAAAACTAAATCAAAAAATCAAAAAGGATTGGGAAACAAACCAATCTTCGAGAATTTGTGTTCAAAATATGAAATTCCAAGGGAATTCATGCTCTTGATCACTAGTAGACATTGGGAATCCTTCTAATGCTAGTGTATTTAAAAATGTGGAGTATGACTTCAAAAATGAACAATATATGTTTTGGGTATACTACTCTTAATATTAAATATTTTTTTCTATATTTATGTAATTACTAGCAGGGGATTACGTGCGTTGCACTTTAAATTAACACTTTTATGGGTAAAATTCTAGTGGAAAAATCCCATATAAAGAAAAAGACATGTCCTCTAATTAATTAAGTGGCCTTAGAAGAAGCAAAAGTACATATTATATATTTTCAATTACAATGTGGTTAAGTTGCTACCATTTTTTATCCTCGGTTTTTAAATCTTAAAGGTAATTATTATATGACTTCAATTACTATATATGGGGTTAATTATCGAAAAATATGTGACCTTTACCTGTATTATACACATGACTTTTGAAATTGGAATCACCATCTACCTCCCCCTCCTCCCTCTCCCTCTTACAACCAACACCACCACAATAACCAGCTGCGACTATCAGTTCCGCCCCCTCATCCTTCTCCCTCATTTTTTTTCTTCTTTGAAAGTTATTTTATACAATTAAACTTGAATAAAGGTTTTAAGTCTTTAATAAATGAGTTAAGCTTGAGCTTGATGGTACTTGGTGTAATTCGACTCGACTAAATATTAATTATCCATAAATAAGAACTGTAAAGTATAATATATTACATAAATAAATTAAATACAATTTAAATAAATAAAATAAAAAATAAAATTTTGTAAAGGAGAGGCTTCAATGATAAAGAGAAAAAATTGAAATATAAAGTATGAAATTTTATAAAAACGATGTTAATTATTAAAGATAATAATGACTATTAAGTTGTTAACTTAATACAAATATAAACTTTTACCAAAACTAATATATAATTACATTAATATCCTAATAAACCTTATCGCAATTTTTAATATTTATGTTGTCTTTTCTCTGTTACTTTTGAGTTATAGTATGAATATGACTATATTATTAATTAATTCATTAAGTTGAGTTATAGTGGGAGTATGATTATTATTAATTTACACTATTGCCCTTAAAATAAATGTAATAATAGGGATATATTAGCTGCAAATCCAATTTTGTAAGAATGCGCTCTTTTATAATAGGTATAGATAGATATAGATGTAGATATAGATATAAATAGATATAGATTTATCGCACCGGCCTCAAATACAAAATCCTAGCTCCGGCACTGATTATCTGTACGCACATTCATATTATGCTGCCGTAGCGCTACAGCCCCACCCAAGAGTCTGGGGCGTTACCCTACACCATATATGTGAAGGAAGATGATATAGCAACCGAGCTAGACATAGATCGAGTTTAAAAGGACGAAAAGAGGTGAAGATGAGTACATATTAATTTGAACATCTGGACCTCTGGTGATGGTCGACGTTGCAACTACATAAATAAATATATATAGAGACATGCACCCCTTTACCTCTCTCTTAGGCCGTTTTAATTTGTGGAGGCAACTTATTAATTTGCACTTCAGCAAGTCCATCAATTAATTTGTCCAACATTAATTATTAGCCAACTAGATCTCATCTCGATCACTAGTTTCCTTTTTATCTGCATAGTAAGCCATCAACAACAGATGATAAATCTGGAATGCAGGCTTATAGAGGAAATTAATCATACAAGTTAGTGGAGTATATATTATCAATATTTATTTTTGATTAATATACTAATACAGTCACATTTAATCTAAAATATTGGGAAATGAAACCAATGCACTCCAGTATTGCAATAAGATTCCCGTTGAAGTAAGTAAATTAACCATAGCTGTCGCTGTCACAAAGTGGAGTATACAATTATAAATTATTATTGACTTAATTCATGATTGTAATTTGATTCATATTCTAATAATTAATCGCTTTGTTTACAATATAAAGTCCAACTTATCCCTTTATATTTGTCCATAAAAAAAATCTTACTTCATTTTTCATAATATCACACCCTCCATTATCTCTCCTATATTTATCTATTTTTGTCATTGATGGACCTTACAAATTCTACTTTTATTCTTACAAATTGTACTTTAATGTTCCTTTATTCCTACATATTGTATTTTTATTCCAGAAATTATACTTTTAACACTACCTTCAAATTGTACTTTTATTTTACTTACAAACACTCCAACAACTTTCTTAATCTCAGTATACAACACATAATGAAATTTTATATTGTGGACGGAGTAGTTTATTACTAGAACACATGCATGATTTGTGTGTGATCCAATTAATTATTACTACTAGTATATAATAAAATGCCATTTAGTAGCAGTGCGGAGAGTGAATTGAGAAAATGGATTCCGTAGTCATGATTGCAATAATTGCGGTGTTTCTGGCGTGGTTTTTCATAATCCGGCGGCTTGGTCCACGGCGGCGACAGAAGCTTCCGCCGGGGCCATTCCCGTTTCCGATCATCGGAAACATTCTCCAACTTGGGCGGAAACCGCACCGATCACTGGCCGACCTCTCGAAAAGTTACGGGCCTTTGATGTCTCTGCAGCTGGGAAGCATATACACAGTAGTGGTGTCCTCACCGCAAGTGGCGAAACTGGTGCTACAAGAGAATGACCAAGTGTTTTCCGGGCGGAGCATCACCGCCGCCATGCGCACGACTTCGATAAGAATGCAATGGGATTTATACCAGTTGGCGACAGATGAAGAAAACTGCGGAAACTGTACAGAGAGCAGATGTTCTCGGGTCGTCGGCTGGAGGCGGGCGAAGGGCTTCGGCGGGAGAAGCTGGGGAAACTGTTGGAGTATGTGCATGAATGCAGCATTAACGGCCGAGCTGTGAACGTGGGCGAGGCGGCGTTCGTGACCTCGTTCAATCTTCTGACGGTCACACTTTTTTCTGTTGATTTCAGTGAGTTTGATACTAATGCTACTCAGCAGTTAAAGGAGACTATTGAGGGTGTGACCAAGGTTTTGGGCACTCCCAATATTGCCGACTTCTTTCCGTTTCTTAAGCGGCTTGATCCGCAGGGGATTAAGAGACAGTCGGAGTTTCAGATTGGGAAATTGCTAGCTATTCTTGGAGGCATAATCAACAAGAGATTGGAATCAAGATCATCATCTACCCCTAGCAAAAATATTGATTTGCTAGACACACTTGTTGATTCCGTGGAGGGAAGTGTTCAGTACGACTTGAGCATCAGGGATATTCAATATTTACTTCTGGTAATTAATTAAGAGTGCTCGATCGATCCTCGATCCTCGACCCTCTCATATCATATCATATGTCTCTCTTTCTGTTAGAAAAATAAACATATAGATCTCACGAAAATAAGTTATATTTGTGATATAGTTTTAATTTTGTGCTAAAAAATAAGTCAGTTGATTATTATATCTGTGTAGCTAGCTATCTAATTGAGCTTAATAACTAATTAGTACGTAAATGTATATATATCAGGAGTTATTTCTTGCAGGAGCAGACACGATCCAGAACACGGTGGAATGGGCAATGACAGAACTAGTACTAAACCCGGAGAAGATGGTTAAAGCCAAGAATGAGGTGTGAGATGTGATAGGAGAAAACAAGCAAGTTGAAGAATCAGACATATCGAGACTCCCATACTTGGGAGCACTCATCAAAGAAACCTTTCGACTCCACCCGGCCGACAGCTCCACTCTTAGTTCCTCGTAGGGCGGATCGTGAAGTTGAGATCGGTGGTTACACAATCCCACAAAACACCCAAATATTTGTTAACATTTGGGCTATTGGGAGAGATTCGAGCGTCTGTGCGAAGCCAAGTTTATTTGAACCCGAAAGATTCTTAGACAGCAAAATAGATTTGAAGGGACAAGATTTCGAGCTTCTTCCGTTCGGGTCGGGAAGAAGAGTGTGCCCGGGTTTGGCGCTGGCAGAACGAC
This sequence comes from Agastache rugosa, assembly GCA_031470985.1. Taxonomy (NCBI): domain Eukaryota; kingdom Viridiplantae; phylum Streptophyta; class Magnoliopsida; order Lamiales; family Lamiaceae; genus Agastache; species Agastache rugosa. Next base: position 6,572,124 of record CM062601.1, on the reverse strand, counting down.
TGCTGCATCTGGCGTTGGCTTCTCTGATTCATAGATATGATTGGAAAGTGGAAGAGGGGGAACGAGTTGACACTACGGAGGAGTTCGGAATATCATTGCACAAGGCACTTCCCCTCAAGGCTATTCCACTCAGGGTTTGATTGGTAAACCTAAATTATTTACATATCGTCTACGTCTGAATTAATTAATTAATTAGCTACCTTTTTTTCTTATATTGTTCTGCGTGTCCTTGCTCTCTTGCACCTCTGCATACGTATATAGAAATAGAAGAAGGGAACATGCAGTTGCACACTGGGTTTCCGCCATGGTGGACCTCTCTAGCTACCTCTTCTTCTATTCATTTATTTTTAAATTTGGAAGTCACCGGACATTTGTATGTACACTTGTTGGACTATGATGCTTGCATTCTTTTAAAACCTACCTTTTGTTTCTCGTGCTTTTCTTTGCTTTCTAGCCTTCTCTCTAATCTCTTTCTGCTTAATTTGTTTTCTTTTGCTTTCAATTCTGTATATATGTCATTTTCCATGTTTCTACTTTGCTTCGTGAAAGATGGCAAATAAGTGACTACACACCCAAACAATGCATCCATGGACTATTTGCCGTACACGTGGATAATAATTTCATTTATCTTTTATTTTTTTTCTTCACTTTCTCCTTTTGTTTAATTCAGAAAAATGGAACTGTGGTTTAGTTAAAGATCCAGTTGTCAAATAAGTCAAGAATTACATTCCGTCAGCTACACTGTTTTGTGGGACCAACTATTATTAAATCTACTGTTCATACACTGTTTACAAAAAACCTTTTTTCTTAATCTTTGCGGCTTCTCTCCTCCAGCCTCATTGACATCATTTCCCCCTCCCATCGCCCCCACAAACCCAAAATTCGCATGCCTTTCATCTCCGGCGACGGCACTCCGCCGCCACTGGTAATGGTGGTGGAGTATCTCGAATCTTCCATGTCAAATGACCTCCTCTACAAATTCCCAGACAACTCTGCTTTCGATTTCGACTACGCCCAGAGCTCCCTTTGGTCCCCTCTGCTCCCCCGCCCTCCACCGCCCAGCTCTTCCACCCGCGGCGGCGGCGGAGCGAAAGAGCTCTCTTTTGGTGGAAACGGTGAAGTGGGCTTGCTCGAAAACACGAAGAAAGTTGCTGCCAAAATCAAGAGGAAATTCACCGTCGCTGTGCTCAACAATGTCAGCGGATGCGCCAAGATGAAGAGGCGGCGGAGGAAGTCTTTCGGCTTTTCTCCGGTGGCTCTGCCGCGGCGGCGCTCCGCCTCTTCCACTAGTCCTAAGGGATGGGCTAAAGTGATAAAGGCTGCAGCTAAGCATTTCAAGAAGAGGAAGAACACCAACAAAAATTCGAATTTCGATTTCGATTTTTCTAATTTCTTGACAGAATCTTGAATCTTAATCTTCCCAGATCAATTTTCTTTTGGGTTGATTTTTTTTTTTTTTGGTTAATTTCTTTCCATCTCCTCCAGCCTCATTGTGCCCTCTTTTGTGCAGCTCCAGATTCTGGTCTTTTGAAACCCTTTGCCTTTGTTGCAAATGTCACAAACAAATCTTTCTTGGCGAAAGAGATATTATTTCTGAACCAGGGTATGTGGGGAAAAAAAATCAAGATTTGATTTTTATATTGAAATCTTGAGTTTTTGAAAGAATTGATGGCTCCGTCTCAGCTTTCCAAGCCCATCTTCTCAACCTCCCCTCCGCGTAACGGATCAAATCTCGCCCCTTCTCCATTCGCAGCTCCGTCGCCGGCGTCGCGCCATCTCCCGTCGTTGCCGTCAAGGCGTCCAACAAGGTCAAGCGCGCCAGATCGTCGACCGCAGAGGCAACCCCACGGTCAAGTTTGATCTGATAAAGGAGGACATCTCCCTCTATCACTCCGCCATCCCAGCGGCGCCTCCACCGGGGTCTACGAGGCCCTCGAGCTCAGAGACTGTTTATGAGGGTAAAGGAGTCCTCAATGCAGTTCGGAATATTAACCGATTTTTGGGTCCTATGCTCGTCGGCGTTGATGTCATGTATATATATAACATAGACTGCCTCTTTTTACTACATTTTCTGCTGTATTTGGTTCTTTTGTAGCGTCTACTCTTAATTGCTAGGGGTGAGCATTCAGATATTCGGTTCGGTTATTACATAAAAAATAACCAAATTAAAATTTCGGTTTTTTCAAATCCATATCCGAACCGAATCCGAAATTAAAATTTTTGGTGACCAAACCGAAATATCCGAAATAACCAAATTGATATTTCGGTTATTTCGGTTTTTCTACTTTTTTTTTGAAACAGTTTTCCTACATTTTTTATATTCATCCAAACCATTGAAAACTAGAGAAATCGAGCATGTCAATAAACAACAACAATAAACATGAAAAACAGTCACCACCAACAACAAATAAAGTTTCAAATCTTCACAAAACACCAAACCACCAACAACAAAATGAAAATAATCCAACAAATAGTTAAATTAAAAATCCAAGTACCAACAAAAACTAATACAAAGTTCAATAATCAATATCTTCCAACAAATACTAAAGCACGAGCATGTTAATAGCTTTCAATTTAGAGTAGTATTCAATATTTTAATTTTAATAAATTAAATATAAATTTTAAAAAATATAAATAATATATGTATAATTTGGATTTCGGATATTTCGATTTTTTAAACAATATAACCGAACCGAAATCCGAAATCCGAAATATTAAAATTTTGAAATCCGAATTGACCGAAATATCCGAAATAACCGAACCGAAATTAATTTTCGGTTTCGGTTCGGTTCGGTTTTCGGTTTTCGGAACAATTTGCTCACCCCTATTAATTGCTATGCTTTTTCTATAAGATTTTTTTTTTCTTTCAATTTGTTGCAGTCCGAAGGGATATCTTTCTTGTCCTGAATATTGGCCTTCATACTCCAGGGAGGGTGGTGGTCTTCACGAAGTTTTTCATGTTTGCGGCGGTGGAGAACCTGTTGCTAGGGTTTGGGTGGGGGATGAACTAGGACTGTGAGGGGGAGGTGAAAAAGGATAAATGAGCTGTCATCTTCGATTGTGCAGTTTTAATCCAAAACTCTGCCTTTTTTACACTATTTTTCCTTTGATTTTTATTTTTTTAAAACTAAAACACAATAAAATACTAAGAAATATGTATATAAATTAAACTAATCATAAATCTTTAAATAATTAAAATAAACTTTAATTATGACATAAACGACTCTAATAACGATTTATTCAAAAGGAAATAATAATAATAATAATAATAAAATTATTATTATTATTATTATTATTATTATTATTATTATTATTATTATTATTATCCTATAAATTTTTAAAATTTCATGTTCTTACTATCAATTTTTGATTTTTCACATTTTTTATTTTATTTCTAATTGTTTTCTAAAAATGATTCTCATATTATTTTTATTAGGTTTTAAATATCATAAATTAATATAAATTAATTTAAAAAATTAGTTTCCAATTAAATGGAATTGATAATCGTAATCTCATTTGCTTGATTACTTGCGAGTGAGATGATTAATATTTTGATAAATTAACAAACATTGTTGTTCAATTAGTGAAATTGATCGTTGTAATCTCAAATCATTGATTGTTTGTGAGTGAAATGATTAGTATTTCGATAAATCAACAAAATTGGTGTTCAATTAGTGGAACTAATCATCGTAATTTCAATGTATTGATTACTTTTGAGTGAGATAGTTAGTATTTCGATAAATTAACACGGATTAACAAAATCGGCGTTTTATTAATGAAACTAATCATGGAACTAAAGAGCAGCGACCACTACTAGTATGTATGGACACTAAAGACCGACATATAAAGTGGTGATATAAAAAGTGCGCTCATACATAACGGTTTATAACTGTTATCTATAGTATTTATACATAACGGTTTAAGCACATAGATAACGGTTTTTCTTCGTCATCTATAGCCATTATATATAACGATTTTTAACCGTTATGAAATATGCTTTACACGTAATGTATTATCATTATAGATAATGTTTTTAATACATTTAGATAATATTTTTGCAACCGTTATGTATTCTCATCCTGATTTCAACTTTTTTTTTTCAATTAACCAATTTTTAAATTTGAAAAATCAATACATAATACATTAAAATCATAAAATAATATATTTATTATCATCCGAATATATAACAAACATAGTCGAGATAATACATGATATTTTACAAAAAAGTTCGATCAATGCGAGTATCATCAAACACTAAACATGTAACTAAACTTTGCTAGTTCCAAACCCATATTCATCCACTTTTTCGTCGACTCCACCTCCTTTCTTCACTGGGAGCGTACCTCGGTTCCTCTCGATCCCTCACTATCATGGCTACCTTCACTTGGATCAGTCAAACTCTTCCTAGAGATCAATTTAAAAAATTCATAATATTTGGTAATAATCGCATTAAAGAGCCGCATCTTTCGTGATCAAGTTTCAATCAATGCATTACTAACTAACAAACAAAAGTAGAGGAGCAAACTAAACTTGATCATATGCAAAATTACCTTACCTGGAAAGGAGAGGTAATTATCCCTATGGTGATTGTATATAAGAAGGGGAAATTGGCATTAACCTCCCATCCAACGGGCAGGGATTCAGTTTCAGCAATGAAAAGATACATTGATACATGATCTTCACCATCGTACCCATCAACACAAATTATAATTTTTCAGTCCATACATAATTAAAATGGTTTAAAACCTACCTCAGCTGAGAAAGTTCAAACAAATAATTAAATATTAAATTATAAATGATGATATATAGACTAAATGATGATAGTAAGGCCATACATTTACCTCACAAGATCCTTATGATGAAACACTATTTTCCCATTGTTTCAGAACTTCATGAGCTGCGCCCGAGCAATAGTGAGAAAAACTAAAAACTGAAAACAAGATGCAGTATGCTTTAACATATATTACAACAACGTTTGGGTGTACAAACATGCAGGGGATAAGGAAGATGCAAAAGAGTTCAGACATATAGGACAGAAAGGACATAAAAAAATATAACGGAATCATTAAATTGTGTCTATGAATGATTTTCTTCTTATAGGCAATCGAAAGGGATGATGAAACTTGCTGCTCTAAATTTAAGTGGAAAATCTTATATTATTGTAAACAAAACTCAATAACCAGAGCAATGGAAAGGTATGATGCATCTTGCTGCTCTTAATTTAAGTGGAAAATATTATATTATTGTAATGAAGGTTAAATAGCCAGAGCTATACAAAATGCACAAATCGTATGAGTATGGCGAAAGAAGCAGCAACATTACCAAATTTGCCCAAATTAGCTTCGTTCAACTTTATAATAGTAATAACAAGAAGAAAAGTAGCTTACATCTATAGGTGGATCACCAAGTATAACCTTGCCACCATATTTCTTTGCTTTCTCATTTGCCACAATAAACTTAGCACCATACACAAGTTCTCCGCGTCCAAGAGCATCCTAGAAAAGGAAACATTAGGGAAGAGACTATAAAGTTGCAAAACTTGTCTGGAATTTGATGAATACAGCCAAAATGATGCTTCTCAAGTTAGCATAAATAAAAAACAGAATCATTCCATAACAAGAAACCGGCTATGGAGTACAGCAAAAGGATTTTTTTTATTATTCTTCCATTACGTATCCACCATTTCTCCCACGGTCAGCACATGTGAAACAAGGCTTATTTGTGGATTGAGTTAACAGTTCTTACTTAAGAGCATATCAAAGAAACATAATGAGGTATTAGAAAGACTTGAAACTCAACCTCACAAGAATTCATTTGGCTAATTATCATATTTCAGCTATTTTTCGTTGAAACTCATGGAGAGTCGTGTAAGTAGTTCTTACTTCTCTCATTTCAACACAATTACCACTTATCTTAATAGTATAACAAGATCAAACGACTTTAAAAAATCTACCAAAACAAGCAATTAATCAATGGGTATTCGGTATTCTTACATGCCAGAAGTCAAATCACAGAAAGTTCTGAAAGTTTACGAGCATTGTACCAAACAATTCAGCACTTGCCCAATAAAACTCATTTTGCTGTAGAAATTGGATAGTGCAGCCGTGGGTAAACTCAAATTGATTTAAACTCTGAAAACAACCACGAAATTCAGAAATGCAGACAAAAAATACGAAATTAGAAGTGATAAATCCAAAATACTAGGGTTAATGTATCGACTTGAGGAGCGAGTACTCACCAAACAGATGTTATCTCCTTGGTTGAATCTGTAGCAAAATATTCGCGCCTGAATTTGATGAAATTATTTTGGTATTGAAATTGAAGATTTCTAGGGATTCACTTTTTTCTACAATTTATAGTAAGGGTTAGGACGGAGTGGTGGTGGTGTACTCGATTGTGTGTATGAGAAAGATATGAGAGGGAAAAAGTGGTGGTGGAGAGAAGAGCTGTGAAAGGATAGGAACGACGGCGGAGGAGGCGATGCGCTGGAGATAAGCGGGAAAGAGAGACAATATAGAAGCTGCGAGATTTTGATATATATGGAGATTTAGGAGAAAAGGTTGGGCTCTCGCCGGATGGTGCGGCGGCTCGGTGTGGTACAGTGGCGCGGTGGTCAGGTAGAGCGGTGGTGCGGCAGTGTAACGACGTGAAATGTGTCGTGTGAAGAGCAGTCGCAGCGGCTTCGACGTGAGGAAGACAACGACGAGAGCTTTCTTGAAACCGGCGAGAAGAAGAATTGGAAAAAGTTAGGGCAGAAATGGGGAAAAAGAATTGGGACAGGAAAAGACGTATTAGACTTAGCGTAAATTTAGTGTAAGAGTATTTTTTTTAATTAAAAAAATGTAAAATAAAATTAATATTACACATTATTAACGGTTAACAATACCCGTTATATAATCTATAAATAGATTTCACAAAATTATAACGGTTCTTATAACCCCAATATCTTTGCCAAAAATAACACTTACATAGATAACGGATATTTTCAGAACCGTTACGTAAACGGAAAAAACGCACATACATAACGCTTTTGAAAAACAACCGTTATGTATGCCGTGTTATGTATGTGCATTTTTCTTGTAGTAGACGTCTGAAAAATTGTACCGTTCGTCGTGATATTGTACCGATAGGTTTTTCAATCTATCGGTACAGTTTTTCAATATATCGGTACAATTTTTCAGCCTGTTCAGTATAGTTTTCTGAACATATCATTGATATTGTGTTAAAAATATGATGGTTAATTATGATAATTTCGTACTAATTATGTTAATTTCGTGCTAATTAGGATATTTACGTGTTATGCTTATGTGCTATATAATTGTTTGGGACAAAAGAAAATATTTATGACTTGTGTTACGACGATGTCTTATAAGTTTCATAAACTGCGTACAGATAGCTAATGATATTAGGTCCATTGGTACAGTTATTTTGCCTATCGGTATACTTTGTTTTTTCTCCAGTGTGTTTTTATTCTTACTAGTATTGTGGCCCGCGCGATGCACGGGAAGCAACTTGAAGTTGAATTGTTTACAATATTAGGACCACTTACAATTTATGTATTCACTAAAACTGAAGCTTAAAGTAAGAAATAAATGACAAACTTAGAATAAAAGTCAAGAAGAAAAATAAATAATATATTTGCATTGTCAAATGTGGGATAATAATATATAATAAAAAATATATATAAGTGCACAATGAAAAATGTTAAAAAAACTCATTTTTTTTACTGAAACATGCTCACATTGGTGAGACAACATCCTTTAGCACCGTGTAACTAAATTCCCGAGCAAACCTTATATTGCAATTTTCCTAAACATCAACCATAGAATAACTTTAGTTAGCACTTCTCAAACAAATTCGGATGGCCGAAACTTCTCAGTACATTTACTTGTTCGGACAACTATTTGACCTATAACACAAAATAAATGACAATTTTTTTTACATTTGTGATTGCTATAAGAATTCAAAGCTAAGAAATTTTGCATTAGTATACGCATGCACAATCATTTGTAATCCTAACCATCTATACTCAAATGCTTGCTTTAGTTAACAAAAATATCCGATATTTTAAAGGAAATGTAAAAAGTTGATGAACCCAATTTTGTGTTCATAATTCTTGTGTTTTGTCTTTTCTTTTTGTGTCTTTATCGAGTCAAAGTGTGTCTGAAAGGACACAAAGTCGAGAGAAGGTGTGCAGGGAAGAACAGGTTGGATGTTGGGCAAATCCGGTGGAAAATCTGTTGTTGAGATGCTGAGATGGCGATACGATGCAAATGGGCAAAGGGCTGGAAGCTTGTAGCTGGGCAACAACGATAACATCAAGTCTACAAGTCAAGAAGCACCTCCCCATATTCCTTAAGCCAACAAAGAGAGTACCCGGAGGAGTCAGGATCTTGGGAAGCATGGGAGTAGGACAAGATGCAGACAACGAAGGCAAGATGTGGGTCGAGAAGCAGCAGCAGATTTCTTTTTCTCCAAGGAAGAGGATAAGGATCGAAGATTTCTTTCCTTATCCTAGACGAGCCTGATTAATGACGATATCTACCGAGAAGGAAAGAGGATCTGCGGTGGTATTTAAAAGGAAGGAGATGCCATGGTTGGAAGGATCCTTGCCCTATAAGGATTCCAACTTAACCCTAAATTCATCGCCTATATATAGGGCCGACCATATCTTGTACTAAAACAAATTTTAGGGTTTTAGTCTGCAATTTTACTTCGAGAGAGTTTTTCATAGAGTTTTCAGACGGTTTTTCATAGCTTAGGACGTTGATTTTCATAGCTTAGTTCTGCAATTTACTTTTCAGTTTCGTATTTTAATTTTCTGCATTTAGTACGTAGTTGTTGGCGAGACGCCAAGACCTTAGTTACTGACGTACATTTTGAGCAGCAGCCGTTTCCAGATTTATTCAAGTATGTTTTCTTTTAATTGTTTTGTGCTTCCGTTTATGATTATGTCTAGCTAAATTTACTTGTTTGGGTTGGAGAAGATGATGTGATCTTAGTTACACGTTCTAAACTCGTGAGATCTAATCGTGTGAGTTCGTTGCTTGATTTTATTCCCGAAACACTTAGGATTAAATTTAGACTTAATTGATATTGACATATGCTTGATCACCATCTAGATATTGAGATTAAGTCACGAACAGGATTTGGGTTTAAACTCGAGAGAGTCTCTCGTACCCAAGAAGGTAGTAAGTGTTGGAGAGTAGTCGGTATCTAATACCCCTTAGCTATTTTGGGATCTTTTGTTCTTAATGCCTTTTGGGCAGCAGCGTTGCTGAAGTGTCTTCGTGACGTTGTTGATCGAAAGAAGTGATCTTGCCTTCTGGACAAGATCTGTAAAATTGAATAGATCTAGGCTTAGAGTATTTGAGTCGTGACTTCGTGACCATAGGGCTTAAATTAATCTTTGCTTAAAACCAAGTGATAAAGTCTTGTAATTGAATATTATTGCATCGATGAACGAGCAAGAGTAATAAGGATTAGTGATTCGAATCCAATCCAAGCATCTTTTATTATTTGATAATTTTCTTTGTTTAGTTACAGGATATTTAGACACATCTCGACCACAAGCCCCTGTATTGAGTACCACATGAAGAATAGACTACGCCGGTTCCCTAGAGTTCGACCCCACTTGCCATAGCTACGCCTTGTTGGGCAAGAGGAGAAATTTATTTGTGCGAAGTGTGAAAAGACACCTTCGTCAAATTGGCGCCGTTGCCGGGGAACTGGTTTCTCAAGCTAGTTCTATTTTTAGTAGCTTGAGCTCAGTTTATGCATCCACACCAAACACGGAGAAAAGGTGATCCTGTGGATTACGGTGCCTCTCCGGAGAAGGTAGCAAAGCAAAATAGAGAAAGAAAGTGGAAAGGTATCGAGGAGAACGTCGTCAACGAACCTCCGTCGGTCCCGGTCGAGACAGGAGACGAGGAACCTGTTGGGCACAATCTGCCCAATTGCAGTTCTAGCTTAGAAAGTGAGCAATCAGAATCTTCATCAACAACCTCTACATCAGAAGTTCAGTCAGTAACCATGGAAGAACGCACCATCAGGGAGATCATATTCCCTGAGGATAAAGCCATCAAACCATCGAGCATAGCCTTGCCCCCGATCAATACCAATTGGGAACTCAAACATTCGCTAATCTAGATATTGCCTAAATTCAACGATCATCCTGGAGAAGATCCACAAACCCATCTTCAAAATTTTGAGATGACATGTGAAACAGTCCGAAACACCACACTTCCTGCCCGTAATCAGGGTGAGAACGCTGTTGCCCAAGATCAATTTCCAGACTATGTAAGGTTACTCACATTCTCCTTTTCACTTCAAGATGGGGTACAAGAGTGGCTCCACACCTTACCAGAAGGCAGCATCGACACTTGGAGGAAAATGCAGCAAGCATTCCTTAACAAATACATTCCGATTACTCGTATACAAAGTGGGAGGAATGCATTATCCACACTAAAGATGGGCACCAATGAGTCTCTCTATGACTATTACGAGAGATATAAGAAGCTTTTGTCAAGATGTCCTCAACATCGGATTGAAGAGATAGATTTGCTCGAGAACTTCTTGAAAGGATTACGTGCATCAGAAAGGAAGTACATCATGGCAGCATGTGGAGGAGGGATAATCAACAAGACCTCTTCCGAAGTGTTTAGGACGATCGCAGACATGGTAGAGCAATCACGAGATGAGGATGAATTGCCTAGAGGAGGGACATATGAAGGTGGCAGTAGAGTTCTGACGATTTGGTCAACACCATGAAAGAATATATGGCCAAGATGGATGATAAATTTGACATGCTGACCAAAAGGGTGAACGGGAAAGACGTCATAAAGTCTGTAAAAAGTTGTGAAGTATGCCAAGGAAAAGACCATATTACATCAGACTGCCCTAATTGGTTCGTAGAAGAAGGGGAAGAAGTTAAGGCCCTGGGACAGAATCACCAAGGGGGTAGTAGGCAGCAACAACAAAGGAATAACTATGGTAACAATTATGGCAACAACAACTTTGGCTACAGACAACACGAGAACCTGAGATATGGCAATAATCATTATCAACAGGCTCCTCCCCACCAACAATCTCAACAACCTAATCAACAGCAGCACCCCTATATACCTCCACATTGAAATCAGAACGAACCTGAGTTTATGAAGGACACCATCGATCGTTTTACTCAGGAGAATTAAAAATTGAGGAAGGATTTTGATAACTTCCAACTCGAGAGTCGAGGTACATCCAATAACCTTCAAGCTCAACTAACTCATATTGCCCAAACATTGTCTAAGCTTGTAGAGGACAAAAACGGGAGGCTTCCTGCCCAAGTGGAGGTAATTAGAGAACAAGTCAATGATGTGACATTAAGAAGTGGAAAGAAGCTGCCAGAAGTATTGCCCAAAACCAAACCGAAGGAACCGGTCCAACTGGAGCAAGCCAAGATGAACAACAACGATGTTCTTGAGATGTATGACGAGCTGAAGGCTAAGAAAGATGCTGCGATGTTCATCGGGAAGTCCCCAATGTTTGATTCAAAGGAAGAAGATGACCTGTTTGAGTATGTTAAGATGGAGATGAGCAAGATGACTCACATTCAGGACATTATTGCGGAGGAAGAAAATGATGAAAGGATGTACGAGAAGCTGAGGTTTGAGAAAGAAAAGATGGACTTGGCCAAGAGGACTTGTGATTCTCCCCCTAAGCCAAGAGCCCTCTATCCCAAATGTTTTGCCCGAGATCATGAGCAGCAGGAGCTCAATAAAATGATGGAGGTGTTCAAGAAGGTAGAAATAAACCTACCCCTGTTGTTGGCATTAAAGTCGATGCCTAAATGTGCTAAGTTCTTGAGGGAGATGACCATGAAGAAGACAATATATCCAGATGATGCCCGTTTCCACATGGCCAATGTGTCCGCTATTATGAATCCCCACATCCCGATCAAGCAAAAGGACCCGGGAATGTTCGCCATACCATGCACAATCGGCACCACCAAAATTCCAAGGGCCATGCTTGATTTAGAAGCATCAATCAACATCATGCCAAGAGCCATGTTCGATGAGATGAGATTTAGTCCCATGGCACCAATACGAGTCGCTATCCAGCTTGCCGACTTGTCCGTGGTCTATCCCGATGGACTGTTAGAAGATGTTTTGGTTCGAGTTGGAGATCTTTTGTTCCCAGCTGACTTTTATGTGTTGGATAATGGAAGGAAGACGGTTAAAATCCAGCGGTGTTGCTCGCGAGATCGTTCTTGAGGACGGCAAGAACCAAGATCGATTGCGATAGCGGGTGTTGGGAAAATTAATAGAGTTTTGTTTTGATACCAAAACCCAACTGTTCTCCAACCGAGTAGATGATCGCATCAACCTAAGTAGTGTTTTCCAGCTCGCCTGTTTGAGCTCTAGATTTTCTAAGTTTACAGGTTCAGGAAGCGGAAGACAGCAGAAGATCCAGCAGTGTTTTACAACAGTGGATAACAGAGCAGAAGACAGCAGAAGATCCAGCTGTGTTTACAGCAGGAGTCAACTATCAGCTGAGTTTTCCAGCTGAGCTGAGTTCAAAACGGAGCAGGATCAAGCTGAAGATAAATCGAGTTGAGTTCAAGACACAGCTGGTCCAGCTGTACAGAACAAAGTGAACTAACTCTGAAGATGTCACTTCAAGTAAGTTTACCCAATCCAGCTCTGAATTCAAAAGCCAGCTCCAAAGACAGAGATCCCGGTGTCAGAGGAAGTCAATAAACCTCGACCAATGAGGGATTGCCAAATCAGCATCCTAGACTTCAGAACCTAGGATGTGACTCTAATGAAGACAGGTGCAGAAATGCCCAACGGCAGATATCGAATTTAAGAAGAGTAGGTAAGATTCAAACGGCTCCTCCAATGACTAGTCTTGAATCTCTACCTATATAAACCCGTCTTCAACCTCAGGATCAAATACGAAAAACTCTCTACAAGCTTTCATTCTCTGAAATTATCAAGCCTTCAAAAGCTCATAAGCAGTTCTAAATAGTTCAAAGAACACTTTATCTTAAAGTGTTTCTAGTCCAGAAACTGCCCAGTTTTTCGTCTGATTCCTAGGCAGAAATCATTGTATATCTTAAGCCTAGATTCGAACGAGTTCATCTAACTCTAAGTTCTTCATTGTAAGAACTCGTTCATAGTTGGAACCCCAAACCAAACCCCTCTTTACCCAGAAAGGTTAGGTCAAGGTTACGCTTGCTTGAAGCGCGAAATTCAAGTAGTTGTAAGGTTTTTCGGTGCCGTAAACCGAAAGGTTAGGCTTGACGGTGCCGCATGGCTTGTTGGAACACAACTCGGGTTAGAGTTGTGAAGTTGCTTGGTACTTGGAAACCAAGTGGTAGTGAATTACCAGTGAATCTGGTCGTGGACGTAGGAGGTGTTACTCCGAATCACGTAAAATCTTGTGTTCTTTACTTTCTCGTTATTTTCAGATATTGTACTAATTCCATTTGCATATTGCATCTTTATCAAATCTGCATACTCAGCTGCTCCCCAAAGACAGCTGTGTTTTGTCTATAAATTTGCAAATCTTGACTAAGTAAAAAACGTAAAGAATATTTTCAAGCTAAGTTTTTCAAAGCAATCGAGCTAAGTTTTCAAACCACCACTTTCCGCACCGCCAGCTGAGTTATTAGCCCAGCTGACCTTCCTCAGCTGGATTCATAACTAAGCTCACAAACTCTGTTTTAAACTTGAAAAAGATTTCAAAAATCTATCTTTGGTGTATTCACCCCCCCTCTACACCAAAGACCCAGCTCAGGGACCATCAATTGGTATCAGAGCAGTGGTTCAAAAGACCGCTATTTCTGAATCAAGAGATTTGTCTTGACAATCTGTCAGTGGTCAACTGAACAGATTCTCTTTTGGAAAAACTCATATTATTTCATACTGTACATATCTCCATGGATTCTTATCTTAACAGGAACCTTCCCACCTTCTCGGTCGACGATTATGCAATCTGAAAATTCAGATTAAAAAGCTTTCTTTATGCGCATCATGACATGATGTAGGACGTCATCTCAGATGGACCCATCATAATTTACAAACAAAGAAACGAGCTTGTTCCAGCTCAAGATGGTGGACAGCCAACGTATCAGCTCATTCCCAAGCCAAAGAATGAACATACATCAGAAGAAAGGAAGCAAGCTGGATTAGACAGCTTCGTGAGGAACACCATCTCGTCAACAGTCTCCAATGCCTACCTCAGCAAGATCATCAACTGCAACACCGCAAAGGAGATGTGGGAAACCCTAGCCAAGCTATGCGAAGGGTCGAAGGAGATAAAAGAAAATAAATTCACAATCGCCTGCCAGAAGTTTGATAGCTTCAAGCAGCTTGTCAACGAGTCCATCGAAGGGATGGAACTCAGATTCTCAAATATCGTGGTAGAAATTGAAACCATCAAAACTGGGAAATACACCCAGCGTGAAAAGAACCTAAAAGTCCTTTCAGCGCTCACAGCTGTATGAAATACATACAAGGTGGTACACCAAAGTCGAAGCGACTTGGGTGATCTTTCAACTGAAAGATTATTCTCCCTGCTCAAAGCCAACGAATACAACTTGAAGATTACCTTGAAAGAATCTTCAAGCAATCAGAATGATGGAGAGCTGACACCTGCACCAAAGGAGATTGCGTTCAGAGCTAACTCTGAAAAATCCACATAGCGACATCTGCAGTCAGCTGAGTCATCAAAGAAGGACATTAGCAAGGAAGAACTACTTGAAGAGATAGCCATGCTGGTCAAAAACTACAACAGACTCAATACCAGCAAGGGCAAATACGAGAAGTTCGCAAAAACTTACAGAGACAAGTACGCAGCAGCTGATGAGAAGTCAACTGACAAACGAACAGATGAAGGATGCTTCAACTGCAAGGAACCGGGACACTACAGGCTAGACTGTCCGAAGCTATCCAAGAAAGATAAAGGCCAACTGAAAGCTAAGGCAGCTGACAGAAGGAGAGCCTACATCGCCGACGAGGAGTCGGAGTGTAACAAAATGGATGATAACATGCCATTTTCAGACTCAGAAGAAGAAGCACTGATGGCTCATGATGAACCTGAATGGGATATATGCTTCATGGGACAGACAGACGGAATTGATGAAGATGAGGTAATGTCAAAACTCAAAATCTATCTAACCTCTCACCATCACACGAACACTCTACACATGTTTCAGAATCAGGGCTACCTGATTGGAGTTTAGTAGAGAAGGTTATGAACGATACCAAGGAGCTTCAAGAGATCCTTGATATCATAATGTGTGAGAATGCCGAGCTGAAGGTGGAACTGGAATAGAAAAAGGTATCAGAAGCAGCTGATACAACACAGCTCCAAGAGGAAGTTATTTCACTAAAAGACAAAATAGTGAAACAAGATTAGCTGATGAAAGACTTCTACTATGAAAAGAAATAGCTGATGAAAGAATTGGAAAAGGCCACAGCTTAATCAGAAAAGAAGTCAGCTGAGATTATAGAGCTGAAAAGTTCCGAAGAGGTACTATCTAAGAAGATGGTAGCTCTCATCAAAGCTACAGCAACAATGGACGAAATCATAAGTACACAACGTCCAGCAGCACTCAAAGCAGGAATGAGTTACAATGAATCGAAGGATGCCACAAACATTGCTTCCACTAGTGCAACAAAGGTAATGTTTGTAAGAGCAAAAGAAAACCCAATTCCAGTAACTCAGCAACGACCGATGAGGACACAACAGGTATCAAAAAGGCCAGCTGTGAGACAACCTCAAGCACAGATCAGACAACAACGTGCTCAAACTCAACAAAGACAGCAGGCTGGACAGTTCAGATACCAGCAACATCAACAACACGTCGAAAGATAACAACCGAGATATCAAAGGAGATACCCAGCTGGATATCACTCATATGATCACCAGCTGGAGCACCAATTCCAGCCGAGATATCACAAGAGACAGCAGAGACAAAGAAACGTCTCAGCTGGGTACTCAGCTGGATACCGAAAAAGACCAGGACATCAACAAAGACATCAAGTTGGGAAGACACTGAGATCAAGACCCCACCAGCAACAACCGAAGAACACGAAGAATGTGTATATCGACTTAGCTGGAAGGATCATCAGATCAAATGACCCAATTCGAGTCATCAAGCAGATCTGGGTCATAAAAGGATCTCTGTCTAACCCTCAAGGACCCAATTAAAACTGGGTACCTAAATTTTGATTTCTTTTATAGGTTGCAAGGGAACGGCGCATCATTGAGGAGTCTATGAGAACGCTATGGTACTTGGACAGTGGATGTTCCAAGCACATGATGCACTTAAATCATCTACTCCAGAAGTATATCGAGTGTCCAGGCCCACAAGTAACATTTGGTGACAACTCCAAAGGTCTAACCAAAGGTTATGGTACATTTAAAACTAAAAATGTTATAATCCCCAATATTTCTTATGTACAAGGACTGCAACATAACTTGCTTTCCATTAGCCAATTCTGCGACAACGGTTTTTCTGTCAAGTTTGATGCATAGGGATGCACAGTGAAGCACAGGGAAACCAAGCAGATACTACAACTTAGAGGGAAAAGAGAAGGAAATATGCTAGCTAGCTCTGCCATTCCAAAGAAGTTATGGGCTGAGGCAATCAACACAACATGCTTCACTCAGAATCGCTCTCTACTCACAACAAGGCAAGAAAAGACGCCGTATGAGCTATGGAATAACAGAATACCATACATTGGATATTTCAAGGTCTTCGGATCCAAATGTCATATCCTAAACAATGGAAAAACACAGCTCAAGACGTTCGATGCAAAGACTGACTGAGGAGTATTCCTTGGTTACTCGGCTGTGAGTAAAGCATACAGAGTCTTCAACAGAAGAACTCAAACAGTCGAAGTAACTTCACATGTTATCTTTGACGAATCATCATTCGAATATAGAGATTATATCAAACGAAGAAATGAAGAAGAATCTTCAAGGCAGATTTAGACAAGAGCTCAAGAGAATCGAATCAGGAATCTGGCCGAACCTTTAATATGGGATGATGAGCTAGAGGAGGAACCTCAAATCAATCGGGAAGCTCCTCCAGCTGGAAATCAAGAGGAACCTCCAACGCCAAATCAAGGGGGAATGCCATCAGCTGGAAATCCAGACACAGCTGAATCCCCAGCACTATCTCCAGCAGAGCTTCTACAGAAGTCACTTCAAAACTCAATCCAAGGAGAGTCTCTTTCTCAAGAATTAACTCCAGAGCAACTCCAAGCCAGACGAAATCTAGCCAATTCTAGCATCAATCAGCTGGAAGAAGAAATTCGTACAAGAAGAAGATGGATTGAAGATCATCCATCATTAGCAATCATTGGAAAACCATCTGACTAAGTCAAAACCAGAAGCTCAGCTGCTCAAGCTTCATCGGATCATCAACAAGCAGCTGACACAGCTTAACTCTCAATAGAGCTAGAACTGACTGTCTATGATGAAGACACAGCTCTAATGGCGTGTTATGTAGCTCATGTTCCAGAGCCTCAAACAATTCTAGAAGTCTTAAAAAGTGTACCCTGGACAAACGCCATGCAGGAAGAGCTAAATGAATTCCTCAGAAATTGTGTCTGGGAATTGGTCGACAGACCTGAAGGAGTCAAAGTCATAGGACTCAAATGGATCTTCAAGAACAAACTGGATACCCTTGGAGTCATCATCAGAAACAAAGCTCGACTAGTTGCCAAGGGCTACACACAGCAAGAAGGAATTGACTTCGAAGAATCATTTGCTCCAGTAGCACGATTGGAAGCAATTAGACTTTTTCTCTCTTATGCAGCACATTACAAATTCAAAGTCTATCAAATGGATGTAAAGTGTGCATTTTTAAATGGAGAAATCAAAGAAGATGTCTATGTTGAATAACCTCCAGGATTTGAAGTAGAAGGAAATAAAGTCTACAAGCTAAAGAAGGCGCTTTGTGGATTGAAACAAGCACGTCGAGCCTAGTATGATACTCTATCAAATTTCCTAGTATCCAAAGGATTCAAGAAGGGCTCAGTAGACAGAACGCTCTTCACCATCAAGTTGGGAGAAGACATCCTGGTTGTTCAAATCTATCAACTTCAGGAACATGTCAGTTCCTAGGAAGCAAGTTGATCTCGTGGTTTTCAAAGAAGCAAACGTGCGTCACAACTTCTACAACAGAAGCAGAATATATGGCAGCTAGAAGCTGCTGCTCATAAATTCTCTGGCTGAAACATCAGCTAGATGACTATGAAGTGAAAACTGGACAAGTTCCAATTTTCTGTGATAGCTCAAGTGTGATTGCTATATCAGAAAATCCAGTACATCACACAAGATGCAAACATGTGGACGTGCGCCATCACTTCATCAGAGATCACGTGGAAAAGAAAGATGTGATTGTTGAGAAAATTCACACAGACATACAGCGGGCTGATATACTCACAAAGCCGCTGATAGAAGCAAGATTCAAGATGCTGTGCGGATTACTTGGATTACTCAACCCAGACGAAGCTACATCCAGCTAAATGGAAGCAGACCCAGCTGGACCTCAGAACCAACCTCAAAGAACCGAGCTGAGAAAGAATCAAGCTCAGCCAGACGCCTAAGTTGAAGGATTATTCAGCTGAGGGGGAACCAGCTGGAAAAACGATCACTCAACACAGCTATTCATAACCGAGGTATCAGCTGACTACGATGATCAGCTGAGAGGTTTGCAACATCATTACATACGCCTACTAATTCTGTTTTAAACAGACAACAGTCAAATCATATCTTGTCATATCTAATCAAATTTAATTAAAAGTCTGCAAAGAACTGAAACATGGGAGTTTCGAGGCAAAAGTCAAAACGCCTCAACCGTGCTCTCACGCATTAACTCGCATTTTCTAAACAAGAAACTGACATGACGCGAGAATCACTCCCAGTCATAGATCTTCTTATCAAACTATAAATCTTGATCGTCCATTCATCAAGAAAGTTGATATAAATATGCTAGAAGAGATACGCAAACATTTGCATTAACCCTAAAAAGTTTTCTTTCAGCACTCTTTCTTCTTCCATCAATTGGTATTATTTATTCTACTAACAAAAGTTGCAGAAGAAGAACATGGAATCTAGAAAGATATCTCCAAAAGCCGATCAAAATGAAGAGTATGTCAAAGCTTCACTATGAGAGTTGCTTAACTCTCAAGAACCACAAGATTACGGAGTTCCAGGAAAAAATGAAGCTCATCGACAGATCCATTCTAACGCAGAGGGTGACTGTAAAGCTCAAGATTATCATTCACCAGGAAGTTGCAGAATTCTTCTTAGGAATGACAAAGGAAAAAGACCTCCTCCGCACCACTGTTTCTCTCAAAATAAAAGAGAGAACGGGACGCACAACTCCTTGGGATGCGGAAATCAACGTCAACAAGACTCTGTCAAGGGAATTCAAACTGAGAGAAAGCCCAGTTAGAACTAGACGAGATGTTGATAAAGCCGGAGTCTTTAAGAGCAGACATGACAAAGCTCTTGCTCCGCCACCGGAGGCACAGAAAAAGATGCAGGAGACAAAGCAGCATGCATCTACTTCCTTCCCAGCTGGGAAGAGAAAACAACTTGAGGAAACAAAACAAGCTGAAGCACCGTCTTCAAAGAGAAGACTCAAGTTAAAGGTGCTCTGTTGGTCCCAAGACGGATACCTTGGTGTAGAGGGGGGGGTGAATACACCAAGGTTTAAAACTTTTCCAAGTTAAAACTCTTTTCAGAGAGATGGCTGTGTTCGATCCAGCTGGATGACAGCTTGATCGACACAGCTGGCTGTGTGTGTGTGCGGAATGTGGTGGATTTGGAAAGTCCGTCTGTTGCTTCAAATTATATTGCAAAGCTCTGTTTCAC
Source organism: Agastache rugosa (assembly GCA_031470985.1). Classification (NCBI taxonomy): domain Eukaryota; kingdom Viridiplantae; phylum Streptophyta; class Magnoliopsida; order Lamiales; family Lamiaceae; genus Agastache; species Agastache rugosa. The sequence goes on along the minus strand of CM062601.1, from coordinate 6,552,240 downwards.
TTTTCAGTTAGTCAGTTTATGCAGCTTGAAATAATGCTCATGAGGGGTTAGCAAAATGCATAAAATAGAACAGTAAAGAACAAAGCAATTTTAACGTGGTTCGGAGTAACACCTCCTACGTCCACGACTAGGTTCACTGGTAATTCACTACCACTTGGTTTCCAAGTACCAAGCAACTTCACAACTCTAATCCGAGCTGTGTTCCAACAGTTTGCGGGCACTGTCAAGCCTACACCTTTAGTTTTCGGGTACTGAAGAACCTATCCACTCGAATTACACGCTTCGAGCAAGCGTACCTTTACCTAACCTTTCTGGGTTTGGGTTTGGGTATGGGTTTTCCAACTGTGAACGAGTTCTTACAATGAAGAACAAGGAGTATAATGAACTCGTTCAATCTAGGCTTAAGATGTTTATATTATGATCTATTCTGCCTAAGACTGAATGTGTGAACAACTAAGAACACAGCTGACTGGCTGGGTGTTCTTGAAAGATATGGCTTTGAAGATTGTTGTTCATTTTTCTGTTTTGCTCTTTTATTGCTTCAGTCGTCTATTTCTTCACCAGTCCTCTTTCTTCAATGGAGGAGGAGAGATATATATATAGGTGGAGATCCAAACTAGCCGTTAGAAGAGAGCCGTTTGAATCTTACTTACTTTTGTTGACTTCTGGCCTTTACCTACGAAGTAGGTCTGCATCTGCAGAGGCTAGTTCTTCTCTTATTTGACTGCGTCAGACAAGATCTTTTGACATCGGGATCTTGTCTTGGAGAAGGTCTTCGTCTTCGAGCTGCTAAGCGTCTCTGCTGTATCTTCAGCGTTTTGGACTCTACTGTGTCTTGACTCTGAGCTGTGTCTTAGACCTATGCTGTATCATCAACCTGAGCTGTGTCTTCAACCTGAGCTGTGTCACTGACCTGAGCTGTGTTTTTAGACCTGAGCTGTGTCATCGACACTAAGCTGGGTCTTTTACACTGAGCTGGGTCTTTGACACTGAGCTGGGTTTCCGTCACTGAGCTGGGTCTTGATACTGCAGGATCTTTGACTCTGCTTGGTCTTGCTCTGCTGAGTCTGCTCTGCTGAGTTCTTAAGCTGTCTGCTTAGCTGTGTCTTCTGCTGTCTTCATCTGTCTTCAGCGATTCTATCTGTAAACTAAGAAACTCTATAAGCTCAAATAGGTGAGCTGAAAATGCTTAGGTTTGTGCAATCATCTACTCGGTTGGGGTCAGCTGGGTTTTGGTATCCAATCAAAACTCTTATTAATTTTCCCAACAATTTCCCCCTTTTTGATGATGCCAAAACCTAACTGAGAAAAACAATTTACTTCCCCCATAACAAGAAACGGGGTTTCAAAAGTTTAAACATACACAACAGGTAAATCAAATTCAGAGTTCAGTGCCTGGACAAAGAGTTATTGTCATGAGGATGAGCTTGAAAGCAAAAACGAATATTTCATTAATAAAAGGATATTTTACCAATTCACAATTACAAAACTTTTAAAAGACAAAAATTCCTAGTTGGCTGGGTCTTCAACTGAGCTGCTTCCTTTGTTCATCAATCTGATGGTCAGTCTTGAGACCATATCTGTTGAAGATGAACTCTTCCAGTTCCTTCCATTCTGCTTGATTCTTCGATTTGGAAATTCCTCTTTCGCCAGCCTAGTGATGAACTTCTTTGATAATCTGGGCTTTGTCAGGAAGGTTCGTTCCAGTTAGAGATGGAGGCTTCAATTGCTTGACTTTTGGAGCCTTCAGCTGGATGTTGTTTCTCTTGGCATATAGGGCAATTGATCTTGCCATAATTGGATCTGTCTCATGAAGTTCGAGGAGATAATCCTGGAACGCAGTTTCTGGATCCATGCCTTTGTACTGATTCAAGTAGTAGAATTCTTTGATGAATTCTGACTTGCATCGTTCCCAGTTTTCATTGATATCATCTGGGTTCTTCTTGTCAGTTGAGGCTGCTTGGACTTGATTCTTCCTAGCTTGCCTGTAGCTCTGCCTTTTTTCTTTTGCTTTTTCTCAGCAGGCTTGAGCGAATCAGCTTTCTTCTTGATAATCTTATCCAGCTCTTACATTTCTCTTCTTTGCTCGTTGTGGAAGTTACACAGCCAGTGATAGTCCTTGTATTCTTCTGGCTTATGTCCACAGGCTTTGGCAAGAGCAACCATCTTCTCTCTCCATGTCTCTTTGACTGCTTTGGCTAGAGTAGTTGGCTCTGGCTCTTCGTCATCCAGGTCTTTGGCGAAATCGTCGATTGCCGATTGAATTGGCTGTTCAGGTTCCCCTTTAACTGCAGCTTCCCTCTGCATTATTTTTCCAGCTTCATTCTTATCTTCCCCCTTTTTGGCATTATCAACAAGGGAGGCAGAGAGGTTGGCAACTGTTGCGTTGAGCTTGGCGAGAGCGGCTTCAACATCAGCGATCTTGGCTGAGTTGTCAGTTGTGGCAATGTTCAGCTGAGCAGTGTTGTTGTTTCCAGCTCTGAACTGAGCATCCAGATCTTTATATAAGTTGAAGAGTTGGCGGATGTCAGAGCTGTTGGAGAGAGTGGACTTTTTGAGAGCTTCCAGCTGGCTTGATATATTTGTTATGTGGTCGACCAGTGGAGCTTGATGTCTGGTTACAATCTCAGGAACTCTCTTCTCTAGAAGGTGCGATTGATCAATGCTTTGAGAGACAAGAGATTGTTTGAGATATAGACTTGTACTTTCTTGTAAATCTTGAGCAAACTTATGGATTTCATCAATTGTCTGTTGTTGCTCTCTAAATTGACAGTCTAGAGCTGTGAATCGCATAATGACATCTACTTGAGACTTCAGTCTGTCCTGAAAAAAAACTTCTTCAACCTCTTTAGTTATTGCTTCCTTTATGGCGGTTGAAAGCTCGACAGCTGAGTCCGTTTGAGTTGAAGAATCAACATGACTGAGTTTGTTTGCCTCTAGCTCAACCAGCGATCGAGTGTCAATGGCAACTGGACTTGGTGGAACTGCTGTCTTGGGTTCAGCTGATGAAACAGCTGGTTCTTCCAAGACTATTACCTCAGCTGTGTTAACTGGTTCAGCTTCCTTGGTAATCTCAGCTGTGACTTCTTTGGATATGACATCTCCAGAAAATGTCTCCCATCCCGCTGCTATTAGAAGCTTGTTGGCTGATTCCCAGACGTCTGCTGGGTACGGCTTGGGGCATTATTGAGACACTTCGATAATTCCTCCGATGAGATCATTTTGATGTAAGCATCTTCCAGACTTCCAAAGCCAAACGTGTGCTAGAGGCATGCTTCATCCGTCTTCAATTTCTCATAAGAGAAGGTCTCGATCAGCTGCTCATTCTGGTATTAGGTTGCCATCTTGGTGGCCAGGTAGAATTTGAGATCTCCAACTTTGACGAGGTCAATTGACAGGTGCGCCAAGATGGGATACTGAGTTAGAACACTCTTGATCCCTGCGATGCGTAGCTCCTCGTACATAACTTCCATGAAGGCTGAGCCAGAGGAGTTGAGTGATGAAGAAGCAGTAGAGTCACTTTCCTCTGATTCTGTGGAGATATGTGCTTTGGGAGAAGGCTGTTTTGGGAGAGAGCTTTGAATGGAGGAAAAGGGTTCAGCTTGGTCGTCAGCTGGCTGTGAAGGAGCTTCAGCCAGTTGATTATTTCCCTGTATGTTTACAGGAGATGAGTCTCTTGCTGGGGAGCTGGGTGGAGGAGAAGGCTGTTTGGGCGGAGAGATATGAGGCGGCGAGAGCTTGGGAGAGCTGAGAAGAGTTGTCTGACTCTTTGAATTGTCCAGCTCGTCCTCTGAACTGGATGACAATTCATCATTCAATCCCATATCAGCCAAGATGTTTGATCCGCAAATATTGAAGGCTGATACTGGCTGTGGGGAGAGAATCACAATTGCTTGACTTGGAGTTTCTTCAGAGGAAGGTCTCGCCTCAGATGGTGGAATGACAACCGTTTTCTTTTTCTTTTCAGCTGGACCTCTAGCTGGTTTGGGGTCAGCTGTCTTCCTTTTTCTCTGATTCTTCTTAGCTGGAACATCTACCTCTGTTTCTTCCAGCTGCTTCTTGCCTTTGCTCACAGCAGGCTGTTTTCTTAGGAGATCATTGATTTGACTCATTCTCTAGAAGAGAATCTTCGTTTCTGGAAACGGATCTGATTCAGCCCACTTTACTGTGTATCCTTTCACAGCTTGTTCTATTAAGAATGAAATCTTGGAGCATAGATACAGTGGCTCTGAGGTTGAATACGTCGTCCTGGTGGAGTTGAACTTGATCTTCTCTGACTCCTTGACCAGTCGGTTGAGTAAGAAATCAAACCAGTTGACGTTTGCGCCTTTGATCATGGCAATCATCAGCTTAAGCTTTGGAATACTGATCTCTCCTTGAGATCCATCTATCCCTAAGATGCACTTTTGTGTGATATCCAGCAGCAGCCTGTACTTTGGCTTGAGAAGAAGTTTTGACATGCTCGCTCTATACGGCTCTGGGGAGATGAGCATCTCTTTATTGAGGAATTCATCCACTTCTTCACGGCTGTAATCATCTGGGATGAATCCTCTTTCGCTGGGTAGGTTGAACACCTTTCGTAGCATCTTGTTGAGTTTAATGTTGACGGTTGCTGAGTCAAATTTTCCGTCATCACCCTCGACAGTCACATTGAATGAAGATGAGTAAAAGTCTTCTTTGTCAATGATGTTGAGATAGAATAGAGCGGTTTCTCTCTTTAGCATAAGCTTGGGCATAGAGGTTGCCCACAGTAAGAGACCGGAGTCTATGACGAGATCTACCATCTCTTTGAGTTCTGAAACTGGAAGGTTGGTGATGGAAAGACAACTTTCAATGACAACTTTGTCATAAGAACTTCGAACTGGTTCATCCCTGCGGTTGATTTCTTGGGTGCCATTTCTGCAGTCTGTTGATTTTGATCGAGCGAGGAAGTTGCAGACAATGGACAGATGATTTGAAGATTTGAAATTCGCAGAGATAAAGATGGAAGAATTCTGCGTATCTTTTCTATGTATATCAACTGCCATAACGGATCATCGGTTGAGATTGAGACATCTGGTATTCTGATCAACGGCTGGAAGAGATTCACTCATCACGTTCTGACGTGTTTACGACGAGTGTATTACAACCGTGCGTGAGGCAGTTCAAACGCTTGACATTCTGCCTCGATCCTATCGTGCTTCAGTACTCAGCAGTCTTTATAATTAATGCGATGGGAAAGGAAACTTATCAAGCAATTTAACTAAGGAACATATGTCCGCTTAAATTAGGAATTTGAGATAAATGGACTTAAATAGTATATTCCTTAGAGAAATAAATGCAAGAGACACATTCCTGTCAGCTTGGACCAAAGAGTCAGCTGATGTCGCGGAGGTCTTTTCCTTTGCTTGACTGAGTTTCTCCCTTCAGCTGAGTAAATCTTCTGCTTTTGGGATCCAGCTGAGTTTGTTTCCCCTCAGCTGGATGAACTTTCTTCATCCGGATTGAGCTGATACTAGATGATGGTGAATCCGCTCTACTGAATTCCTTTTTTCTAGATTCTTCTTCTGAATTCTGCGATTTAAGCTTGATCCAGCTTTGATGATTGATATCCTGAGGATGTCCTTTTGATGGATCAGCTGGATTTCTCTTTTGATTCTCCACTCGAATACTCTGCTGGATTGAGTTTGCCTTCGGCTGACGATACAGCTGTGTCGATTTCTAGCTTGGTGAAGTTCCCACTAAATTTGATAGTGGGTGACTGACTTTTCTCAGCTGCTTCCTACTTGAGTTGATCGGATTTTCATCACTGGCTCATTTTCTTTGATTATGTCAGCAGGAAAACTGTTCACAAAACTTGGTTGGGATCAGTACCCTTGACATATTCTTTGAAGAGCTTTGAGGTGAGTCATGAGCGTTGATCACTGGCTGTCTTTCTTTCACAGCACGCTTGATGACTTCCTCAATTGCGTCTGTCCCTTAACTTGTTATCACTCAGATTTGACTTTTGTGAGTGATCTAGCTGGTTGGTCATTGAATGAGTCCGCTTCTTCTTTGAACCTTGTTGACTCCATTTTCTTTGATACGGTTCATTTCGTGGCTGGAGTCCGTCATCTTGATATCCCGTCTACTGGAATCTTGAAGTGAAGCTCGGTTGATTTCCAGCTTTATAACCAGCTGAGATCCTTCCCAGCTGTCTTTTAAGTTGACTGATGGTCCCTTAGCTAGGTATTTGGTGTAGAGGGGGGGTGAATACACCAAATAGATTTCTAAAAACTTTTTCAAGTTAAATAACAGAGTTGGTGAGCTCAGTTATTGATCCAGCTGAGGAGGGTCAGCTGGGTAAATAACTCAGCTGGCGGTGCGGAATGTGGTGGTTTGAAAACTTAGCTCGGTTACTTAGAAAAACTCAGCTTGAAAAGATTAACTTTATGTTTTCAGCTTAGTCAAATTGTGCAACTTTCAGAAAGACACAGCTGTCTTTGGAGAGCAGCTGCGTATGCAGTTTTGATCAAATATGTAATGTTATGAAAGAGTTAGTACAAAACTGAATTTAAAGAGACAGTAAAGAGCACACGATTTTTATGTGGTTTGGAGTAACACCTCCTACGTCCACGACCAGGTTTACTGGTAATCCATTACCACTTGGTTTCCAAGTACCAAACAACTTCACAACTCTAACCCGAACTGTGTTCCAACAGTTTGCGGGCACTGTCAAGCCTACATCTTCAGTTTCCGGGTACTGAAGAACCTATCCACTCGAATTACACGCTTCGAGCAAGGGTACCTTTACCTAACCTTTCTGGGTTTGGGTTTGGGTATGGGTTTTCCAACTGTGAACGAGTTCTTACAATGAAGAACAAGGAGTATGATGAACTCGTTCGAAATCTAGGCTTTAAGATATACAAAGATTTTGGCATAGGGATCAGACGAAAAACTAAGCAGTTTCTGAACTAGAAACACTTTAAGATAAAGTGTTCTTTGATCTATGTAGAACTGCTTGAGAGCTTTTGAAAGATTGATGATTTCAGAGAATGAAAGCTTGTAGAGAGTTTTTCGTTCTTCTTTTTTTTCGTGTTTGATCCTGAGGTTGAAGACGGGTTTATATAGGTAGAGATTCAAGACTAGCCGTTGGAGGAGCCGTTTGAATCTTACCTACTCTTCTTAAATTCGAGATCTGCCGTTGGGCGATTCTGCACATGTCTTCATTTGTGTCACATCCTAGGTCCTGAAGTCTAGGATGCTGATTCGGCAATCTCTCATTGGTCGAGGCATGTTGACTTCCTCTGACACCGGGATCTTCTGCCTTTGGAGCTGGCTCTTGAATTCAGAGCTGGATTTGGCAAACTGACTTGAAGCGATGTCTTCAGAGTTAGTTCCCTTTGTTCTGTACAGCTGGATCGGCTGTGTTTTGAACTCAGCTCGAATTCTCTTCAGCTTGATCATGCTCTGCTGGAGGACTCAGCTGAAGGTTAACTCATGCTGTCTTCCGCTAGCTGACTCCTGCTGTAGACACGGTGGGTCGGCCTATCTTCGCTTGCCGACTCTCTTGTAGACACGGTGTTTGGGTCGATTCTTGTCTTCCTTAACCTGTAAACCTAGAAAATCTAAAGCTCAAACAGGCGAGCTGGAAAACACTATTTAGGTTGACGCGATCATCTATTCTGTTGGAGAATCAGTTGGGTTTCGGTATCAAATCAAAACCTTATAATTTTCCCAACAATTTCCCCCTTTTTGATGATGCCAAAACCTAACTGAGACAACTTATGATACAGAAAAACTTGTGTTTTATTAATGTAAGCAAATACATTATAACACATGAAAAAGAAAGAAAGAAAAGAAATCTTCAATTCTTCAGTTCTTCAATCCCAGTTGGCTGGGTCTTTTCTTCTGCATCCAGTCTTCTTTATTTTGACTCGTCTCTTCTCCAGCTGATTCTGATTCAGCTAGTTCCTCTAGCTCAACAGTTTGCCTCTTCTTTGTCTCATTCTCTTCTCCCTTACTTCCCCCTTTTTGGCATGATCAAACAAGATGGGAGAGATACACCATCGACTGTTGCGATGTTTTAGTTTGGCGAAACTGTGGTTTTCAGCGCTGAGCAGCGAGGTATGGAGTCTAGGTGGCTCAGCTGTTGTATTAGCTGGCTCTTCTTCAGTAGCATTAGCCTCAGTTGTGATTCCAGACACAGTGTCCTTGGCCTGATTCAGCTGGGGCGGTCCAGCTGAGTGCTTGGAGGGATGAGTTTGCTCTGGAGATAACATCTTCTGAGTCGGGCACAACTTCATTCCTTGCAATTTTGCTTCTTCAGACTTCATTAGATTGAATGAGAAAGTCTGATTCAGCACTTGAGGGACTTGAGTATTCCCCTTCCACTTCGAAGTGGTGGGTAATGGGTTCAACTCATATCATCATCATCATCCAGCTACAAGTGATCATCGGCTGGGTAATGTTTTCCACTTGAACATGGTGCAGGGGCTTGAGTAACTTTCATCGGAAGATCTCGAAGCTGGTGTCCCTGTTGAGCTGAAGGAAATTGAGGAGAAGGCGGTTGAAGTATTCCATCTGTCTTGGGGTTTAAGCTTAGTTGATCAGCTGGAATACGTCGTTGTGGTGTTGATGATGACGATGTTCACACAGGCGCATGAACTTCTTCTCCATCGTGAGAAACCACCGCTTGAAGACTCCGGCTTTATCAACATCTGGTCCAGTTCTGTTGACGTTGATTTTTGCATCCCAGGTAGTTGTATGTCCCGTGCTCTCTTTTATTTTGTGAGAAACAGTGGGGCGGAGGAGGTCGTTTTTCCTTTGACATTCCCAGGAAGATTTCTGCACCTTCCTGGTGAATGACGTTCTTGAGCTTTGAAGTCTTCCACTGCTTTGGACAGGATCTGTCGATGGGCTTCACCTTCTCCTGGAACTCTGTCTTCTTGAGGTTCCTGAGAGTTAAGCAACTCTTATCTTGAAGCTTTGACAAATTCTTCAAGTTTGATCGGCTTCGGGAGATATCTTTCTAGATTCCATGTTCTACTTCTGCAACTTTGGTTAGTAGAAACAGATAATACCAATTGATGGAAATAAGAAAGAATGCCGAAATTTTTTTTAGGGTTGATGCAATGTTTTACGTATCTCTTCTAGCATATTTATATAGCTAATTTGATGAATGGTCGATCAAGATTTATCGATTGATAAGAAGATCTACGATTGGGAGCGATTCTCGCGTCATGTCAATTTCTTGTTCAGACATTGCGAGTTAATGCGTGAGAGAGGATGGTTGGGGCACTTTGACTTTTGCCTTGAAACTTCCCATGATTCAGTTCTTTGCAGACTTTTAATTTAATTTGATTAGATATGACAAGATATGATTTGACTGAAAACAGATTGAGTAGGTGTAGTTAATGTTGTTGCAAACCTCTCAGCTGATCATTGTAGTCAGCTGATACCTCGGTTGAGTGGGTGTGCTGGGTGATCGTTGTTCCATTTGGTCTACTCAATTTGAATAATCCTTCAATTTCGGCATCTCGGTTTAGTGGATTCTTTCTCGGTGATACCGATGTGACGTCGATTCGAATTTCAATTTGTCGATTCCATTCGGTTGGTCTTTCATTCATCCGAGTTTATTCAATTTGGTCTCAATTCATTGGAGTCTGCTTCCATTCAATTTGGGTGAAGCATCGTCTGGGTTGAGTAATCCAAGTAATCCGCACAGCATTTTGAATCTTGCTTCTATCAGCGGCTTTGTGAGTATATCAGCCCGCTGTATGTCTGTGTGAATTTTCTCAACAATCACATCCTTCTTTTCTACGTGATCTCTGATGAAATGATGGCGTATGTCCACATGCTTGCATCTTGTGTGAAGTACTGGATTCTCTGAAATAGCAATCGCACTTGAGCTATCACAGAAAATTGGAACTTGTCCAGTTTCACTTCATAGTCATCCAGCTGATGTTTCAGCCAGAGAATTTGTGAGCAGCAGCTTCCAGCGGCCATATATTCTGCTTCTGTTGTGGAAGTTGCGACGCACGTTTGCTTCATTGAAAACCATGAAATCAACTTACTTCCTAAGAACTGACAAGTTCCTGAATTTGATTTTCTGTCCAACCGATCTCCAGCGAAATCTGAGTCTGAATATTCAGTCAGCTGTAGATTGTCTTCAGCTGGGTACCACAGCCCAACATTCTGAGTTCCTTTAAGATATTTGAGAATGTTCTTGGCTGCTTGCATGTGTGCTTCCTTTGGATCAACTTGAAATCTGGCACACACTCCGACTGCGAATGAGATGTCTGGACGACTTGCTGTTAGATACAACAGGGAACCTATTATCCCTCTGTATTTGCTAGAATCAACTGCCTTCCTTTCAGTTCCTGGTTCAATCTTCCAGTTGGTATTCATCGGAATCTTTACAGTTCTGCTGGATTGAACTCCATACTTGGCGATCAAGTCTTTCACGTATTTGGATTGATTTATGAAAATCCCTTCTGCTGATTACTTTATTTGAAGTCCTAGGAAGAAACTCATTTCTCCCATCATGGACATTTGGAACTGCTCTGACATCATTTCTCCAAATCTTTGGCATAAGAAGTTTGATCTTGATCCAAAGATGATGTTGTTTACATAAATTTGAACAATCAGGATGTCTTCTCCTGACTTGATGGTGAAGAGAGTTATGTCTACTGACCCCTTCTTGAATCCTTTGGATAGAAGGAAATTTGACAAAGTGTCATACCAAGCTCGAGGTGCTTGCTTCAATCCATAAAGCGTCTTCTTTAGCTTGTAGACTTTGTTTCCTTCTACTTCAAATCTTGGAGGTTGTTCGACGTAGACATCTTCTTTGATTTCTCCATTTAAGAATGCACACTTCACATCCATTTGATAGACCTTGAATTTGTGATGTGCTGCATAAGCGAGAAAGAGTCTGATTGCTTCCAATCGCGCTACTGGAGCAAATGATTCTTCGAAGTCAATTTCTTCCTGCTGAGTGTAGCCCTTGGCAACCTGTCGAGCTTTGTTTCTGATGATGACTCCCAGGGTATCCAATTTGTTCTTGAATATCCATTTGAGTCCTATGACTTTGACTCCTTCAGGTCTGTCGACCAATTCCCAGACACAATTTCTGAGAAATTCGTCCAGCTCTTCTTGCATGGCGTTAGTCCAAGGTACGCTCTTCAAAGCTTCGAGAATTGATTGAGGCTCTGGCACTTAAGCTACGTAACACGCCATTAGAGCTGTATCTTCATCATAGACCGTCAGTTCTAGCTCTACTGTGAGTTGAGCTGTGTCAGCTACTTCTTGATGATCCGATGAAGCTTGAGCAGCTGAGCTTCTGGTTTTGACTTGGTCGGATGGTTCTCCAATGATTGCTGATGATGGATGATCTTCAATCCATCTTCTCCTTTTACGAATTTCTTCTTCCAGTTGATTGATGCTTGAAGTGGCTAAATTTCGTCTGTCTTGGAGTTGCTCTGGAGTTAAGTCTTGAGAGATTGATTCTCCTTGATTTGGATTTTGAGGTGACCTCTGTAGAGGCTCTGCTGGAGATGGAGCTGGGGATTCAGCTGTGTCTGGATTTTCAGCTGATGGCGTTCCCCCTTGATTTGGCGTTGAAGGTTCTTCTTGATTTCTAGCTGGTGGAGCTTCCCTGTTGATTTGAAGTTCCTCCTCTAGCTCATCATCCCAAATTAATGGTTAGGCCAGATTCCTGATTCGATTTTCTTGAGCTCTTGTCTGAATCTGTCTTGAAGATTCTCCTTCGTTTCTTCGTTTGATAGAATCTCTATATTCGAAAGATGATTCGTCAAAGGTAACATGTGGAGTTACTTCGACTGTTTGAATTCTTCTGTTGAAGACTCTGTATGCTTTACTCACAGTAGAATAACCAAGGAATACTCCTCGGTCTGTCTTCTCGTCGAACGTCTTGAGCTGTGTCTTTCCATTGTTTAGGATATGACATTTGGATCCGAATACCTTGAAATATCCAATATATGGTATTCTGTTGTTCCATAAATCATACGGTGTCTTTCTTTTCCTTGATGTGAGTAAGGAGCGATTCTGAGTGAAGCAAGCTGTGTTGATTGCTTCGGCACAGAACTTCTTTGGAATGGCAGAGCTGGCTAGCATTGAGGTAGCTGCTTCTTTGAGTGTTCTGTTTCTTCTCTCTGCTACACCATTCTGCTGAGGTGTGCGTGCTGCAGATGTTTGATGTTGAACTCCGTTCTTCTCGCAGTAATCATAAATAGTTTCATTCAGAAACTCTGTTCCTCAATTTGATCTTATTGACATTATCTTGCACTACTTCTGTGTTGACAATCTTTCCAGCAGGATAGGCAGCTTAGTCCTGGTTTCACTCTTCTGGTACATGAATGATACCCATGTGAATCTTGAGAAATCATCCACTACGACCAGAGTATATTTTCTGCCATTGAAGCTTCTTTGGAGTAAGCTTGGACCAAAAAGATCCATGTGAAGGAGTTGAAGTACTCGATCGGTTAGTCGAGGCGGCTTGAGAGAGAATGAAATTCTTGTCTGCTTTCCTTGTTGACACGCGCTGCACATATGACTTTTGTCATATACTTGATCTGGAATTCCATTAGCGAGCTAGTTCCTAGCCAGTTTATTGACTGTCTTGAAGTTGAGATGATTCAGCCGTCTGTGCCACAGCCAGCTGACTTCATTGCTACTTTTGATACAAGACATGTCTCCGGAGGGCTGCTATTCCTGTCAGCAAAATACATATTTCCTTCTCTTTTCCCTCTTAGGAGTATCTGCTTGGTTTTCCTATTCTTCACTGTGCATCCCTGTACATCAAACTTGACAGAAAAACCGTTGTCGCAGAATTGGCTAATGGAAAGCAAGTTGTGTTGCAATCCTTGTACATAAGAAACATTTGGGATTATAACATTTTTAGTTTTAAATGTATCATAACCTTTGGTTAGGCCTTTGGAGTTGTCACCAAATGTTACTTGTGGGCCTGGACGCTCGATATACTTCTGAAGTAGATGCTTTAAGTGCGTCATGTGCTTGGAACATCCACTGTCCAAGTACCATAGCGTTCTCATCGACTCCTCAGTGATGCGTCGATTCCTTGCAACCTATACAAAAGATCAAGATTTAGGTACCCAGTTTTAATTGGGTCCTTGTGGGTTAGACAGAGATCCTTTGACGACCCAGATCTGCTTGATGACTTGAATTGGGTCATTTGATCTGATAATTCTCCCAGCTGAGTCGATATATACATTCTTTGTGTTCTTCGGTTGTTGCTGGCGGGATCTTGATCTCAGTGTCTTCTCGTCTTGATGTCTTGATTTCTTTCGGTTTCCAGCTGTGTACCTAGCTGAGACGTTCCTTTGTCTCTGCTGTCTCATGTGATGCTGTGGCTAGAAATGATTATCCAGCTGGTACTCATGTGAGTGATATCCAGCTATGTATCTCTGATATCTCGGTTGATATCGTTCAACGTGCTGTTGCTGGTATCTGTAAAGTCCAGCCTGTTGTCTTTGTTGAGGTTGAGTACGTTGCTGGCTGAGTTGGGCTTGAGGTTCTCTCACAGCTGGCCTTTTTTATGCCTGCTGTGTCCTTGGCGGAGCTTGAGGATGTTTCACAGCTGGTTTTCCTGACGCCTGCTGTGTCCTCAACTATGGATGCTGAGTTGCTGGGATTGGATGTTCTTCTGCTCGTACAAACATTACCTTTGTTCCACTTGTGGAGGCAATGTTTGAGGCATCCTTTGATTCATTGTATCCCAGTCCTGCTTTGAGTGCTGCTGGACGTTGTGCACTAATGATCTCGTCCATTGTTGATGTGGCTTTGATGAGAGCTACTATCTTCTTCGGTGCTTTTCAGCTCAATGATCTCAGCTGACTTCTTTTCTGATTCAGCTGTGACCTTTTCCAAATCTTCCATCAGTTGTTTCTTCTCATAGTAGAATTCCTTCATCAGCTGATCTTGTTTCACTATTTTGTCTTTTAGTGAAACAACTTCCTGTTGGAGCTGTGTTGTATCAGCTACTTCTGATACCTTTGTCTTTTCCAGTTCCACTTTCAGCTCGGCATTCTCACACATAATGATGTCAAGGATCTCTTGAAGCTCCTTGGAATCATTCATTACTTTCTCTACTAGACTCCAATCAGGTAGCCCAGATTCTGAAACCTGTGAAGAGTGTTCGTGTGATGGTGAGAGGTTAGATAGATTTTGAGTTTGAGACATTACCTCATCTTCATCGATGCCGTTTGTTTATCCCATGAAGCATGTATCCCAATCAGGTTCATCATGGGCTATCAGTGCTTCTTCTTCCGAGTCTAAAAATGGCATGTTGTCATCCATTTTGTTGCACTCTGATTCTTCATCAGCGATGTAAGCTCTCCTTCTGTCAGCTGCCTTAGCTTTCAGTTGGTCTTTATCTTTCTTGGACAGCTTTGGACAATCTAGCCGGTAGTGTCCTGGTTCCTTGCAGTTGAAGCAACCTTCTTCGTACGTTTATCGGTGACTTCTCATCAATTTCTTTGCGTACTTGTCTCTGTAAGTTCTTGCGAACTTCTTGTATTTGCCCTTGCTGGTGTTGAGTCTGTTGTAGTTTTTGACCAGCATAGCTATTTCTTCAAGTAGCTCTTCCTTGATCATGTCCTTGTTATCCTTTTTTGATGACTCAGCTGACTTTATGTATGCGGATTTTTCAGAGTCGGCTCTGAACGCAATCTCCTTTGTTGCGGGTGTCAGCTCTCCATCATTCTGATTGCTTGAAGATTCTTTCATGGTAATCTTCAAGTTATATACGTTGGCTTTGAGCAGGGAGTATAATCTTTCAGTTGAAAGATCACCTAAGTCACTTCGACTTTGGTGTACCACCTTATAAGTGTTCTATTCAGCGGTGAGCGCTGAAAGAACTTTTAGATTCTTTTCTCGCTGGGTGTATTTCCCAGTTCTGATGGTTTCTATTTCCACCACTATATTGGAGAATCTGAGTTCCATCCCTTCGATGGACTCGTTGACCAGCTGCTTGAAGTTATCAAACTTCTGGCATGTAATCGTGAATTTATTTTCCTTTATCTCCTCCGACCCTTCGCATAGCTTTGCTAGGGTTTCCCACATCTCCTTTGCTGTTTCGCAGTTGATGATTTTGCTGAGGTAGGCGTTGGAGAGCGTTGAGGATATGGTGTTCCTCGCGAAGCTGTCTAGTCCAGCCTGCTTCTTTTCTTCTTAGGTGTGCTTACCCTTTGGCTTGGGAATGAGTTGATATATTGGTTGTCCACCATCTTGAGTTGGAAAAAGCTCGTTCCCTTGTTTGTAGATGATGACGGGTCCGTCTGTGATGACGTCCCACATCATATCGTGATGCGCACAGAGAAAGCTCTTCAGTCTGAACTCCATATTGCATAATCGTCTACCGAGAAGGTGGGGAGATTCCTGTTAAGATAAGAATTCATAGAAATATGCAGTATGTAATATTATGAGTTTTTCACAAAGAGGATCCGTTCAGATGACTACTGACAGATTGTGAAGAGAGATCTCTTGATACAGAAACGGTGGTCTGTTGAACCACTGCTCTGATACCAATTGATGCTCCCTGAGCTAGGTATTTGGTGTAGAAAGGGGGGGTGAATACACCAAATAGATTTCTGAAAATGTTTTTCAAGTTAAATAACAGAGTTGGTGAGCTCAGTTATTGATCCAGCTGAGGAGAGTCAGCTGGGTAAATAACTCAGCTGGCGGTGCGGAATGTGGTGGTTTGAAAACTTAGCTCGGTTACTTAGAAAAACTCAGCTTGAAAAGATTAACTTTATGTTTTCAGCTTAGTCAAATTGTGCAACTTTCAGAAAGACACAGCTGTCTTTGGAGAGCAGCTGCGTATGCAGTTTTGATCAAGTATGTAATGTTATGAAAGAGTTAGTACAAAACTGAATTTAAAGAGACAGTAAAGAGCACACGATTTTTACGTGGTTCGGAGTAACACCTCCTACGTCCACGAGGTTTACTGGTAATCCACTACCACTTGATTTCAAAGTATCAAGCAACTTCACAACTCTAACCCGAGCTGTGTTCCAACAGTTTGCGGGCACTGTCAAGCCTACACCTTCAGTTTCCGGGTACTGAAGAACCTATCCACTCGAATTACACGCTTCGAGCAAGCGTACCTTAACCTAACCTTTCTGGGTTTGGGTTTGGGTATGGGTTTTCCAACTGTAAACGAGTTCTTACAATGAAGAACAAGGAGTATGATGAACTCGTTCGAAATCTAGGCTTTAAGATATACAAAGATTTTGGCCTAGGGATCAGACGAAAAACTAAGCAGTTTCTGAACTAGAAACACTTAAGATAAAGTGTTCTTTGATCTATGTAGAACTGCTTGAGAGCTTTTGAAAGATTGATGATTTCAGAGAATGAAAGCTTGTAGAGAGTTTTTCGTTCTTTTTTTTTTGTGTTTGATCCTGAGGTTGAAGACGGGTTTATATAGGTAGAGATTCAAGACTAGCCGTTGGAGGAGCCGTTTGAATCTTACCTACTCTTCTTAAATTCGAGATCTGCCGTTGGGTTATTCTGCACCTGTCTTCATTTATGTCACATCCTAGGTCCTGAAGTCTAGGATGCTGATTCAGCAGTCCCTCATTGGTCGAGGCATGTTGACTTTCTCTTACGCCGGGATCTTCTGCCTTTGGAGCTGGCTTTTGAATTCAGAGCTGGATTTGGCAAACTGACTTGAAGCGATGTCTTCAGAGTTAGTTCCCTTTGTTCTGTACAGCTGGACCGGCTGTGTTTTGAACTCAGCTCAAATTCTCTTCAGCTTGATCATGCTCTGCTGGAGGACTCAGCTGAAGGTTAACTCATGCTGTCTTCCGCTAGCTGACTCCTGCTGTAGACACAGCTGGGTCGACTGCTGTCTTCCGCTTGCTGACTCCTGCTGTAGACATAGCTGGGTCGACTGCTGTCTTCCGCTTGCTGACTCCTGATGTAGACACAGCTGGGTCGACTGCTGTCTTCCGCTTCCTTCACCTGTAAACCTAGAAAATCTAAAGCTCAAACAGGCGAGCTGGAAAACACTATTTAGGTTGACGCGATCATCTATTCGGTTGGAGAATCAGTTGGGTTTTGGTATCAAATCAAAATCTTATAATTTTCCCAACATTGACCTTGATGTCTGTGCTGGATGACATTGTTGTCTTTAATTGATTCCAGTCAGTTGGATTTATCTGCCGCCTTTGAGCTTTGTGTCCAGCTGAGATCCGCTGCTTCTCTTGGTCTTTGAGTTGCCGATTAGCTTTCTTTTCTGATCGGACTGAGCTTGGAGACCTGGCTTGATTATGTACGACCTCTTTGGTACATCGATGGCTAGGTTCCAGCTGTGTTTGCATTGGCTGGAGCTATTCTTTGATCTAATTTCAGCTTTGGCCATCTTCAAGCTTCTGGTCACTCATTCTTCTGCTTGACTTTCTGAGTTTACGATGATGGGTCCGTTAAAGATAAAATCACACATAACATCGTGATGCGCACTCAGAAAGCTGTTGAGTTGGAACTTCCAGATCTGATAATCATCAACAGAGAATGTCGGATGTTTCCTGCACAAGGAAGATTCCATGACCGTATGCAATATAATAATTTTAAAAAAAATTTGAAGCATTGAAGGATCTGTTCAGATGACCACTATCAGCAATGAAATGCTGACTTGTCAGATACAGGGATCTTTTGAACCACTGCTCTGATACCAATTGTTGGTCCCAAGACGGATACCTTGGTGTAGAGGGGGGGTAAATACACCAAGGTTTAAAACTTTTCCAAGTTAAAACTCTTTTCAGAGAGATGGCTGTGTTCGATCTAGCAGGATGGCAGCTTGATCGACACAGCTGGCTGTGTGTGTGTGCGGAATGTGGTGGATTTGGAAAGTCCGTCTGTTGCTTCAAATAATATTACAAAGCTCTGTTTCACTTTTCAGTTAGACAGTTTATGCAGTTTGAAATAATGCTCATGAGGGGTTAGCAAAATGCATATAACAGAACAGTAAAGAACAAAGCAATTTTAACGTGGTTCGGAGTAACAACTCCTACGTCCACGACCAGGTTCACTGGTAATTCACTACCACTTGGTTTCCAAGTACCAAGCAACTTCACAACTCTAACCCGAGCTATGTTCCAACAGTTTGCGGGCACTGTCAAGCCTACACCTTCAGTTTTCGGGTACTGAAGAACCTATCCACTCAAATTACACGCTTCGAGCAAGCGTACCTTAACCTAACCTTTCTGGGTTTAGGTTTAGGTATGGGTTTTCCAACTGTGAACGAGTTCTTACAATGAAGAACAAGGAGTATGATGAACTCGTTCAATCTAGGCTTAAGATGTTTATATTATGATTTATTCTGCCTAAGACTGAATGTGTGAACAACTAAGAACACGGTAGTAATTTGTGGTGTTCTTGAAAGATATGGCTTTGAAGATTGTTGTTCATTTTTCTGTTTTGCTCTTTTATTGCTTCAGTCGTCTATTTCTTCACCAGTCCTCTTTCTTCAATGGAGGAGGAGAGATATATATATAGGTGGAGATCCAAACTAGCCGTTAGAAGAGAGCCGTTTGAATCTTACATACTCTTGTTGACTTCTGGCCTTTACCTACGAAGTAGGTCTGCATCTGCAGAGGCTAGTTCTTCTCTTATTTGACTGCGTCAGACAAGATCTTTTGACATCGGGATCTTGTCTTGGAGAAGGTCTTCGTCTTCAAGCTGCTAAGCGTCTCTGCTTTATCTTCAGCGTTTTGGACTCTACTGTGTCTTGACTCTGAGCTGTGTCTTAGACCTGTGCTGTATCATCAACCTGAGCTGTGTCTTCAACCTGAGCTGTGTCACTGACCTGAGCTGTGTTTTTAGACCTGAGCTGTGTCATCGACACTAAGCTGGGTCTTTTACACTGAGCTGGGTCTTTGACACTGAGCTGGGTTTCTGTCACTGAGCTGGGTCTTGATACTGCAGGATCTTTGACTCTGCTGAGTCTGCTCT
The DNA here is from genome assembly GCA_031470985.1 of Agastache rugosa. Taxonomy (NCBI): domain Eukaryota; kingdom Viridiplantae; phylum Streptophyta; class Magnoliopsida; order Lamiales; family Lamiaceae; genus Agastache; species Agastache rugosa. The sequence continues at coordinate 6,533,292 of CM062601.1, read as the reverse complement.
TCTGAGTTCTTAAGCTGTCTGCTTAGCTGTGTCTTCTGTTGTCTTCATCTGTCTTCAGTGATTCTACCTGTAAACTAAGAAACTCTATAAGCTCAAATAGGTGAGCTGAAAAACGCTTAGGTTTGTGCAATCATCTACTCGGTTGGGGTCAGCTGGGTTTTGGTATCCAATCAAAACTCTTATTAATTTTCCCAACATGCTCAGTCAGTCAGCTGAGAAGCCAGCTGACATTGAGAAAGAATTCGTAACTACTCTCCTAAGAGCAGAAGGTCCACAAGCGGTGGTTTCATACGGTGGAAAAGAAGTTCATGTGCCTGCGTGAACATCGTCATCATCAACACCACAACGACATATTCTAGCTGATCAACTAATCTTAGACCCCAATCAACTAAGCTTAAACCACACAGCAGATGGAATACTTCAACAGCATTCTCCTCAATTTCCTTCAGGGACACCAGCTTCAAGATCAACTTATGGAAGTTGGAGCTCAAGCCCCTGCACCAAGCTCAAGTGGAAAGCATCATCCAGCCGATGATCACTTGCATCTGGATGATGAAAACATGAGCTGAAACCCATTCCAACCACTTCAGAAGTGGAAGGGAATACTTAAGTTCCTCAAGAGTTGCACGTGACGCCTCCATCTCAAGGTTTGAAGACCTCATGCTTAAAGGAGTCACAAGCGCAACTGAAGTGCTGAATCAGACTTTCTCATTCAATCAAATGAAGTCTGAAGAAGCCAAATTGCAAGGAATGAAGTTGTACCCTACTCAGAAGATGTCATCTCCAGTGCCAACTCATACCTCCAAGCACTCAGCTGGACAACCCCAGCTGAAACAGGCCAAGGAAGCTGTGTCTGCAATCACAGCTGAGGCTAATGCTATTGAAGAAGAGCCAGCCAATGCAACAGCTGAGCCACCAAGACTCCAGACCTCGCAGCTCAGAGCTGACAACCGCAGCATAGCCAAACTAAACATCGCAACAGCTAATAATACAGCGAAGATCGCTGACGCAATTCAGGAAATTGCACAGCTCAATAAGACGATGGTGTATCTCTCCCGCTTTGATTGATCATGCCAAAAAGGGGGAAGAGAATGAGACAATGAAGAGGCAAACTGCTGAGCTAGAAGAACTAGCTGAATCAGCTGAAGGATAAACGAGTCAAAAGAAAGAAGCAGCGGATGCAGAAGAGAAGACCCAGCCAGCTGGGATTGAAGAGTGAAGAATTGAAGAATTTTTCTCTTTTTATGCTGTAATTTCGTTCATTAATAAAAAGAGAAATTTTGTCTCAGTTAGGTTTTGGCATCATCAAAAAGGGGGAAATTGTTGGGAAAATTAATAGAGTTTTGATTTGATACCAAAACCCAACTGTTCTCCAACCGAGTAGATGATCACATCAACCTAAGTAGTGTTTTCCAGCTCACCTGTTTGAGCTCTAGATTTTCTAAGTTTACAGGTTCAGGAAGCGGAAGACAGCAGAAGCTCAAGACAGCAGAAGATCCAACTGTGTTTTACAGCAGTGGATAACAGAAGCGAAGACGAAGAAGATCCAAATTGTGTTAACAGCAGGAGTCAACTATCAGCTGAGTTTTCCAGCTGAGCTGAGTTCAAAACGGAGCAGGATCAAGCTGAAGATAAATCGAGCTGAGTTCAAGACACAGTTGGTCCAGCGGTACAGAACAAATGGAACTAACTCTGAAGACGTCACTTCAAGTCAGTTTACCCAATCCAGCTCTGAATTCAAAAGCCTGCTCCAAAGATAGAGATCCCGGTGTCAGAGGGATTGCCAAATCAGCATCCTAGACTTCAGAACCTAGGATGTGACTCTAATGAAGACAGGTGCAGAAACGCCCAACGGCAGATATCGAATTTAAGAAGAGTAGGTAAGATTCAAACGGCTCCTCCAACGGTTAGTCTTGAATCTCTACCTATATAAACCCGTCTTCAACCTCAGGATCAAATACAAAAAACTCTCTACAAGCTTTCATTCTCTGAAATTATCAAGCCTTCAAAAGCTCATAAGCAGTTCTAAATAGTTCAAAGAACACTTTATCTTAAAGTGTTTCTAGTCCAGAAACTGCCCAGTTTTTCGTCTGATTCCTAGGCAGAAATCATTGTATATCTTAAGCCTAGATTTCGAACGAGTTCATCTAACTCTAAGTTCTTCATAGTAAGAACTCGTTCATAGTTGGAACCCCAAACCAAACCCCTCTTTACCCAGAAAGGTTAGGTCAAGGTTACGCTTGCTTGAAGCGGGAAATTCAAGTGTGTAAGGTTTTTTCAGTACCCGTAAACTGAAAGGTTAGGTTTAACAGTGCCCGCAAACTGTTGGAACACAACTCGGGTTAGAGTTGTGAAGTTTCTTGGTACTTGGAAACCAAGTGGTAGTGAATTACCAGTGAATCTGGTTGTTGACGTAGGAGGTGTTACTCCGAACCATGTAAAATCTTGTGTTATTTACTTTCTCGTTATTTTCAGATATTGTACTAATTTCATTTGCATATTGCATCTTTATCAAATCTGCATACTCAACTGCTCCCCAAAGACAGCTGTGTTTTGTCTATAAACTTGCAAATCTTGACTAAGTCGAAAACGTAAAGAATATTTTCAAGCTGAGTTTTTCTAAGCAATCGAGCTAAGTTTTCAAACCACCACTTTTCGCACCGCCAGCTGAGTTATTATCCCAGCTGACCTTCCTCAGCTGGATTCATAACTAAGCTCACAAACTCTGTTTTAAACTTGAAAAGATTTCAAAAATCTATCTTTGGTGTATTCACCCCCCCTCTACACCAAAGACCCAGCTCAGGGACCATCAGCCGGAGATTAACTGTTCAGTAGCTGGAAAAGTAGTGGAATTCGATGCCTATCGCCAAAACCAGCTGGATGCCATGGAAGTAGTCCGAAGTATTGATGTTATTCAAGAACATGTCGAGACAGTCAATAGCTTGAGTTGCCTTTATGTTGATACATCAGAAGAAGAGGAGGATGTTGAGCTACAACCAGAATTTTTTGAAGTTGATCATGATGACAGTGATGTCGATTTCTGGGAGCTATCCGTTCTTGGGCACAGTTTCGATTATTCCACCGACGAAGACTATTTCCACGATAATGAGGAAGTGGAAACTCTTCATTGTTTAAATGGCTTTGATAAAGAGGAATCTGAGGAAGAAGATGGTGGAAAGGAAGAGAGGCCCAACGACGAAGTTGATGAGGAGATACAAGAGCTGCCCAAGGATGACATTGATGAGGTAGTAGAAGGGTACTGGAGACAGACGGTTCTTGAGCAGAACTCTGACTTGTGCACTGAAGAAGCACCTTCCCAGGAGGACGAGGCGGAAGATGATGACCAAGACGAGGGGGAGTGCAGTTATGTCGTGTTCCCGACCAACATGCCCCAGAGGTTTGAACCACTCAACATCCCAGAGATGAACCCTGAAGACAGGTTGGTGCCATCACTGCAAAAGGCATCAAAATTGGAGTTGAAACCTTTGCCAAAACATCTCAAGTATATATATCTTGGGGAGGAAGAAACACTGCCCGTCATCATATCCTCAGAGTTATCGCATATGGAGGAGATCGGAGTTGAAGAGGTGTTGAGCAAGTATAAGGAAGCAATAGGGTGGACGTTGGCGGATATCAAGGGCATCAACCCAGTCGATTGCGTTCACCATATCTTGCTAGAGGATGATGTCGTGCCTGTAAGGGATCCTCAAAGAAGGTTGAATCCAGCCATGAAGGAAGTTGTGATGAAAGAGATACTAAAACTACTTGATTTGGGCATCATCTATCCAGTATCTAATAGCCGGTGGGTGAGTCCTGTACACGTCGTGCCCAAGAAGTCTGGTATACAGGTTGTTGAAAATGACAATAAGGAGATGGTGGCCATGAGATTGTAAACCGGATGGAGAGTATGTATCGATTACCGAAAGCTCAACTTGAGAACGAATAAGGATCACTTTCCTCTGCCCTTCATCGATGAGATGCTCGAAAGATTAGCCGGTAATCAATTTTTTTGTTTTCTTGATGGATATTCTGGATACATGCAGATTTGGGTTGCTGAGAAAGATCAAGACAAGACCACCTTCACGTGCCCTTTTGGCACATTCGCCTTTAGAAGAATGCCTTTCGGGCTGTGCAACGCACCAGGGACATTCCAAAGATGCATGATGTACATCTTTTCCGACCTTCTTGAGGAATGCATCGAGGTGTTCACGGACGATTTCACCGTCTATGGGAAAACTTTCGATTCATGCCTCTACAACCTAGATCGTGTGCTGAAGAGATGTGTTGAGAAGAGTCTCGTGCTGAACTATGAGAAGTGTCAATTCATTATCAACGAAGGGATAGTTCTTGGCCACGTTATTTCTAAACGTGGTATTGAGGTTGATAAAGCTAAGGTCGACATCATCGCCAAGTTACCGTACCCAACAAATGTGAAGACATTGAGGGGGTTTCTTGGTCATGCTGGCTTCTACCGACGATTTGTCAAGGATTTCGCCAAGATCGCCCAACCCATGACGAGGCTGCTTCAAAATGACGTACCATGGGAATTTGATGAAGAGTGCAAGAAATCTTCCTATATATTGAAAAATAACTTGGTTACAGCCCCAATAATCCAACCCCCGGAATGGGAAATGCCTTTCGAGGTGATGTGCGATGCAAGTGGATTTGCTGCAGGAGCTGTTCTCGGGCAAAAGCGAGGAAAGGAGAGCTATGTCATCTATTATGCTTCCAAGACTTTGAACCCGGCACAATGCAATTATGCCACGACGGAGAAGGAATTGTTGGCTGTGGTTTTTGCCTTCGAGAAATTTCGTTCTTATTTGCTCGGAGGCAAAACCATAGTGTATACCGACCACTCGACATTGAAGTACCTCATGACCAAGAAGGAGACTAAACCAAGGTTAATGAGATGGATTTTGTTATTGCAGGAATTCGATGTTGATATCAAGGACAAGAGTGGTGCCCAAAACCAAGTTGCCGACCACCTAAGTCGAATTCTACGAGAAGAATATGAGAACCTAATAAAAGAGACCTTTCCAGACGAGCACTTACTTCTTACTCAGGATGAACCATGGTATGCGGACTTGGTCAACTACCTGGTTACTGGCGAGATTCCTTCCGACTATGGAAGATACCAAATGAGCAAGCTCAAATCGGAAAGTCGGTTCTACGTGTGGGACGAACCATATCTTTGGAGGGAATGTTCAGACAAGATCATCAAGAGATGTTTCGAGGATCATGAGCAGAATAGTATTCTTGAACATTGCCATAACAAGGAGTGTGGAGGACATTTTGGGCACCAACGCACTGCAAGAAATATTCTAGAATGTGGATTTTATTTGCCAACATTATTTAAGGATAGTTATGAATGGGTTAAAAGATGTGAGAAATGTCAAAGAGAAGGCAACATCACAAGAAGAAACGAGATGCCCATGATACCGATCTTGCCCGTTGAAGTGTTCGATATATGGGGTATGGACTTCATGGGGCCGTTGCCAAGTTCCAAAGGCAATAAGTATATTCTGCTGGCTGTTGACTACGTATCAAAATGGGTGGTAGCTCGAGCATGCCAAACTAACGACTCCAAAGTGGTTTCGAATTTTTTACGTTCTAACATTTTTAATAGGTTTGGAGTACCTCGAGCTGTTATAAGTGATCAAGGCTCGCATTTCTGCAATGCCACAATCACGGCCTTGTTCAAGAAGTACGGAGTCACCCAACGCACCTCAACAGCCTACCATCCTCAAGCTAATGGTCAAGCGGAGTTCTCCAATCGAATCATCAAGACTATCTTGAGGAACACTGTGGGCGTGACGAGGAAGGATTGGAGCATGCGCATAGATGATGCTTTGTGGGCGTATAGAACTTCATACAAAACACCCTTTGGGATGTCTCCATATCGCATGGTCTACGGCAAGAGGTGTCACTTACCTGTTGAGCTGGAACATCTGGCTCATTGGGCTGTTGCCCAACTGAACTTTGATTGGGATGAAGCCGGGGAATCCAGGAAGCTCGAGATCCAGGAACTTGAAGAAATAAGGCTACAAGCCTATGATAATGCTGGCCATTATAAGGAAAGGATGAAGAAAACACATGATATGTTGATCAAGAAAAAAGAGTTCCATTATGGGCAACAAGTGCTAGTATATCAGACCCGATTTCGTTTGAAGTCGGGGAAATTGTTGACCAAGTGGGAAGGCCCCTATGAAGTCCAAGCTCAATACCCTAATGGGGCTGTTGAGATAAAAGATCTCAAAATGGGGAAGATCTTCAAAGTCAACGAACAGCGCTTGAAAGCCTATCTTGGGCAAGAAGTGAAGCAGAAGGCAGGAGAGCCGCGTGGTGACTCTATTGATGAGGACATCAACTACTAAAACGGGGGGAGGGGGGTGTCGTGCCCAAGACCGAAAACAGGGCGCTATCCAGGAGGCAATCTGGTAGGTATTTTCTTTCCTTTATGTTTTCTTTTTATAAAATATATATATAGATATTATATTTATATATTTTCGCTTAAATTATTTTATTTTGAAGTAGCTTTAGTTTAACCTTAGAAAGCAGTCCGTTTTTGGAGTATGGTTTGTTGTTTTCGTCTGTGCTAACACCTCTGCCGATCAAAACCCCACCGTCATCATTGGAACGTCTGTGCCCAAGAGCCCCCCCATTGATGCAAATCTGATGATGAGTGACGAAAACCCCAGTTTGTTGGGGGAGACGGTGAAGCAAGCGGAGGAGGAGACACAATCAAAGGCCCTTGTTGAATTCCAGCAGCCTGCGACCGGCGAAGATGAGGAGGCCGAAGTTCGTGGCGAGGAAGAAAGGAAAGAAGAGGAATAAAGTGGCAGCGTCGATGACGCCGAAGTGGAGGAAGATGACATTGATGCGGCCGTGGATGAGGTGGCGGAAAAGGCAAAGACGACGGAGGTCGTCAGTAAGAGCGGGTCGCTGCGGTTGATGAAGAAGCGCTCTGCGACGGAGACAGCGTCACCGGCAAAAAAATAGAAAGCCGCCACTTCCGATGCCGGTTCTACCAAACCATCCAAAGAAGGACGCGCTGAATCCACACCGGTAACCGTCTCGCTGCTAAGTGGTAACGAGGAGGAGGACGATGTTGAGGAAGAAGAGGATGACGACCAATTTGCACCAGTGTCACAGCCCGACTCAGAATGAAGATGACCGAGCCGGTGGGTCCCACGACGTACACAATTTATGATTAACCAGAGGACTGATAACAACCCAGTTATCCAACAAAAACCAATCATACATCAAACATTCTCAATAATCAGAAATACCGGGAATTAAATAAAGATTTGATCAACTTTTCATCGAGCATGCATAACAAGAATTCAATATCAATATCATGCTCGACAATTCTAACCAAAAATTGAATTTCCACAACGGATACCAAATGATCTCAACAATAGAATCAGTTGATCAAAATATGTCAAATTCAACATTTCCAATGAATCATGCTCAACTGGATATCAATATAATCATACGACCAACGGTATCAAAAGATCAATAATAAAGAAGCGGTTTATCATATCAAGAAAGCACGATAAAGAGGTCGCATGACTTAAAATACTTAAGATAGAAACAACAACGGTTTCAAATAAGACAGGCTAACATATCATTCAAAAGATACGTTATCAACGTCAAAGACTTCAGAACATAGGAATAAACTTCATACTTGAAACATACTTCAGAATTTAAACACACTTCAGAGTGTTGCAGCGGAATAACAAAAGGAATTATATGTATGCAGACATATAATTCTAGACTGGATTCTTTTAATTACATTGGAACCAACAAAAGTCCGCCAAGCACACCCTCATCCTCATACCAGCTAACCTGCACATTTTAGAAAACAACATGCAGGGCTGAGTACTACGTACTCAGTGGACATATGCCAAAATAATTTGAAATCTTGCTGATTACAGCAATAAATTGATCTTGCCTTTAAAAGCATATCACAAGTATATAATTTAAATTAAACCTATGAATGCTCAAATATTTTCTTTTATTAAAAATCATGAGTGTCTGCGCAGACAATATATATATCAGAGTATGTACCAAGTCTACAATAATAAATTAGTGTTAAGAAGTAGGCCTCCTTCTCAAACACTTGTAACCGGCCCACCCTTCGAAAGGCGCACGATTACAAATAAGTGTACACAAATCCCACCTTGCGTAGGACCGAATTCGTCTTTCTTTGGTAGACGGTATCATACAAAACTTGAAACACTTGGCAAGTCAATTAATTTAAATCATCACATAAATATATTCATGCATTCATCACTTTATTCATTTAAAAGGCCCACCTGTCGTACACTGCTTTAATTACCCTTCCGGATTCTGATTTCCCGGCTTTAAGTTCCCGCTTGTTCCTTCATTTGAAATTGGTTTATCAACCATCAGAGCGAGAAACAAACGACAGGCGAAGATATACGACATCTCTTTCAATTTAATTCCTAATTCGCTTCGACTTTTCTAACGCTCAACTTAATACTAACACTTAAACATTCTAATTACTTCTAAAATTCTAACTTAGCTTCTAATTAACTTTCTAAATTGATGGTCCCTGAGCTGGGTACTTGGTGTAGAGGGGGGGGGGGTGAATACACCAAGTAGATTTTTCTAAACTTTTGTCAAGTTAAAACGGAGTTGAGTGAGAGCTCAGTTATTGATCCAAATTTATGGCCACTTTGGATAAACAACTCACTCGCGGTGCGGAAAGTGGTGGTTTGAAAACTTAGCTCGCTTACTTAGAAAACTCGTTGAAAATATTAACTTATCGTTTTCAGTTTAGTCAGGTTGTGCAACTTTTCAAGAGACACTTGCCTTTTGGAGATCAGCTGTGTGTGCAGTTTTGAGCAATTATGCAATGATATGAAGGCGTTAGTACACAGCTGAATATAAAGCAAACGTAAAGATAGAGAGATAGAAACACGCGAGTTTTTACGTGGTTCGGAGTAACACCTCCTACGTCCACGACCAGGTTCACTGGTAATCCACTACCACTTGGTTTCCAAGTACCAAGCAACTTCACAACTCTAACCCGAGCTGTGTTCCAACAAATATGCGGCACGTCAAGCCTATACACCTTCGCCATGTACCGAAGAACCTATCCACTCGAATTACGCGCTTCGAGCAAGCGTACCTTTACCTAACCTTTCTGGGTTTGGGTTTGGGTATGGGGTTCCAACTGTGAACGAGTTCTTACAATTAAGAACTTCAGAGAGAGATGAACTCGTTCGAAATCTAGGCTTTAGATATACAATGAGTTTGGCCTAGGGGAACAGACGAAAAACTATGCAAGCTTAACTAGAAACACTTTAAGATAAAGTGTTCTTTGATCTATATAACTGCCGGAGCTTTTGAAAGAATAATGAATTCGAAAGTGAAAGCTTGTAGAGAGTTTTTCGTGTCCGATCCCGAGGTTGAAGACGGGTTTATAGGTAGAGATTCAAGACTAGCCGTTGAGAGCCGTTTGAATCTTACCTACTCTTCTTAAATACAAGATCCGCCGTCGGCGTATCCGCACCCGTCTTCATTCGTGTCACATCCTAGGTTCCGAAGTCTAGGATGCCGAACCGGCAATCCCTCATTGGTCGAGGTAGGTTGACTTCCTCCGATTCCGGATCTTCCGCCTTGGAGCCGGCTTTTGAATTCGAGAGCCGGACTCGTCTCGACACTGAGTCTTCGAGATAGTTCCTTTGTTCTCGATTGGATTCCGTGTTTCGAACTCGCCGAATTCTCTTCGCCTTGATCAGCTCGCCGGATCACTCACCGAAGGTTGACGCCGTCGTCTTTTGCTAGCCGACTGTACTCGTGAACACAGCTCGGTCGACCGCCGTCTTCCGCTTCCTTAACTCCGTAAACCTAGAACATCTAAGGCTCAAATGTGCGAGCCGGAAAACACTATTTAGGTTGGCGCTATCATCTATTCGGTTGAGAATCGCTTGGGTTTTGGTATCAAATCGAAACCTTATACTTTTCCCAACAATTTCCCCCTTTTTGATGATGCCAAAACCTAACTGAGACAACTTATGATGCAGAGAAACTTGTGTTTTATTAATGTAAGAAAATACATTATAACACAGTCAAAAGAAAAGAAAAAATCTTCGCCTTTCAATGGCCGGGTCCTCTCTTCGCATCCGTTGCTTCTTTCTTTGACTCGTTTCTCCAAACTCGATTCGATCCAAACTCGGTTCCTCTAGCTCACAGTCAGCTTGCCTTTATTGATTTGTCTCTCTTCTCCCTTTCTTCCCTTTTCGGCATGATCAAAACAAAGGTGGGAGATGTCCACCATCGGCTGTCGCGATGTTTTAGTTTGGCGAACCGTGGTTTTCACCCGAGCGGCGAGGTGTAGAGTCTTAGTGGCTCAGCTGTTGTATTAGCTGGCTCTTCTTCGCTTGCGTTAGCCTCACCGTGATTGAGACATTGCGTCCTTGGCTCGATTCAAATTTGGGGCCCAAATTCGAGTGCTTGATGATGAGTTGGCACGGGAGATATCATCTTCTCGAGTCGGGCACAATCTTCATTCCTTGTAACTTTTGCTTCTTCGTACTTCTTAGATTGAATGAGAAAGTCCGATACAAGACTTGAGGAGTTGTCTTCAGCCATATCATCATCATCCAAATTGCAGTGATAGTTGGCCGTGGCGAAGTTTCTCATTTGAGCTTCGCGCAGGACTTGAGCATCTTTCATCTAAGATCTTGAAGGCTCGGTGTCCCTGTGGAGCTGAAGGAAACTGAGGAGAAGGCGGTTGAAGTATCCCATCTGTCATGTGGTTTAAGCTTGGTTGATCAGCTGGAATACTTCGTTGCGGTGTTGGGGATGAATATGTTCAAGCAGGGGCGTGAACTTCTCTTCCACCGAAAGAAACGACCGCTTGTGGACCTTCTGCTCCTCGGAGAGTGATTACGAATTCTCTCAAAATGTCAGCTGGCTTCTTCATTGGGACCGACCGAGCACCTTTGACTTGAGTCTTCGGTTTGAAGACAGGCTTCAAGATATTTTGTCTCCTCAAGTAGTTTCCGATTCCTACCGGACGGAGTTAGATGACATGCCGTTTTGCTTTCTCGCATCTTTTTCTCGTGCTCTGTGGCGGAGCAGGAGCTTTGAACTGACTGCTCCTTGATACTCCGGTTTTATCAACATCTGTTCCAGGTCTGTTGACGTTGATTTTTGCATCCCAGGGAGTTGTGTGTCCCGTTCTCTCTTTTATGTTGAGAGAAACACGCTGGCCGGCGAGGTCTTTTCCTTTCGTCATTCCTGCAAAGTTTTCTCGCACCTTCCCGGTGGATGACGTTCTTGAGCTTTGCGCCTCCTACCGTGTCTGGCTCGGTTCTCGTCGAAGGGCTTCACCTTCTTCTCGGACTTCCGTCTTCTTGAGGTTTCGAGAGTTAAGCAACTCTTATCTTGAAGCTTTGACATTCTTCAGTTTGATTGGCTTTGGGAGACATCTTTTCTCGCATCTTTTGTTAAGAGAAACAAGTAATACCAATTGATGGAAATAAGAAAGAATGCAAAACAAAACATTCTACGTTTGATGCGTATATCTTCTAGCATATTTAAAGAGATTTCTTGAAAGAATGGACGATCAAGATTTGTTTATTGATAAGAAGATCTACGACTGGGAGTGATTCTCGCGTCATGTTAATTTAATGAGCGAGAGAGAACGGTTGAGGCGCTTTGACTTTTGCCTCGAAACTCCCATTATTTAATTCTTTGCAGACTTTTAATTAATATTGATTAGAAATGACAAGATGTGAATTGACGGAAAACAGATTGAGTAGGTGTAATTAAAGTTATTTCAAACCTCTCAAATCGATCATTGTAATACCGATACCTCGGTTGAGCGGAGCGCTGGGTCATCGTGGTTCCACGGTTCCTCTCACCGAATAATCCTTTTCTTTCAAGATTCGGTTTAGATTCAGTCGGGTCCGCTTCCGTTCTGCTCGGGTTCGTCTTCCATTCACTGGTCCGCTTCCCGCCACTGGGTCTGCTACCAGCCGGGTCTCCTTCCATTCAAATTTCGGGGCAAGATCGTCCGTCGAGAAGTCCAAGTAATCCGCACAAGATTTTGAATCTTGCTTCTATCGCCGGTTTTGTGAGAATATCAGCCCGCCGTATGTCCGTGTGAATTTTCTCAACAATCACATCCTTCTTTTCTACGTGATCTCTCGATGAAATGATGTCGTACGTCTACGTTGCATCTTGTGTGAAGTACCGGATTCTCTCGATATGGCAATCGCACTCGAGCTATCACAAAATTGGAACTCCGTCCAGCTTTTACTTCATAGTCATCCAAACTCGATGTTTCACAGTAGAATTTGCGAGCAGGTTTCCCGCCGCCATATATTCCGCTTCGTCGTGGAAGTTGCGACGCACGTTTGTTTCTTTGAAAACCATGAGATCAACTTACTTCCTAAGAACCGACAAGTTCCCGAAGTTGATTTTCTGTCCAATCGATCTCCGAAGTCCGAATCCGAGTATCCGATCGTAGATTGTCTTCTACTGGGGTACCATGTGACCTCAACATTCCCCGAGTTCCTTGAGGTATTTGAGAATGTTCTTGGCTGCTTGCATGCGTGTGCTTCCTTTGGATCAACTTGAAATCTGGAACACACACCGATCAAGGAAAGAGATGTCCGGACGACTTGTCGTTAGATACAGCAGGATCCTATTATCCCTCCGTATTTGTCCGGAATCAACTCGACTTCCCTTCGGCCTGTGTTCAATCTTCCAAATTGGTGTTCATTGGAATCTTTACAGCTTTGCTTGATTGAACTCCATACTTGGCGATCAAATCTTTCACGTATTTGGATTGATTTATGAAGATCCCTTTCCGAAGATTGCTTGACTTGAAGTCCTGTTAAACTCATTTCTCCCATCATGGACATTCGGAACTTCTCCGACATCATCTCTCCAAATCTTTGGCATAAGAGTTTGATCTTGATCCAAAGACGATGTCGTCTACGTAGATTTGAACAACCGTGATATCTTCTCCCGATTTGATGGTGAAGAGAGTTCTCGTCTACCGAGCCCTTCTTGAAACCTTTGGATATTAGAAAATTTGACAAAGTATCATACCAAGCTCGATAAGCTTGCTTTAATCCATAAAGAGCTTTCTTAAGTTTGTAGATTTTATTTCCTTCTACTTCGAATCCCGGAGGTTGTTCAACGTAGACATCTTCTTTGATTTCTCCATTTAGGAATGCACACTTCACATCCATTTGATAGACCTTGAATTTGTGATGTGCCGCAAAGGCGAGAAATAGTCCGATTGCTTCCAATCGCGTTTACCGGAGCAAAAGATTCTTCGAAGTCAATTCCTTCCTCGCCGAGTGTAGCCCTTGGCAACGAGTCGAGCTTTGTTTCGATGACGACTCCCTGTGGTATCCAACTTGTTCTTGAATATCCATTTGAGTCCTATGACTTCGACTTCGAGGTCCGTCGACTAATTCCCGTACACAATTTCGAGGAATCGTTCAGCTCTTCTTGCATGGCATTTGTCCAAGGCACACTTTTCAAAGCTTCGAGAATTGATCGAGGCTCGGCACTTCGAGCTACGTAACACGCCATTAGAGCCGTGTCTTCATTATAGACCGTCGGCTCTAGCTCTACCGAGCCGAGCCGTGTCACCGCCTCTTTGATGATCCGATGAAGTTTGAGCGACCGAGCTTCGGTTTTGACTTGGTCGAAGGTTCTCCAATGATTGCCGATGATGGATGATCTTCAATCCATCTTCTCCTCTTACGAATTTCTTCTTCCATGATTGACGCTAAATTTCGTCCGTCTCGAGTTGTTCTCGAGTTAAATCTTGAGAGTTTGGCTCTCTTTTCGATTCGATTTTGAGACGTAGAGCTCACTGGAGATTGAGGGGACTCACCGTGTTTGGATTTTACTCGATGATGTTCCCCCTTGATTTGGCGTTGACGCTTCTTCTTGATTTCCACCGGTGGAGCTTCTTGGTTGATTTGACTTTCCTCCTTCCGGCTCATTGTCCCAAATTAATGGTTCGGCTGCATTCCCGATTCTATTCTCTTGAGCCCTTGTTTGAATCAATCTTGAAGATTCTCCTTCGCTTCTTCGTTTGATAGAATCTCTATATTCGAAGGAGGATTCGTCAAAGGTAACATGTGGAGTTACTTCGACCGTTTGAGTTCTTCGTTGAAGACTCGTATGCTTTACTCATACGGAGTAACCAAGGAATACTCCTCGGTCCTCGTCTTTTCGTCGAACGTCTTGAGCCGTGTCTTCCCATTATTGAGAATGTGACATTTGGATCCGAATACCTTGAAATATCCAATGTATGGTATTCGTTGTTCCATAGCTCATACGGTGTCTTTCCTTGTCTTGATGTGAGTAGGAACGATTCCGAGTGAAGCAAGTCGTGTTGATTGCTTCGGCCTGCAACTTCTTCGGGAATGGGCAAGTAGCCAGCTAGCATCGAGGTAGTCGCTTCCTTGATAGTTCGTTTCTTCGTTCGCTACACCATTCCGCCGAGGTGTGCGAGCCGCAGATGTTTGGTGTTGAACTCCGTTCTTCTCACAAAAATCATAAATAGTTTCATTAAGAAACTCCGTTCCACGATTCCGATCTTATTGCCATTATCTTGCACTCCTTCGTTGATAATCTTTCCACAGATAGGCACTTAGTTCTCGTTTCGCTCATTTTCCGGTACAAGAAAGATACCCAAGTGAATCTTGAGAAATCATCCACAACGACTCGCAGTATATTTTCTCGCCATTGAAGCTTTGAGTAATCGGACCAAAAAGATCCATGCGGAGTTTCGAAGAACTCGACTGACCGAGTCGGCTTGAGAGAGAATGAAATTCTTGTTTGTTTTCCTTGTCGACACGCGCCGCACATATGACTTTTGTCATATACTTGATCTCGGAATTCCATTAGCCGAGCCGGTTCCTAGCTGCTTTGTTGATTGTCTTGAAGTTGAGATGATTCGCCGGCTGTACATGTACCTACCGACTTCATCGTCGCTTTTTGATACAAGACAAGTCTCCTGGAGGGCCGCTCGTTCCAAATAAGTACATATTTCCTTCTCTTTTCCCTCTGTGAGTATCTCCGCTTGGGTTTTCTTGTGCTTCACTCGTGCATCCCCGTGCATCAAACTTGACAAAAACCGTTGTCGCAATTGGCTAATGGAAAGCAAGTTATGTTGCAATCCTTGTACATAAGAAACTTGGGATTATAACATTTCTAGTTTTAAATGTACCATAACCTTTGGTTAGGCCTTTGGAGTTGTCACCAAATGTTACTTGCGGACTCGTACGCTCAATATACTCCTAGAGTAGATGCTTTATAGGTGCGTCATGTGCTTGGAACATCCACCGTCCAAGTACCAGCGTTCTCATCGACTCCTCGTAGATGCGTCGATTCCTTGCAACCTAAACAAAAAGTTAAAATTCTGTGTACCAGCTTAATCGGGTCCTTGTGGGTTAGACATAGATCCTTCGACGACCCAGTATCCGCTTGATGACTCGAATCGGGGTCATTAGATCTGATAATTCTTCCAAACTCGAGTCGATATACACATTCATTGTGTTCTTCTTTTGTCAAGGCGTGGTCTTGATCTTCGTGTCTTCTTGTTCGTTGTTCGTATCTTGTTTGATTTTACCGCGCGTGCCTAGCCGAGACGTTCCTTCGTCTCCGCCGTCTCCGGTGCCGTGGCCGGAAATGATTATCCAAATTGATACTCGTATGAGTGATATCCACCGGGGTATTCGATATCTTGGTTGATATCGATCAACGCGCCGCGCCGTGGCCGGTATCCGTAAAATCCAGCTTGTGGTCTTTGTTGAGGTTGAGCACGTTGTCGTCCGAGCCGAGCTTCGAGGTTGCCGCACAGCTGACCTTCTTGTTGTCCGCCGTGTTCTCGACGGAGTTTGAGATCGTTTCACACTGTTTTTCTCGTTTGACGTCCGTCGTGTCCTCAACGGAGCTTGAGAATTTTTCGCGCCGTTCTTCCCGACGCCCGCCGTGTCCTCAATTGTTGATGCCGAGTCCGCTAGGTTGAAGGTTCATTTGCTCGTACAAACATGACCTTTGTTCCACTTCATGGAGGCAATGTTTGAAGCATCTTTTGATTCGTTGTATCCTGGCCCCGCTTCGAGTGCCGCCGGACGCCGAGCACTAATGATCTCGTCCATTGTTGACGTGGCTTTGACGAGAGCTACTATCTTCTTCGATAGTACCTCTTCGGTGCTCTTCTACCAATGATCTCACTCGACTTCCTTTCCGATTCGGCCGTGACCCTTTTCCACATCTTCTATCGACTCGTGTCTTTTCATGTTGACTTTCTTCATCACTCGATCTTGTTTCACTAGTCCGTCTTTTAGTGAAACGACTTCCCGTCCGGAGCCGAGTTGTATCACTCGTGTCTCGATACTTTTGTCTTTTCCAGCTCTATCTTCGCCGGCATTCTCACACATAATGACGTCAAGGATCTCTTGAAGCTCCTTGGAATCGTTCATTACTTTCTCTACTAAACTCCAATCGTAGACCAGATTCCCCGAGTCCCGTGTAGAGTGTTCGTGCGATGGTGAGGTGTTAGATAGATTTAGAGTTCGAGAAGTTACCTCATCTTCATCGATGCCGTCCGTTTGTCCCATAAAGCAAATATCCCAATCAGTTCATGATTGGCCATCGTGCTTCTTCCTCCGAGTCCGAAAATGGCATATCATCCATTTTATTGCACTCCGATTCTTCATCGCCAATATAAGCTCTCCTCGCGGTCACCGCCTTAGCCTTTAATTGGTCTTTATCTTTCTTGGACAACTTTGACAATCTTGTCGGTAGTGTCCCGGTTCCTTGCAACTGAAGCAACCTTCTTCGCTTCGTTTGTCACCGACTTCTCATCGTTCGCTCGCGTACTTATCTCCGTAATTCCCGAAGAACTTCTTGTATTTGCCCTTGCCGGTGTCGAGTCCGTTATAACTTTTCACCATCATGGCAATTTCTTCGAGTAGCTCCTCTTTGCTCATATCCTTTTTGTCCTTCTTCATCTTGGAGGACTCACTGTCTTGGCATTTGAGGCCGACTTTTCGCAGCTCGGCTTCGAAAGCTATTTCTTTTGAGCAGGGTGAGTTCTCCGTCATTCCGTCTCGCTTGAAGATTCTTCTTGAGTGATCTTCAAGTTGTACTCGTTGGCTTTTAGGAGCTGAGAACAATCTTTTCGTAGATAGATCACCCAAGTCACTTCGACTTTGCGAACCACCTTGTAAGTGTTCCATTCAATGAGCCGAAAGAACCTTTAGATTCTTTTCCCGCTGGGTATACTTCCCAGTTCTGATTGTCTCTATCTCAATAACTATGTTTGAGAATCTTAGCTCCATCGCTTCGATGGACTCGTTGGCTAGCTGCTTGAAGTTGTCAAATTTTTGGCACGCTATTGTGAATTTGTTTTCTTTGATCTCTTCTGATCCTTCACATAGCTTGGCGAGTGTTTCCCACATCTCTTTCGTCGTCTCGCAATTGATGATTTTGCTCGTAGGCGTTTGAGATCGTTGAAGAGATGGTGTTCCTTGCGAAGCCGTCCTGCACTGGGCCTTTCGCTCTTCGGAAGAATATTCCTTCTTCGTTCGAGAGTTGGCCGGTATTCTCGGTTGTCCTTCTTGAAACAGTACAAGTTCATTTCCGTGTTTATAAATGAGGACGGGGTCCGTCTGAAATGACGTCCCACATCATATCGTGATGCGCACACAGGAAGCTTTTCAATCTGAATTTCCAGATTGCATAATCATCAACTGAGAAGTTGGGAAGGTTCCTGTTAAGATAGGAATCCATGAAGAGATGTACAGAATGCACTAGAGTGAGTTTTTCTGAAAAACGGATCTGTTCAGTTGACCACTGACGCAGAGTGTCAAGAGAGATCTCTTGATACAGAAACGGTGGTCTTTTGAACCACTGCTCTGATACCAATTGATGGTCCCTGAGCTGGGTACTTGGTGTAGAGGGGGGGGGTGAATACACCAAGTAGATTTTTCTAAACTTTTGTCAAGTTAAAACGAGTCGAGCGAGAGCTCGCTATTGATCCAAAAGAGGTCCACTGGATAAACAACTCACCGGCGGTGCGGAAAGTGGTGGTTTGAAAACTTAGCTTCCGCTTACTTAGAAAAACTCGCTTGAAAATATTAACTTATCGTTTTCGCTTTAGTCGTTGCGCAACTTTTCAAGAGACACAATGTTTTTTGGAGATCACTCGTGTGTGCGCTTTTGAGCAATTATGCAATGATATGAAGGCGTTAGTACACAGCTGAATATAAAGCAAACGTAAAGATAGAGAGATAGAAACACGCGAGTTTTTACGTGGTTCGGAGTAACACCTCCTACGTCCACGACCAGGTTCACTGGTAATCCACTACCACTTGGTTTCCAAGTACCAAGCAACTTCACAACTCTAACCCGAGCTGTGTTCCAACAAGCCATGGGCACCGTCAAGCCTATACACCTTCGCCGCGGGTACCGAAGAACCTATCCACTCGAATTACGCGCTTCGAGCAAGCGTACCTTTACCTAACCTTTCGGGCTCGGGGTTTGGGTACGGGGTTCCAACCGTGAACGAGTTCTTACAATTAAGAACTTCAGAGAGATGAACTCGTTCGAAATCTAGGCTTTAGATATACAATGAGTTTGGCCTGGTGAACGTACGAAAAACTCCATGCAAGCTTAACTAGAAACACTTTAAGATAAAGTGTTCTTTGATCTATATAGAATCAGGAGCTTTTGAAAGAATAATGAATTCGTGTATGAAAGCTTGTAGAGAGTTTTTCGTGTCCGATCCCGAGGTCAAGACGGGTTTATATAGGTAGAGATTCAAGACTAGCCGTCGATGAGGAGCCGTTTGAATCTTACCTACTCTTCTTAAATACAAGATCCGCCGTTGGGCGTATCCGCACCCTCGTCTTCATTCAGTGTCACATCCTAGTTCTCGAAGTCTAGGATGCCGAACCGGCAATCCCTCATTGGTCGAGCGTAGGTTGACTTCCTCTCGATTCCGGATCTTCTCGCCTTTGGAGCCGGCTTTTGAATTCGTAGCCGACCGTCTCGACATGGAGTCTTCGAGAGATAGTTCCTTTGTTCTCAAATACCGGACTACCGTGTTTCGAACTCAACTCGAATTCTCTTCTACGATCAGTTCGCCGGATCACTCACCGAAGGTTGACGCTCGTCGTCTTTTGCTAGGCCGACTCACTCGTGAACACAGCCGGTCGACCGTCGTCTTCCGCTTGCCGACCCACCGTGAACACAAACTGGTCGACCGTCGTCTTTCCGCTTCCTTAACCTGTAAACCTAGAACATCTAAGGCTCAAACAGGCGAGCTGGAAAACACTATTTAGGTTGGCGCTATCATCTATTCGGTTGGAGAATCAGTTGGGTTTTGGTATCAAATCGAAACCTTATAATTTTCCCAACATAAATTAAACATATAAATATTTATACACTTAAACATTTAAAACAAATTATCAACATTGCACTTTATCCAAAGCATTCAGCTCAAATCATTTTCGACTCGTCAAACGATATCCAAAAATTATGAAATTAATTCTACTTACATCATTTAGCATAATAAACACCATTACACAATCATATTACACATTCAGATCACGTACACGTATAAAACTTCGACTTGGAAAAATAGCCGAAAAATAGAAAATTCTTAATATTTGGCAATTAATTTCTGAAAAATTCTACAATACCTAATTTTTCCTGTAGAATTCAAATATGCCATTATTTTCTTGATTAAAAATCAAATAATACTATTATTTCCTTTAATTATTTTCGGCATTTTTAGAAATTAGAAAATAATTATCCAATTTCATTCTAACCAATTCCAAACATCTTAAATTAAATTATAAACTATATTTCTAGCTTAATTACTTAAATAAATTGGATAGAAATCCAATTTCTAATATATATATATATTTCGAATTTTTCAACATATAAAGCACACTTAAATATTTCTATACATTTCAAATTACAACATGCTTCATTAATATTCTAGAGATTAATTATAATCTCAATTAATCAATTTAAGCTTTAAAATAATTATTTCCTATTTATTACAAATCTGAAAATTCAAAATATATATGTAATTGGGCTCCAAAAATTCTAACAAAATTCCCACATGCTTAATTAAATAACCTAAGCTCAATTCTATCATCAATTTCATCATTCAATATCAAAATCAAAAAGCCCTAAATCTAAGAACCTTAGATTTTCGAAAATTCTAATAATTGGAATAATCATGCCTTATTCAATTAACTCAATGCATAAACATATTTAATAACATCATATAAGATCAATTTGAGCATCAATTTAATCAAAGAATATCAAAATCAAAAACCCAAATTTTAAGCATGATTTTCGGCCAAAAATAGAATAAATAGAAGGGCTTGGATTATTTGATTACTTCCAACATCAAACATGCTTAGAATAATTATCTAAGCTCAAATAATCAATCAAATTAATCATATAACATCACAATCAAATTCTCAAATTTTTTTCTCATTTCTCGGCAATTATGGAAATATGAATAAAGCTTGAATAAATCATGAATTAATAACATATCATGCATCCTAAGCATGAATTAAACATCATAAATTAAATTCAAGCTCATCTAACATTATTTGACATAAATTTTGAAATTTTTAAAATAATTAAATAGAGGATTTAAGCTTGAATTAAAGCTAAATACTTGAAATAAACATATAACTTACCTTAATACTTAATTTGGGTATGATTAGCACTTCATTTTGAGCTTAAAACTTGAACAAATATGGAAGATAATGGAGTTGTATGTATATGCGTATATGCTCTGTTTTTCTTATGGAAGAAATGAAATGAAAGATGAAGGAATAGTTAAATACTCTTAATCACCAATTTAGTCAATATTAATAAGTCATCACCTATGTCATCGATGATGTCACTGCTTATGTCATAAACAGGTATTGATAAATTAATTAATTAATCAATTAATTATTAATCTTGCTAATCGTAACTTTAATCTCGAATTTCTTGATCTAGAAAAATCAATTAGGGCATCTCAAACCCTAATGCAAATTCTCAGAAGAAAATGCTAAGAAACGAATTAATTATGAATTAATAAAGATTATTATTTTTAATAATAATCACTAATAAAATAAATTAAGAAAATTAAATTCATAATTTTCTCAATTAAAAATCAAGTATAAATGCGCACATTGATAAACATAAATCTACTTCGTTTCGTATAATCCGAGACGAAACAAAAATAATTATATTCCACTTTTTCGGCGAAAATTAGGGTTGCCGAAGAAAAATTATTAAAAAGAGAGTTTTTCTTCATCTTAATTCTCTTTAATTAATTAAAGAATTTTAGAATTAATTACGTGAGAAATCGGGGTACTACATTCTCTCTCCCTTAAAATAAATTTCGTCCCGAAAATTGCTTACCTCGACGAAAAGCTCGGGATACTTCTCTCTCATTTTATCTTCTAATTCCCACGTCGCTTCTTCAAGACTATGATGCTTCCATTTGATCTTGACCGATGCAATCGACTTATTTCTAAGTTGCTGAACCTTTCGGTCCAGAATCGCTTCTGGTTTTTCTTCATAGCTTAGATCGGGCTCTAAAGCTACTTCTTCTTGACGAATAACATGTTTAGGATCAAACATGTATTTTCGTAACTGGGAAACATGAAACACACTATGCGAACTTCCAAAACTGAGCGGCAAAGCTAACTTATAAGCAACTTGACCTATTCTCTCGAGAATTTCATACGGTCCAATATATCTGGGCTTAAGCTTGCCTTTCACACCAAATCTGTGAATTCCTCTTGAAGGGGAAATCTTCAGAAATACTTTATCTCCGACTTGAAATTCTAATTCTGATATTCTAGAATCCGCATAAGACTTCTGACGATCTTGCGCTTCTTTCATTCTCTGCTTGATCTGACGAACGATCATGATCATCTCTTCAACAGAATCGGGCCCTAACTCTTTTCTTTCACCTACTTCATCCCAATGAAGCGGTGACCTACACTTTATTCCATAAAGAGCTTCATAAGAGGTCATGCCGATTGTCCTTTGATAACTGTTGTCATAGGCGAATTCAATGAGAGGTAAGATTTGCTCCCAATTATCTCCTCGATCTAAAACAACAGTTCTGAGCATATCTTCCAAAACTTGGATGGTTCTCTCAGATTGACCATCTGTTTGTGGATGAAACACTGTGCTGAAATTTAACTTAGTGCCCAATTCATTCTGCATACTTCTCCAAAAACGGGAAGTAAACTTAGAATCTCGATCTGACGTGATCGACTTAGGCACTCCATGCAAACGCACAATTTCACGAACATACAGCTGGGCTAACTTATCTGACCCATATGAAATTGAAATTGAAATTGGTATGAAGTGAGCAGATTTTGTCAATCTATCCACAATCACCCAAATAGCCGTATTTCTCATTTTGGACCTAGGTAACTGGGTTACAAAATCCATTGTAATATCATCCCATTTCCATTCTGGGATTTCCAACGGCTGAAGCTTTCCATAAGGTCTTTGATGCAATGTCTTTACTTGCTGACAAGCTAGGCATCGTTCTACAAACGAAGCTATATCTCGCTTCATTTCTTCCCACCAAAATTTCTACTTCAAATCTTGATACATTTTGGTACTTTACAGGGTGAGCTGTATAAGGGGTGTCATGAGCTTCACTCATGATCTCACCTCTTAACTTTTCATCATTAGACACACAAAGCCTTCCTTCAAACAGAATAACATTATCTCCATCTTCTTGAAAATCTTCAACTTTTCCTTCACGAATCTTGAGACGCAAATTCTCTAATTTTTCATCCTTTCTTTGAGCACTTGCAATTCTTTAGGGGCCATCCTGTACGGTGCCTTTGATATTGTGACTGAATTAGGCTCAAGATATATGGTAAACTCCAATTCTCTATCTGGCGGCAATCCTGGCAAATCTTCTGGAAAAACGTCCTTGAACTCTCGGACTACCTTTACATCATCAACATTTTTTCTTGATCTTCTTCTCTGTTAAGATAAACTAGATACGCTTGCGTATCCTTTCTTCTTAACAATCTTTCTACTTGAATGGCCGAAATTATCGAAACTCTTTTACAACTTCGATCAATACCGAAGAATTGAGTTGCTTCTCTTCCAGGCGGTTGAAAAGAAATTTGCCTTTGCTCGCATTTAATCGGCTCAAAATTTTCCGTCAACCAATCCATTCCCAAAATTAAGTCTACGTCCCACATTTGAATTAGGTTAAGAGTTTTAGCTGACATCTTAAGAGATCCTAATTCAAACTCTAGATTAGGACAAACTTGAGCAACTATTGTAGATTTACCTACTGGAGTAGTTACTCTTAAATTTTGGGTTGACTTTTCTATCTTAAGGCCAAGAGTATTTACTCGTGCATTTGATATAAATGAATGCGATGCACCAGTATCAAAGAAAATAATAACAGGTACACCTCTTAACTAGCCCATACCTGCAAGATTACCTTGATCTTTTATGCTCGGCTTCTGCTCAAGAGCAAAGATTCTCTGATATTGCTGCTGAGGATCTCGCTGTGGTTGCTGCTGCTTTTGATGCTGCTGAGGTCGCTGCACTGGACGATTGCGCTGCTGCAGTGGCTGTGGAAATACTTCCATTGCCTTCAAACGCGGAGACTGAAACTGATTTGGTCTTCCTCCTCCCGAACTTTGCTGCTTGTTCGGACACTGATAAGAGAAATGACCTACTTGCCCACACGCATAACAGCTATTACTTCCAGCTTTGCAGACTCCTTGGTGCATTTTATTACACTTAGGGCACGGAGGAATAACTTGAAAACCCTGAGACGAACTGCCCTGACCGACAAAAGGCGGTCTAAACCTTCCTGGAACTAACTGATGTGGCTGCTGACTCTGACCTTGCCACGGCTTTTTACTTGGCTGGGAACTAGCATTCCACTTTCTTTTTTCTTTCTGGAACTGCCCTTGACTTAAAGGTTGGGGATTAACAACAGCTGGGGCTGAAACTTGCAACGAAGGAGGTATCGAAAACTGGATTAGCTTTTCTGGCTGCATAGCCAATTCCATGTCTAAGGCTCGATTCAAAGCCTCTCCATACGTCATCGCACTTTGGCTAGCAAGAACCACTCTTATGTCTTGCCGAAGTCCTGCACGAAAAAGATCAGACATCTTTTCGTCAGTGTCCATCTTATCTGGGGCAAAACAGGCTAAGTCGCAAAACTCTCGATCATACTCCAACACAGACTTCTTTCCTTGCTTCAAACTTGCAAACTCGTTCTCTTTCTGCTTACGATAGCTTCTTGGAATGTACTTCTCAAAAAGAGCATCTTTAAACTGCTCCCAAGTGAGATTCTCCAATTGCTCTGGGGTATACGTCTTCTGACGAGCTTCCCACTAATAATCTGCCAATCCTTTCAGCTAGTAGGACATACACGTTAAACGCTCTTGATCATTACATCAGAGAAATTTGAAGATTCTCTCCAACGCACGAACCCATTCTTCAGCTTCCGACGGACTCCCTTTTCCGTCTAAGATAGGGGGATTTTGACGAAGAAAAAGCTCTTCTATTCTCCTTTCAGGCTGAAGAGGTGGAGTTGGTTCTCTTTCTTGCTCTTCATTTATATCTTCTCTTCTCGGAGGCATTCTGATTAACCAAATTTGGATTTTAAAGAAAATTTTCTCTTATTTAAGCAAAACTAGAATTTTAATTCCAGACTTAGAAATTTTCAACTGAACTTTTGAACATATAAACATTTTTTTCATAAAGCTCATCATTTAATCATAAACTTTATAAATCAAGCAATTCAAATAATTGCAATCTTCAAATAAATCATATCTCGCAACCACATAATTTCAACCTTAACTATATCATATATATATCATATTCACACACACACACACACATATATATATATATATAATATATATTTTTCAACAGCTCAGCACTTAAGCAACAAATAAGAAGGATAAGAACTTTCACACATATCTTATACTTATAAAATTTGCAATCTAAAAACCTTATCTTCATATTTTCTTTTCATCTTACTTCTCATTTCTACATCTAAAGTCTTTTTCAACTTATGCATAAAGGACTCATTAATTAAAACAATGACCGCTTTGGCCATTCGTCATCATATAAACAGGGAAAATTGCCTCTCTGAGGGCTTTTACAATCCTAAGGGGGAATTATCTATAGCAAAATTTTTCCCTACGTTAGCTGTGATGCTCTAACATCACACAAAAGCACTAATTACGGTATGTCATACTAAACCATTACTGGATCACCTAAGAGTTATACTTATGCATCTATTTACAGCATACAACCATAAAACAAACATAAAGCACATAAATTATCTCTTGCCAAACATATTACATATTTACTACTACTGCCAACTCTCACTTTCTCTCACGATTCACTGCTCATCCTCACTGGGATCTTCTTCCTCACTTGGCTCCTCTTCCTCTCCCTGATTTTCCTCATTCTCACACTCTGGACTCTCAGCAACTTTTTCCTCACCCTCTTCATTCGGACAAGATGCACTCCCGTATTCTTCACCAGACGATGGCTGATACTCAGGCTGAAAACCAAGCTGGCCATACGGAATACTCCAAAGCTGACCATACCCAACTGTAGCATTAGCAGCTACCCAACTGTAGCATTAGCAGCAGGGTCAACCTCCTCTTCTTCATTATCAAAACGACGAAGTCCTGACGAACTAGCCTCATTTGGTCTCACAGAACTATTATAAAAATGATAATAAGATTCAAGCTCTGAAGGATTAAAAGCTTGAGGAATATCATTGAGATCATAAGGGACTAGCTCGGAAGAAGGGGATGTGGCCAAACTATTTTGCGGAGCAAGGAGCTCAGGGACTAAAGCTAAGGCATCAGGCTGAGAAGATGGTGAATAATAACCATTCTGAACAGGATTGGGATCAAAGAATCCCTGATCAAGGCCATAATTATCTAGATGAGGATCAACAACAGGTTCAGGTTCTACAGGAGGAATAAAAGAGGAATAGGATCATTTTGCTACACATTCTCTTCCTACACTCCTTCTAGATAATAGTGAGGTGGCGGATCATAAGGGCCAGGTGGAGGATTAGCATAACGAATAAATCGGGAGATGATCTATGCTATGAATCCATTGCAATCTCTGTGGAGATCGTCTCTCCAGAGCTGCGGCGATATAAAACGAGGTGTCAAAGAAGAAGCCCACTCGCGCCATGCTTCTGGAAGAAGGGGAATCAAGTGCATAATTACCTGTACTCCTGAGATATGCATCAAATGAATATCAATCCAGACTCGGTGATAACGTGCCAGAAATTCAGCTAAAGTCTCTCGGTAACTCATTCGGATATGCTGAAATTCTCTCATCGCTGCTTCACCACGTGGCGACACCATCCTATATGAAGAATAAAATTTAACAATTAATCACCCCGAGACGAAAGAAAAACCGCCTCCAGGAAACCACAGTCTCCACATACTCAATATCGCTTTCCCACGGTGATACCAAGCTCATGTTACTTTCCAACGACAAACTACCAACTTGCTTGCACAAAAGTTCAATCGTCTCGCTTACAACCATCATCACATAAAACAACTCATTAAAAGCTCAAAACCAGCAATCAAAAATATTAAAATCAAAACTTTCAAACTTTCAAATTTTAAAACTATAAAACTTTAAAAATTCATACCTGAATAGCTGGATGAGATGAGATGAGGTGCTGGACTTTTGTTTTAAGAATACTCAACTAGTCTAGGAATGCAAACCAGACTAGACTTAAAATAAAATTTAGACTCGGAACAGATAAATGAACAGCCTTGCTCTGATACCACTCTGTCGCAGCCCGACTCAGAATGAAGATGATCGAGCCGGTGGGTCCCACGACGTACACAATTTATGATTAACCAGAGGACTGATAACGACCCAGTTATCCAACAAAAACCAATCATACATCAAACATTCTCAATAATCAGAAATACCGGGAATTAAATAAAGATTTGATCAACTTTTCATCGAGCATGCATAACAAGAATTCAATATCAATATCATGCTCGACACTTCTAACCAAAAAGTGAATATCCACAACGGATACCAAATGATCTCAACAATAGAATCAGTTGATCAAAATATGTCAAATTCAACATTTCCAAAGAATCATGCTCAACTGGATATCAATATAATCATACGACCAACGGTATCAAAAGATCAATAATAAAGAAGCGGTTTATCATATCAAGAAAGCACGATAAAGAGGTCGCATGACTTAAAATATTTAAGATAGAAACAACAACAGTTTCAAATAAGACAGGCTAACATATCATTCAAAAGATATGTTATCAACGTTAAAGACTTCAGAACATAGGAATAGACTTCATACTTCAAACATACTTCAGAATTTAAACACACTTCAGAGTGTTGCAGTGGAATAACAAAAGGAATTATATGTATGCAGACATATAATTCTAGACTGACTTCTTTTAATTTCATTGGAACCAACAAAAGTCCGCCAAGCACACCCTCATCCTCATACCAGCTGCACATTTTAGAAAACAACATGCAGGGCTGAGTGCTACGTACTCAGTGGACATATGCCAAAATAATTTGAAATCTTGCTGATTACAGCTATAAATTGATCTTGCCTTTAAAAGCATATCACAAGTATATAATTTAAATTAAACCTGTGAATGCTCAAATGTTTTCTTTCATTAAAAATCATGAGTGTCTGCGCAGACAATATATATATCAGAGTATGTACCAGGTCTACAATAATAAATTAGTGTTGAGAAGTGGACCTCCTTCTCAAACACTTGTAACCGGCCCACTTTACGGGAGTCGCACGATTACAAATAAGTGTACACAAACCCACCTTGCGTAGGACCGAATTCGTCTTCCTTTGGTAGACGGTATCATACAAAACTTAAAACAGTTGGCAAGTCAATTAATTTAAATCATCACATAAATATATATATATATATATATATATATAAATATATTCATGCATTCATCACTTTATTCATTTAGAAAGCCCACCTGTCGTACACTGCTTTAATTACCCTTCCGGATTCTGATTTCCCGGCTTTAAGTTCCCGCTTGTTCCTTCATTTGAAATTGGTTTATCAACCATCAGAGCGAGAAACAAACGACAGTCGAAGAGATACGACATCTCTATCAATTTAATTCTTAATTCGCTTCGACTTTTCTAACGCTCAACTTAATACTAACACTTAAACATTCTAATTACTTCTAAAATTCTAACTTAACTTCTAATTAACTTTCTAAATTAAACATATAAATATTTAAACACTTAAACATTTAAAACAAATTATCAACATTGCACTTTATCAAAAGCATTCAGCTCAGATCATTTTCGACTCGTCAAACGATATCCAAAAATTATGAAATTAATTCTACTTACACATTTAGCATAATAAACACCATTACGCAATCAGATTACACATTCAGATCACGTACACGTATAAACCTTCGACTTGGAAAAATAGCCGAAAAATAGAAAATTCTTAATATTTGGCAATTAATTTCTGAAAAATTCTACAATACTTAATTTTTCCTGTAGAATTCAAATATGCCATTATTTTCTTGATTAAAAATCAAATAATACTATTATTTCCTTTAATTATTTTCGGCATTTTTAGAAATTAGAAAATAATTATCCAATTTCATTCTAACCAATTCCAAACATCTTAAATTAAATTATAAACTATATTTCTAGCTTAATTACTTAAATAAATTGGATAGAAATCCAATTTCTAATATATATATATATATATTTCGAATTTTTCAACATATAAAGCACACTTAAATATTTCTATACATTTCAAATTACAACATGTTTCATTAATATTCTAGAGATTAATTATAATCTCAATTTGATGGTCCCTGAGCTGGGTACTTGGTGTAGAGGGGGGGTGAATACACCAAGTAGATTTTTCGAAACTTTTATCAAGTTAAAACGGAGTTGAGTGAGAGCTCAGTTATTGATCCAGCTGGGGAGGGTCAGCTGGGTAAACAACTCAGCTGGCGGTGCGGAAAGTGGTGGTTTGAAAACTTAGCTCAGTTACTTATAAAAACTCAGTTTGAAAATATTAACTTATCGTTTTCAGCTTAGTCAGGTTGTGCAACTTTTCGAGAGACACAGCTGTCTTTGGAGAGCAGCTGTGTGTGCAGTTTTGAACAAGTATGCAATGATATGAAGGCGTTAGTACACAGCTGAATATAAAGCAAAAGTAAAGAGAGAGAGATAGAAGCACGCGAGTTTTTACGTGGTTCGGAGTAACACCTCCTACGTCCACGACCAGGTTCACTGGTAATCCACTACCACTTGGTTTCCAAGTACCAAGCAACTTCACAACTCTAACCCGAGCTGTGTTCCAACAGTTTGCGGGCACTGTCAAGCCTATACACCTTCAGTTTGCGGGTACTGAAGAACCTATCCACTCGAATTACGCGCTTCGAGCAAGCGTACCTTTACCTAACCTTTCTGGGTTTGGGTTTGGGTATGGGGTTCCAACTGTGAACGAGTTCTTACAATTAAGAACTTCAGAGAATGATGAACTCGTTCGAAATCTAGGCTTAAGATATACAATGAGTTTGGCCTAGGGAACAGACGAAAAATTAAGCAGTTTCTTAACTAGAAACACTTTAAGATAAAGTGTTCTTTGATCTATGTAGAACTGCTTGGGAGCTTTTGAAAGAATAATGAATTCAGATAATGAAAGCTTGTAGAGAGTTTTTCGTGTCTGATCCTGAGGTTGAAGACGGGTTTATATAGGTAGAGATTCAAGACTAGCCGTTGGAGGAGCCGTTTGAATCTTACCTACTCTTCTTAAATACAAGATCTGCCGTTGGGCGTATCTGCACCTGTCTTCATTTGTGTCACATCCTAGGTTCTGAAGTCTAGGATGCTGATCTGGCAATCCCTCATTGGTCGAGTTAGGTTGACTTCCTCTGATTCCGGATCTTCGCCTTTAGAGCCGGCTTTTGAATTCGTAGCCGGACTCGTCTCGTCGTGGAGTCTTCGAGATAGTTCCTTTGTTCGCATACTGGACCAGCTGTGTTTTGAACTCAGCTCGAATTCTCTTCAGCTTGATCAGGCTCTGCTGGATCACTCAGCTGAAGGTTGACGCCTGCTGTCTTTTGCTAGCTGACTCCAGCTGTGAACACAGCTGGGTCGACTGCTGTCTTCCGCTAGCTGACTCCTGCTGTAGACACAGCTGGGTCGACTGCTGTCTTCCGCTTCCTTAACCTGTAAACCTAGAACATCTAAGGCTCAAACAGGCGAGCTGGAAAACACTATTTAGGTTGGCGCGATCATCTATTCGGTTGGAGAATCAGTTGGGTTTTGGTATCAAATCGAAACCTTATAATTTTCCCAACAATTTCCCCCTTTTTGATGATGCCAAAACCTAACTGAGACAACTTATGATGCAGAGAAACTTGTGTTTTATTAATGTAAGAAAATACATTATAACACAGGAAAAAGAAAGAAGAAAAAAAAAATCTTCAGTCTTCAGTCAGCTGGGTCTTCTCTTCTGCATCCGTTGCTTCTTTCTTTTGACTCCTCTTCTTCAGCTGATTCTGATCCAGCTGGTTCCTCTAGCTCAACAGTTTGCCTCTTCATTGACTTGTCTCTCTTCTCCCTTACTTCCCCCTTTTTGGCATGATCAAAACAGGGTGGGAGATATTCACCATCGGCTGTTGCGATGTTTTAGTTTGGCGAAACTGTGGTTTTCAGCTCTGAGCAGCGAGGTTTAGAGTCTTAGTGGCTCAGCTGTTGTATTAGCTGGCTCTTCTTCAGTTGCATTAGCCTCAGCTGTGGTTGCAGACACAGCGTCCTTGGCCTGATTCAGCTGGGGCAGTCCAGCTGAGTGCTTGGAAGGATGAGTTGGCACGGGAGACATCATCTTCTGAGTCGGGCACAATCTTCATTCCTTGCAACTTTTGCTTCTTCAGACTTCTTAGATTGAATGAGAAAGTCTGATACAGCACTTGAGGGATTTGTATTCAGCTCATATCATCATCATCCAGCTGCAGGTGATCGTTGGCTGGGTGAAGTTTCTCATTTGAGCTTGGTGCAGGGACTTGAGCATCTTTTATTGAAAGATCTCGAAGAAGGTGTCCCTGTGGAGCTGAAGGAAACTGAAGAGAAGGCGGTTGAAGTATCCCATCTGTCTTGGGGTTTAAGCTTGGTTGTTCAGCTGGAATACTCCGTTGCGGTGTTGGTGATGATTATGTTCAAGCGGGGACGTGAACTTCTCTTCCACCGTAAGAAACGACCGCTTGTGGGCCTTCTGCTCCTCGGAGAGTGATTACGAATTCTCTCATAATGTCACTCGGCTTCTCCGTCGACCGACCGAGCACCTTTGACTTGAGTCTTCGGTTTGAAGACAGTGCTTCAGTATATTTTGTCTCCTCAAGTTGTTTCCGATTCCCAGCTGGGACGGAGTTAGATGCATGCTGCTTTGTTTCCTGCATCTTTGTCTGTGCCTCCTGTGGCGGAGCAGGAGCTTTGAAATGACTGCTCCTTAATACTCCGGTTTCATCAACATCTGGTCCAGGTCTGTTGACGTTGATTTTTGCATCCCAGGGAGTTGTGTGTCCCGTTCTCTCCTTTATGTTGAGAGAAACAGTGGGGTTGAGGAGGTCTTTTTCCTTTGTCATTCCCAGAAAGTTTTCTGCACCTTCCTGGTGGATGACGTTCTTGAGCTTTGCAGTCTCCTACTGCGCTGGCCTGGTTCTGTCGATGGGCTTCACCTTCTTCTGGACTTCCGTCTTCTTTGAGGTTTCTGAGAGTTAAGCAACTCTTATCTTGAAGCTTTGACAGATTCTTCAGGTTTGATTGGCTTCGGGAGACATCTTTCTGGATTCCATGTTCTTTTTCTGCATCTTTTGTTAGTAGAAACAAACAATACCAATTGATGGAAATAAGAAAGAATGAAAAAAAAACTTTCTACGTTTGATGCGTATATCTTCTAGCATATTTAAAGAGATTTCTTGAAGAATGGACGATCAAGATTTGTCTGTTGATAAGAAGATCTACGACTGGGAGTGATTCTCGCGTCATGTCAATTTAATGCGCGAGAGAGAACGGTTGAGGCGCTTTGACTTTTGCCTCGAAACTCCCATTATTTAATTCTTTGCAGACTTTTAATTAATATTGATTAGAAATGACAAGATGTGAATTGACAGAAAACTGATTGAGTAGGTGTAATTAAAGTTATTTCAAACCTCTCAGCTGATCATTGTAGTCAGCTGATACCTCGGTTGAGTGGGTGTGCTGGGTCATCGTGGTTCCAGCTGGTTCCCCCTCAGCTGAATAATCCTTTCCTTTCAAAGATCCGGTTTAGTCGAATTCTTTCTACCGATATCGTTGACATTGATTCGATTTTCGGTTGATCGCTTGTATTCAGCTTGATCCGTTTGTATTCGGCTTGGTCCGTTTCATTCAATGGTCTGTTCGTTCACT
Organism: Agastache rugosa; assembly: GCA_031470985.1. Lineage (NCBI taxonomy): Eukaryota > Viridiplantae > Streptophyta > Magnoliopsida > Lamiales > Lamiaceae > Agastache > Agastache rugosa. The sequence goes on along the minus strand of CM062601.1, from coordinate 6,500,765 downwards.
GGTCTGCTTCCATTCGGTCGTCCATTCACTGGTTCGTTCCATTCACTGAGTCTGCTTCCATTCAGGGTGAAGCATCGTCCGGGTTGAGAAGTCCAAGTAATCCGCACAAGATTTTGAATCTTGCTTCTATCGCCGGTTTTGTGAGAATATCAGCCCGCCGTATGTACGTGTGAATTTTCTCAACAATCACATCCTTCTTTTCTACGTGATCTCTCGATGAAATGATGTCGTACGTCTACATGCTTGCATCTTGTGTGAAGTACCGGATTCTCTCGATATGGCAATCGCACTTGAGCTATCACGAAAATTGGAACTCGTCCAGCTTTTACTTCATAGTCATCCACGATGTTTCACGAGAATTTGCGAGCAGCCTTCCAAATGGGCCATATATTCGCTTCGTCGTGGAAGTTGCGACGCACGTTTGTTTCTTTGAAAACCATGAGATCAACTTACTTCCTAAGAACCGACAAGTTCCCGAAGTTGATTTTCCGTCCAATCGATCTCCAGCCGAAGTCCGAATCCGAGTATCCCGTCACCGTAGATTGTCTTCAAATTTGGGTACCATGTACCCCAACATTCGAGTTCCTTTGAGGTATTTGAGAATGTTCTTGGCTGCTTGCATGTGTGCTTCCTTTGGATCAACTTGAAATCTGGCACACACACCGATCGCGAAAGAGATGTCACGGACGACTTGTCGTTAGATACAAGCAGGGATCCTATTATCCCTCCGTATTTGCCGGAATCAACCGACTTCCCTTCGCCCTAGTTCAATCTTCCATTGGTGTTCATTGGAATCTTTACGCTTCGCTTGATTGAACTCCATACTTGGCGATCAAATCTTTCACGTATTTGGATTGATTTATGAAGATCCCTTCGAAGATTGCTTGACTTGAAGTCCTAGGAAGAAACTCATTTCTCCCATCATGGACATTTGGAACTTCTCTGACATCATCTCTCCAAATCTTTGGCATAAGAATCTTGATCTTGATCCAAAGATGATGTCGTCTACGTAGATTTGAACAACCAGGATATCTTCTTCTGACTTGATGGTGAAGAGAGTTCGTCTTACATCGAGCCCTTCTTGAATCCTTTGGATATGAGAAAATTTGACAGAGTGTCATACCAAGCTCGAGGTGCTTGCTTTAATCCATAAAGAGCCTTCTTTAGTTTGTAGACTTTATTTCATTCTACTTCGAATCCTGGAGGTTGTTCAACGTAGACATCTTCTTTGATTTCTCCATTTAGGAATGCACACTTCACATCCATTTGATAGACCTTGAATTTGTGATGTGCTGCAAAGGCGAGAAATAGTCTGATTGCTTCCAATCGTGCTACTGGAGCAAAAGATTCTTCGAAGTCAATTCCTTCCTGCTGAGTGTAGCCCTTGGCAACGAGTCGAGCTTTGTTTCTGATGACGACTCCTGTGGTATCCATCTTGTTCTTGAATATCCATTCGAGTCCTATGACTTTGACTTCTTGAGGTCCGTCGACTAATTCCCGTACACAATTTCGAGGAATTCGTTCGGCCTCTTCTTGCATGGCATTTGTCCAAGGCACACTCTTCAAAGCTTCGAGAATTGATTGAGGCTCCGGCACTTGAGCTACGTAACACGCCATTAGAGCCGTGTCTTCATCATAGACCGTCGCTCTAGCTCTATCGAGAGCCGAGCCGTGTCACCGCCTCTTGATGATCCGATGAAGCTTCGAGTCGAGCTTCGGTTTTGACTTGGTCGGATGGTTCTCCAATGATTGCCGATGATGGATGATCTTCAATCCATCTTCTCCTCTTACGAATTTCTTCTTCCATTGATTGATGCTTGAAGTGGCTAAATTTCGTCTATCTTGGAGTTGTTACGGAGTTAAATCTTGAGAGTTTGGCTCTCTTTGATTTGGATTTTGAGGAGATGTCCGTAGAGGCTCACCGGAGATGGAGCCGGGGACTCACCGTGTTTGGATTTCCACCGATGATGTTCCCCTTGATTTGGCGTTGAAGCTTCTTCGATTTCCACCGGTGGAGCTTCTTGGTTGATTTGAATTTCCTCCTCCGGCTCATTGTCCCAAATTAATGGTTCGGCCGCATTCCCGATTCTATTCTCTTGAGCCCTTGTCCGAATCAATCTTGAAGATTCTCCTTCGCTTCTTCGTTTGATAGAATCTCTATATTCGAAGGAGGATTCGTCAAAGGTAACATGTGGAGTTACTTCGACTATTTGAGTTCTTCGTTGAAGACTCGTATGCTTTACTCACGGCGAGTAACCAAGGAATACTCCTCGGTCTCGTCTTTTGTCGAACGTCTTGAGCCGTGTCTTCCCATTATTGAGAATGTGACATTTGGATCCGAATACCTTGAAATATCCAATGTATGGTATTACGTTGTTCCATAGCTCATACGGTGTCTTTCCTTGTCTTGATGCGAGTAGGGAGCGATTCCGAGTGAAGCAAGCCGTGTTGATTGCTTCAACTTCTTTGGAATGGCGAGCTAGCTAGCATTGAGGTAGCCGCTTCCTTGAGAGTTCGTTTCTTCGTTCGCTACACCATTCCGCCGAGGTGTACGAGCTGCAGATGTTTGGTGTTGAACTCCGTTCTTCTCGCAAAAATCATAAATAGTTTCATTTAGAAACTCCGTTCCACGATCCGATCTTATTGCCATTATCTTGCACTCCTTCGTATTGATAATCTTTCCACAGGATAGGCCTTAGTTCTCGTTTCGCTCTTCCGGTACAAGAAAGATACCCATGTGAATCTTGAGAAATCATCCACAACGACCGTAGTATATTTTCCGCCATTGAAGCTGGAGTAATCGGACCAAAAAGATCCATGTGAAGAAGTTGAAGAACTCGATCGCCTGATCGAGCCGGCTTGAGAGAGAATGAAATTCTTGTTTGTTTTCCTTGTTGACACGCGCCGCACATATGACTTTTGTCATATACTTGATCTCGGAATTCCATTAGCGAGCTGGTTCCTAGCCGTTGTTGATTGTCTTGAAGTTGAGATGATTCAGCCGTTCGTGCTGTACCACCGACTTCATCGTCGCTTTTTGATACAAGACAAGTCTCCGGAGGGCCGCCGTTCCGCCGAAGTACATATTTCCTTCTCTTTTCCCTCTTAGGAGTATCTCGCTTGGTTTCCCCGTGCTTCACCGTGCATCCCCGTGCATCAAACTTGACGAAAAACCGTTGTCGCGTAATTGGCTAATGGAAAGCAAGTTATGTTGCAATCCTTGTACATAAGAAACATTTGGGATTATAACATTTCTAGTTTTAAATGTACCATAACCTTTGGTTAGGCCTTTGGAGTTGTCACCAAATGTTACTTGTGGACTCGTACGCTCAATATACTCCTGGAGTAGATGCTTTAGGTGCGTCATGTGCTTGGAACATCCACTGTCCAAGTACCAAAGCGTTCTCATCGACTCCTCAGAGATGCGTCGATTCCTTGCAACCTAAACAAAAAGTTACAATTCAGGTACCCGCTTTAATTGGGTCCTTGTGGGTTAGACATAGATCCTTTGACGACCCGCATCCGCTTGATGACTCGAATCGGGTCATTAGATCCGATAATTCTCCCACCGAGTCGATATACACATTCATCGTGTTCTTCTTTTGTTGCCGGCGAGGTCTTGATCTTCGTGTCTTCTTGTTTTGTTGTTCGTATTTTGTTTGATTTCCACCGTGTGCCTAGCCGAGACGTTCCTTTGTCTCTCGCCGTCTCGATGCCGTGGCCGGAAATGATTATCCACCGATACTCGTATGAGTGGTATCCACCGGGTATCTCTGATATCTTGGTTGATATCGATCAACGTGCTGGTGCTGTGGCTGGTATCTGTAAAATCCAGCTTGTGGTCTTCGTTGAGGTTGAGCACGTTGCTGTCTGAGCTGAGCTTGAGGTTGTCGCACAGCTGACCTTCTTGATGTCTGCTGTGTTCTCGACGGAGTTTGAGACTGTTTCACAGCTGTTCTTTTTGACGTCTGCTGTGTCCTCAACGGAGCTTGAGAATTTTTCACAGCTGTTCTTCCCGACGCCTGCTGTGTCCTCGATTGTTGATGCTGAGCTGCTGGAGTTGAAGGTTCATTTGCTCGTACAAACATAACCTTTGTTCCACTTGTGGAGGCAATGTTTGAGGCATCCTTTGATTCGTTGTATCCCAGTCCCGCTTTGAGTGCTGCTGGACGCTGAGCACTAATGATCTCGTCCATTGTTGACGTGGCTTTGATGAGAGCTACTATCTTTTTAGATAGTACCTCTTCGGTGCTTTTCACCAATGATCTCACTGACTTCCTTTCCGATTCACTCGCGACCCTTTCCACATCTTCTATCAGCTGTGTCTTCTCAGTGTTGACTTTCTTCATCAGCTGATCTTGTTTCACTATTTTGTCATTTAGTGAAACGACTTCCTGTTGGAGCTGAGTTGTATCAGCTGTGTCTGATACTTTTGTCTTTTCCAGTTCCGCCTTCAGCTCGGCATTCTCACACATAATGACGTCAAGGATCTCTTGAAGCTCCTTGGAATCGTTCATTACTTTCTCTACTAAACTCCAATCGTGTAGTCCGCATTCGAGTCCTGTGTAGAGTGTTCGTGTGATGGTGAGGTGTTAGATAGATTTAGAGTTCGAGAAGTTACCTCATCTTCATCGATGCCGTCTGTTTGTCCCATAAAGCAAGTATCCCAATCAGGTTCATGATTGGCCATCAGGGCTTCTTCTTCCGAGTCTGAAAATGGCATGTCATCCATTTTATTGCACTCTGATTCTTCATCAGCGATATAAGCTCTCCTTCGGTCCGCTGCCTTAGCTTTTAATTGGTCTTTATCTTTCTTGGACAACTTTGGACAATCTTGTCGGTAGTGTCACAGTTCCTTGCGCTGAAGCAACCTTCTTCAGCTCGTTTGTCACCTACTTCTCATCACTGCGTACTTATCTCCGTAATTCTCCGAAGAACTTCTTGTATTTGCCCTTGCCGTGTCGAGTCCGTTATAACTTTTCACCATCATGGCAATTTCTTCGAGTAGCTCCTCTTTGCTCATATCCTTTTTGTCCTTCTTCATCTTGGAGGACTCAGCGGACTTGACATGAGCTGACTTTTCAGAGTTGGCTCTGAAAGCTATTTCTTTTGGAGCTGGGGTGAGTTCTCCGTCATTCGTCTCGCTTGAAGATTCTTCTTGAGTGATCTTCAAGTTGTACTCGTTGGCTTTTAGGAGTGAGAACAATCTTTCGTAGATAGATCACCCAAGTCCCTTCGACTTTGGTGAACTACCTTGTAAGTGTTCCATTCTACCGAAAGAGCCGAAAGAACCTTTAGATTCTTTTCCCGCCGGGTATACTTCCCGCCCGATTGTCTCTATCTCAATGACTATGTTTGAGAACCTTAGCTCCATCGCTTCGATGGACTCGTTGGCTAGCTGCTTGAAGTTGTCGAATTTTTGGCACGCTATTGTGAATTTGTTTTCTTTGATCTCTTCTGATCCTTCACATAGCTTGGCGAGTGTTTCCCACATCTCTTTGGCTGTCTCGCACTTGATGATTTTGCTCAGGTAGGCGTTTGAGACTGTTGAAGAGATGGTGTTCCTTGCGAAGCCGTCCGTACCGCCTTGCTTTCGCTCTTCGGAAGAATATTCCTTCTTTGGCTTGAGAGTTGGCCGGTATTCTGGTTGTCCTTCTTGAGCAGGTACAAGTTCATTTCCTTGTTTATAAATAAGGATGGGTCCGTCTGAAATGACGTCCCACATCATGTCGTGATGCGCACACAGGAAGCTTTTCAATCTGAATTTCCAGATTGCATAATCATCAACTGAGAAGCTTTTCTAACGCTCAACTTAATACTAACACTTAAACATTCTAATTACTTCTAAAATTCTAACTTAACTTCTAATTAACTTTCTAAATTAAACATATAAATAGTTAAACACTTAAACATTTAAAACAAATTATCAACATTGCACTTTATCAAAAGCATTCAGCTCAGATCATTTTCGACTCGTCAAACGATATCCAAAAATTATGAAATTAATTCTACTTACACATTTAGCATAATAAACACCATTACGCAATCAGATTACACATTCAGATCACGTACACGTATAAACCTTCGACTTGGAAAAATAGCCGAAAAATAGAAAATTCTTAATATTTGGCAATTAATTTCTGAAAAATTCTACAATACTTAATTTTTCCTGTAGAATTCAAATATGCCATTATTTTCTTGATTAAAAATCAAATAATACTATTATTTCCTTTAATTATTTTCGGCATTTTTAGAAATTAGAAAATAATTATCCAATTTCATTCTAACCAATTCCAAACATCTTAAATTAAATTATAAACTATATTTCTAGCTTAATTACTTAAATAAATTGGATAGAAATCCAATTTCTAATATATATATATATATATATATTTCGAATTTTTCAACATATAAAGCACACTTAAATATTTCTATACATTTCAAATTACAACATGTTTCATTAATATTCTAGAGATTAATTATAATCTCAATTTGATGGTCCCTGAGCTGGGTACTTGGTGTAGAGTGAATACACCAAGTAGATTTTTCGAAACTTTTATCAAGTTAAAACGGAGTTGAGTGAGAGCTCGCTATTGATCCACTGGGGAGGGTCACCGGGTAAACAACTCACCGGCGGTGCGGAAAGTGGTGGTTTGAAAACTTAGCTCGCTTACTTATAAAACTCGCTTGAAAATATTAACTTATCGTTTTCACTTAGTCGTTGTGCAACTTTTCGAGAGACACATGCCTGTCTTTGGAGAGCAAATGTGTGTGCAGCTTTGAACAAGTATGCAATGATATGAAGGCGTTAGTACACCTGAATATAAAGCAAAAGTAAAGAGAGAGAGATAGAAGACGCGAGTTTTTACGTGGTTCGAGTAACACCTCCTACGTCCACGACCAGTGTTCACCGGTAATCCACTACCACTTGGTTTCCAAGTACCAAGCAACTTCACAACTCTAACCCGAGCCGTGTTCCAACAAGCTTGCGGGCAATCGTCAAGCCTATACACCTTCGCTCATATGGTACCGAAGAACCTATCCACTCGAATTACGCGCTTCGAGCAAGCGTACCTTTACCTAACCTTTCCGGGCTGGGTTTGGGTAATGGGGTTCCAACCGTGAACGAGTTCTTACAATTAAGAACTTCGCAGAATGATGAACTCGTTCGAAATCTAGGCTTAAGATATACAATGAGTTTGGCCTAGGGAATGGACGAAAAATTAAGCGCTTAACTAGAAACACTTTAAGATAAAGTGTTCTTTGATCTATGTAGAATCGCTTGGGAGCTTTTGAAAGAATAATGAATTCGGATAATGAAAGCTTGTAGAGAGTTTTTCGTGTCCGATCCCGAGGTTGAAGACGGGTTTATATAGGTAGAGATTCAAGACTAGCCGGGAGGAGCCGTTTGAATCTTACCTACTCTTCTTAAATACAAGATCCGCCGTCGGGCGTATCTCGCACTGCCTTCATTTGTGTCACATCCTAGGTTCCGAAGTCTAGGATGCCGATCCGGCAATCCCTCATTGGTCGAGGTAGGTTGACTTCCTCTCGATTCCGGATCTTCTCGCCTTTAGAGCCGGCTTTTGAATTCGTAGCCGGACTCGTCTCGTCGTGGAGTCTTCGCAGATAGTTCCTTTGTTCTGTATACCGGACCAGCCGTGTTTTGAACTCGCTCGAATTCTCTTCGCCTTGATCAGGCTCGCCGGATCACTCACCGAAGGTTGACGCCGTCGTCTTTTGCTAGCCGACTCCACCGTGAACACAACTCGGGTCGATCGATGTCTTCCGCTAGCCGACTCCCCGCCGTAGACACACTGGGTCGACCGTCGTCTTCCGCTTCCTTAACCTGTAAACCTAGAACATCTAAGGCTCAAACAGGCGAGCTGGAAAACACTATTTAGGTTGGCGCGATCATCTATTCGGTTGGAGAATCAGTTGGGTTTTGGTATCAAATCGAAACCTTATAATTTTCCAACACAATTAATCAATTTAAGCTTTAAAATAATTATTTCCTATTTATTACAAATCTGAAAATTCAAAATATATAAATAATTGGGCTCCAAAAATTCTAACAAAATTCCCACATACTTAATTAAATAACCTAAGCTCAATTCTATCATCAATTTCATCATTCAATATCAAAATAAAAAAGCCCTAAATCTAAGAACCTTAGATTTTCGAAAATTCTAATAATTGGAATAATTATGCCTTATTCAATTAACTCAATGCATAAACATACTTAATGATGGTCCCTGAGTTAGATCTTTGGTGTAGAGGAGGGGGTGAATACACCAAAGATAGATTTCTGAAAACTTTTTCTAGTTTAAAAACAGAGTTGGTGAGCTCAGTTATTAATCCAGCTGAGGAGGGTCAGCAGGGCAAATATCTCAGCTGGCGGTGCGGAATGTGGTAGTTTGAAAACTTAGCTCGGTTACTTAGAAAATCTCAGCTTGAAATTATTCTTTACGTTTTTGACTTAGTCAAGTTGTGCAAATTTCAGAAAGACACAGCTGTCTTTGGAGAGCAGCTGTGTATGCAGATTTGATAAAATATGCAATGAGATGATAAAGTTAGTAAAATATCTGAAAATAACGAGAAAGTAAAGAACACGAGATTTTATGTGGTTCGGAGTAACATCTCCTACGTCCACGACCAGATTCACTGGTAATTCACTACCACTTGGTTTACAAGTACCAAGCAACTTCACAACTCTAACCCGAGCTGTGTTCCAATAGTTTGCGTCCACTGCTGTAAAACACAGCTGGATCTTCTACTGTCTTGAGCTTCTGCTGTCTTCCGCTTCCTGAACCTGCAAACTTAGAAAATATAGAGCTCAAACAGGCGAGCTGGAAAACACTACTTAGGTTGATGCGATCATCTACTCGGTTGGAGAACAGTTGCGTTTTGGTATCAAATCAAAACTCTATTAATTTTCCCAACAATTTTCCCTTTTGATGATGCCAAAACCTAACTGAGACAACTTATGAAGCTTTCTTTTATCTTTCCCCTAAGATTTAGGAGGGTAAAGAAATATCAGCAGATAAGAGTTCAGAGTCCAGAGCCTGGACAAAAAGTAATTGTCATCAGGGTGAGCTTTGACCAACAAAGAAAATTGTGTTTTATTAATGTAAGAAATTACAGCATATCAAGAGATACAGAAAAAAAATCTTCAATTCTTCAATCCCAGTTGGCTGGGTCTTCTCTTCTGCATCCGCTGCTTCACTCTTCAATCCCAGTTGGCTGGGTCTTCTCTTCTGACTCGTTTCTCCCTCAGCTGATTCGGCTGGTTCCTCTAGCTCAGCAGTTTGCCTCTTTGTCTCATTATCTTCCCCATTTTTGGCATAATCAACAAGGTGGAAGAGACACACTATCGTCTTATTGAGTTGTGCAATTTTCTGAATTGCATCAGTGATCTTTGTTGTTTTATCAGCTGTTGCGATGTTTAGTTTGGTTGTGCTGCGGTTGTCAGCTCTGAGCAGCGAGGTCTGGAGTCTAGGTGGCTCAGCTGTTGCATTAGCTGGCTCTTCTTCAATAGCATTAGCCTCAGCTGTGATTGCAGACACAGCTTCCTTGACTTATTTCAGCTGGTTCAGTCCAACTGAGTGCTTGGAGGTATGAGTTGGCACTAGAGATGACATCTTCTAAGTAGGGCACAACTTTATTCCTTGCAATTTTGCTTCTTCAGACTTCATTAGATTGAATGAGAAAGTCTGATTCAGTACTTCAGTTGCGCTTGTAACTCCTTGAGGAATTCAAATCTTGAGATGGAGGCGTCACGTGTAACTCTTGAGGGACTTGAGTATCATCCAACTGCAAGTGATCATTGGTTGGATGATGTTTTCCACTTGAGCTTGGTGCAGGGGCTTGAGCTCCAACTTCCATAAGTTGATCTTGAAGCTGGTGTCCCTGTTGAGCTGAAGGAAATTGAGGAGAAGGCGGTTGAAGTATTCCATCTGCTGTGGGGTTTAAGCTTAGTTGATTGGGGTCTAAGCTTAGTTGATCAGCTGGAATACGTCGTTGTGGTGGTGGCGATGATGATGTTCACGCAGGCACCTGAACTTCTTCTCCACCGTAAGAAACCACCGCTTGTGGACCTTCTGCTCCTCGGAGAGTAGTTATGAATTCTCTCTTAATGTCAGCTGGCTTCTCGGCTGACTGACTGAGCACTTTTAACTTGAGTCTTCTCTTTGAAGACGGTGCTTCAGCTTGTTTTGTCTTCTCAAGTTGTTTCCGATTCCCAGCTGGGAAGGAAGTAGATGCATGCTGCCTTGTCTCCTGCATCTTTTTCTGTGCCTCCTGTGGCGGAGCAAGAGCTTTGACAAGACTGCTCTTAAAGACTCCGGCTTTATCAACGTCTCATCCAGTTCTAACTGGGCTGCCTCTCAGGTTGAATTTCTTTGACAGGATCTTGTTGACGTTGATTTCCGCATCCCAGGGAGTTCTGTGTCCCATTCTCTCTTTTATTTTAAGAGAAACCGTGGGGCAGATGAGGTCTTTTTCCTTTGACATACCCAGGAAGATTTCTGCAACTTCCTGGTAAATGTTCTTGAGCTTTGCAGTCACATACTGCGTTAGACCGGATCTGTCGATGAGCTTCATTTTCTCCTGGAGCTCCGTCTTCTTGTGGTTCCTGAGAGTTAAGTAACTCTCATAGTGAAGCTTTGACAGACTCTTCATGTTGATCGGCTTCTGGAGATATCTTTCTAGATTCCATGTTCTTCTTCTGCAACTTTTGTTAGTAGAACAAATAATACCAATTGATGAAAGAAGAAAGAGTGCCGAAAAACCTTTTAGGGTTAATGCAAATGTTTGTGTATCTCTTCTAGCATATTTATAGCAATTTTCTTGATGAATGGATGATCAAGATTTATAGATTGATAAGAAGATCTACGACTGGGAGTGATTCTTACGTCATGCGAGTTAATGCGCGTGAGAGGACGGTTGAGGCATTTTGACTTTTGCCTCGAAACTCCCATGTTTCAGTTCTTTGCAGACTTTTAATTAAATTTGATTAGATATGACAAGATATGATTTGACTGAAAACAGAATTAGTAGGTGAATGTAATGATGTTGCAAACCTCTCAGCTGATCATTGTAGTCAGCTGATACCTCGGTTGTGAATAGTTGTGTTGAGTGATCGTTTTTCCAGCTGGTTCCCCCTCAGCTGAATAATCCTTCAACTTAGGTGTCTGGCTGAGTTTGATTCTTTCTCAGCTAGATTCTTTGAGGTTGGTTCTGAATTCCAGCTTGATCTGCGTCCATTCAACTGGATCTGCTTCCATTCAGCTGGGTTAGCTTTCATTCAGCTGGATGTAGCTTCGTCTGGGTTGAGTAATCCAAGTAATCCGCACAGCATCTTGAATCTTGCTTCTATCAGCGGCTTTGTAAGTATTTTCTCAACAATCACATCCTTCTTTTTCACGTAATCTCTGATGAAGTGATGACGCACGTCCATATGTTTGCATCTTGTGTGAACTACTGGATTTTCTGATATAGCAATCGCACTTGAGCTATCACAGAAAATTGGAACTTGTCCAGTATTCACTTCATAGTCATCCAGCTGATGTTTCAGCCAGAGAATTTGTAAGCAGCAGCTTCCAGCTGCCATATACTCTGCCTCAGTTGTGGAGGTTGCGATGCACGTTTGCTTCTTTGAAAACCACGAGATCAACTTGCTTCCTAGGAACTGGCACGTTCCAGAAGTTGATTTTCTGTCCAACCGATCTCCAGCGAAGTCTGAGTCTGAATATCCAGTCAGCTGTAGATTGTCTTCAGCTAGGTACTACAGCCTAACATTCTGAGTTCCTTTGAGATATTTGAGAATGTTCTTGGCTGCTTGCATGTGTGCTTCCTTTGGATCAACTTGAAATCTAGCACACACTCCGACTGCGAAGGAGATGTCTGGACGACTAGCTGTTAGATACAGCAGGGAACCTATTATCCCTCTGTATTTGCTGGAATCCACTGACTTCCCTTCAGTTCCAGATTCAATCTTCCAGTTGGTGTTCATCGGAATCTTTACTATTCTGCTGGATTGGACTCCATACTTGGTGATCAAGTCTTTCACGTACTTGGATTGATTTATAAAGATCCCTTCTGCTAATTGCTTGACTTGAAGTCCTAGGAAGAAGCTCATTTCTCCCATCTTAGACATTTGGAATTGTTCTGACATCATCTCTCTAAATCTTTGACATAAGAATGTTGATCTTGATCCGAAGATGATGTCGTCTACATAGATTTGAACAACCAGGATGTATTCTCCCAACTTGATGGTGAAAGAGTGTTCTGTCTACTGAGCCTTTCTTGAATCATTTGGATACAACGAAATTTGATAGAGTATCATACCAAGCTCGAGGTGCTTGCTTCAATCCATAAAGCGCCTTCTTTAGCTTGTAGACTTTATTTCCTTCTACTTCAAATCCTGGAGGTTGTTCAACATAGACATCTTCCCTGATTTCTCCATTTAAGAATGCAAACTTCACATCCATTTGATAGACCTTGAATTTGTGATGTGCTGCATAAGCGAGAAAAAGTCTGATTGCTTCCAATCGCACTACTGGAGCGAATGATTCTTCGAAGTCAATTCCTTCTTGCTGTGTGTATCCCTTGGCAACTAGTCGAACTTTGTTTCTGATGATGACTCCAAGGGTATCCAGTTTGTTCTTGAAAATCCATTTGAGTCCTATGACTTTGACTCCTTCAGGTCTGTCGACCAATTCCCAGACACAATTTCTGAGGAATTCATTTAGCTCTTCCTGCATGGCATTAGTCCAGGGTACACTTTTTAAAGCTTCTAGAATTGTTTGAGGCTCTGGAACTTGAGCTACATAACACGCCATTAAAGCCGTGTCTTCATCATAGACCGTCAGTTCTAGCTCTACTGAGAGTTGAGCTGTGTCAGCTGCTTCTTGACTTTCCGATGTAGCTTGAGCAGCTGAACTTCTGGTTTTGACTTGGTCAGATGGTTCTCCAATGATTGCTGATGATGGATGATCTTCAATCCATCTTCTTCTTTTGCGAATTTCTTCTTCCAGCTGATTGATGCTAGAAGTGGCTAGATTTCGTCTGGCTTGGAGTTGCTCTGGAGTTAAGTCTTGAGCAAGAGACTCACCTTGGATTGAGTTTTGAGATGACTTCTGTAAAAGCTCTGCTGGAGATATTGCTAGGGATTCAGCTGTGTCAGCATTTCCAGCTGATGGCATTCCCCCTTGATTTGGCGTTGGAGGTTCTTCTTGATTTCCAGCTGTTGAAGCTTCCTGATTGATTTGAGGTTCCTCCTCTGGCTCATCATCCCATATTAATGGTTCGGCCAGATTCCTGATTCGATTTTCTTGAGCTCTTGTCTGAATCTGCCTTGAAGGTTCTTCTTCATTTCTTCGTTTGATAGAATCTCTATATTTGAATGATGATTCGTCAAAGGTAACATGTGGAGTTACTTCGACCGTTTGAGTTCTTCTGTTGAAAACTCTGTATACTTTACTCACAGCAGAGTAACAAAGGAATACTCCTCGGTCAGTCTTCGCGTCGAACGTCTTGAGCTGTGTTTTTCAATTGTTTAGGATATGACATTTGGATCCAAAGACCTTGAAATATCCAATATATGATATTCTGTTATTACATAGCTCATACGGTATCTTTCCTTGCCTTGATATGAGTAGAGAGCGATTATGAGTGAAGCAAGCTGTGTTGATTGCCTCAGCCCAGAACTTCTTTGGAATGGCAGAGCTGGCTAGCATTGAGGTAGCTGCTTCTTTGAATGTTCGGTTTCTCCTCTCTGCTACACCATTCTGCTGAGGTGTGCGTGCTGCTGAGGTTTGATGTTGAACTCCGTTCTTCTCGCAGTATTCATAAATAGTTTCATTCAGAAACTCCGTTCCTCGATCTAATCTGATTGACATTATGTTGCACTCCTTCTAAGTTGACAATCTTTCCAGCAAGATTGACAGCTTAGTCCTTGTTTCGCTCTTTTGGTACAGGAATGACACCCATGTGAATCTTGAGAAGTCATCTACTACGACCAGAGTGTATTTTCTGCCATTGAAGCTTGCTTGAGTAACTGGACCAAAAAGATCCATGTGAAGGAGTTGAAGAACTCGATCAGTTGACTGAACTGGCTTGAGAGAGAATGAAATTCTTGTTTGTTTTCCTTGTTGACATGCGCTGCACATATGACTTTTGTCATAAACTTGATCTGGAATTCCATTAGCGAGCTAGTTCCTAGCCAGTTTGTTGATTGTCTTGAAGTTGAGATGATTCAGCTGTCTGTGCCACAGCCAGCTGACTTCATTGTTGCTTTTTGATACAAGACAAGTCTCAGGAGGGCTGATGTTCCAGTTAGCAAAATACATATTTCCTTCTCTTTTCCCTCTTAGTAGTATCTGCTTGGTTTCCTTGTGCTTCACTGTGCATCCATGTGCATCAAACTTGACAGAAAAACCGTTGTCGCAGAATTGGCTAATGGAAAGCAAGTTATGTTGCAGTCCTTGTACATAAGAAATATTTGGGATTATAACATTTTTAGTTTTAAATGTACCATAACCTTTGGTTAGGCCTTTGGAGTTGTCACCAAATGTTACTTGTGGGCCTGGACGCTCGATATACTTCTGGAGTAGATGCTTTAAGTGCGTCATGTGCTTGGAACATCCACTGTCCAAGTACCATAGCATTCTCATCGACTCCTCAATGATGCGTCGTTCCCTTGCAACCTATACAAAAGATTAAAATTTAGGTACCCAGTTTTAATTGGGTCCTTGTGGGGTAGACAGAGATCCTTTTACGACCCAGATCTGCTTGATGACTCGAATTGGGTCATTTGATCTGATGATCCTTCCAGCTGAGTTGATATACACATTCTTTGTGTTCTTCTGTTGTTGCTGGTGGGGTCTTGATCTCAGTATCTTCCCAGCTTGATGTCTTGGTCTTTTTCGATATCCAGCTGAGACGTTTCTTTGTCTCTGCTGTCTCTTGTGATACCTCAGCTGGAATTGGTTCTCCAGCTGGTGATCATATGAGTGATATCCAGCTGGGTATTCCCTTTGATATCTTGGTTGATATCTTTCGATGTGCTGTTGTTGTTGCTGGTATCTGAAATGTCCAGCTTGTTGTCTTTGTTGAGGTTGAGCACGTTGTTGTCTGTTCTGTGCTTGAGGTTGTCTCACAGCTGGCCTTTTTGATGCCTGATGTGTCCTTAACGATCTTTGCTGAGCAGCTGGAATTTGGTTTTCTTTTGCTCTTACAAACATTACCTTTGTTCCACTTGTGGAAGCAATGTCTGTGTCATCCTTTAAACCATTGTAACCCAGTCCTGCTTTGAGTGCTGCTGGACGTTGTGCACTTATGATTTCTTCCATTGTTGTTGTAGCTTTTATGAGAGCTACCATCTTCTTAGATAGTACCTCTTCGAAACTTTTCAGTTCTATAATCTCAGCTGACTTCTTTTCCGATTCAGCTGTGGCCTTTTCCAATTCTTCTATCAGTTGTTTCTTTCCGTAGTAGAAGTCTTTCATCAGCTGATCTTGTTTCACTATTTTGTCTTTTAGTGAAATAACTTCTTCTTGGAGCTGTGTTGTATCAGGTGCTTCTGATACCTTTTTCTTTTCCAGTTCCATCTTTAGCTCGGCATTCTCACTCATTATGACGTCAAGGATCTCTTGAAGCTTCTTGGAATCGTTCATAACTTTCTCTACTAAACTCCAATCAGGTAGCCCTGATTCTGAAACCTGTGTAGAGTGTTCGTGTGATGGTGAGGGATTAGATAGATTTTGAGTTCTTGACACTACCTCATCTTCATCGAATCCGTTTGTCTGTCCCATGAAGCATGTATCCCATTCAGGTTCATCATGAGCCATCAATGCTTCTTCTTCTGAGTCTGAAAATGGCATGTTATCATCCATTTTGTTGCACTCTGATTCCTCGTCGGCGATGTAGGCTCTACTTCTGTCAGTTGCCTTAGCTTTCAGTTGGTCTTTATCTTTCTTGGATAGCTTCGGACAGTCTAGCCGGTAGTGTCCCGGTTCTTTGCAGTTGAAGCATCCTTTTTCTGTTCGTTTGTCAGCTGACTTCTCATCAGCTGCTGCGTATTTATCTCTGTAAGTTCTTGCGAACTTCTTGTACTTGCCCTTGCTGGTGTTGAGTCTGTTGTAGTTTTTGACCAGCATGGCTATCTCTTCAAGTTGCTCATGTCCTTCTTGTCCTTCTTTGATGACTCAGCTGACTGCATGTATGCGGATTTTTCAGAGTTAGCTCTGAACGCAATCTCCTTTGGCGCAGTTGTCAGCTCTCCATCATTTTGATTGCTTGAAGATTCTTTCATGGTAATCTTCAAGTTGTATTCGTTGGCTTTGAGCAGGGAGACTAATCTTTTAGTTGAAAGATCACCCAAGTCACTTCGACTTTGGTGTACCACCTTATATGTGTTCCATTCAGCTGTGAGCACTGAAAGGACTTTTAGATTCTTTTCTCGCTGGGTGTATTTCCCAGTTCTGATGGTTTCAATTTCTACCACGATGCTTGAGAATCTGAGTTTCATCCCTTCGATGGACTCGTTGACAAGCTGCTTGAAGTTATCAAACTTCTGGCAGGCGATTGTAAATTTATTCTCTTTTATCTCCTCCGACCCTTCGCATAGTTTTGCTAGGGTTTCCCATATCTCCTTTGCGGTATTGCAGTTTATGATCTTCCTGAGGTAGGCGTTGGAGACTGTTGACGAGATGGTGTTCTTCGCGAAGCTGTCTAATCCAGCTTGCTTCCTTTCTTCTGAGGTATGCTCACTCTTTAGCTTGGGAATGAGCTGATATGTTGGCTGTCCACCATCTTGAGCTGGAACAAGCTCGTTTCCTTGTTTGTGATGATGATGGGTCCAACTGTGATGACGTCCCACATCATGTTATGATGCACACAAAGAAAGCTTTTTAATCTGAACTTTCAGATTGCATAATCGTTGACCGAGAAGGTGGAAAGATTTCTGTTAAGATAAGAATCCATGGAGATATGCACAGTATGTAATAATATGAGTTTTTCAAAAGAGGATCTGTTCAGTAGACCACTGACAGATTGTCAAGAGAAATATCTTGATTCAGAAACACAAGTCTTTTGAACCACTGCTCTGATACGAATTGATGGTCACTGAGCTAGGTCTTTGGTGTAGAGGGGGGGTGAATACACCAAAGATAGATTTCTGAAAACTTTTTCTAGTTTAAAAACAGAGTTGGTGAGCTCAGTTATTAATCCAGCTGAGTAGGGTCATCAGGGCAAATAACTCAGTTGGCGGTGCGGAATGTGGTGGTTTGAAAACTTAGCTCGGTTACTTAGAAACACTCAGCTTGAAAATATTCTTTACGTTTTTGACTTAGTCAAGTTGTGCAAATTTCAGAAAGACACAGCTGTCTTTGGAGAGCAGCTGTGTATGCAGATTTGATAAAATATGCAATGAGATGATAAAGTTAGTAAAATATCTGAAAATAACGAGAAAGTAAATAACACAAGATTTTACGTGGTTCGAAGTAACACCTCCTACGTCCACGACCAGATTCACTGGTAATTCACTACCACTTGGTTTACAAGTACCAAGCAACTTCACAACTCTAACCCGAGCTGTGTTCCAATAGTTTGCGGGCACTGTCAAGCCTAACCTTTCAGTTTACGGGTACTGAAAAAAACCTTACAACCACTTGAATTTCGCGCTTCAAGCAAGCGTAACCTTGACCTAACCTTTCTGGGTAAAGAGGGGTTTGGTTTGGGGTTCCAACTATGAACGAGTTCTTACAATTAAGAACTTTAGAATTAGATGAACTCGTTCGAAATCTAGGCTTAAAATATACAATAATTTCTGCCTAGGAATCAGACGAAAAACTGAGCAGTTTCTGAACTAGAAATACTTTAAGATAAAGTGTTCTTTGAACTATGTAGAACTGCTTGAGAGCTTTTGAAAGCTTGAGAATTTCGGAGAATGAAAGCTTGTAGAGAGTTTTTCTAATCTGATCCTGAGGTTGAAGACAGGTTTATATAGGTAGAGATTCAAGACTAGCCGTTGGAGGAGCCGTTGGAATCTTACCTACTCTTCTTAAATTCGAAATCTGCCATTGGGCATTTCTGCATCTGTTTTCATTCGTGTGACATCCTAGGTTCTGAAGTCTAGGATGCTGATTCGGCAATCCCTCATTGATCGAGGTATGTTGACTTCCTCTGATGCCGGGATCTCTGCCTTTGAAGCTGGGTTTTTGAATTTAGAGCTGGATTGGGTAAGCTGACTTGAAATGACGTCTTCAGAGTTAGTTCTCTTTGTTCTATACAGTTGGACCAGCTGTGTCTTGAACTCAGCTCAACTTATCTTCAGCTTGATCCTGCTCCGTTTAGAACTCAGCTCAGCTGGAAAACTCAGCTGATAGTTGACTCCTGCTGTAAACACAGCTGCATCTTCTGCTGTCTTAAGCTTCTGCTGTCTTCCGCTTCCTGAACCTGTAAACTTAGAAAATCTAGAGCTCAAACAGGCGAGCTGGAAAACACTACATAGGTTGATGCGATCATCTACTCGGTTGGAGAACAGTTGGGTTTTGGTATCAAATCAAAACTCTATTAATTTTTCCAACACTTAATAACATCATATAAGATCAATTTGAGCATCAATTTAATCAAAGAATATCACAATCAAAAACCCAAATTTTTAAGCATGATTTTCGGACAAAAATAGAATAAATAGAAGGGCTTGGATTCTTTGATTACTTTCAACATCAAACATGCTTAGAATAATTATCTAAGCTCAAATAATCAATCAAATTAATCATATAACATCACAATCAAATTCTCAAATTTTTTTCTCATTTCTCGGCAATTATGGAAATATGAATAAAGCTTCAATAAATCATGAATTAATAACATATCATGCATCCTAAGCATGAATTAAACATCATAAATTAAATTCAAGCTCATCTAACATTATTTGACATAAATTTCAAAATTTTTAAAATAATTAAATAGAGGATTTAAGCTTGAATTATAGCTAAATACTTGAAATAAACATATAACTTACCTTAATATTTAATTTGGGTATGATTAGCACTTGATTTTGAGCTTAAAACTTGAACAAATATGGAAGATAATGGAGTTGTATGTATATGCGTATATGCTTTGTTTTTCTTACGGAAGAAATGCAATGAAAGATGAAGGAATAGTTAAATACTCTTAATCACCAATTTAGTCAATATTAATAAGTCATCACCTATGTCATCGATGATGTCACTGCTTATGTCATAAACAGGTATTAATAAATTAATTAAGTAATTGCTTAATTAATCAATTAATTATTAATCTTGCTAATCTTAACTTTAATCTCGAATTTCTTGATCTAGAAAAATCAATTAGGGCATCTCAAACCCTAATGCAAATTCTCGTAAGAAAATGCTAAGAAACGAATTAATTATGAATTAATAAAGATTATTATTTTTAATAATAATCACTAATAAAATAAATTAAGAAAATTAAATTCATAATTTTCTCAATTAAAAATCAAGCATAAATGCGCACATTGATAAACATAAATTCTACTTCATTTCGGATAATCCGAGACGAAACAAAAATAATTATATTCCACTTTTTCGGCAAAAATTAGGGTTGCCGAAGAAAAATTATTAAAAAGGGAATTTTTCTTCATCTTAATTCTCTTTAATTAATTAAATAATTTTAGAATTAATTACGCGAGAAATCGGGGTACTACAACCAGCGAGCAGCACCTGGAAGAAGAAGAAGAAGAAGAAGAAGAAGAAGAAGAAGAAGAAGAAGAAGAAGAAGAAGAAGAAGAAGAAGAAGAAGAAGAAGAAGGGCACCACTGTGATGAAGAGCAGAGGGGCTAGGGATTGGAAGGTGACAGCGCCCAGGGTTCTTGACTTCGCTCTGTACGAGGACCTGGGAGTTGCCCAAGAAGTGCGCAACTTGTTTGCTGGGATATGATGGAGTAAGTTTCTGGAATGGCCGGTAGAAATTTATGAGGAGCACGTTAAGGAGGTATACATCACTGCTGCTGTTACGAGTGATCCCACTTCTGGGGTGAGCACTATAGCTAGAGCTGGCAAATTACCGGGCCGGGCCGGCCCGGCCCGAGCCCGCCGGGCTTTTGGGAAAAATTGACCGGGCCTGAAATTGGGTAGCCCAGCCCGGCCCGAAATATAAATTATAGTGCATTTGCCCACCGGGCTTTGCCCATTTCGGGCCGGCCCGGTCCGGCCCGAAAATTCACCGGGCCTGGAAATGAATAGCCCAGACCGGCCCGAAATCGGGCCGGGCCGGGCCGGGCCTAAATTGACAGCCCTAACTATAGCCTTCTCGCTTTTGGGCGAGAAGTATGAATTTCAGGTTAGTGCCGTCAACCAGATTTTGGGGATGGTGAGTTTAATGGATCTGACCAGGAAGGAGTTCATGGAGGCCAAGAAGGTTCTACCACCCCCTGGAGACATTGCTTATCAGGAGCAATGGAAAGAGATTGGGAACGGAGCGCCGTACAATGGGGCCAACAACAAGGCGACGGAGTTGAAGACCAATGCGCTGCGGATTTGCCATCGCATTCTGGCCTACAACCTCTATGGCAAGAACGACAGCGGGAATACCTTGAGCAACAAGGAGAGGTATCTGCTGTGGTGCATGCATACCAAGACTAAGGTTAACTTTGCAGCCTTCCTTGGTGAGCAGTTTAAGACGGTGTTGGCCAAGCAGTCTTTGGGGTGCACATGTGGGCATTTCGTGACGGCGTTCGCAAAGGGGGCTGGTGTCTACGATAAGTTGAAAACAAAACCCATGATGGGAGTTGGAAAATTAGGTGAGGCAGCGCTAATAAAGATGAACGACATTGAGGTGAGGAGTGGTCGATTGGTTTTCATCGACTATGGCAAGGCAAAATCCACCAGGCGTCCGCCCTTGGGCAAGAAGTAGGAGGCTAGTGGAAGTGGAGTGATGCTGCCCAGCACCGCAAATTTAGAGGCCAGATTGACTAATTGTGAAAAGTTGTTGATTGAGATCCGTGATGCCCAGCTAGCATTCTTTGCACACCAAGGATTCATGTTGGTCCCAAGAAGGATACCTTGGTGTAGAGGGGGGGTGAATACACCAAGGTCTAAAATCTTTTCCAGTTAAAAACTCTTTTGAGTGAGCTGGCTGTGTCCGATCCAGCTGGAAGGCAGCTTGATCGACACTGCTGGTACTGTGGTGGGTTTGGAGAGTCCGTCTGTTACTTCAAATTATATTGCAAAGCTCTGTTTCACTTTTCAGTTAGTCAGTTTATGCAGCTTGATATGTATGCGTGAGAGGTTAGCAGAATGCATAAACAAAGCAATAAAGAACAAAGCGATTTTAACGTGGTTCGGAGTAACACCTCCTACGTCCACGACCAGATTCACTAGTAATTCACTACCACTTGGTTTCCAAGTACCAAGCAACTTCACAACTCTAACCTGAGTTGTGTTCCAACAGTTTACGGCAGCCGTCCAAGCCTATACCTTCGCTTCCGGCATGCGAAGAACCTAACCACTCGAATTACACGCTTCGAGCAGGCGTACCTTTACCTAACCTTTCTGGGTTTGGGTTTGGGTATGGGTTTTCCAACTATGAACGAGTTCTTACAATGAAGAACAAGGAGTATGATGAACTCGTTCAAACTAGGCTTAAGATATTTATGTTCTGATCTATTCTGCCTATGACTGAATATGTGAACAACTAAGAACACAGCTGACTAGCTGGGTGTTCTTGAAAGATTTGGCTATGAAGATCGTTGTTCATTTTTATGTTTGCTCTTTTATTTCTTCAGTCGTTTCGCCAGCCTCACCAGTCTTCTTCTCTTCAATGGTGAGGAGATATATATAGGTGGAGATTCAAACTAGCCGTTGGAAGAGAGCCGTTTGAATCTTACCTACTCTCATTGACTTCTGGCCTTTAACCTACGAAGTAGGTCTGCATCTGCAGAAGCTATTCCTTCTCTGATTTGACTGCGTCAGACAAGATCTTCTGATATCGGGATCTTGTCTTGGAGAAGGTCTTCGTCTTCGAGCTGCTAAGCATTTCTGCTGTGTCTTCAGCGTCTTGGACTCTGTTGCATCTCGACTCTGAGCTGTTTCTTAGACCTGTGCTGTATCATCAACCTGAGCTGTGTCTTCAACCTGAGCTGTGTCATTAACCTGAGCTGTGTCTCAGACCTGAGCTGTGTCATCGACACTAAGCTGGGTCTTTTACACTAAGCTGGGTCTTTGACACTGAGCTGGGTTTCCGTCACTGAGCTGAGTCTTGATACTGCTGGGTCTTTGACTCTGCTTGGTCTGCTCTGGTGTCTGCTTAGCTACGTCTTCTGCTGTGCTGAACCTGTACTTAGAAAACCTAATAGCTCTAAACATTTGAGCTGGAAACAACACAAGGTTTGTACATTCATCTACTCGGTTGGGGTCAGCTGGGTTTTGGTATCACTTCAAAACATGTTTATTATTTTTCCAACAATTCAGGTACCCACCTGAATCTTCTCCTTGATTATGTTTCCTCCCATTTATGTTAGTTTAGGTTTTTGTCTTTTGTTTTTTTTGTTTTAGTTTTTGAGTCTTGTTCTTTTGTTTATTCGTGGTTAATTTGTGTTGGTCGCGATCTTACCCACTTTGCTTAAAGCAAAGTGTGTGGGTGAGGTCGTTGTCAAGTTAGTATGTTTTTGTTAGTGTCTTGCCCACCATTGCACTCACTTTGCCGAAGGCAAAGTGTGTGGGTGGGGGGTTGTTGGTCCAAATGCTTTTAAGAGTCAGTTGTTGATCAGTATGTTTGCATTATAGGTTGAGGTAGGTATGATGATGTATATGTGAATATGTCGTATGTAGATAGGGAGGACGAAATGAGTTATTGGGCACTACCTGTGAGGTTTTGAGCTATTGACTGCCATATATGCATGCAGTATTTGATTCTTTCTTGCGTGATAATGACCAGTGAAACATGTTGATCTAGAACTTGCCTGCAACTCTTAGTCAAAGCTTAATAAAACTTAGTTGAATTACTTAGATGATTTAGGTGTTTTCGTTCAATAAGCCCATGGCCAAAAATTTCCCTACCTATTTATCTTTTGTTAGCCCCTTTGAGCTTAAAAATTTTTCTTTTTGATTCACTTATAGTAGCCTGGATTTTATGAGCCTTCCCGGTCAAGAACTCAGGTCTAGAAGTAAAGGGATGAAAGGAGAATGTAGGGGTAGCAGATGCTGGGCGATAACACCCACGATTAGGAGGTGTTGATCAAAAAAAAGAAATAAAAAAAAACAAAAAGAAGAAAAAAAAATAATAATCCTGACAAATAAGTGAGCTCAGGCCCGATGTTGTGCTTGAGAGGAGTGAGGGATCTAGGGCATACTTATTGCCCAAGAGCTGAGTTCTTCTTGACATAGCCAGTAACCAAATTTTCTTACCTTTTGCCTTAAGCCACGTTATAACCTAATAAAATCCTAAGGATAAGTAGTTTAACTTTGTTCAAAGAAGTAGAGATATAGAGGGCAGGCAAGCCTATGGAAAAACGTTGTGGATCTTGGTCAAGAGCGATACACTGAAGCTTATACACTTGAGAGATGAGTGCTGGTGAGGATAACTTTTTTTTGCCCATTAACTCTATCTTGACCTATCTGATGGCAATACTTGCTTACATTATTCATGCTCTGTTTTAACTAACATGTTGACTTACTGATCAGTTGTGTTTGAGTCTTGGGCAAAATCATATTTGCACACTTGAGGGCAAGCGTGGTTCAAGTGTGTGGGTGTGATGAACCCAATTTTGTGTTCATATTTCTTGTGATTTATCCTTTTTTTGTGTCTTTATCGAGTCAAAGTGTGTCTGGGAGGACACAAAGTCGAGAGAAGGTGTGCAGGGAAGAACATGTTGGATGTTGGGCAAATCCGGTGGAAAATCTGTTGTTGAGAAGCTGAGATGGCGATACGATGCAAATGGGCAAAGGGCTGGAAGCTTGTAGCTGGGCAACAACGATAATATCAAGTCTACAAGTCAAGAAGCACCTCCCCATATTCCTTAAGCCAACAGAGAGAGTACCCGGAGGAGTCAGGATCTTGGGAAGCATGGAAGCAGGACAGGATGCAGACAACGAAGGCAAGATTTTTGTCGAGAAGGAGCAACAGATTTCTTTTTCTCCAAGGAAGAGGATAAGGATCGAAGATTTCTTTTCTTATCCTAGATGAGCCTGATTAATGACGATATCTACCGAGAAGGAAAGAGGATCTGCGGTGGTATTTAAAAGGAAGGAGATGTCATGGTTGGAAGGATCCTTGCCCTACAAGGATTCCAACTTAACCCTAAATTCATCGCCTATATATAGGGCAGACCATATCTTGTACTAAAACAAATTTTAGGGTTTTAGTCTGCAATTTTACTTCGAGAGAGTTTTTCATAGAGTTTTTAGACGGTTTTTCATAGCTTAGGACGTTGATTTTCATAGCTTAGTTCTGCAATTTACTTTTCAGTTTCGTATTTTAATTTTCTGCATTTAGTACGTAGTTGTTGGCGAGATGCCAAGACCTTAGTTGCTGACGTATGTTTTGAGCAGCAGCCGTTTCCAGATTTATTCAAGTATGTTTTCTTTTAATTGTTTTGTGCTTCCGTTTATGATTATGTCTAGCTAAATTTACTTGTTTGGGTTGGAGAAGATGATGTGATCTTAGTTACTCGTTCTAAACTCGTGAGATCTAATCGTGTGAGTTCGTTGCTTGATTTTATTCCCGAAACACTTAGGATTAAATTTAGACTTAATTGATATTGACATATGCTTGATCACCATCTAGATATTAAGATTAAGTCACGAACATGATTTGGGATTAAATTCGAGAGAGTCTCTCGTGCCCAAAAAGGTAGTAAGTGTTGGAGAGTAGTCGGTATCTAATACCCCTTGGCTATCTTAGGATCTTTTGTTCTTAATGCCTTTTGGGCAGCAGCGTTGCTAAAGTGTCTTCGTGACGTTGTTGATCGAAAGAAGCGATCTTGCCTTCTGGACAAGATCTGTAAAATTGAATAGATCTAGGCTTAGAGTATTTGAGTCGTGACTTCGTGACCATAGGGCTTAAATTAATCTTTGCTTAAAACCAAGTGATAAAGTCTTGTAATTGAATATTATTGCATCGATGAACGAGCAAGAGTAATAAGGATCACTGATTCGAATCCAATCCAAGCATCTTTTGTAATTTGATAATTTTCTTTGTTTAGTTACAGGATATTTAGACACATCTCGACCACAAGCCCCTGTATTGAGTACCACCTGAAGAATAGACTACGCCGGTTCCCTAGGGTTCGACCCCACTTGCCATAGCTACGCCTTGTTGGACAAGAGGAGAAATTTATTTGCGCAAAGTGTGAAACAACACCTTCGTCAAAAGTCCCCCGTAAAAAATTGTTGCACCAACCATCATCAAAACTAAGAGAAATTATAACCAACATAATTTTTTTTAACCAATTATTGTTTTTTGACAATAACTTTTCTACCTCTGCTGCGAGTTAAATTTACAGAAACCTAAACCAAGCAATATTGCAATTATTTGGCAGTAAATCAATTTCTTCTACCGAAAGGAAAAATGTAAAAAATGAAAAAGTATCAGCATACACCAAAAGATAGAATTTTTAGTGAGGAAATTAATATGAAAAAATTGATCAAAGTTACTTTGGACAGGTAATGGTTACATACTTATATTTTTCATGATTGATTCCTCGTTCTTCATCTTTTGATGAAAGTAGGAAACCTGAACTACGAAATCAAGAGATTATCTAAAGATTAACAATCATGTTATAGAAAGAACATACACCTTATAATATCTTAAGATTCTTCCCAATTGACCAATAGCCATTAGTACTCCTTTTTAGTTTTCAAAGTACTTAACCTATGAAGTTGACGACGACGTCTGCAACATAAATGAAAAGATAGAATCCCATAACTACATCATTTTTTAGCATTCACCAAAAAATAAAAGTGAAAATTGAGGAAAAAAATACTTGACTACCATTCAAATGCTACCTGAAATTGTGTTGCGTCTCATGGGAAGAAACCGTAATATATAATTATTGATCAATAAACTCGCAACCATGCAAGGAGGCATCGGATTCCCCTCTGCGAGCCGCACAACGTCATTGCAGCTGAAGTAAACGACCACATGCCTCATGTTCGTGTAGATGACCCTTTTTCTGAGTGTATACAATGTTCTGCTAGAGAGACATATATAAGCAGTTTGATATTTTCAGAAGTCGGAAATTACACAGAACAAACTAAAGCTATTGAAAACATAATGATCATTCTTCACCATATCCTTGATCATTCTTTTCTCGAGAAAAGCATATACATGAAGTAATACCAAAAACTATAATATCAATGCAGGAACATGAAGTAACAACAAAGGTTGAAGATTTATTTTTTGGATATTGTGGAAGGAAGATGGATTCAAATATAGTTTCACTATTTGATAAACGAAAAATGATAAGTTGCTGCGTTTGAGAGAGAAATGATGAAATTTAGAGAATTGGGAGTTTTGTTGTCCCATAATTACGGTCATGATTACTAATGGTAAGTTTTTTTTTAGATAATGGTCAGTTATTAATCCCTAAATGCGGGGATTTGAAAAGTGATAAGTCACGTTTATTATTTGAAATAATTCGCATAGAGAAAGATAAGTCTGTTAAGTCACGTTGTATTTATCAGATACTCCATATTAATTGCGGAAAGTCATGGATACGAAGAAAACTGTACATTTAAAATTTGCCGGTAAAAAGTTTACGTTAGAACTCTATTTTTATATATTAATAGATTTTTGAAGTTGTATTGTGTTTATTATGTTTTTTAGTTACGCTTAATAGTTAATTTAACAAATAAGATAATGTGGTACGTGTATGACTTCGTTTCTACAAAACAACGATGGTATGGTTAAAAAAAAGCATAGAATGAAAGAGGGTTGAATGAAATAATGTGTGTGGAGAAAAAAAAATGTACCGATGGGTTTTTTAAGTGTACCAATGGATTTTTTTTGTGTACCGTAAAACCACGAGTGGTACAGTAAAACCACGAGCGGTACAATATTTTTCTCTTCGATACCATCATTAAAAATAAATTTCAACTCACCTATAATAACTTTGCAAAATAAATACCTTCTCCTATGTGATTTCTCTAGCAAACGTGAGTGATATTTAGTTGTTTTTGTAGTATTGTGATTCTCTCTCTTTCATTTTTTTTTTCTTTTCTGAAGTGTAATTTCATATATAGACTGAATAATCAATGAAACTAAATAGTTGTACCGATAAGATTCTACGCGTGCATTGATACTATTTAATTTAGTACATTGGCATGCATGACAAAGTTTAATAAAAGGCTTAATGTGAATTATGCATGAAAATAAAATAGAGAACGTGAATATGTTACATTACACAGCTTGTGGAATTATTTTTGTCCTCATTCATAAAGCAAGTCAACAATAATTTGTCAAACTCATTTGTACAATGATCGCACACGGAAATTAATGCATGAATTTGATAATTAACCTATTTTTAAAACAACCGAAAAGTACAAAAGGTATGAGTAGTTATGGCTTATATGTGCCACCAAAAGTGGGTATGGGTGGTACACACTATCTTCATACTGGATAGTTGTGAGTATTCTCACTTTATTAAATATATCCGGGTCGATTCGATATATAACGAATTTGGAAAATCAGAACCGAAACTGACCCGAACCATTTTCGGTCCTAAGTTTTCTACCCGCCCGGACCGTAAAGGCTTAAAAACTGGACCGATCAGCGAACATGTCGGTTTGACAGGTACGGGACGTGTCTGCTCAACCTTAGACAATATATAATAATAAACCTTAAAATAAAATAAATGACTCTAATAATTGTTTTACATTTTTTATTTTTATCTCTAATGATTTTCCTAGAAATAATTGTGACATTAATTTTATTAGATTTTAAAATATCATATAAATTAATTAACAAAATTGGTTTCCAATTAATAGAATTGATCATCGTAATCTCATTTCATTAATTACTTGCGAGTGAGATGATTAATGTTCCGATAAAATAACAAACATTGTTGTTCAATTAGTGGAATTGATCGTTGTAATCCCATATCATTGATTGCTTGTGAGTGACGTGATTAGTGTTTCGACAAATTAAAAAAGTTGGTGTTCAATTAGTGTAAATAATCATCATAATTTCAATTTTGTTGATTACGTTTGAGTGAGATGATTAGTATTTCGATAAATTAACATGAATTAACAAATCGGTGTTCAATTACTTGAGCTAATTATGAGTGATACAATTGATTTTTCGATAAATTAACACCAATTATAGAAAACAATGTTCAATTAGAACAAATCAACGTAATCTTAATTCGTTGGTTACTTGTGAGTGAGATGGTTACAGTTTCGATAGATTAACACAAACTAATAGAAAATAATGTACAATTAGTGGAACTAATCATAGTAATCTCAATTCGTCGATTATTTGTGAGTGAAATTATTGGTGTTTCGATAAATTAACACATATTATAGAAAACAATGTTTAGTTAGTGAAACTAATCGTCGTAATCCCAATTCATCAATTACTTGTGAGTAAGATAACTACTTGTTTCAATAAATTAACAAAAAGTTAGTGGAATTAATCATTATAATCCTAATTCGCTGATTACTTTTGAGTGAGATTATAAGTATTTCGATAAATCAACACGGATTTACAAAATCGATGTTCAATTAGTGGAACTAATCATGGTAATATCAATTCGTTGATTACTTATGATTGAGATAATTAGTTTTTCGATAAATTAACACACATTATAGAAAACAATGTTCAATTAGTGGAACTAATCGACGTAATCTCAATTCGTTGGTTTCTTGTGAGTGAGATGGTTACAATTTCAATAAATTAACACAAAATTAACATAAAAATAATGCACAATTAGTTGAATTAATCTCAGTTCGTCGATTATTTCTGAGTGAAATTATTGGTGTTTCGATAAATTAACACAAATTATAGAAAATTATGTTCAGTTAGTGGAACTAATCGTCATTTTAATCCCAATTCGTCAATTACTCGTGAGTGAGATAATTAATGTTTCGATAAATTAAAATAAATTAACAAAAATCAGCGGTTCGTTAGTGGAATTAATCATTATAATCCCAATTCGTTGATTACTTGTGAGTATTATGATTATTATTTCGACAAAGTAACAACAAAATTAGTGCTCAAATAATGGAATTGATCGTCATAAGTATAATTGTACGAGACTAATTAGTAATTAATTGAGCTCCAAATGCATCAATCAGATTATATTAGAATTAATTTGTGACCAATTGAGCTGAAATTTTATGAATCAAATTATGTGTGAATCAATTAGTGACCACATATTGAATTGATCGAACAACAGAAACTCAATTTGTGACCAGTTAAGCTTTAATTGATCAATTGGATGATATGAGACTCAATTGATCGATCTTAAAGCACCTAAATAATAAAATTTAAAAAATTAACAAAATTGACATGCGACCAACGCAAACTATATATTTTTATTTGAAATTTCACATCCATAAGATGCCACCACTATAAACCCTAGTACTACCTCATACATGGAGGCAGCAAAGTTGAGACTTGAGCCCTTTCGACTACGAATAACGACGATGATTTTGGAATTAATTCCGAAAAGAAAAAAATACTACACAAAAGTCATATGATCAACAAACTCATCGGTACAATGAGATGAATTAAAATATAAAAATAAACAATTGTACAATAAAAAATTGCTCAAATCATGCATAATAACACCATCAAATTATAAAATTAATAAATAAAAAACTCCGTCCTTTTATTATATAAAAAAGTTTGCCTTAATGCAATTTGATGTGTATTTCACAAATATTAAAAAAATAACTAGAATATTGGATTCATAGAAATTTAGTTTATCAAAATTGAGTTTTTTTAAATAAACAGACAAACAATTTTTTTTAAAGTGCACAAACAAATAAGTAATGAATGTAATTATAAAATATTTAAATTAAATTGTGCTATATTGTGTGCAGAATGATGAAATATAAAATATAATATTATAGCATAAATTTATAACTAAACAGATTGTTTTTATTAATAAATACTCGAATATAATATTACAAGAAATATCACTCACTAACTCCCACTTGCAAACAGTTCTAGAATAGTGTATTGCATGGACCTCGATATTCGGGCTGAACTATGGTTGTGTTAGAATTATTTCGTTTCATTTTCATTTACTTTTCTGATTACTATTTGAAATTGATACGTGACAGCAGATTAATCCATAGATACAATGCTTGGGTGCGTAGCCATCAGGCTCTCAGGGAAAGATAAAGGTTGAGAGAGTCTGTGAGACAGACAGAGAGATGATTAAAAACTCTTTTTCTTTATAATTTTGATGGGACATCCATTCTACTCTGTTTAGAGTTAAGTAATCAAGCATGATATAAAGCATAAGTTAAATATATAATAAGAATTATAATTAAGATAAGAAAAGATGCCTTTTTTTGGATATATCTGTTCTTTTTGACCCACTTTTTTTTAAATGTTTATGAGCACACAATTATCTTCCACTTGTAATGGTTAAGGTGCCATAGGTTTTTTTGGATGTTTCTCGGCACACAATTATTCTCCATTTGTAAGATGCCATAATTTTTTTTCAAAGTTTCTGAGCACACAATTATCTTCCATTTGTAATAGTTAAGATCCATAATTGTGAATGTTATGTATGGTAAAAACTAATCTTTTAGCAATGGTTTTTCTTATCAAAATAAAAATACAACAAATTGTAATTGCTTAATCTATCTACACTATATAAAACAGTGTTTTTATAATATTTGATTGGACTATTAAATCTATAATATACTTATAATTTAAAGTATGCAGCTACATAAGTTTTTATTTTTATTTTTATTTTGTCGTATTGAAATTACAGATATCACACTTACCATAATGAATATTGAAATTGACTCTTTAGCCAATAATGCCTAAAGGCATCTACAAGCTATACGACCTGCAGGTTCCATTGACGATCATAAAATTAAAACTAGTCGAAATTGTCAGCTGCAGCAGAGACCATAATCGGACTTCTCACTCTATACTTGCCTGTTTCGTCCATCCAAATCACTGCACCTTCTCTATATGTAATCTCAGCATTGTACCGAATTGTAAGAGAATAGCTCTTCTTCTCGTTCTTCTTGTTAAACACCAAAGTTTGAGGATTAACTGTGGCCGTGGTGTTCACCGGTACTTCCAACTTTACCTTATACGTGGCTGCACCATTCCCTACATTCGTCACACTTCTTCTAAATCTGCGGGTTAAGGTCCTTCCAATGTCTGCAGCACGTATAAGAGCCACGAACGACGGATAATTGAGGTCGGAGGATGGATTCGAGCAGTTGTAGGTCGACCTTATGATCGTTTGAGTTTGGTAGGGAGTGAAGTTCATGGAGCACACCAGATTTACCAAGTCTTGTGGGGACGCGTCATAAACGAGGCCCGGATCAAGAGCCCTGTTGGGGTCAACATGACCTGATCCGATGCCTAGTGGTGAGGCAGTTATGTTTTCAAGGTCCCTAATGGGCTGGTTGGTGTTATCGAGAGGATTAGCAGTTGTCATCATCGCGGACTGGATTGCTGCGGGGCTCCAATCAGGATGTGCAGCTTTGAGAAGCGCCGCGATTCCAGAGATGTGAGGGCATGCCATTGATGTACCTGATAGAAGCGTGTAGTTGCTGGAAAGGTCGATGTTTCTGCCAATTTGTGCTGCCATGTTAAGAGGATTGAAGGCTGCCAAGATGAGCACTCCAGGTGCCATTATGTCAGGCTTCAAGATGCCCTCATAAGTTATCCCAGGACCTCTTGACGAGTCATCTGATAGGACCGGTACAGCTCTCGGCCCTCTTCCTAGAATTGTTTGTTGGAAATCGATGCTTGCTGTTGGGGATGCACTAGTTGATGCGTAATTGATCACATCTCGCCCTTCTGTTGGGCGGATTACAATTGTCGGCTGAGTAAACGAAGTAGATCGATAATTCCGGGCTTCTTCAGTGATGACGATAGTTGCTCGGAGATTAGAATCTGGTTGGTAGAGCATCACGCTACCAAGATCTGCATCTCCAGTGTTTAGATTGCATATCAAGATAGCGTTAGCAGGGGCTTCTCTTAGCAATTCGGGCGAGTTGCAAGGAGATGAGGTCTCGTTGTAAACGAGCTGCAAGTTTCTGACGGTGGCTCTTGCCGGAAACATAGTCCATCCTGTGATAATTTTGCCGTTGCCGAGAGTTAAAGTCCCCGCGAACCACCGATCAACGGTTCCTGATGCAACAACCACGGCCCACGGGATTCCATTAAATATAGTCCTAGATCCACCCGTTCCACGATTCCCAGCCGACAGACAAACCATTATTCCCTTCTCTCTCGCACCAAAACTAGCTATAGACAGAGGATTCTCATACAGATTAGTTTCACGATTACTTATAGAAACGGAGATTATATCGACTCCATCAGCCACGGCCTGGTCGATTCCAGCCAGCAAATCCGATGAAACGCCGCCGCCCCAGAGGACTTTGTACACCGCCAGCTTAGCTCGTGGAGCCATCCCTCTCGCTGTTCCGGGGGCGTAACCGAAGAACGAGACTCCCTCCACATAGTTTCCTGCAGCAATGGACGAGACATGGGTGCCGTGGCCATCATCGTCCCTTGCTGAATTTTTTAACCCACGGTCTGGATTTGATGCTCGATATCCTTGGTTGAAAAATCTGGCTCCGATGATTTTCTTGTTGCATAGTGATGAGTTGAATTCTTCACCGCCGTCGCAAATCCCCTTCCACCTTGAGGGGATCGCAGTCATTCCATCGTCTCTGAAGCTCGGACTCTCCGGCCAGATGCCGGAGTCGATGACGCCAATTATGACATTTTTTCCGTAGTGGGAAGCCGGCCAGAGTCCGGCAGCAGTGTTGAGGCCAAGGAATTTGGAGGAATGGGTGGTGTCTGGGGTGATGATACTATCCGGGTAGGCGGAAATGAAACCTGCTGAATTCTTCAAGGCTTCCACTTCATCTGCTGTCATCACTGCTGTGAATCCATGGAAGGCATTGTCGTAGGTGTAGATGAGCTTCGACTCGGATTTGTCGGCGTCAACGGAAGCTTGAGCCACTGATTTTGATGATTTAACAAGGGAAGAATACCAAAAATGGTGAGTGGAAAATGCCTTGGGCATGGAGGATTTGTCCATGTGGACAATGTATGTGGATCTTTGTGATGAAACATGATGAAGCAGCAGACAAAGTGAGAGCAGAAGCAGCACAACTGTATTTGGAAGCTCCATTTTGTTTTGATGGAGAGATGAGTTAAATACTAGTATTATATAGAGTGCTATTCCGATCTCGAAGTTGCATTCCTTTAAAGACAGCAGTATTTGTCAACTTTTGACTGTCTTTGTTCAGATTATTTATCATTTATCATACGATATATTCTTCGAAAGTAGCTGTCATTGCTAAATTATTGTCGTTTAGGGATTTCCACAATTGATGTTCGAAATTGAGAAATGTTTATTTACGAATAAATTTCGTTGTTATCTTCAAGCCAGGAGACTTAATTGGCAGCAACGTGGTCTAAAGATCTACTTCTTAGATCTTAATACTTAAATATTTAATTTCTCCAATCAGCTACATCTTTAGTGAAAAAAAAAAGAGAGAGATTTACATCTATTTCTTAATAAGGATCATTCATACTCATAAAGCGCATGCTTGCCATGATACTAAATTTCATTGAAATACAAGCGAATGAATAATTAATGATACAGTATGGATGCTTATGTAAAAACGACAAGATTAAACGAAGTTTGAGGAACATTAATTTAGTGTAAAACATTGTTTTAACTTTGATAAAGAATCTTTCAGTAGGGTGGATAAGTTTTTGCTTTCCAGATATATGCAGGAAGAGGATTAAGGTAGTGAGCTCATACATTTATAGGAACCAAAAGAAGTCAAGATCAGTACATATTTGAACATCTCGATGATTCGATAATCATTGATACTAAATGAAACTAACTAATCAAACAGCCTTTCACCTCTTAGGCCATTGTGCGGAGGCAACTGAATTTTCACTAAAGCAAGCCCATCAAAAAGACATGCTAACATTGTTACCTCATCACTCCTTCCACATATCAGCAAACTCGTCGACTTCCAGGGGATTTTCAAGCTCATGCATCTTCTTCCTGGTCTTGGCTTTAACCTTCTTTGCATATTTTCCAGCCTTCTTCCTTTTCTCCATAGAGCGAATCTGGTGTCAAATATAAGGGTAAAAATAATTAAAAATTTATTTAACGGATTTATTGTGATATAGAATTTGACCATCCATGTGAAACAATATTTTCGCCTTTAGCAGCACAAGAAAAGGGAAAATGAGATAGAACTTGAAATTGTAAGGCAAAACCATGGATAAATACTACAAGAACTAACCGTGTTGGGTGAAACATAAAATGGATTTTCGTACAATGTTGGCCCGCCAAAGCTGCCACTAAATATCTTAATTGGGTTTAAACAGAACCTTGGACCAACCTGCACAAAAAATATGTTGATCCAAACATTTTGAATGTAAACAGTAGGTTAGTAGATGTGGTGTTCCTTGACAAACCTCAACCAGCGTCATATTTTCCAAGTCTCCACGGTCTAACTTTTGTGCTGTACCAGTATGGCCAGATGATATCTGCTTCAGAAAAATGAAGATGTTAACATACATTATTCTCACGGTAAAATACTAATAACCAAGGACATGGAGGTTGGCTGCAATAAGCACTAAGAGTAATACAATTGTAATTAAACGCAGCTAGCCTCTTCGGATGCATCATCATTTTTAGTCTCTTCAATGACTTATGCTTATCATTTTCATGTTATAAAGATTCAATGATTTACTTATACATCACAAACCTGGTAATTCCGGAACCAAATGTGGTCATCGGCAATTGAGAAGACAAATACATGGTCATGGTATGGTTTAGATTTCCTATGATCCTTTGGTGTGCCAAATATCTGAATAACAGAAAGCAGGATGCAGAAATTTGAAACCATAAATCAATATAGATAGTAAGAAACTCATGACAATTGACAACAAGCAAATCAAAATATGGAAAAGCAAGATAGATACATTAAAACATTTCAGCAATTTTAGTGCTAGAATATGCACAACTCCTTAACAGAATAACATCTGTGCTCCTTCAACAAAGTGTATCACATTTTTATCAAGACACTGACAGCTGTTTATCCACTCAAGACATTGACACAAGCTTTTAAGCTAGTTTTCTCATTCCATGTCTAATTCTGCATATCCACAAAAAACGACAAGACATGCATAAACAAGGTCGTGCTTACAGAAAGACATACCTGAGTAATCATCTCCTTCAGAAGCTTCCAATGAGGGCTTTTATCAAAGCTGGATGAAAAAGTTAGGATTGGACGCGAGCCCTTAAGATGATTTCCAGTAAGTTTCAGTTCCTCCATTGTGTGCACTTCAGACATATACACAGAATAAACATAATTATGACCCATCTCAAATGCAGAGGGAATGTTTCTGGGGCATCGAGAGAGTTGAATATCTAAAACTCACGACGACTAGAACTGGTCATACCTGCATTAACCAAAAACTTGACAGACGGGCCATTGGGGCACTTGGCCATCCATAGGTACAGGTCTTTGCCTTTCCTACACTGCATAGAGCACACATTTCAGACACATTAGAATTGATGTTTCTATCAACACAACACTAGTTCAAGATAAATTCAGAAATTCGGTAAAATTCAGAAATTCGGTACCTCGAAAAACAAGCAAGACGAGCAGCTCTTAAGCTCGACAAGCTCGTTCAGAGCTGTGCCTTTGCTATCCTTCGACTCGACCTTGTTATCTTTCTTACAATGAGGCAATAAATCAACCAAGTTCAACATCAAATGCCGATACCTAAAATCCCCCATTCAATAAATCCAACGGAAAAAGCAATCACGTAAAAACATAATACTAGCTAACTGAATTCGCAGAAGTAACACCAAAATTAGCAAGCCCAAATCATCAAATACTGCAGATAATGAAAATAAACCTGAAACTAATGCGGCGAGAACAAGTAACCAAAACTTTTTCTTTATTCCGATAAAAGGGAGTATCATTCTCCTTCTCCGACTCCTTTTTGTCTTCAGGACTGGTTTTAAATCCGAAAAGCGTTCTTTCCGGCCGTTCCGGTGCGATTTCTTCCTTCTTCTCAGTCTCTGCCGCCTTGGTCTCGCTGTGCTTTCGTTTCTTCCCCATTCGATTTAATTCAAACCCAAATGATTAAGCAGAAATTTACAAAATTTCAGGTTAAACCACCCTAAACCCTAGCAGGAAAGAGGGATTTTGTAATTTCGAAACTAATAGCAAAAACGGCCCAAATTAGTTTTGTACAAAACGCAAAATCTTCTCTTTCATTTTATAATTTTTGTTCGGAAGAGATTATGAGATTTGCTAATTTTTTGCTAACATAAGCTTAAAAAACGAAAGAAAAAAAAAATCTTAATCTTTCCAATGTTCCATAAAAAAAAAAATGTTTTAGTGCAAAAATATTTGAACCTCCAAATTAAAGATGCAGTTAATCCTCAAATTCAAGGCCTAGAAACAACCATCCAATTAAATTGATATTTTCATTTTGGGTGATTTCATGCATAGCACCTATTTTTTCCAACTACAATCCCTAATTTATATAAAAAAAATTTACAATTAATTTGAAATTTTGTAGTTAGGAGTAATATATAAGTATAGTTAATTATTTTAAAATTAAGGTAATATAATATTTTAAACTCCAACTTATAGTAATAAATGCTTATTAGAATTTTAGTATATAATAATCATTTTTATTTTTACAATAAATACTATTTAAAATAGTAAATTAATAGTAAGACACGAAAAATTGTGGATAGAATATTTGATCCCTTATTGTAATCACTTATCCCAGCATCATTATTTCCTAACATTAAAAGGTTCAAGAATTAAACAAGAATACTACCCCGATCAAGTGAAGTAGTTTTTTAGATGAAAGAAAATTGATACCAACAATTATTTTAGATTGAAATAACAACTAAAAGACTAGAGAAACATGCGAATCTGCTAAGATAATTTGTTAGACAAGTCTAAATGACTCAAGTCTACTACTTAAGGCTCAGAAAACTAAAGTCCGGTCCATGATCCCTTCAGATATCGAGCCTTGAACCAAGATAGTTTGATGCATGTGAATTAATTATAATCATGAAATTAAAACTAGTTGAAATTGTCGGCCGCAGCAGAGACCATAATCGGACTTCTAACTCTGTATTTGCCAGTTTGGTCGATCCAAGTCACTGCACCACTTCTATGTTGGATCTGTATATCAGCCTTGTACTGAACCGTAAGAGAATAGCTCAGCTTCTCGTTTCTCTCACGAAACACCAAAGTTTGAGGCTGAACTACCACTACTGTGTTCACTGGCTTTTCCACCATCACATTATACGTGGCCGCACCATCCCCTACATTCGTCACACTTCTTCGGAATGTGCGGGTTAACGTCCTTCCGATGTCTGCTGCACGAATCGGAGCCACGAACGATGGATAATTCAGGTCAGAGGATGAATTCGAGCAGCTGTGGCTTGATCTTATGATTGTTTGTCGTTGCTGGGGAGTGAAGTTCATGGAGCACACTAGATTTACCAAGTCTTGTACGGACGCATCATAGACGAGGCCCGGATGGAGCGCCCGGTTCGGATCAACATGACCCGACCCGATGCCCAGTGGCAAGGCCACTCTACCGTCCTGTTCCTTAATGGGTTGGTTGGTGTTGTCGAGAGGATTCGCAGTCGTCATCATTGCGGATTGGATTGCTGCAGGGCTCCAATCAGGGTGTGCGGCTTTCAGAAGCGCCGCCACTCCGGAGATATGAGGGCATGCCATTGATGTCCCCGACAACAGATTGTAGTCGCTTGAAAGGTCGATGTTTCTGCCAACTGTTGATGTTGAAATTTGAGGGTTGAAGGCTGCTAATATCAACACTCCCGGTGCCATTAAGTCGGGCTTCAAGATGCCCTCGTAACTTAGTCCAGGACCTCTGGATGAGATAACTGATACAGCCGGAGCAGCTCTCGCCTCATTTCCGATAATTGTTTGCAGGAAATCGATGCTGGCTGTTGGGCCTGTACTGCTGGATGCGTAATTGGCCACTTCTCGTGCTTCAGCTCTGCTAATTACAACTCCGGGGAAAGGAAACGTGGTGAGATGGAGTATGGTGGGATCTTCAGCTATGACTATTGCTGCTCGGACGTTGGAATTAGATAGGCTTCCCATCACTGTATCAAAATCTGTATTTCCGATTGTGATATCGCATACGATGATGCTGTTTTGCGGGGCTCGTGCCACTTCATTTGAGGTGCAACCTGATAGCATTTGGTCGTAAACGAGTGGCAAGTTTGTGGCAGTGGCTCTTGCCGGAAACGTAGTCCATCCTGTGAGAGTTTTTCCGTTGCCGAGAGTTAAAGTCCCGGCGAACCACCGATCAACCGTCCCTGCTGCCACAATTACAGCCCACGGGATTCCTGATCTTATCGTCCTAACACCGGGACCGCGATTTCCTGCCGACAAACACACCACGATTCCTTTCTCTCTGGCTCCGAAGCTAGCTATTGAGAGAGGGTTCTCATACAGATTAATATGTTGAGAACTTACAGAAATGGAGAGTATGTCGACTCCATCAGCCACGGCCTGATCTATCCCTGCTAATAAATCAGACGCTACGCCGGCTCCGCCCCACAGGCTCTTGTACACCGCCAGCCTAGCATGCGGAGCCACCCCTCTAGCAGTTCCGGGGGCATAACCGAAGAAGGAAACGCCGTCGACGAAGTTTCCCGCAGCAATGGACGAGACGTGGCTGCCGTGACCGTCGTCGTCCCTCGCAGTGTTTGACACTGGAAAATTCGGATCGGCTGCTCGCATACCTTGGTTGAAGTATCTGGCTCCGATGATTTTTCTGTTGCATGACGATGAGTTGAAGTGTTGGCCGCCGCTGCAAGTTCCTTTCCACCTTGCCGAGACATGAGTCATGCCGTGATCGTTAAAGCTGGGACTCTCGGGCCAAATGCCGGTGTCGATGACGCCGATGATGACATCTTTGCCGTAGTGAGATGCCGGCCATATTCCGGAAGCTTTATTGAGGGAGAGGAATTCAGGGGTGTGGGTAGTGTCTGGCGTGACGACGTCATCGGGGTAAGCCGACATGAATCCTGGTAACTTGTATAGTAATTTCGCTTCATCTGCCGTCATGGATACGCTGAAACCATGGAAAGCATGGTCGTAAACGTAGAGAAGCTTCGGGTCGGGTTTGGTGCTGTCGAGTGAAGCTTGCCTAACAGAAGTAAGAATGGAAGAATACCAAAAATGGTGAGTGGAGAAGGCCTTAGGCATGGAGAGTTTATCCATATGGACAATGTATGTGGATCTTTTCTGTGCTGAAGCATGGTCAGCCAAGACGAAACATAGCAGCAGAAACAGAGCCACTGCATTCGGAAGCTCCATTTTTTTTTTTTTCTCACTCTAGATTATATATAATGTAATCGGTATATTTAACGCTATGAGATAAGATATGGTTTTGATAGATTTAGTTGGTATTTGGGTTATGGGAAGTTTTGGAAGTTACAAACAATTTATAAACGTTTGGCTTTGCTCTAAGATTAAAATAATAAGGGTCTATAGTTATATTATTATACTTTTAATTTGACATTCGTAATTAATTAAAACTCTGTTTGCAAGAATTAATTTTCAAAAGGAAGATCCACACAGTACGCAATATATCCGGATCGTCTTTACTGCAAGTAGGACAAAATTAACATGTACCGCAGCAGCCTCTGCTGGGCTTCAAACGGTTAAGTTACATGCATGCAGAAATTTAAATAGTGCACCACTAATTATTCTTTTAGTGCAGTTGTAATTCCATTGTTTCATTCTTCTTTTAGTTGATTTATTTTCTTATCCTTCAGTTTGTCTCCAGTGGCGGAGCTAGGATTTTATATGTGGGGTGCGACAAATAATTACATAAACATAAACGTAAAAAATACTCTTCCGTCCCATTATAAATGGCACGTTACTTTTGATTTTTTTTTTTAATTTAGGTGTCTCACTCATCATTTCTTAGAGTTAAAAATTTTTTGTTGCCACTAACTTTGGGTGACTGGCAAATATAGGTCATAATTTTTCGGGCTTGCAAGAAAAGGACAGTAAGTTTTTTGAGTTGCAAAAACAGGACACAAAGATTTGAAAATTGTGAATTAAAAGCCCGAAAACATATTACTCACTTGCTCTTGATCCAATATTCAAATACATTTTTAAAATAAAATAAATTATAAATACTCAAGGTTATTTTCTACCATAGCATTCAGCTTAATGATCCACGCTTTCAAAATGGTATCAGAGCCTTAGGTTTATCTGGGAATTATATTTTATTTATTGCTTTAAGTATTATCCTAACGGAGGAGACATCAAGAAAACATGGATCCGGACAATTGTCCGAGATGCGAGTGTTACAGGAATTATCTCCAAGATCTGGAGATAAAAAGAGAAAGAAACCAGATGTTAAGGACATTCTAGAGAGAATTGTTCAACTCCCGAGTCGTACAAGAAAGAAGGCTTGAATACATGGAGCCTTTCATTCAAGAAATTGAGGCAAGGGTGAGATTTGATGCAAATCTAAGCACCCTCCAGTTCGAAGTGATAAACACCATGAGGAGAAGCCATCAGAACAATCATATCTGATGGATCTAGAAGGATGTCCAAGGTGTGGACATTTCCAGGAACGTCTTCAAATTTTGGAGAAAAGAAGGATGAGACACCAGAGTGTTCTAACACACTGGAGAAATATGTTGAATCTCTTAGTTCAACATAACCAGGAGCAAGAAGTAATTGATTCCTGCCTCCAAGGAATCAAAATAAAAGAAGATCTTCTCCATAGATGTATCTGTCTTGAATGGATAGAATATGCTATGAGAAGAGACCATTGGAGCCATTTGGGAGTAAATTGGAATTAGCTCTGATGGAACCAAAGAAAGATAAAGGAGTATCATCAACTCTTTTATATCAAGAAATTACTCCAGATTCATCCAAGATATCGGAGGATCTGAGAGAAATACAGAAAACAGTACAACATTATGGTGATAGTCTGTATGGTGTACCACGCGATCTTTACAAGATTGCTATGAAACATGATGAAATTTATCATATCCTGAAGGAGATCCAATCACGGATCGAAAAACTGGAGCAACAACCTTGTTCCAGTCAAAGGAGGAATCATTTTGGTAATGAACCTACTTATCCATTTCCAGTGGGAGAAACCAAGAAGGATCCAAACATGGAGGCCTTGATAAGAATGATTCGAGAAAAGAAAAAATGAATAATCTCGAAAAAATCAATCTTGACGACCTCCAGGAGTTAGCAGAATCTTTTGCTAACATGGCGATGGTTGATTTAAAAATGAACCAGAATGTGGTCCAAAACCCACAATCGGTGAATCAACTTCCACAAGGATTTTCAAAATGCACCCGGAGCCATTAATGTTTTCCAGAATTTTCAGACTGGAGTGAGGTATGATCAATATACCCCAAATGATGCATATATGGCAGCAAGAAGGACAAGGGCAAGAAGGCCACAACCAAAGGTGCATGATACACCTTATGGTAAGGCAACCCTGGATCCAATTCATCCCTACGGAGTGATGCTCGATCTCGATGAAGTAAATTTCAAAGATCGAGAATCTGTAATTGATGAGTGGACGTCAGCCTTGAGAATTGCGGCAGCAACTCTCGATTTAAACAAGGAAGGATTCGTGAGAATCCTCGAAATGAGCCTTGCAGGAATTGCCAAGATTGCTTGGGAATTCTTTCCTCTAGATATCAAGAATGCATGTTTTGAAAGTGAAAACTTCACTGAACATGTTCAGAATATGGCAACGATATTTAAAAGCCATTTTCTGGGAGAAGGATCTTTCGAAGGATTTGATCAAGAAAAGAGAAAGAAATACTTGATGGCATTGTATAATCTAAGACTTGCAGTCTTGGATCAACAATCGCTTAACAAGTTTCTTCAGCTCTTTACTCTTTATCAACATCAATCTAAAGTTGATGATAGAGGTCCATGGAAGGAGATGTTAATTCGGGATTACGAACCGGGAGATCCTGAAAATGTCGCGAGAAGGATGTCATATGTACATGGAAAGCTCTCAGAGTGGTGTCAACAAGCAACAGCTCTGAGGAACATGAAGAAACTGAGAAGAATTAACAAATACGCTCCTCTAAATTGTGATGATAATGATCTGCCAACGATCATTAGAGGAGAACCACCAAGGCTGAAAAGAAGCAAGAAAAACAAGTTTCAGCCTTACCATAAAGGTGGAGATCCAAAAAGAAATTCTTGGAAACCAAGAACCAAATGGTCAAGACGGAAGGCTAGATCTTACAAATCAGGCCAAAGTAGTGGACTATCAAGGAATAGGTATCCTTTCCGAGGAGATAATAAATCCCAAGGAAGGACACCTGCTAAGAAAACTTTCAGTAGAACTCACACTAGAGTTAATGAAAGTTTCAAGGATTGCAACTGTTGGACGTGCGGTGCAAAGGGACAAATTTCTACCAATTGCCCTGACAACGAGAGAAGAGATATCAACAAATTTAAATTCACTCCGGATATCGAAGATGCCGTCTACTACCAAGAACTGATAAAAGTATATCAGTTCGAAGATATACCCTCGGATGAGAGTATATATGAACAAGAAGAAGTCTTCAGCGAAGAAGATTCAGAATGGTCTGATGAAACTAGATCATAGTCAGACTGATCCAGAGATTGTTCATCAAGAGAAAGAGGACAGGACGGGATTCTCCAGTCACACAACTCTCTCTCAAAATCTGATTGACAAGATTATGAAGAAAAGTCTGAATATACAAAAGTATCAAGACTTTTCAGCAAATAACATAGATCAAGTTTTGAGGAACTTTAGTCTAAGGAGCATGAAACAATAAATCATCTATGGAATTACTAGACGAGAAATGTCGCTTCCTATTGAGCTTACAAGGAATCAAGTAAAGATGCAGTTGATTCCAGCTAGTGACATCAGGGAAGATCTATCAAAGATGAAGCCCGAAGTCACTAAAAAGATGAACTGAATCCATATT
The DNA here is from genome assembly GCA_031470985.1 of Agastache rugosa. Classification (NCBI taxonomy): domain Eukaryota; kingdom Viridiplantae; phylum Streptophyta; class Magnoliopsida; order Lamiales; family Lamiaceae; genus Agastache; species Agastache rugosa. The sequence goes on along the minus strand of CM062601.1, from coordinate 6,457,543 downwards.
GGAGCAATCGAGTTGATGTTAAAATCAGCTCTCTTTATAGGAGTACATGCACCGATTGATATCGTAATTTGCGATAAAAAAGTTAAAAACCTAAAGGATTCCGTATTAGGAACAATTGGGGGAGATCTTTGTGTAGGACAAGTTGTGGAAATCATCTATCCAAAGATTGCCTACAATCTTAATGATACCCATTTCAGCAAAGCCCTGATGCTTTATCAGGACTTTAAACGCAAGGATCTATTGGAGGAATGATCCATTACTTATCAGGTATCATATGCTCTTTCCAACTCAAATCACACTGAGTTATTTCTGGGAAAGAAGTTCATTGAGATACCAGATATCTTCAACAAGGTGACAACAGCTGTTTGTCCCGATAGAGTGGAAATTGCTCGATTAAGAAACATTGATATTCAAATCCGAGATAAAGAAGTCATGAGACACGATCAAAGTCTCACGATAACTTCAGGAAGATTATCCTTCCAAGGAGACAGAATTATGTCTTTGCCATATGGGAGGAGTCGGAGTCTCATTCGAGAAGCTCAATCTCAAACATCTCAGAGTAACAAAGTTCCAGTGAATCTGAAATGTCCTGAGGAGTGGAGAGAAGTGATAGTGAAATTCGACACTACAAGGTGGAAAACCAACTTCCCTTGTAATGTTCTTTACTATCTACAGTAGCCGGAGAATAATCATTACAAAGGTGCCCTGGAGATTGGGGAAAAAGTGATGGAGATCAAGGGCAGAGCTGGAAGGGAAGCAGTCTTGCTATACGGTTTGGATTTTCTTGAGGATCACAAACCTTGGGCAAATAAAGAAGATGGAATGGAAATCACGATTAATGGGAAAAAACTATTAATCGAATGATAAGTCCATTCTCCATATACATCTCTATAGGGATGTTATATGAAAAATATAAAGCAAAATATTTTGCTGCTTATATTGATTCAGGTGCAGGAATTTGTACTGCAAAACGAGGAGTCTTCCCAGCAGAGGTAGAAGATGATCTACCCCGAATAGTAGGAAGAGATTTTTCAAAGAAAATTCTGCTCCTAGCTAAAGGAGTAAAAGAGACGGAAATTCTAATTGGCGGAGCCAGAAGTACACCTTGGTATAAGGTTAAAACTCCACCAATTTATTTCCATGATACAGGTGCAGATATTCTGTTAGGAAACAATTTCCTACAGATGTTCAAGAGATACATGCAGGATAATGAAAGAAGGCAATTGGTGTTCACAACCATTTGCGATCACAAAATCATTGTCCAGAGGTTCAAGGGGGCTTTTAATCGCCATATACCATTGAGTTTTCGCATCAAACGTGGTGATGAAGGAAAATTTCGACACCCAAAAATGAATGATCAAAGGAGATTCAGCAAAGCAGTGCTAAGCTGTATTAGGAAAGAGGATCTTAAAGATGAAGAGATCCAGATCCTCAAAGCATCTTTAATATCTCATCAAGATATTAAGGAAGAAATACAAGTGTCCCTAGAAGATGTCAAAAGAAAAATCAAAATGAATTACAATGAGAATCCTTTGGCATGGTGGGATAGAAACAAGCTCAAAGCAACCTTGAAGGTGAAGCCAGAAAAAGAGTATGAGTTTGTTAGATACAGACCAATCCTGATGAACCTCAAAGATCAACAGGAGATGAAGGAGATAATCAAGGAACACCTTGATTTAAAGTTGATCGAACCAGGGAACTCGCCTTACAGCAGTCCTGGATTTCTGGTAAGGAATCATGGTGAGATCAAACGAGATAAACCCAGATTAGTTATTAATTACAAAGGAATTAATGATATTCTGGAGTTTGATGGATATTTTATCCCTAGTAGGGAACACCTTATTAACTGCATTAGAAATGCTAAGGTATTCTCTAAGTTTGATTGCAAGTCAGGTTACTACCAGATTCGCATGGAGGAAGGAAGTAAGAAGTTTACAGCCTTCTCTACTACACAAGGGCATTATGTTTGGAAAGTAATGTCAATGGGGTTGGCTAATGCGCCCCAAATATTTCAGAGGAATATGGATAATCTGTTCAAAGATTATTTTTCTTTTATGTTTGTCTATATTGATGACATTTTAATTGCATCAAAAAATATAGAGGAACATATCAAACATCTTGAAATCTTTGCAGATGTTTGTTATAAAGAAGGTTTAGTACTGTCTGAAAAGAAGGCAGTCGTTGCAACTTGGAAAATAGAATTTCTAGGTATCGAGATCGATGAAGCAGGAATTATTCTACAGGGCCATATTGTTCAGAAGGTCCAGAATTTTCCTGAAGATCTGAAAGAAAATAAACAACTTCAAAGCTTTTTAGGAGTTGTTAATTTTGCGGGACCATTCATTAAGAATCTCGCAAAACACATAAAAGTTTTCAGTACTTTACTGAAAAATGATGTTCCGTTCATCTGGACGGAAGAACATCGACAGGGAGTGAAAGAGTTAAAAGAGGTTTGCAGAAATCTCCCAAAACTCTCGATACCGCAGGACGAAGACGACTTAGTCCTATATACAAATGCAAGTGATTATTGGTGAGCAGCAGTCTTAACCAAGATCACTCCTAATGGAGAAGAACCCTGCAGATACTGTAGTGGCTTATTCTCAGAAGATGAGGCCGTGCGATGGCACATCAACGAGAAATTATTCTTTGGAGTTTGAAAGACGTTTAAAAAATGGCCTTTATTTTTATTAGCAAAGAAATTTACTTTGAAAGTCGATAACACACAGGTTAAGGCTTTCTTAAGAAACAAGATGGAATCTAAGCCTAAAAAGGCTAGATTAATTAGATGACAAGCTAAATGACAATATTATATTTTTGATATTGTCATTGTGAAATCTCATGAAAATGTTCTTGAAGATTTCTTAACAAGAGATGGAGCAAACTGATGTGAACTCCATTTTACTGGTCCATAGAGATGTTAACGGGAGAGTGGGACGAGTGCGTTCTGAATGCTGAACAAGCAGGAAGATTGCAGACTCTCGATAAGATGAAAGTCACCGAGAGAATACGAGCTTGCATACGGTCTCAGGGTCAACTCTGGGCTGCATGCCAAACACCAATTCTTCGGGTGGCCAAAGATCTTTTGGTAAAAGAAGAGTTTCGAGTACAGGGCTTTAAACCTGTAGCAGAGGATTCAAATACCTCTTGCCCAAGTTCTAAGGTGGTGGTATCTTCGGGACCATTGCCCCAAGAAAAAGATGATATTCAGGGATCACACTCTGAAACATTATGTCAACCCAGCACCTCTGGGGAAAAAGAGGGAGAGATTAATCTAAGGCCAATGACTGACACTTCTAAGATTAATACTGATAAGATTGAAGTTTCTTCTTCTTGGCAGATATATCAAGCTAGCTGGGAGAAGCTCATTACAAGGACTGGAATAAATCCAGAAAAAATAAGGGTTGATGTTTCAGGGAAATATCCTCGGGTGTGGATGATGCCAAATTCAGATCCACACGAAGTGAAAAGATGGTATGAATTTGGAGCACTTGCTTCGGTTTATACCATATCTCAATCATTCGCTGAAATCAAGAATCTACCTAAATGGATTCAAGAAGCGGTGTATGATGCCTGGGCTAACAATCCGCAGCTTAGCCGAGGTGACATTTTGGAGCTGTATTTTATTAGTGCAGCTCCAGAACCCGCAGGAAAAGGAAACCATGAAGCCTTCCACTATATTAGGCTTCGAAGACCAGATGCACGCGCCCTCGAAAAGAATAAGGCGCCTACAGAAAAAAAGACTACTTTAGTCTCTACATTACCAGAAGACCTCATCTCCACCAGAAGAGCATGGGGATTATGGATCTGTCTCACAGAGATGATAAAGTACAGTTTCTGTTTAAATTTTTCCGGAATTCAGTAAACGGATCATTCCTGTTAAACACTATGACAGGAAAATCGACAAGATTCGCAGAGGAAGCTTTCGAAAGAAAGGAGACCTTGCTCTGGGAAAACAAGATTGCGACGAGTAAAGAAACTCATCGCAAATACTGCAACATGGCTCATTTTGGAAACTAGTCTGAGCGCGTTTGTTCGGATTGTCAGAACCAGAAGGAACTAAAGTTCGGGAAGGGGTTCTTACCCAGAAGGGGAAAAGAGAAGGCTAGGTCCAACGAGCATCTCGACCAGAAGGCGCTGCCAAAAGTAAGGATGCCCCGGGCCCCGGGAAAAAAGTAGATTCCCGACATAGGTTGGTGGAGTCATGTGACTCTGAGCTGGAAAACCACCCACTAAAAAGAAAACGACAGCAGTGGATGGATGAAAAGGAATTACCCATAAGAATCCAAATGGGTAAAGGCACAGGAGAAGCATTATCAATTAAAGATAATGCGGCATGATTGAGGCTGCACCGAAAGTCTATTATCTTCACTTAATAATAGACGACAAAGGTGGACCAAGCTTCATATGGGAAACAGGCTGGCTGAGGAATGGATCCAAAGCAATAATGCAAGAATAAGGGTTATCCGAACCTCTATATAAAAAAGGAATTGAAGAAAGCAAAGAGCATCAGAAATCCTACACACCATCTTCTCTACTCTCTCCAAAATAAAATTTTGTTATAGTTCCTATTCTAGTATAGTTTAGTTTATGTATTTCAATTCCGCTACTATAGGTAGCTAAACAAGTTTGTCTCCTCCCTAAAGGAGATATACTTATGTTGTAATAAATTTTATATAATTCCTAAATAAAGTTCGGGCTTTTTGTTCATCCTTTCTAGTGTATGATTATTCTCTAAATACCAACTAAAAAACCCTACGCCCCGGGTAGGAAACGAATGAGGGTTGTGCTGAGTGTTGCTGAAGGAGTCTGTGTTTGGAAACCATCAGTTGCGATCGTGTAGTTGGACAAGGTCCCTAAAACTTCCAGTGGAAATACCCGGCAGCATTACAGTCAAAAAGGTATGAAGTTGGTATGCTTAAAATTTTAATACGGAAGTGTGATGGGCCTGATAGTTTTGCATGATTTATCTCCAAATTAAAAATTGGATTAAAAGAAATGATAAACTTGAGTATTTACTACGGATTTTATTTCAAAAATGCCATTAATGGGCTTGTGAGTACTATTCGGGCTGAGATGTGTCCTATTAATGCAACTTTTAAGACTTAGTGTCCTACTTTTGCCAGCCCGCAAACATATTGGCCTATTATCCAAAAAAGGTAAAGATGGTGGCTTAAACGAATTTTTGTTGGTCCCAAGACGGATACCTTGGTGTAGAGGAGGGGGTGAATACACCAAGGTTTAAAAAAATTTCCAAGTTAAAATTCTTTTCAGAGAGCTGGCTGTGCTCGATCCAGCTGGATGGACGCTTGATCGACACAGCTGGCTGTGTGAGTGTGTGTGCGGAAGTTGGTGGGTTTGGAAAGTCCGTCTGTTGCTTCAAATCATATTGCAAAGCTCTGTTTCACTTTTCAGTTAATCAATTTATGCAGCTTGAAATGTATGCTTGAGATGTTAGCAAAATGCATAAAACAAAGCAATTTTAACGTGGTTCGGAGTAACATCTCCTATGTCCACGACCAGGTTCACTGGTAATTCACTACCACTTGGTTTCCAAGTACCAAGCAACTTCACAACTCTAACCCGAGCTGTGTTCCAACAGTTTACGGGCACACTGTCAAGCCTACACCTTCAGTTTCCGGGTACTGAAGAACCTAACCACTCGAATTACACGCTTCGAGCAAGCGTACCTTTACCTAACCTTTCTGGGTTTGGGTTTGGGTATGGGGTTTCCAACTATGAATGAGATCTTACAATGTAGAACAAGGAGTATGATGAACTCGTTCAAACTACGCTTAAGATATTTCTATTCTGATCTATTCTGCCTATGACTGAATATGTGAACAACTAAGAACACAGCTGACTGGCTGGGTGTTCTTGAAAGATTTGGCTTTGAAGATCGTTGTTCATTTTTCTGTTTGCTCTTTTATTTCTTCAGTCGTCTCTCTAGTCCTCTCTTCTTCAATGGTGGAGGAGGGATATATATAGGTGGAGATTCAAACTAGTCGTTGAAAGAGAGCCGTTTGAATCTTACCTACTTTCATTTACTTCTGGTCTTTTAACCTACGAAGTAGGTCTGCATCTGCAGAAGCTATTTCTTCTCTGATTTGACTGCTTCAGATAAGATCTTCTGACATTGGGATCTTGTCTTTGAGAAGGTCTTTATCTTCGAGCTGCTAAGCGTGTCTGCTGTGTCTTCAGCGTCTTTGACTTTGCTGTGGCTCGACTCTGAGCTGTCTTAGACCTGAGCAGTATCATTAACTTGAGATGTGGCTTCAACCTGAGCTGTGTAAATGACCTGAGCTGTGTTTTAGACCTGAGTTGTGTCATCGACACTAAGCTGGGTCTTTTACACTGAGTTGGGTTCTTTGACACTGAGCTGGGTTTCCGTCACTGAGCTGGGTCTTTGATTTTGCTTGGTCTGCTCTGCTGAGTCTGCTTTGCTGAACACCTCAGCTGTCTGCTTAGCTGTGTCTTCTGCCAAGTATTCTGCTGTCTTCAGCGACTACCTGTAAACTAAGAAACTCTATAATCTCAAACAGGTGAGCTGAGAAACGCTTAGGCTTGTGCAATCATCTATTCGGTTGGGGTCAGCTGGGTTTTAGTATCAAATCAAAACTCTATTAATTTTCCCAACAATTTCCCCCCTTTTGATGATGCCAAAACCTAACAAACCAAAAAAAAAACAATTTACTTTCCCCTTAACAAAAAATGGGGTTTCAAAAGTTTAAACATTCTCAGCAGGAAAACAAATTCAGAGTTCAGTGCCTGGACAAAGAGTTATTGTCATCAGGGTGATCTTGAGATCATACGCGAACTTTTCATTAATAAAGAAATTTTACAATTTTACAATTTACAAAAAGAAAAATAATTAAAAGACAAAATTCCCAGATGGCTGGGTCTTCAACTCTACTTCCTCTGCTGATTCTTCAGTCTTTCTTCTTCAAGCTGTTCATCCGTTCTCAACTTGTACCGGTTGAAGATCATCCGTTCCAGCTTCCTATATTCTTCCTCATTGTTTACCTTGGAAATTTTTCTCCTGATTGCCCATTTATTTACTTCTGCGATAATTTGTGACTTGTCAGGGAAATTGGTTCCAGGTATCAGTGGAGGCTGGAGATGATACAGCTGGGGGGCAGAGAATTGTATCTTTGCGGTCTCTGCAGCATTGAAGAATGCTTTCGCAGTCATCTTATCTTGATGAAAAAGCTCATTTAGATACATCTTGAAAGCAACATCTGGAGGCGTATTTGGGTAGGCTCCCAGATAGTAGTAATCTTCAATGAACTCGAATTTTGTATGTTCCTAGTCGTCGTTTAACTCTTCTGGGATCCATTCATCTATTCTTCTCCAGTTCATTGGCATCTGAGACTTTTTCTTCGTTGCTCTCATGTTTGCTCTTTTCTTCTTCTGCTTCTTTTCTTCAGCATTGAGCAAGCTTTCCTTCTTCTTCTGCTACTCTTGGAAGCTCTTCATCTCTTGCTTTTGTTGATTTACAAAGCTGCAGAGCCATTGAGTATCATTGATTTCTTCTGGCGTGGCTCCGCTAGCTTTGGCAAGAGGAATAATCATTTTGCTCCATTTTCCTCTCCGTCCAGCTGGTTCTTCTACTTCCAGCTCAGCAACAACTTCATCAATCTCAGACTGCAGCACTTGAATTTCATTTTCCGCTACAACTTTCCCTTTGCCTGCCCTTGATGTTTTTCTCTTGTCATTTCCTTCCCCCTTACCTTCCCCCTTTTTGGCATTATCAACAAGGGTGGAGGATAGGTTGACGATTGTCTCATTTAGCTGGGCCAAGGCTTTTTCAACATCAACAATCTTGGATGTGTTGTCTGCTGTGACGAGGTTGAGTTGTGTTGTGCTGTTACTTCCAGCTTTGAACTGAGTGTCCAGCTCTTTGTACAAGTTGAAGAGTTGGCGGATGTCAGAGCTGTTGGAGAGAGTGGACTTTTTGAGGGCTTCCAGCTGGCTTGAAAGATTTGCTATGTCGTCGACCAGTGGAGCTTGATGTCTTGCTACAATCTCAGGAACTCTCTTCTCTAAAAGGTACGACTGATCAATGCTTTGAGAGACAAGAGATTGCTTGAGATCTAGACTTGTACTTTCTTGTAAATCTTGAGCAAATTTGTGGACTTCATCAATTGTCCGTTGTTGCTCTCTAACTTGACAGTCTAGAGCTGTGAATCGCATAATGACATCCACTTGAGACTTCAGTCTGTCCTGAAAAAGAATTTCTTCAACCTCTTTAGATATTGCTTCTTTCATTGCGGTTGAGAGCTCGACAGCTGAGTCCGTTTGAGTTGCAGAATCAATATGACAGGGTTTGTTTGCCTCGAGTTCGACCTGCGAGCGAGTGTCATCGGCAATTGGACTTGGTGGGGCTGCTGTCTCTGGTTCAGCTGTTGCATCAGTAGGTTCTTCAATGATTATTACCTCAGCTGTGTTATCTAGTACAGCTTCCTTGGTAATCTCAGCTGCGACTTCTTTGGATATGACATCTCCAGAAGATGTCTCCCATCCCGCTGATGTTAGGAGCTTATTGGCTGACTCCCAGACGTCTGCTGGGTGCGGCTTGGGGTACTGCTGAGATACTTCGATAATACCTCTGATGAGATCATCTTGATGCAAGTAAGCATCCTCCAGACTTCCAAAGCCAAAAGTGTGTTGGAGGCATGCTTCATCCGTTTTCAATTTCTCGTAGGAGAATGTCTCGATCAGCTGCTCATTCTGGTACCAAGTTGCCATCTTGTTGGCCAGATAGAATTTGAGATCTTCAACTTTGACGAGGGCGATTGGCAGGTGTGCCAAGATGGGATACTGAGTCAGAACACTCTTGATCCCTGCAATGCGTAACTCCTCGTACATAACTTTCATAAAGGCTAAGCCAGAGGAGTTGAGTGATGGAGAAGCAGTGGAGTCACTTTCCTTTGATTCTGTGGAGATTTGAGCTTTGGGTGATGGCTGTTTTGGGGGTGAGCTTTGATTAGAGGAAGAGGGTTCAGCTTGGTTGTCAGCTGGCTGTGAAGGAGCTTCAGCCAACTGAATATTTTCCTGTACGATTACAGGAGATGGTTCTTTGGTTGATGTAGTGAGTGTAGGAGAAGGCTGTTTGGGCGGAGAGCTGTGAGGCGGTGAGGGCTTGGGTGAGCTGGGAAGAGTTGTCTGACTCTTTGGATTATCCAGCTCATCCTCTGAACTGGATGATTCATCATTCAACCCCATATCAGCCAGGATGTTTGATTCGAACTGATTGAAGGCTGATACTAGCTGAGGGGAGAGAATCACCATTGCTTGACTTGGAGTTTCTTCTGAAGAAGAACTAGCCTTAGTTGGTGGAATGACAACTGTTTTCTTTTTTTTTTCAGCTGGTCCTCCAGCTGGTTTGGGGTCAGCTGTCTTCCTTTTACTTTGATTCTTCTCAGCTGGAACATCTGCCTCTGTTTCTTCCAGCTGCTTCTTGCCTTTGCTCACAGCAGGCTGTTTTCTCAGGAGATCATTGATTTGACTAATTCTCCGAAAGAGAATCTTCGTTTCTGGAAACGGTTCTGAATCAGTCCACTTTACAGTGTATCCTTTCACAGCTTGTTCTATTAAGAACGAAATCTTAGAGTATAGATATAGGGGCTCCGAGGTTGAATACGTCGTCCTGGTGGAGTCGAACTTGATCTTCTCTGACTCCTTAACCAGTCGGTTGAGTAAGAAATCAAACCAGTTGACGTTTGCGCCTTTGATCATGGCAATCATCCGCTTGAGTTTTGGAATACTGATTTCTCCTTGAGATCCAGCTATCCCCAGAATGCACTTCTGCGTGATATCCAGCAGCAGCCTGTACTTTGGCTTTAGTAGGAGCTTTGACATGCTCGCTCTGTACGGCTCTGGGGTGATAAGCATCTCTTGACTGAGGAATTCATCTATTTCCTCACGGCTGTAATCGTCTGGGATGAATCCTCCTTCGCTGGGTAGATTGAACACCTTTCGCAGCATCTTGTTGAGTTTGATGTTGACGGTTGCTGAGTCAAATTTTCCTTCATCGCCTTTGACAATCACATCGAATGAAGATGAGTAGAAGCCTTCTTCATCAATGATGTTGAGATAGAAGAGAGCAGCATCTCTCTTCAGCATAAGCTTGGGCATGGAGGTCGCCCACAGTAAGAGATCGGAGTCTGCGACAAGATCCACCATCTCTTTGAGTTCTGAGACTTGAAGGTTGTTGGTGGAAAGACAACTTTCAAATGACAACTTTGTCATAAGAACTTCGAACTGGTTCATCCCTGCGGTTGATTTCTTGGGTGCCATCTCTGCAATCTGTTGATTTTGATCGAGCGAGGAATTTGCAGAGAATAGATAGAAGATTTGAAGATTTGAAATCCGCAGAGATAAAGATGGAAGAATTCTGCGTATCTTTTCCATGTATATCAACTGCCATAATGGATCAACGGTTGAGATTGAGATAGTTGATATTCTGATCAACGGCTGGGAGAAATTCACTCATCACGTTCTGACGTGTTTACAGCGAGTGTATTGCAACCGCGCGTGAGGCAGTTCAAACGCTTGACATTCTGCCTCGATCCTACCGTGCAACAGTACTCTGCAGTCTTTGTAATTAAGGCGATGTGAAAGGAAACTTATCAAACAATTTAACTAAGGAACATATGTCCGCTTAAAATAGGAATTCAAAATAATTGGACTGAAATAGTATATTCCTTCGAGAAAAAAATTCATGAGACGCAGACTGGTCAGCGTGGACAGAGTATTCAGCTAAAATCACGGTGGTCTTCTCTTTTGCTTGATTGAAATATCTCCTCAGCTGAGTATCTGGAGATTAGCTTGATTCTTCTTCATCTTGATAAACCTTCTGCCTTTGGGATCCAGCTGAGTTTGTTCCCCCTCAGCTGGATGAACTTTCTTCACTTGAATATTCTGCTGGAATGAATTTTCCCTCAGTTGATATCACAGCTGTGTCGATTTCCAGCTTGGTGGAGTTCCACGTGACCTTGATAGAAGGTGGCTGTCTTTTCACAGCTGCTTCCTACTTGAGTTGATCGGAGTCTCATCACTGGCTAATTTCTTTGATGATGTCAGCTGTTCCATGATCAGCTGAGTTCACCGCTGCTTTGTGGGGTATAAACTGATGGTCCCTGAGCTGGGTACTTGGTGTAGAGGGGGGGGTGAATACACCAAGTAGATTTTTCGAAACTTTTATCAAGTTAAAACGGAGTTGAGTGAGAGCTCAGTTATTGATCCAGCTGGGGAGGGTCAGCTGGGTAAACAACTCAGCTGGCGGTGCGGAAAGTGGTGGTTTGAAAACTTAGCTCAGTTACTTAGAAAAACTCGGTTGAAAATATTAACTTATCGTTTTCGGCTTAGTCAGTTATGCAACTTTTCGAGAGACACAATTTGTCTTTGGAGAGCGTGTGTGCAGTTTTGAACAAGTATGCAATGATATGAAGGCGTTAGTACACAGCTGAATATAAAGCAAAAGTAAAGAGAGAGATAGAAGCACGCGAGTTTTTACGTGGTTCGGAGTAACACCTCCTACGTCCACGACCAGGTTCACTGGTAATCCACTACCACTTGGTTTCCAAGTACCAAGCAACTTCACAACTCTAACCCGAGCTGTGTTCCAACAGTTTGCGGGCACTGTCAAGCCTATACACCTTCAGTTTGCGGGTACTGAAGAACCTATCCACTCGAATTACGCGCTTCGAGCAAGCGTACCTTTACCTAACCTTTCTGGGTTTGGGTTTGGGTATGGGGTTCCAACTGTGAACGAGTTCTTACAATTAAGAACGTCAGAGTATGATGAACTCGTTCGAAATCTAGGCTTTAGATATACAATGAGTTTGGCCTAGGGAACAGACGAAAAACTAAGCAGTTTCTTAACTAGAAACACTTTAAGATAAAGTGTTCTTTGATCTATGTAGAACTGCTTGGGAGCTTTTGAAAGAATAATGAATTCAGAAAATGAAAGCTTGTAGAGAGTTTTTCGTATCTGATCCTGAGGTTGAAGACGGGTTTATATAGGTAGAGATTCAAGACTAGCCGTTGGAGGAGCCGTTTGAATCTTACCTACTCTTCTTAAATACAAGATCTGCCGTTGGGCGTATGCCGCACTGTCTTCATTTGTGTCACATCCTAGGTTCGAAGTCTAGGATGCTGATCTGGCAATCCCTCATTGGTCGAGGTAGGTTGACTTCCTCTGACTCCGGGATCTTCTGCCTTTAGAGCTGGCTTTTGAATTCCGAGCTGGACTGTCTCGTCGTGGAGTCTTCAGAGAAAGTTCCTTTGTTCTGCAAATTTGGACTCACCGTGTTTTGAACTCGGCTCGAATTCTCTTCACTTGATCAGCTCTTTGGATCACTCGTGAAGGTTGAGCCTCGTCTTTTGCTAGCTGACTCCAGCTGTGAACACAGCTGGGTCGACTGCTGTCTTCCGCTAGCTGACTCCTACTGTAGACACAGCTGGGTCGATTGCTGTCTTCCGCTTCCTTAACCTGTAATCCTAGAACATCTAAGGCACAAACAGGCGAGCTGGAAAACACTATTTAGGTTGGCGCGATCATCTATTCGGTTGGAGAATCAGTTGGGTTTTGGTATCAAATCGAAACCTTATAATTTTCCCAACATAAACTTCGATTTCCTGTTCTTTGCATTGCATTCATACGCATTGAACTCACCAGAAAAACCGTTCACAACAATTGGCTGGGACCAGTACACTTGACATATTCTTTGAAGAGCTTTGAGGTGATTCATGAGCTTTGATCATCAGCTGTCTTTACAGCAAGCTTGGTGACATCCTCAGTTGCTTCTGTCCCTCGACCTGTTATCACTCATTCGGAACCCAGTTGTGATTGGGTCCGGCTTTGTTGATGAGGGTTCCACTGATAACCCGGATTTGTCCTTATCTTTTGTGAGTGATACTTCTGGTTGATCCTTGAATGTGTCCACTTCTTCTTTGGACCTTGTTGACTGCTTGAACTCCATTTTCTTTGATGAGGTCCATTTCATAGCTGGAGTCTGTCAGCTTGATTTCTAGCTTGATATCCCGTTTGCTGGAATCTTGATGTGAAGCTCGGTTGATTTTCAGCTTTATAACCATCTGAGATCCTTCTCAGGTGTCTTTTTAGTTAACCTTGATGTCTGTGCTGAATGACATTCTGTCTTTGATTTTGATTCCAGTCAGCTGGATTTATTCGCTGCCTTTTAGCTCTGAGATCAGCTGGGAGTTGCTGAGCAGTTTTCTTCTTTGAAGGGACTGAGCTTGGAGTGATGGCTTGAAAATGTACGACCTCTTTGGTACATCTTTGGCTTGAATCCATCTGGGTTTGCATTGGCTGGAGTCATTCTTTGATCTGATTCAGCTTTGGCCATCCTCACGCTCCTGATCATTCAGTCTTCTGCTTGACTTTCTGAGTTTATGATAATGGGTCCGTTAGTGATAACATCCCACATCATGTTGTGATGCTTGCTCAGAAAGCTTTTGAGTTGGACCTTCCAGATCTGATAGACATCTACAGATAGTGTCGGAAAATTCCTGCACAAAGAAGATTCCAAAACAGTATGCAATATAATGATTTTAAAAAGATTTTGAAACTTTGAATGATCTGTTCAGGTGACCACTATCAGAAAGGAAATGCTGATTTGAAACAGATACATTGATCTTTTGAACCACTGCTCTGATACCAATTGTTGGTCCCAAGACGGATACCTTGGTGTAGAGGAGGGGGTGAATACACCAAGGTTTAAAAAAATTTCCAAGTTAAAACTCTTTCAGAGAGCTGGCTGTGCTCGATCCAGCTGGATGGACGCTTGATCGACACAGCTGGCTGTGTGAGTGTGTGTGCGGAAGTTGGTGGGTTTGGAAAGTTCGTCTGTTGCTTCAAATCATATTGCAAAGCTCTGTTTCACTTTTCAGTTAATCAGTTTATGCAGTTTGAAATGTATGCTTGAGAGGTTAGCAAAATGCATAAAACAAAGCAATTTTAATGTGGTTCGGAGTAACATCTCCTACGTCCATGACCAGGTTCACTGGTAATTCACTACCACTTGGTTTCCATGTACCAAGCAACTTCACAACTCTAACCCGAGCTGTGTTCCAACAATTTACGGGCACACTGTCAAGCCTACACCTTCAATTTCCGGGTACTGAAGAACCTAACCACTCGAATTACACGCTTCGAGCAAGCGTACCTTTACCTAACCTTTCTGGGTTTGGGTTTGGGTATGGGGTTTCCAACTATGAACGAGTTCTTACAATGAAGAACAAGGAGTATGATGAACTCGTTCAAACTAGGCTTAAGATATTTCTATTCTGATCTATTCTGCCTATAACTGAATATGTGAACAACTAAGAACACAGCTGACTGGCTGGGTGTTCTTGAAAGATTTGGCTTTGAAGATCGTTGTTCATTTTTCTGTTTGCTCTTTTATTTCTTCAGTCGTCTCTCTAGTCCTCTCTTCTTCAATGGTGGAGGAGGGATATATATAGGTGGAGATTCAAACTAGCCGTTGAAAGAGAGCCGTTTGAATCTTACCTACTTTCATTTACTTCTGGTCTTTTAACCTACGAAGTAGGTCTGCATCTGCAGAAGCTATTTCTTCTCTGATTTGACTGCTTCAGATAAGATCTTCTGACATTGGGATCTTGTCTTTGAGAAGGTCTTTATCTTCGAGCTGCTAAGTGTGTCTGTTGTGTCTTCAGCGTCTTTGACTTTGCTGTGGCTCGACTCTGAGCTGTCTTAGACCTGAGCTGTATCATTAACTTGAGCTGTGGCTTCAACCTGAGCTGTGTAAATGACCTGAGCTGTGTTTTAGACCTGAGTTGTGTCATCGACACTAAGCTGGGTCTTTTACACTGAGTTGGGTTCTTTGACACTGAGCTGGGTTTCCGTCACTGAGCTGGGTCTTTGATTTTGCTTGGTCTGCTTCCGCCGAGTTCCGTTTTGCCGAACACCTCGGTATGCCGCTTAGCTGTGTCTTCTGCCAAGTCTTCTGCTGTCTTCAGCGACTACCTGTAAACTAAGAAACTCTATAAGCTCAAACAGGTGAGCTGAGAAACGCTTAGGCTTGTGCAATCATCTACTCGGTTGGGGTCAGCTGGGTTTTGGTATCAAATCAAAACTCTATTAATTTTCCCAACAATTTTATACTCTCATTTCTTATATCTATACTATTATAAAATAGCATATTCTTACAAAATTGACATTCCTAATATATCCCTATTATATATCTATTTTTAAGGACATTAGTGTAATTTAATATTATATAATTTACGTTTATTTATACTTAGAAAATAGTAGCATTATCCTATTACTGTAATAACCTAAAATAACTTAATTATTACTCTATTAGCTATTGAAAGTTTTATAAGCGCCTCATATTATTTCATTGTGAAGAAATAATGGATATTTTTGCTAATATTTTTTTGAAGTTAATAATCAACAATCAATAACATTATAACTTCAATTTTTTCGATTTTCAAATATATTATAATTTATTAATAAATCAATCATATATTCATATTAGATGAATAGTTATACATGCAACACATGTAATTTATGCTAGTTCAATATACAAATATAAAATTCTAAAAGAAAACAAAACCTACTCACAACAAACACATACAACTTGGCATATCAAAAATCAAAAATACAATCTACAAATGAGTTGGGCATTTTATCAAATAAATTGTGTGCACTACATATTAGATTTGATTTAAATGAAGAGTGAGAAGACTAATAAAAGGAATTGTGTTTTCTGTTTCTATATTGTATGTTCTTTCTTTATCTAAAAAAGGGATACAAATATCAGAATAAATATAGCTTTTCAATTATTATACATAACTACTAATAAAAAATAAATAAAAATTGGGGGTACACTTGTACCCCCTTTGCCCCATACTGGCTCCGCCAATGGCTGTCTCCATTGATATACAACTGAAGTGCTTCAAATATGTTGATTGTTGACAATGCATGTAACCCCATTGAACTTGCTGAGAGTGAACTCTTTAAGCTATAGTTTTATAATATGTAGGCAGTGATAAGAAACTAAAACAGAAGAAAATAGAATTTCGAGCAGCATTATTTAAACACAACAGGGGCTGCTGCTGATGCTGCTCATATTCTATTTTGTCCCACTGCAGAGGATCCGGATTTAGCGAAAAACCCACTTGCCAGATCTGGCAGCTTATTTCTGCTTTTTTGCTCAAATTGTCGCTGTTTTTTATGCTTATTCTTTGCGACGTGCGCAGTGATGCCTGGGAGAGAGTTTGAGAATTTATCAGATCATGTTACTTTCTAGATGCAGATGGGAACAAACAAAAAAAATATATGGAAATAGAGTAAGAATTGACAGATTACTGTACCTCATGAAAATGTGCTAAAGGGAAACTAAAAAGGCCACTGACATATGTATAATTTAGGACTCGTTTGGTAGGGGTGATTTAGAGTATATAATAAATCTATAATATTGTTGAGTTGGGTTTTAACTTCAATATAAGAATTTGTAGAAAGTGGAAATAAACATTAATAAAACATGATGAGATAAAATGAGAAAGAGAATTTAATCTTTAAGTTTTAACGAAACCTTTCCTCGATTCCAGCAAAGTTGAGCCGAAAATATGTAAATAGTAGAGGTAATGTTGTGTGTAAAAGGAGAATGAGAATAAGAACTTTTTATTTGATTGTTTGAATAATTAAAAAACTGGTAGAGTTTGAATTTAAACAGATTTTTGGTAGGAATTCGAATGATAGCTTAAGTT
Source organism: Agastache rugosa (assembly GCA_031470985.1). Lineage (NCBI taxonomy): Eukaryota > Viridiplantae > Streptophyta > Magnoliopsida > Lamiales > Lamiaceae > Agastache > Agastache rugosa. The sequence goes on along the minus strand of CM062601.1, from coordinate 6,440,785 downwards.
TGCGTACACCATTGGTCTATTTATAGCTATTTTACATGAGAGGTAAAATAGTCTTATCAGCTCTACGTTTAGAAGGGCAATTTCGTCTTTTCAGATCTTCTATGTATGCAAAGAGAGGCAGTCTTGTCTTTTCGAGGTTCATGCGAAACATGCATGCCTCGCCACATCAACTTGGAGCATATCTTAAAGATCCTCGTGCACGTGTCAACAGTTAGAATATTCTGGTGTGGGGAATATGGAAGAGACACATAGACAAGCTGTTAGTGACATCCTCATCGTCTAGTGACTTAGATCTTTCTTTTTTGGCATCCAACTAATAATATCTTCGGGTCTGAGTTTCGACCTTTACTTCACAATTAACTGAAATCTTCAAGTCTTTCCTGATTTCATCAGATTTGATCTTTTTAGGCAAACTTGCACTGTCATAAAGAAGATTTCGTGAACTATTTATAGAGTTAGTTTTTGGACCGAATATCAGCGTAACAATGTTTTGGGCTTTTTAAGTCTCTATTTCTTCCTATTAGGCCCATCTCAATAGGAATGACACAAAATGATTCACATCAAACACTCTAATATCTTGTTTCTTACAAAGTATACATTCCTTTATAAAATTCATGCTCATACATATATATTCTGATTTTTGTTGTTAAAAGAAATATATTTTAGTAAAATATAATTTTGTCTATATGCTTGTCTTGATTAGGATACAAAAGATGAAAGTTAGATTGTATAATTTCTAATTATTTACATGAAATTTATTTTTTTTCTTTTATATTTTTATTATTTATTATTAATATTTATGTTGTAGTGTTTGTATTTTATTATTTAGGACGAGTGCCCATTTCATTATCCAATGTAAATGGATATTTATTCAGACGAATACCCAACTATTTTAATAGTTTATATTTAATTATGAGATATTTAGTGATTTTAGCCCTTTGAACATTATAAAGATAAACTATAGAACTCTATTTTAAAAAGATAAATTCTGCCCTTTTCAATTTTTTTTGAACTTCTTTGCCCTTCCTTACAATTTTTCTGATTTTCATTTTGTAACCCAAAATAATTATTATTAATTGACATTAAAAAAGAAAAATCAAATAATTATATTTTTCGCTTATAATTAGATTTTCAACTCTCTCTCTAAACTCCACGGCTGCACCTCTCTCTCCCTTCTTCATCACCGGCGGCGGCACCTCCATACTCCGACCATCATCACCGGCGATTTCAGTCGACCTTCTCTTCATCTCTATTTTTCCAGATCTGTAATTTTCTTTTTCCCCACCTCTCTCTATCTTTCCGTTGTCAACGAGTAGACTCATCTTCATCTCCGCCGTCGTCGTCCATCCAACAAATCATCGATGGCGTCGTTCTTCCCTTGGTTGTTGGTGCTACTATCGACGTTCAAACGATGGTGCTTGACACAAAAGACAAGATTGAATGAAGGATCGAGGACGAAAAATGTGAACTAATCGAGACCGAAATTGGAATGTTCTTCTAGATCTGGAATTTGCCTTTAAAAATGTGTGCCTGCACACATTTTTTGTGTGAAATGAACAAAATACGTGATACGTTTGTAAATGTGTGCTTTCACACATGTTGCATGTGAAAATAAAGGCGAATTCATTAACTCCTCATTTAACGATTTTTTTTGGGGTGATCATTTCACACTTCTGATAGTGAGAAATTCCAATTTAGGAATGTAAATTGTTTTGTGATTATTTTATTATTTTATTCTATATGATATAAGTAAATAAAAAGTGAGAATCGATTTATTAGCGAATTCACACATTTTGTTGTGAATTCAAACATTATTTTTTACGGATTTACACATTTTATTATGTGAATTCACAAATTTAATTTCACAAGTTTATGAATTCACATATTTTATTACGTGAATTCACACATTTTGTTATGAATTCAAGCATTTCTTTACGAATTCACACATTTTATGAACTCACACATTTAATTTCACGAATTCACACATTTTATTATGTTATTCACACGTAATATTAGTCATCCAACAAAAATAACTATTCCATCAAAGTTCAAATTAAATCACACATCTACGAACATGAAACCACAAATCCATGAAAATCACAACAAATTCATGAAATATACAGTTTAAATCACGAAATCGAAAAAAAAAACGAAAAAAGTAAGAAGCCTCGGTCTTTCGCCGGATAAGTTTTCGATTTGGACGGAGTAATGGAGCCGTCCATCGAGAATGATGGAGCCAGACGGGTGTATGAAGATAGGGAAAGATGGAGCCGCCGAAGAAAAAGGATGAAGAAGTTGAAACTTCGTCGGAGAAGAAGATCCGTCGAGAAGGATTGAGTAGTTCTGCCGCCGTAGCCAGAGAAAGAAAAGAGGATGTCAAAAATTGAGAACCGTAAAATGTGAAACTGAAAGTGTGAATTAGGGTAGATATATTTAGGAGTGGTAAATATTTTTCCACTTTATTCATTAATAAAAATAATTACTTGTTTATAAAATTACAAATCAAAAAAATTAGAAAGAAGAGCAAAAAAGTTAGAAAAGGCTATAATTTATCTTTAAAATATTAGGTGCTAGAATTTATCTTACATATTGTAGGAGGGCTAATATTATAATTCTCACTTTAATTATTTAGATATTTTATAAATGTAAACGGATTGGGTAAGTAATGAGTATTTTTATATGAATTTAGGACATGTATAAGAGTAAACTCATTTAATCGAATTTGTGACGAATATAAATTGAAAAATTCTAAACGATATGAATTTTGAAAATGCTTAGTAGTTGGATCGGTGCCCATTGCCATAAAAACTTTTAATTAGAGAAATGGGTCTAGTCTTGAAGTTTTTTAGTCAAAGAAATTGGACCAATCTAGGCCAATTATGTACTTATGCACGTTCAAGTCGGGTGTTGGGCCACGTATACATGCATACAAGTCATGTGTTGGGCTAATCATAAATATACACATACATATATATATAATATAGAATCAAACTCCCGTGGAACGTCTCCACGGTGCATTCGGGGTCGACCCGACCTGGATTCGACCCGCGACCTGATCCAGTCAACGTTGACGGTCAATGGTCAACCGTTGGCCGTTGATTTTTTTTTTTTTGTCTCCGCCTTCGGCTTCGATTTTAATTTATAGATAATGATTGTGACAATATTAATATCTTTTAGCTCGCTCTGAGGCCTTCGGCTTCCCTCGCTCGACTCTTAAAAAAATGGAATTCAAAAAGTCCATCTGACCCGGATGTACGGTACATACATTGCACATAAGTTTTTGTCTATAATATAGGGAATATTTTTTTAAATGCTCCAAACTATCCGCATGTATCTTATAATGTCTTAGAATTGAGTCTCGTGTGATCGTGATGATAGGAGATTTTCATGAGCTTTGCAAGAGCTGGGTTAAAGCTCTCGCAGCTAAATCGGAATTGATCTTCTCCTCCATCGGAATCACATCAGAAACCTGCAAAATGGAAATCGAGGAGGCCCCCAGCGTAGACAATCCGACGCCTAAGTCAGTATTTTAGAGAGAGAGTAAAACGAAAAAAGTATAAATGCTTGGAAAAGAAGATACCTCAATTTAGGGTAAAAATGATATTTATAAGTTTACCATTGTGAGGGGCATTTTCGTCTTTCCAACTATGAGGAGTCTGATGATACTAACTTTTGGAGTTGAGCTCCGTCAAGTCTAAAATATCAGGTCTGAAGTATGTCAGACCTGAAAGCTTCAAGGTTTAAATGTCAACTCTGAAGCGTGTCACGTTTGAAGTGTCGAGACTTAAATGTTAGAGCTCAGATGACGATCTTCTTCAGTCCCGAGATGATCAAAGCTGAATTCTTCGGCACTGCTTCTCATGTGAGTCTAGTTCTTAAGTGGACCTGTTGGGTCTTATCTTTGACCCTTTCAAATTTGGGCTTGTTCAAAAATTGGGCCATCATGATCTCTACCTGCAAGGTTTGAGCCTCTAATTTCGGCCCTGCATAAATAACCCCACATCAAGCTTATAATAGATTATCGATTCGTTTCTAAAGTAGATATATGTTTAAGTGAAAGAACTAATGAAATATCTCTGCTTCAGAAATTAATCGATAATTTTCGATAATCGTGAGGAGCTTTAAACCTTATGATCGTACAAGCTCAAACTCTAGAATTCTCAAAATATGAATAATATTGATTGACTCCTCGAATTACATGAAATCGATACATATAAAATCCAAATTGCCACAAGATCAAAGAAAAATGTGTAGTTTTGCTAGACAAATCTTACAATTTTCCACTGGACGTGCAATGGTTCGAATAAGGACAAAAAAACCAAAAGAGTAATAAGTTTGAAAAAATATATTGAGAGGAAATTCATTCTATCCAGTATCGAGATAGTGTGTACCTCCTACGACCACTTTTGATAGCGGGTATAAGCAGTACCCACTGACCCACCAATAAGATTATTATATCCATTTTTTGTGTATAAAATATTGTATAAAATAAGGGGAAATATTGATATATTCTAGTCAACCTTATAATCATACAATATGCGTAAATTCTTTTACCCTTCTACTGAATTTCTTCATTACATACTCTGATTTATCAATTCACTTTTCAATTTGGAGATAAATCATGCAATACTATCAGGCCCATCACACTTCCATATAACTAAAATCAAAGCATACCAACTTCATACCTTTTTGACCGGAATGCTGCCGGGTATTTCCGCCGGAAGTTTTAGGGACCTCGTCCAACCACACGATCGCAACCGATGGTTTTCAGACGCAGACTCCTTCAGCAGCACACAGCACAGCGCTCGTTCGTTTCCTACTCGGGGCGTAGGGTTTTCGGTTGGTACACAAAGAAAATAATATACTGGAAGGGATGAACAAAAGCCCAAACTTTTATTTAGGAATTATATAAAATTTATTACAACATAAGTATATCTCCTTTAGGGAGGAGACAGACTTGTTTAGCTACCTATGGTAGTGGAATTGAAATACATAAACTATACTATGCTAAGATAGAAACAATTACAAATTTTATTTTGAGAGAGCAGAGGAGATGGTGTAGAGAGTTTCTGATGGATTTTCGATGATGTTCTGCACTCTAATCTCTTGAAATATATAGAGGTTGCAATTCTCAACCTCCTTCCTTCATTATTGTCTCGGATGCCTTTTTTCCGTGGCCAGCCTGTTTATGACTCAGCGTAGGACCACTGCTGTCGTCCATTATTGAATAAGGACGCCAAACTTTCGGTGCTACCTTCTTCATCATACCGCATTATCTTTATTCAATAATGCTTCTTATGTTCTTTTACCCATTTGTTATTTAGTGGGTAATTACTTTTCCCTCCACCCACTATTGTCGTTTTCTCTTTAGTGGGTGCTCCAGCTTAGAGTCACATGACTCCACCAACCTGTGTCGGGAATCTACTTTTTTCCTGGGGCCCTGGGCGTTCTTGCCTTTGGCAGCGCATTCTGTTCAAGATGCTCGTTTGACCGAGCCTTCTCTTTTCCCTTTCTGGGCATGAACCCCTTCCCGAACTCTGGTTCCTTCTGGTTCTGGCAATCCGAACAAATGCGCTCAGACCAGTTTCCAAAATGAGCCATGTTGCAGTATTTGCGATGAGTTTCTTTACTCGTCACAATCTTGTTTTCCCAGAGCAAGGTTCTCTTTCTTTCGAAAGCTTCCTCTGCGAAACTTGTAGATTTTCATGTCATAGTGTTTAACAGGAATGATCCGTTCCCTGAATACTGAAAGAATTTGAACGAAAACTTGACTTTGGCCATCTCTGTGAGACAGGCCCATAATCCCCATGCTTTTCTGGTAGAGATGAGGTCTTCTGGTAATGTAGAGACTAGAGTAGTCTCTTTCTCTATAGGCGCCTTGATCTTTTCTAGGGCGCGTGCATCTGGTCTTCGAAGCCTAATATAGTGGAAGGCTTCATGGTTTCCTTTCCCAGCTGGTTCTGGGGCTGCACTGATGAAATACAGCTCCAAAACGTCACCTCGGCTAAGCTGCGGATTGTTAGCCCAGGTATCATACACCGCTTCTTGAATCCACTTGGGTAGATTCTTGATTTCGGCGAATGATGGAGATGTGGTATAAACTGAAGCAAGTGTTCCGAATTCATACCATCTTTTGACTTCGTGTGGATCTGAATTTGGCATCATCCACACCCGAGGATATTTCCCCGAGACATCAACCCTTATTTTTTCTGGGTTGATTCCCGTACTTGTGTTGAGCTTCTCCCAACTAGCTTGATAAACCTGCCATGAAGAAGAAACTTCAATTTTATCAGTATTAATCTTAGAACTGCCAGTCATTGACCTAAGATTAATCTCTCCCTCTTTTTCCCCAGAGGTGCTAGGTTGACATGATGGTTCAGAGTGTGACCCCTGAATATCATCTTTTTCTTGGGGCAATGGTTCCGAAGATACCACCACCTTAGAACTTGGGCAAGAGGTATTTGAATCCTCTGCTACAGGTTTAGAGCCCTGTACTCGAAACTCTTCTTTTACCAAAGGATCTTTGGCCACCCGAAGGATTGGTGTTTGACATGCAGCCCAGAGTTGACCCTGAGACCGTATGCAAGCTCGTATTCTCTCGGTGACTTTCGTCTTATCGAGAGTCTGCAATCTTCCTGCTTGCTCAGCATTCAGAACGCACTCGTCCCACTCTCCCGTTAACATCTCCAGATTTTCTCTGAGATGTCTATGGGCTAATAGAATGGAGTTCACATCAGTTTGCTCCATCTCTTGTTAAGAAATCTGCAAGAATATTTTCGTGAGATTTCAGAATGACAATATCAAAAATATAATATTGGCATTCAGCTTGCCATTTAATTAATCTAGCATTTTCAGGCTTAGATTCCATCTTGTTTCTTAAGAAAGCTTTAACTTGTGTGTTATCAACTTTCAAAGTAAATTTCTTTGCGAGTAAAAATAAAGGTCATTTTTTAAACGCCTTTCTGACTGCAAAGAACTCTTTCTCATTGATGTGCCATCTCACGGCCTCATCATCTGAGAATAACCCACTGCAGTATCTACAGGGTTCTTCTCCATTAGGAGTGATCTTGGTTAAGACTGCTGCCCACCAATAATCACTTGCATCTGTATACAGGACCAAGTCGTCTTCGTCCTGAGGTATCGAGAGCTTTGGGAGATTTTTGCAAACCTCTTTTAACTCACTCATCCTTTGTCGATGTTCTTCTGTCCAGATGAATGGAACATCATTTTTCAGTAATGAGCTGAAAACTTTTCTATGTTTTGCGAGATCTTTTATAAATGGTCCCGCAAAATTAACAACTCCCAAAAAACTCTGAAGTTGTTTCTTTTCTTTTAGATCTTCAGGAAAATTCTGGACCTTTTGAACAATATGATCTTACAGAATGATTCCTACTTCATCGATCTCAATACCCAGAAATTCCATTTTCCGAGTTGCAACGACTGCCTTCTTTTCAGACAGTACTAAACCTTCTTTATAACAAACATCTGCAAAGATATCAAGATGTTTGATATGTTCTTCCATATTTTTTGATGCTATTAAAATATCATCAATATAGACGAACATAAAAGAAAAATAATCTTTAAACAGATAATCCATCTTTCTCTGAAATATTTGAGGCGCATTAGCTAACCCCATTGGCATTACTTTCCAAACATAATGCCCTTGTGGAGTAGAGAAGGTTGTAAACTTCTTACTCCCTTCTTCCATGCGAATCTGGTAGAAACCTGACTTGCAATCAAACTTAGAGAATACCTTAGCATTTCTAATGCAGTTAATAAGGTGTTCCCTACTAGGGATAAAATATCCATCAAACTCCAGAATATCATTAATTCCTTTGTAATTAATAACTAGTCTGGGTTTACCTCGTTTGATCTCCCCATGATTCCTTACCAGAAATCCGGGACTGCTGTAAGGCGAGTTCCCTGGTTCGATCAATTTTAAATCAAGGTGTTCCTTGATTATCTCCTTCATATCCTGTTGATCTTTGAGGTTCATCAGGATTGGTCTGTATCTAACAAACTCATACTCCTTTTCTGGCTTCACCTTCAAGGTAGCTTTGAGCTTGTTTCTGTCCCACCATGCCAAAGGATTCTCATTGTAATTCCTTTTAATCTTTCTTTTGACATCTTCTAGGGACACCTGCATCTCTTCTTTAATATCTTGATGAGATATTAAAGATGCTTTGAGAATCTGGACCTCTTCATCATTGAGATCCTCATCCCTAATACAGCTTAGCACTGCTTCGCTGAATCTCCTTTGATCCTTCATTTTCGGGTGTCGAAGTTTTCCTTCATCACCACGCTTGCTGCGAAAACTCAATGGTATCTGGCGATTAAAAGCCCCTTTGAGTCTCTGGACAATAATTTTGTGATCGCAAATGGTTGTAAACATCAATTGTCTCTTTTTATTATCCTGCATGTATCTTTTGAACATCTGTAGGAAATTGTTTCCTAACAGAATATCTGCACCTGTATCATGGAAATAAATTGGTGGAGTTTTAACCTTGTACCAAGGTGTACCTCTGGCTCCGCCAATCAGAATTTCCGTCTCTTTTACTTCTTTAGCAAGGAGCAAAATCTTCTTTGAGAAATCTCTTCCTGCAATTCGGGGTAGATCATCTTCTACCTCTGCTGGGAAGACTCCTCGTTTTGCAGTACAAATTCCTGCACCTGAATCAATATAAGCAGCAAAATATTCTGCTTTATATTTTTCATATAACATCCCTATAGAGATGTATATGGAGAATGGACTTGTCATTCGATCAATAGTTTTCTCCCACTAATCGTGATTTCCATTCCTTCTTCTTTATTTCCCCAAGGTATGTGATCCTCGAGAAAATCCAAACCCAAAAGCAAAACTGCTTCTCTTTCAGCTCTACCCTTGATCTCCATCACTTGTCCCCCAATTTCCAGGGTACCTTTGTAATGATTGATCTCATTTCTTGTAGATAGTAAAGAACATTACAAGGGAAGTTGGTTTCCCACCTTGTAGTGTCAAATTTTACTATCACTTCTCTCCATCCTTCGGGACATTTCAGATTTACTGGAACTTTGTTACTCTGAGATGTTTGAGGGTGTGCTTCTCGAATGAGACTCCGACTCCTCCCATAGGGCAAAGACATGATTCTGTCTCCTTGGAAAGATAATCTCCCTGAAGTTATCCTGAGACTTTGGTCGTGTCTCATGACTTCTCTATCTCGGATTTGAATATCTACATTCCTTAACCGAGCAATTTCCACTCTATCGGGACAAACCGCCGTTGTCACCTTGTTGAATATATCTGGTATCTCAATGAACTTCTTTCCCAGAAATAACTCAGTATGATGTGAGTTGGAAAGAGCATATGATACCTGATAAGTAATGGAGTAAGGCATATTTCCTTCCTCCAATAAATCCTTGCGTTTAAAGTCCTAATAAAGCGTCAGGGCTTTGCTGAAATGGGTATCATTAAGATTGTAAGCAATCTTTGGATAGATGATTCCCACTACTTGTCCTGCACAAAGATCTCCCGCAATTGTTTCCAATACGGAATCTTTCAGATTTCTAACTCTTTTATCGCATATAGCGATATCGATCGGCGTGTGAACTCCGGTAAAGAGAGCCGATTTTAACATCAACTGGATTGCTCCAATATGGATCCAGTTCATCTTTTCAGCGACTTCAGGCTTCATCTTTGATAAATCTTCCCTGATGTCACTAGCTGGAATCAACTGCATCTCCACTTGATTCCCTGTAAGCTCTATAGGAAGCGATATTTCTCGTCTAGAAATTCCATAGACGATTTGTTGTTTCCTGCTCCTTAGATTAAAGTTCCTTAGAACTTGATCTATGTTGTTTGCTGAAAAGCCTTGATACTTTTGTATATTCAGACTCTTCTTCATGATTTTGTCAATCAGATTTTGAGAGAGAGTTGTGTGACTGGAGAATCTCGTCCTGTCCTCTTTCTCCTGATGAACAATCTCTGGATCAATCTGACTCCGATCTAGTTCCATCAGACCATTCTGAATCTTCTTCGCTGAAGACTTCTTCTTGTTCATATATACTCTCATCCGAGGGTATATCTTCGAACTGATATACTTGTATCAGTTCTTGGTAGTAGATGGCATCTTCGATATCCGGAGTGGATTCGAATTTGTTGATACCTCTTCTTTCGTTGTCTGGGCAATTTGTGGAAATATGCCCCTTCGCACCGCACGTCCAGCAGTTGCAATCCTTGAAACTTTCATTAACTTTAGTGTGAGTTCTTCTGAAAGTTTTCTTGGCGGTTGTCCTTCCATGGGATTTATCATCTCCTCGGAAAGGATACATATTCCTTGATGGTCCACTTCTTGGCCTGATTTGTAAGATCTGGCCTTCTGTCTTGACCATCTGGCTGAAACCTATTTTTCTTGCTTTTCTTCAGCCTCGGTGGTTCTCCTCCAATGATCGTTGGCAGATCATTGTCATCACAGTTTAGAGGAGCGAATTAGTTAATTCTCCTCAATTTCTTCATGTTCCTCAGAGCGGTTGCTTGTTGACACCACTCTGCAAGCTTTCGATGTACATATGACATCCTTCTTGCAACGTTTTCAGGATCTCCTGGTTCATAATCCCGAATCAGCATCTCTTTCCATGGGCTTGGAAATTTCAGAAAGAAAATTTCCAGTGCAACTCTATCATCAACTTTAGATTGATGTTGATAGAGAGTAAAGAGTTGTAGAAACTTGTTGAGCGATTGTTGGTCCAAGACTGCAAGTCTTAGATTATACAATGCCATCAAGTATTTCTTCCTCTTTTCTTGATCGAATCCTTCGAAATATCCTTCTCCCAGAAAATGGTTTTTAAAAAGCATTGCCATATTCTGGACATGTTCTGTGTAGTTGTCATTCTCAAAATATGAATTCTTGATGTCTACAGGAAAGAATTCCCATGCTATCTTGACAATTCCTGCAAGACTCATTTCGAGAATTCTTACGAATCCTTCCTTGTTTAAATCGAGAGTTGCTGCTGCAATTCTCAGGGCTGACATCCACTTATCAATAACGGATTCTCGATCTCTGAAATTTACTTCATCAAGGTCGAGCATTACTCCGTAGGGATGGATAGGATCCAGGGTTGCCTTTCCATAAGGTGTATCTTGCACCTTTGGATGCGGTCTTCTTGCCCTTGTCCTTCTTGCCGCCATGTATGCATCATTTGGGGTATGTTGATCATACCTTGCTCCAGTCTGAAAATCCTGGACAGCATTAATGGCTCCGGGTGCATTTTGAAAATCTTGTTGATTTCCAATAATGGCTCCTGGTGGAAGTTGATTCACCGGCTGTGGATTTTGGACCACATTCGGGTTCATTTTTAAATCCACCATCGTCATGTTAGCAAAAGATTCTGCTAACTCTTGGAGGTCGTCAAGCTTGATTCTTTCAAGATTATTCATCTTTTTCTTTCTCGAATCATTCTTTTCAAGGCCTCCATGTTGGGATCCTTTTTGGTTTCTCCCACTGGAAATGGATAAGTGGGTTCATTACCAAAAGGATTTCTTCCTTGACTGGAACGAGGTTGTTGCTCCAGTTTTTCGATCCGTAATTGGATCTCCTTCAGGATGTTGTAAATTTCATCCTGTTTCATAGCAATCTTGTAAAGATCGCGTGGTACACCATACAAGCTATCGCCATAATGTTGTACTGTCTTCTGTATTTCTCTCAGATCTTCCGATATCTTGGATGAATCTGGAGTAATCTCTTTATATAAAAGAGTAGATGATACTCCTTTATCTTTCTTTGGTTCCATCAGAGCTAATTCCAATTTATTCCCAGATGGATCCAATGATCTCTTCTCATAGCATATTCTATCTCCCATTCAAGGAGGATACAACCATGTAGAAGATCTTCTTTTCTTTTGATTCATTGGAGGCAGGAATCAATTAATTCTTTCTCCTGGTTATGTTGGATCAAGAGATTCAACATATTCCTCCAGTGTGTCAGAACACTCTGGTATCTTGTCCTTCTTTTCTCCAAAATTTGGAGACGTTCCTGAAAATGTTCACACCTTGGACATCCTTCTTGATCCATCAGATATGATTGTTCTGATGGTTCCTCCTCATGGTGTTTATCACCTCGAACTGGAGAGCGCTTAGATTTTCATCGCCTCTCCTTCTTTCCTCAATCTCTTGAATAAAAGGCTCAATGTATTCAAGCCTTCTTTCTCGTACGACTATAGAGTCGAACAATTCTCTCCAGATTGTCCGTAACATCTGGTTTCTTTCTCTTTTTATCTCCAAATCTTGGAGATAATTCCTGTAACACTCGCATCTCGGACAATTGTCCGGATCCATGTTTTTCTTGATGTCTCCTCCGTTAGGATAATACTTAAAGCAATAAATAAAATATAATTCCCAGATAAACCTAAGGCTCTGATACCATTTTGGAAAGCGTAGGATCGATTAGCAAAATATGTAATAAAGAAATACGTAACTATATTTTGGATAGCTAAAATAGGAGGGTAAATACATGATTTTATATGATTTTGATTGACTAGTCAATTTTTCCCCATTTCCACACAAATAAGACACATTTTTAGAAAGTGTCACAATAGATATAATTAGGAAAGTCAAAAGTCAAAGTGATTATGTGTTATACATGCACTCAAAACTGAGTTATGAGGGATATACACTATCATCATACTGGATATACATAAATAATACTCAAATATATATCAACAATAAAACCCGAAAAGTATATAATTCATTATCCAAAAGACAGAAAGATCGATAAAGATCGTGCAATAACTTCTTTTCAAAAAAAAAAAAAACAAATTGAAGGCATGGACCCATTCTTACCCTCTCAACTCTCAAGTGGACTATTCAAAGCAAGAGACAATAATTGCGTGTACATTTGTGGCCAGCCCTAACATATTGCTAAGAAAATGCTACTTTAAAATAAATATTTTTTATCTGCATAATCTATATCTATATATTAAAACACAGTGTTGAGGGTTATTTGCGTCATTTCTTATATTTAGAAGTTATTTTAATTTTGCGAATCAACGTGTATATTCATGGGCGGGTTTCTTCCTAAAAACAATCAATTTATCCTTCAATTGTCGGCGATAAATTCATTTGCCCTTTATTTTCTTCATAAAATCTTACCTTCTTTTCCCTTCCCTTGCCTCTCTTGCTTAAATTTCACAATTGAAATATCTAAAATTATTAATTGAATACTCGGTGATGGCTGAATTCCGGCAAGGAAGGGCTGGCGTAATTGTAGCTTTCGATAAGGAAATCCTTGGCGCCGCGACGGAGCGAGCAGCGGAAGAATTAGAAGATGACGGTGGAGCATCGCTGGAGTGATTTCTGATTACGAAGGTAATCTATATCCTATAATAATCTAGAGTGGGTGTGCACACAGTTTCTTCATCGATGGTTGCTTTTGAGTTTTCTTTTAAACACACCTTTTCGAAAAACTTATCATAAATTAACTGTCATCCATTTTCAGTTACAATTATAGTTTTTATCTCACCGCCTTCTATGTTCTCCCTCTCCGATTCTTCTCCTCGATCCCTTTTATTTTGTGTGATGCAACATGCCGTACAGTTTGTAGAACAAAACTGCGTCTTGGATTCCCCGCCACCATCACTGGATATTTGTCGATTTGAATTCATAAGCGTCGACTTAACTTCTGATATTTAGAAGATATGTTGCATTCGCAGGTAATTATTGTACCCTCTCAGATTTGTTTCTGAGTATCCTTTTCCATTCCAGACTGGTCTCTGTTTCTGCGTATTTTTGTTATTTTCATTATCTATGAAGTAGTTGTTAGAAATTGGATAGGTCATATTTTGTGTTCCATTATTTTATGGTCAAGCCTATGTAAGCATATTTACTTGCATTTTGGACAAGAATTTCTGAGTTTCCATTATCTATGATAATTGTTCTTCTTGAATTATCAATTGATCAAATGGAGTTATTGGCAATGCTAACTTACTTTTGTCAATAACAGATTTGATGGAATTTTCTTTTTTTTTTCCCCAAGGTTGATTTACATTTTCATGTTTAATTTGCTGCCAGTCTTTATCAATATATGCTGTTGAAAGTTGATTTTCAATATTGTGGTGCAGCCTGCTAGAGATTTGTATAGGCTTTTCCAGCCTTAACTATTTAAACATCAATTCAACATGTGATATCTCTATGCTTCTTTTTTTTTTTTTTTACAAGTATTAGAAGAGTGAGAGTAGTTTATGAAAAAATGAGTGACAATTTGATGGAGAAAGTGAACAAATTATGCGAGCAATTAATTTTGGAAGGTTAGAGTGGCGCAAATGATCATTGCCAGAATGTGTACAATGTGTTTTAAAATGAATATGTTTTCCAAGGGATGTTGAAAGGGCTCTTTGGAGTCAGTGGAAAACTTTTTGTTTTTGTGTATATATCTAGCTTACCTTGAGCCCAGAATCTTTAAATTATGCCGGATGTTATTTTTATTATATTAATATAATTTATATTAATAAAATATTGCATGTGAGTGGTGGGTGTACTACATATACACCCTTAATAGAATTTTCCTATCTTTAAGCCGCAACAAAACAGTCAATTATGTGGTTATAATTAGTGAGACGAGACAATAGTCTCTTATCTAACAGAGAGGCTCTAAGCTATAACGGTAAAAAAAAAAAAAAAAATTAGAAAACTCTGAATCTAGAGGTAATTTCAAATAATCGAATATGGTGATTAAGGGGCAATACTAAGCTACTCTTGTTTCTTGCCATTTTGTTGCACATCGTTCATTGGTACCATCAACAGTGGTTTGGGTGTTTGCTCATGCTATTACGCTGTGAATCAAATTTGTAGTACATTCTCTGCATAATTCATGGCTTTGTTTGTTACTGTAGCTGTAAATTAGATGCGAATATATATTAGTGTCACCTCTTTAATGACAATGTTACAAATTCTGCGCTTGTGGTTCTTTTATATCTCCATCAAACAGATATATTGCTTAGCTTAGTCCTAATAGCCGTTCCATTTTGGACAAAAAAAATAATGTTCTATTTTACTCAATAACCATCCTTCAGCTCACAATTTGTGCATGTATGTTGATTAATTATACCTTTGTTAAATTTTCCTTTACAATTTGGAAGGTAGGACTCGACGTTGAAGATTGCAGAATTCCTCTCGCAGTGGATGCTTCACCAAGGCAACCTCGATTGTGTGCATTGAACCATGAGATTCATTTTATTCTATCTTATGGAAATATTTATGTAACAATTGTTGTTTTATATAACGTTTTTCGATCAAAATATTTTATTTAAGGTGTTATGTAAAGGTGCATTGAATTTTTCCATATTATATGTTATTTAATTTAATGTGAAATTACTATTTTCAATTTTAGATAAATATTAGCAGAAACTTTGATGTTTGATGTTGAATTCGGGGGGAAAAAGTTACAATCAAAGTCATGCCATGAAATCTGGAATAAGATAAAAGCCGTCGTGTTTCGTTTCCACTCAGATGATGCTATTTCTTTGAAATTGACCCAGAATTAACACTATCTATGGTACCAATGGAATCATTATATTTACGTTTGAAAGAAAATTAAATATTTTGAAAAGCTTCATTTTCAAAGTTGTGTTTGTACCTCTCAAAATAAAAAAGTTGTGTTTGTACATGTTAGTAAGGCATAATCTGAAAGGGAGCCAATGGAAATAATCTGAAATATCTATTTTTCATCTTTTTTCCATTTCAAATTTATAGTTACATTATCTATGAATTATTGGTACACTTATTTATTAATTTAACACTAACCAATGTTTCTAAATAATTACTTTCAATATATATAAAGTATTGCAAAAAGCTTATTATATTCATGGTGTCAAGAATGTATAATTGTTGTTCCCATTGACTACAAAATTTCATTTTCACCATGGCTTTTAATTCATACATTTTCGATAGGACTTAAATGATTTTATGAAATGAAAAATAAATATATTAATGAATTAATAATTAAATATCTTCAATATATGACATTCGAAATGGAGTTGCATACATCGTTCAATTATTGGTAGATTTTATGTATTACTAAATTTTTTTTTGACAATGATCGTACAACGCACGGGCCAAATGTACTAGTACACATTAATAGAGTTACTTATAGCGACATCATTATTTGCCCAGCATAAAATGCTTTATAAAATACACGAATACACAATACTTTGATATCAGATCACTATCACGAAAACTAGTCGAAATTGTCGGCAGCAGCTGAGACCATAATCGGACTTCTAACTCTGTATTTGCCAGTTTGGTCGATCCAAATCACCGCACCTTCTTTGTGTTGAATCTCTATATCACCCTTGTACCGAAGTGTAAGAGAATAGCTCTTCTTCTCGTTCTTCTTGTTAAACACCAAAGTTTGAGGATTAACTATGGCCGTGGTGTTCACTGGTACTTCCAACTTAACCTTATACGTGGCGGCACCATTCCCTACATTCGTCACACTTCTTCGAAATCTGTGGGTTAAGGTCCTTCCAATGTCTGCAGCACGTATAAGAGCCACGAACGACGGATAATTGAGGTCGGAGGATGGATTCGAGCAGTTGTAGGTCGACCTTATGATTGTTTGAGTTTGGTTGCGAGTGAAGTTCATGGAGCACACCAGATTTACCATGTCTTGTACGGACGCATCGTAGACGAGGCCCGGATCAAGCGCCCGGTTCGGGTCAACATGACCCGACCCGATGCCTAATGGTGAGGCGACTGAACCGTCCTGTTCCTTAATGGGTTGGTTGGTGTTATCAAGAGGATTAGCAGTTGTCATCATCGCAGACTGGATTGCTGCAGGGCTCCAATCAGGATGTGCAGCTTTGAGAAGCGCCGCGATTCCAGAGATATGAGGGCATGCCATTGATGTGCCCGACAACAAATTGTAGTCGCTGGAAAGGTCGATGTTTCTGCCAATTCTGGTCGCCGTGAGTTGAGGATGGAAGGCTGCTAAGATCATCACTCCCGGCGCCATCAGGTCCGGCTTCAAGATGCCCTCGTAACTACGCCCGGGTCCTCTGGAGGAATCATCTGATAATGCTGGTGCAGCTCTCGGTTCCTTTCCGATAATTGTTTGTTGGAAATCGATGCTGCCTGTTGGGGCTGAAGTACTGGATGCGTAATTGGCCACTTGTTCTGCTTCTGCTGTGCTAATTACGACTCCGGGGTAAGGAAACGAGTTGGATCGAAATATGGCGGGATCTTCAGCTATGACTATTGCTGCTCGGACGTTGGAATTAGATAGGCCTCCCATCACTGTATCGAAATCGGTATTTCCGATGGTGGTATTGCATATGATGATGCTGTTATCTGGGGCTTCCGCCAGTTCAGTTGAGGTGCAACCGGATAAGGACTCGTTGTAAACGAGGGGCAAGTTTCTGATTATGGCTCTTGCCGGAAATGTAGTCCATCCTGTGATAGTTTTCCCATTGCCGAGAGTTAAAGTCCCGGCGAACCACCGATCAACCGTCCCTGCTGCCACAATTACAGCCCACGGGATTCCTGATCTTATCGTCCTTACACTGGGGCCGCGGTTTCCTGCCGACATACACACAACGATTCCTTTCTCTCTGGCTCCGAAGCTAGCTATTGAGAGAGGGCTCTCGTAAAGATTGATTTCTTGAACACCTAAAGAAATCGAGATTATATCTACACCATCAGCCACGGCCTGATCTATCCCCGCTAATACATCAGACGACACGCCGCTCCCCCGCCACAGGGACTTATACACCGCCAGCCTGGCACGCGGAGCCACACCTCTCGCAGTTCCGGGGGCGTAACCGAAGAAGGAAACGCCGTCGACGAAGTTTCCGGCAGCAATGGACGAGACGTGGCTGCCGTGACCATCGTCGTCTCTTGCAGTATTTCGAATTTGATTATTTGGATCTTCTGCTCGAATACCTTGATTGAAGTATCTGGCTCCGATGATTTTCCTGTTGCACGAGGATGAATTGAATTCTTCACCGCCGTTGCAAATCCCCTTCCAGCTGGCAGGGACTTGAGTCATCCCATGATCCTGAAAGCTCGGGCTCTCCGGCCAAATGCCGGTGTCGATGACGCCGATGATGACATCTTTCCCGTACTCGGACGCCGGCCAGAGTCCGGAAACTGTATTGAGGGATAGGAATTCAGGAGTGTGGGTAGTGTCTGGAGTGACGACGTCATCGGCGTAAGCCGACACAAATCCTGGTAACTTCTTAAGTGATTCAACTTCATCTTTGGACATGGATACGCTGAAACCATGGAAAGCATGGTCGTAAACGTAGAGAAGCTTCGGGTCGGGTTTGTTGCTGTCGGGTGAAGCTTGACTAACAGATTTAAGAATGGAAGAATACCAAAAATGGTGAGTGGAGAAGGCCTTAGGCATGGAGGGTTTGTCCATGTGGATAATATATGTAGATCTTTTCTGTGCTGAAGCATGGTTAGCCAAGAAAAACCATAGCAGCAGAAACAGAGCCACTGCATTAGCAAGCTCCATTTTTTTTTTCTCACTCTAGATTCGAATGAGATTGGTATAGCAAACAAATATCAGTGTGCTAACTTTATAAGATATCGTTATCAAAGATTTAGGGGTTCAGATGTTATGTCAAATTATTTTATGTATCCGGTTATGTCGTAACTATTTATTTTATTATTTTAATAATATTTAATGTATAAAGTATAATGAACATTAACTAATACTCCCTCCATCCCAGCTAAATAATATATGGCGCATTATTTTGGGCACCGAAATTAAGAATAATGTGTAAATGATAGAAAAATAGTAAGGTCCACGTAGTTTTGAAGGATTAATTTTTGTCATTTTTAGAACGAGCCGTATTTAGCGGGACAACCCAAAAATAAAGTGAATCATATTTAGCAGAATGGAGGGAGTATTTATTATTAAAAATTGAAATTTAAAAAAATTATACACTTTATTATGGAGTAATCAATTCTATATAATTAATTATTAACTAACAAAGGTGCAAATTAATTATAAAAAAATACTTATGAATCCGAATTGAATTAATGAATTCTAATTAATAATTACAAAATTAAACTAAAACACATGAAACTAATGTTGAAGAAAAAAAAAACTGCTCTCAAAAAAAGGTGAAGAAAAAAATTGGATAATGGAACCCGATTTGGACACCTAAGGGGAGATAGATGGTTCCAAATGAAGATCTAATGGTATGAGTTATTAAGATTTCTACATTACAAACTATTTTTAATTGTTTGGTAACAATATTTAAAATGTATATATATATATATATATATAATATTTTCTTTTAAATTGAAATAATAAGAGTATGTAATCAATTTTTTATGCTTTTGTCATCGTAATTAGGACTTTGTTTCCAGCAATTTAATTTTTAATAGTAAGATCCACAATTCCACATCTTACGTAACCACCCGTCCACGATAAGTATGGTCTTCTTTCTTTTTTCGTCCGTCCACAATAAGTGTGGTCTTTCCTTAAATAGAAATGACTCCACTCACATTAAATATGAGTCACACTCTCTACTCACAATACATCTATCTAACTTACTCCCCCACTCTTAAAATCCATGCCACTTCCTCCGGACCACACTTATCGTGGACGGAAGGAGTATATATAAAATCTATAAATTCTTTAAAATAAGCCTAGCCTAAACACCCAAGGGTCGGAACTGGCGGCTTATTTCTGCTTTCTTGCTCAATTATGCTTAAAATCCGTTAAGACTGTAATTTATCAAATTGTTTCTTTGCAACTTGCAATAATGTCTGAGAGAGTCTGAAATTTTTTAGCAAATAATGTTATATAACTGAAGAAAATTATCAAATAATGTAATATAAGTGAAGGAATTTATGAAATCATGTTAGATAATTTAATTTTGATGTATAGTCTAGCTACTTTCTAGATCCATATGGGGAGAAAGAAAAGAAATGGGGAAACAGAGAAAAATTAGACACAATGCTATACCCCATGAAAATGTATGAAGGGAAATTAAAAGGCAATGGAGGTATGGAGTCTATGGACCCATTCCTCCTTTTTAGAAAGACCTCCACATAAATCTCTTAAGAAAAAGATAAGACCTCAATAGCTTTCTTTGGTACAAGTGGATTATAGTAAAGTTATGCATTTTAATTTTAAAATTGAGGGATATGGATATGGTGTCAATTGTATTTATAGAGGCAATAACGATAGCTCATTAGCTCATGATTCCGAGAAGCCGCCTCTGACTAGACACATACGCTAGACTTTGATCATAACATAATTTTCTTTTAAGAGTGATCAAAATAATCGAAATTTGAATATTCAAACCGAACCAAATCTAAATATAAATTTCGGATTGGATTTTCAGATCGGTTCGGGTTGGTATTTTAAAAAAACAAATAAATCCAAAATTTGAATTATATATATTATATTATGGGACAAAATTCCTTTTACACACTTTGAAAAACAAAAAATGAAAAATACACACTTCTTTTGAAATCAATGAAAAATACACACTATAACTATTATACCCTTTCTGCTGAATTTCTTCATTCTATTCTGCTTATTCCAATCTCATTTTCCAATTATGGAGATAAAACATGCAATACTATCAGGCCCATCACACTTCCGTATAAATAAATTCTACTCATACCAACTTCATACCTTTTTGACCGGAATGCTGCCGGGTATTTCCGCCGGAAGTTTTAGGGACCTCGTCCAACCACACGATCGCAACCGATGGTTTCCAGACGCAGACTCCTTCAGCAGCACACAGCACAGCCCTCGTTCGTTTCCTACTCGGGGCGTAGGGTATTTAGTTGGTATAAATAAAATAAAAAGACACTGAAAGGGATGAGCAAAAGCCCGAACTTTTATATAGGAATTATATAAAACTTATTACAACATAAGTATATCTCCTTTAGGGAGGAGACAGACTTGTTTAGCTACCTATGGTAGCGGAATTGAAATACATAAACTATACAATCCTAAGCTAAGAACTATAACAAATTTTATTTTTGAGAGCAGAGGAGATGGTGTAGAAGAATGCTGGTCTCGATTTTTCTCCCTTCTGCTCTCCCAACTTGTGGATTAAATAGAGTCTCATATCTCAACCTCCTTCCTTCATTATTGCCTCGGATTCCTTTGTTCCGTGGCCAGCCTGTTTCTGACTCAGCGTAGGACCACTGCTGTCGTCCATTATTGAATAAGGACGCCCAACTTTCGGTGCTACTTTAATCAAACCGCACTATCTTTGTTTGATAATGCTCCTGCTGTACTTTTACCCATTTGGTTTTTAGTGGGTAAAAACTTTCCCCTCCACCCACTACTGTCGTTTTTCTTTTTAGTGGGTGCTCCAGCTCAGAGTCACATGACTCTACCAACCTGTGTCGGGAATCTACTTTTTTCCCGGGGCCCTTGGCGTCCTTGCTTTTGGCAACGCCTTCTGCTCGAGATGCTCGTGGGACCGAGCCTTCTCCTTTCCCTTTCTGGGCATGAACCCCTTCCCGAACTCTGGTTCTTTCTGGTTCTGGCAATCCGAACAGACTCGCTCGGACCAGTTCCCAAAATGAGCCATGTTGCAATATTTACGATGAGTGTCTTTACTCGTCGTAATCTTGTTTTCCCAGAGCAAGGTTCTCTTTCTTTCGAAAGCTTCCTCTGCGAATCTTGTAGACTTTCCTGTCATGGTATTTAACAGGAATGATCCGTTCACTGAATTCTGAAAGAATTTGAACGGGAACTTGACTTTGTCCATCTCGGTGAGACAGACCCATAAACCCCATGCTCTTCTTGTAGAGATGAGATCTTCTGGCAATGTTGAGACTAGAGTAGTCTCCTTTTCTGCAGGCGCTTTGATTTTTTCAAGGGCGCGTGCATCCGGTCTTCGAAGCCTAATATAGTGGAAGGCTTCATGGTTTCCTTTCCCTGCTGGTTCTGGGGCTGCGCTGATGAAATACAGCTCCAAAACATCACCTCGGCTAAGCTGTGGATTATTAGCCCAGGTATCATACACCGCCTCTTGAATCCACTTGGGTAGACTCTTGATTTCGGCGAATGATGGGGATGTAGTATAAACTGAAGCAAGTGCTCCGAATTCATACCATCTCTTGACTTCGTGTGGATCTGAATTTGGCATCATCCACACCCGAGGATATTTCCCCGAGACATCAACCCTTATTTTTTCGGGGTTGATCCCAGTCCTTGTGTTGAGCTTCTCCCAATTGGCTTGATAAACCTGCCACGAAGAAGAAACTTCAATCTTATCAGTATTAATCTTAGAAATGCCAGTCATTGGCCTAAGATTAATCTCTCCCTCTTTTTCCCCAGAGGTGCTGGGTTGACATGATGATCCAGAGTGTGACCTCTGAATATCATCTTTTTCTTGGGGCAATGGATCCGAAGATACCACCACCTTAGAACTTGGGCAAGAGGTATTTGAATCCTCTGCTACAGGTTTAGAGCCCTGTACTCGAAACTCTTCTTTTACCAAAGGATCTTTGGCCACCCGAAGGATTGGTGTTTGGCATGCAGTCCAGAGTTGATTCTGAGACCGTATGCAGGCTCGTATTCTCTCGGTGACTTTCGTCTTATCGAGAGTTTGCAATCTTCCTGCTTGTTCAGCATTCAGAATGCACTAGTCCCACTCGCCGGATAACATCTCCAGATTTTCTCTGAGATGTCTATGGGCTAGTAGAATGGAGTTCACGTCAGTTTGCTCCATCTCTTGTTAAGAAATCTGCAAGAATATTTTCGTGAGATTTCAGAATGACAATATCAAAAATATAATATTGGCATTCAGCTTGCCATCTAATTAATCTAGCCTTTTCAGGCTTAGATTCCATCTTGTTTTTTAAGAAAGCTTTAACTTGTGTGTTATCAACTTTCAACGTAAATTTCTTTGCCAGTAAAAATAAAGGCCATTTTTTAAACGCCTTTCTGACTGCAAAGAACTCTTTCTCGTTGATGTGCCATCTCACAGCCTCATCATCTGAGAATAAACCACTGCAGTATCTACAGGGTTCTTCTCCATTAGGAGTGATCTTGGTTAAGACGGCTGCCCACCAATAATCACTAGCATCTGTATACAGGACCAAGTCGTCTTCGTCCTGAGGTATCGCGAGCTTTGGGAGATTTTTGCAAACCTCTTTTAACTCCCGCATCCCTTGTCGATGTTCTTCTGTCCAGATGAACGGAACATCCTTTTCGGTAATGGGCGAAAACTTTTCTATGTTTTGCTAGATCTTTAATAAATGGTCCCGCAAAATTAACAACTCCCAAAAAACTCTGAAGTTGTTTCTTTTCTTTAAGATCTTCGGGGAAAATTACGGACCTTTTGAACAATATGGTCTGCAGAATGATTCCCGCTTCATCGATCTCAATACCCAGAAATTCCATTTTCCGAGTTGCAACGACTGCCTTCTTTTCAGACAGTACTAAACCTTCTTTATAGCAAACATCTGCAAATATCTCAAGATGTTTGATATGTTCTTCCATATTTTTTTATGCTATTAAAATATCATCAATATAGACAAACATAAAAGAAAAATAATCTTTGAATAGATTATCCATCTTTCTCTGAAATATTTGAGGCGCATTAGCTAACCCCATTGGCATCACGTTCCAAACATAATGCCCTTGTGGAGTAGAGAAGGCTGTAAACTTCTTACTCCCTTCCTCCATGCGAATCTGGTAAAAACCTGACTTGCAATCAAACTTAGAGAAAACCTTAGCATTCCTAATGCAGTTAATAAGGTGTTCCCTATTTGGGATAAAATATCCATCAAACTCTAGAATGTCATTAACTCCTTTGTAATTAATAACAAGTCTAGGTTTACCTCGTTTGATCTCACCATGATTTCTTACCAGAAATCCGGGACTACTGTAAGGCGAGTTCCCTGATTCGATCAGCTTTAAATCAAGGTGTTCCTTGATTATTTCCTTCATATCCTGTTGATCTTTGAGGTTCATCAGGATTGGTCTGTATCTTACAAACTCATATTCCTTTTCTGGCTTCACCTTCAAGGTTGCATTGAGCTTGTTTTTATCCCACCATGCCAAAGGATTCTCACTGTAATTCCTTTTGATTTTCCTTTTGACATCTTCTAGGGATACCTTCACTTCTTCCCTAATATCTTGATAGGATATTAAAGAAGCTTTGAGGATATGAATCTCTTCATCTCCAAGATCCCAATCCCTGATACAGCTTAGCACTGCTTCGCTGAATCTCCTTTGATCTTTCATCTTTGGGTGTCGAAGTTTTCCTTCATCACCACGCTTGCTGCGAAAACTCAATGGTATCTGGCGATTAAAAGCCCCTTTGAGCCTCTGGACAATGATCTTGTGATTGCAAATGGTTGTGAACACCAATTGTCTTCTTTCATTATCCTGCATATATCTTTTGAACATTTGTAGGAAATTGTTTCCTAACAGAATGTCTGCACCTGTGTCATGGAAATAAATTGGTGGAGTTTTAACCTTGTACCATGGTGTACCTCTGGCTCCTCCAATCAGAATTTCCGTCTCTTTTACTCCTTTAGCAAGGAGCAAAATCTTCTTTGAGAAATCTCTTCCTGCAATTCGGGGTAGATCATCTTCTACCTCCGCTGGGAAGACTCCTCGTTTTGCAGTACAAATTCCTGCACCTGAATCAATATAAGCAGCAAAATATTCTGCTTTATATGTTTCATATAACATCCCTATAGAGATGTATATGGAGAATGGACTTGTCATTCGATCAATAGTTTTCTTCCATTAATCGTGATTTCCATTCCGTCTTCTTTATTTCCCCAAGGTTTGTGATCCTCGAGAAAATCCAAACCCAAAAGCAAAATTGCTTCTCTTCCAGCTCTACCCTTGATCTCCATCACTTGTCCCCCAATTTCCAAGGTACCTTTGTAATGATTGATCTCCGGTTGCTGCAAATAGTAAAGAACATTACAAGGGAAATTGGTTTCCCATCTTGTAGTGTCAAATTTTACTATCACTTCTCTCCATCCCTCGGGACATTTCAGATTCACTGGAACTTTGTTACTCTGAGATGTTTGAGGGTGTGTTGCCTCTCGAATGAGACTCCGACTCCTTCCATATGGTAAAGACATAATTCTGTCTCCTTGGAAGGATAATCTTCCTGAAGTTATCCTGAGACTTTGATCGTGTCTCATGACTTCTCTATCTCGGATTTGAATATCCACATTCCTTAACCGAGCAATTTCAACTCTATCGGGACAAACGGTATTTGTCACCTTGTTGAAGATATCTGGTATCTCAATAAACTTCTTTCCCAGAAATAACTCAGTGTGATGTGAGTTGGAAAGAGCATATGATACCTGATAAGTAATGGAGTAAGGCCTGTTTCCTTCCTCCAGCAAATCCTTGCGTTTAAAGTCCTGATAAAGCGTCAGGGCTTTGCTGAAATGGGTATCATTAAGATTATAAGCAATCTTTGGATAAATGATTCCCACTACTTGTCCTGCACAAAGATCTCCCGCTATTGTTCCCAATACGGAATCCTTCAGATTTCTAACTCTTTTATCGCATATAGCGATATCAATCGGCGTGTGAACTCCAGTAAAGAGAGCCGACTTTAACATCAACTGGATTGCTCCAATATGAATCCAGTTCATCTTTTCAGCTACTTCGGGCTTCATTTTTGATAAATCTTCCCGAATGTCACTGGCTGGAATCAACTGCATCTCCACTTGATTCCCTGTAAGCTCTATAGGAAGCGACATTTCTCGCCTAGAAATTCCATAGACGATTTGTTGTTTCCTGCTTCTTAGATTAAAGTTCCTTAGAACTTGATCTATATTACTTGCCGAAAAGCCTTGATACTTTTGTATATTCAGACTCTTTTTCATGATCTTGTCAATCAGGCTTTGAGAGAGAGTTGTGTGACTGGAAAATCCCGTCCTGTCCTCTTTCTCCTGATGAACAATCTCTGGATCAGTCTGACTCCGATCTAGTTCCATCGGACCATTACGAATCTTCTCCGCTGAAGACTTCTTCTTGTTCATATATACTCTCATCCGAGGGTATATCTTCGACGATATACTTGTACCGGTTCACGGTAGTAGACGGCATCTTCGATATCCGGAGTGGATTCGAATTTGTTGATACCTCTTCTCTCGTTGTCTGGGCAATTTGTGGAAATATGCCCCTTTGCACCGCACGTCCAGCAGTTGCAATCTTTGAAACTTTCATTAACTCTAGTGTGAGTTCTTCTGAAAGTCTTCTTGGCAGGTGTCCTTCCTTGAGATTTATCCTCTCCTCGGAATGGATACCTATTCCTTGGTGGTCCACTTCTTTGACCTGATTTGTAAAATCTGGCCTTCTGTCTTGACCATCTGGTTCTTGGTTTCCAAGAATTTCTTTTTGGATCTCCACCTTTCTGATAGGGCTGAAATCTATTTTTCTTGTATTTCTTCAGCCTCGGTGGTTCTCCTCCAATGATCGTTGGTAGATCATTGTCTTCACAATTTAGAGGAGCAAATTTGTTAATCCTCCTTAGTTTTTTCAAGTTCTTCAGAGCTGTTGCTTGTTGACACCACTCCGAGAGCTTTCGATGTACATAAGACATCCTTCTTGCGACGTTTTCAGGGTCACCTGGTTCGTAATCCCGAATCAGCATCTCTTTCCATGGGCTTGGAAATTTCAGAAAGAAGATTTCCAGGGCCACTCTATCATCAACTTTAGATTGATGTTGATAAAGAGTAAAGAGCTGTAGAAATTTGTTGAGCGATTGTTGATCCAAGACCGCAAGTCTTAGATTATACAATGCCATCAAGTACTTCTTTCTCTTCTCTAGATCATATCCTTCGAAATATCCTTCTCCCAGAAAATGGTTCTTAAAAAGAACGGCCATATTCTGGACATGTTCTGTATAGTTATCACTATCAAAACATGAATTCTTGATTCCCGCAGGAAAGAACTCCCATGCTGTCTTGACTACTCCTGCAAGACTCATTTCGAGAATTCTTACGAATCCCTCCTTGTTCAAATCGAGAGTTGCTGCTGCAATTCTCAGGGCTGACGTCCACTCGTCAATGACTGATTCTCGATCTCTGAAATTAACTTCATCGAGATCAAGCATCACTCCGTAAGGATGAATAGGATCTAGGGTCGCCTTTCCATAGGGTGTATCTTGCACCTTTGGATGCGGCCTTCTTGCCCTTGTCCTTCTTGCTGCCATGTATGCATCATTTGGGGTATGTTGATCATACCTTGCTCCAGTCTGAAAGTCCTGGACTGCATTAATGGCTCCTGGTGCATTTTGAAAATCTTGTTGATTTCCAATAATGGCTCCTGGTGGTAGTTGATTCACCGGCTGTGGGTTTTGGACCACATTTTGGTTCATCTTCAAGTCCACCATTGTCATGTTAGCAAAAGATTCTGCTAATTCCTGGAGGTCGTCAAGCCTGATTCGTTCCAGATTGCTCATTTCTTCCTTTCACGAATCATTCTCATCAAGGCCTCCGAGTAGGGATCCTTTTTTATTTCTCCCACTGGCTTTGGATATGTGGGTTCATTACCAAAAGGATTTCTCCCTTGACTGGAACGTGGTTGTTGCTCCAATCTCTCGATCCGTGATTGGATCTCCTTCAGGATGTTGTAGATTTCATCCTGTTTTATAGCAATCTTATATAGATCGCGTGGTACACCATACAGGCTATCGCCATAATGTTGTACTGTCTTCTGTATTTCTCTTAGATCCGCCGAAATTTTGGAGGAATCTGGAGAAATCTCTTGATATAAAAGAGTAGATGATACTCCTTTATCCTTCTTCTGTTCCATCAGAGCTATGGAGTAATATATAAATTCCAATTTACTCCCACATGGCTCCAATGTCTTCTTCTCATATCGTGTTCTAACTCCATTTCAAGGAGGATACACTCATGTAGAAGATCTTCTTTTCTGTTGATTCCTCGGTTGAAGGCATCAATCAGTTCCTTATTCTCGTTTCGCTGAATCAAAAGGTTCAGCCTATCTCGCCAGTCTGTCAGAATCCTCTGATACCTGGTTCTTCTTTGCTCCAGAATTCGGAGACGTTCCTGGAAATGTCCACACCTTGGACATTCTTCTGGAGTCATCATATATGATTATTATGATGGTTCCTTCTCATGGTATTTGTCACCTCGAACAGGAGATAGATCAGATCTGAATTATATCTCCTTCTGGCCTCGATTTCTTGAACCAAAGGTTCAAGGTATTCAAGCCTTCTTTCTCGTACGACTATGGAGTCGAACAATTCTCTCCAGACGATTCTTGTCATCTGGTTTCTTTCTCTTTTTATCTCCAAATCCTGGAGATAATTCCTGTAACATTCACATCTCGGACAATTGTCCGGATTCATGTTTTTCTTGATGTCTCCTCCGTTAGGATAATACTTAAAGCAATAAATAAAATATAATTCCTTAATAAAACCAGGGCTCTGATACCATTTTTGAATCGTAAGTTAAGAACAGCAGAATCTACGATAAATGGTTCGTATAATAAAGAAATACATAGCTATTTTCTGTCCATATCAAATCTGGACTGTCAATAGTTTAAACAGAGGGGTATAATAGTCATCTTGTGTATATTTCATTTGTTTTGGTGATGGTGTGTAATTTTCATTTTGCAAAATGAATAGTGTGTATTTTTCCCCAATAACACTTATATTATTTATTTTTATTTTTAATAATTTTAGGAATGGAAAAAAGAATGAATATTATTTATATTACGGATTTTTTGAAAAAAAAAGTTGGCTTTTTCCGGTTCGGATTCGGATCGGATTTGATTTTTTAAGAAATTCAAATTTTCGGATTGGTTCGGATTTAGAAAAAATCTGAACCGAAATCCGAATACTCTCCTATTTTTTTATTAATTTTTTTTCTTTTTTTAATTTTTTTGCATTGGGTGCATACGAGTGAGGTTTATTGAGTACATATCAAAAAATGATTGCAGTTTCTCACGTGATTAAATTTGTTTTTGGGATATATCAATAAATTACATGATAAAAATAATTTGTAGTGATATGTAATATTTAATTGTGTCATTGTTTTATATTATGAAGAATAAAATAGCAAAAGAATAAAAAATACTATGAGAGTGAGATTCCAATATACACCTTTAATTTGTTCTGTCAATAAACAGTTTATGATCCTAGAATATTGATCTAAACAATTTACAACTCAAATCAAGCGCAAACTACAATGAAATGTGTTGCAATCATTTCAAAAGAGGAAAGAAAAAAATGATATGACAATAATTTGCAATTTTTCGAACAATGTGGAGGAGGATGTTAGTTGCATCACAAATCTTGACAAACATGAAGGTATAAACCGAATGAAGCAATTAGAAACTTTCAAGGATATGAATGGATAAATATTTTTCATGACAAAATATGCAGCAGCATCATCCCAATGAATGGTCCTTCAATCTATACTTGTATACTTAATTTAATTTAAGGGTAATAATGCAATATTATTGAATTAAATTAATAATGCAATATTAGAGTGACATGGTGGTCGTTTAGCCACACAAAATGAATTTATAATTTCCTACGCTCACAACAAACTTAGCAAGCGGTAAGTATAGGATCGAACCCAATGGAGTTAATTGTAGTCTTCTCTTCGTCACCGGTGTCACTAAAAAGGGTTTTGGTCGGAACAATCTCCCATATGGTCACAAGGCTATGTAAAAGAATACTGAAAACTAAAAGTAGTTCTGGTCAAATAAAAGGGCAAAGCCCGGATAAGATTCGAATCATCAGACATGAATATAAACTCGATCATAGGTCTAAATAATTCCCCCACATGCACACATCAATCGGTTATAGCCCTAAGAAAAGTCGCCCCCATTGTCACGGTGTCACGTGCTCCTCTGTCCAGAACCAATCTATCCTTTCAGTGTAAAATAAGTAAAGTCTATGACGATTACCCGTTATCTAATCTGACCAATTATCCTACGATGGTGTTTCGACAGGATCTTTGCCCGACAACATTTCAATTTAGACAGACCCGATATGGCCAAAAGCATGTTCAAAGACATACGACCACACTCCCACACTCGTTATACTTTCGGATGCAAGAGGGCATCTAAACATTTATTCCAAAATTATTAGAGATCTTATTTTATCCGAGTTGTTAACGGCCTATTAACTACTCAAATTCGACAAGACCATTTTGGAATCAAACCTAGTGTTTCGGGAACACATGCATGCAGATTGATACGCCCAGAACAAACCTCACGAGTAATTAAGCATTCATATTCAAATTATCTCACCATATCCAAGCATTGATGATTTAGCTAGACATAATTGAAATAACAATAACAATAAAAGAGATAAAAGAAAATATTATTTGAAATTGAAATAAGTACTTAAAGCATCCAACAGAAAGCTATGGCCAAAGCGGCCAAGCAAAACATGTGCAGAAAAGTAAAAGAGTATGCCCGTAGGCCTTGTTCTTCCTCACACCATTCTAAAATCCAAAATAAAGACAGAGATATTATATATCAAAATTTGTGCATCTTTCCTCCTTAAATAGACGAGTAGCTTGGGCTTCATGAACGATCCGATCCATGAAAATTAGGGTTGGCCGCTTTCCTTATACACATGGAGTTTGAAATTAATATGGATCTTCTTCTTTATCCTCAAAGATACAGATCTGGTGGAAATCTTCTAAGTAAGGTAATATGTCCATCTTTATCTCTTGCTCCGGATAAGATTCGCGCACCGTCCTTTGCCCATAGCACGTCTTCATCTGCCCCAATCCTGCACTGCTTTACCTCTGTTCTGTCCATAGTATTCCACATAGGTATGGATCTCGCATGGTACTCAGTTGGGTTACAATGCATTATCTTGAAAGCTTCAACGTATGCCTCATTTCACCTCACATTGGTATTCGTGTCTCTTTTGCGGAATGCAGCCTTATTTTGCCCAAAAGTCCACCTGCTTCGCCCTGAGCAACCTGTTTCCAAATTGTGTCATCCCAGACACGACTACGACAAAAAAGACACGAAAAAGACTCAATCTAACCTATAAGTAAGATACAAAATGAGCACAAAATATGGGCTCATCATAGAGCAAGGATAAAAAAAGATTCTCTAAAATGGATTATATTGAATTTTTCCTATTTTTCTACCGTAAATTTTATATCTATAGTTTTTGTTATGGTATTTTTTTAGAATCACATCTTATTATTCAATAAATGTTATTTATTTAGAAATAAAAATACAAAGCTATGTTATTTTATGGAAAAGAATGTATTAAGATAAATCACAAGTTACATGTACTACTGAATTTATGAATAAACTCCGGTAATGTCTCTATAGGTCGAGTTTGTCACATATGTACTTGAAAATTGTGGTTTATATGTCCTGTGTGGTTTGCAGACTATTGCACATGGACGGAAGTTTACCCAATGTGCATCGAAGGTAGCGATTGTGGGTTCTCACGACATAAAAAAAAAAGACTTTATGAATAAAAGAACACACCAGATAACTTAAAATTTTATTTTCTTCAAAATTAACAAATAGTTATATTCTTATAAATATATTATTAAAAAAATTTCAACACTCTGTACATTATGTATCTGAAAAAGACTTTATACAATTGTAATTTCAAATATAGTTTTTGATACTATAGTACGTGATTTTAAGTTCAATACTAGAACAATATTATTGGCATATTTTGTTGTAAAATCAGTCGTAAGAATTTCAAATATTCTTTAATCAAACAATTAATGAAGAATGGTAGAAAACATAATAATTTCTAAAATAATTAAACAATAAATTTATTTGGAGTAAACATAATGGATCACGTCTTAGCACGTGCTCTCTGCTAGTATCTAAAAATAACACAATGTGCAACACTATCATAAAATATATTGTGCTAAATATATGTGAAATATTCACCATTATGAACATCAAAGTTGTCCCCAAAGAAACATTCAAACGGTGCAGATTTTAGTCTGTAAATAATGAAGTCTAGGATTCAAACTACACCACTCCCTCTTTTAAAAAAAAAAAAAAGTATCGGAGTTGTTCAATCTCATCAACTTGATTTTTGATTATTAGGATTGTTGAGTTTTCCCTTCATCAAGTGTCCCTTGCATACATATCTATGCAAGTATTTCACTGTTAATTGTGAGACCACAATATATATCTACATCGACATAACAAAAATATACTCCACTTTATTTATTACTCCCTCCGTCCCAATAGCAAGGTCTCATTTCTTTTGGGCACCCGTTATTAAGAAACAAGAGTAAAAAGATAAAATGTGGTAGGTCCCAAGTCTTTTGAATGATTAATTATTTCCATTTTTGGAATGAGACATTGCTATTGAAACAGACGAAAAAGGAAAAAATGACCTCACTATTGAGATAGAGGGAGTATGACTTATGAGCATACAAGTTCATAAAAGTTTTTAATAAAAAAAGGTTATATATTAATGTTAAGTAACTATTATAATATTTATTTGAATTATGTTAATAAAATATATACCACATTTTTGGGGGACGGAGATAGTACAACCTTTCAGTCTTTTAAGTGTTACTCAAATTACAACATCTCTCTTTTTATGTAGAAAAATCTCATTTGCCACTATATAAATGGTATTGTAATTTATAAATATCTAAATTTCGACAATAGTTTTTTTCTTCCAATAAATTAACTAAAGCAGATGACAATGCATCCTGAATATATTTATACTACATAATTAATGGACCTGCTTAATCGGTGTTGGTAATTCAGTCGATAACCGATGGTTTTTGGTTAATCGCAAGGCGCAAACTGACGCCGCGATTTTCGGTTCGATTTTCGGCGGTACAAAGAAGAATGGGATTAACCGATTTAAAAGATTGCATTTTTAAAAATCATACTGGTACATTTTATTAATTTAAATAAAAATAAATATTAAATCCCTAAAACTAAAATTCCTAATTCTGAATCGGAACTCAAACACTCAACACCGCGCGCCGTCAGCCGTCGCTCGTGCTCAGTGAACAAAGTTTTCTTTTCGTTTTTTATTTTCCTTCCTCTTTTTTTCTCTTTTCCGATATGGACATCTGTTTAAAAAAAATGTTTTACGGAGGTCAGGGGAGAAATGTTTTTCTTTTTCGGTGTTGAAAGAAAATATTTCAATAAGGATGAAAGGGGAGGGGAGAGTTATTTCTTTTGTAAAAAGCGAAAAGAGGCTGGGGCTCCTAATATGTATTTGGCGTTGATAGTGTAATTGTTTACAAGAAAAGTGTGCGTCGCTGTCGTTATTTTTATTTTTCTTTAAAAAAATGTAAAAGAATTTGCCTATCTTAGTAGTAGTGTCAAATCCCGAGAGAGGGGTGAGCACCTGGCCATCAAGGCAAAAGGGCTCTAGAGAGTAGGTGTATTAGCACGAAGCGCTAGATACTCCTGGACCCTTTAAGTGCTGACACTGAAGTGATGTGACCTCTCATCCGGAGAAAAAGATGAGAGGGGGAAGAAAACGTGTAAAACCCAGAGCGGAGTCATGTTACCCCCTAGTCATGGATAGTAGAGACGGAACTATTGAGGTGTCGAGACGTACTCTCAAAGTCCTCCTACCGGAGATGTCCATTACGTGCCTGAATGGCGCAAAAAGAAGAAAAAAAAGAAGCTCCCTAGTTACCTAAGGAGTTGTCTTTGTTCACATATGTGTATATCTCCTGGGAATGGGAAATGAATCTAATATTTTGCCAATGGAAATGACAGGTATGGAAAATTCTACAGCCCGAGATCTCCGGGGCCCCTTTAATGAGGTGGTAGGGACAGAGGAACCTCGTCCGATCCTCAAAGACAGAGCTCTCTCGTGATCGGCAAAGAATGGACGACAGGTCAATCTCAAGATAACACCTCCACATCTTCGCGACAGAGCGTTACATACACTCTTACTGCCGATCAGCTCAGTGCCATGGTGGACAAAGCTGTTTCCAGAGCAATCACCTCTTCTGAGAGCTCTGGAAAACGTCCTTCAAGTAATGACAAGGGGAAGGAAAGAGTATCCCAAACTTCAGAAGAACTGTCAGAGAAAGGGGACGAAACTGAAGATTCGGAAAGAGAGTTTGATAGAGAGAAATCCCCGGACAGATCTAAAGAGCAAATGGAGGTTGAGCTAGCTGCTCTGAGGCAAGAGTTGAAAGATTTGAAGAGGAATGGTTCTCATACTCCTCCTGGGAAAATGGCAACTCCAGGAAAGAGTGAAAAGATGATTAGGTCCCCTTTCTCTGAAGAAATAAGAAATGACCCCTTGCCTCTTAATTTCAAACCATTGCATTTTGAATATGACAGATCTTCCGATCCCCAGGAGCACCTATTGAGATTTGAAAATGGGGCTATGTTGCATCAATACTCAGAAGGGGTTAAGTGTAGGGTGTTCCTCACTACCCTTGTGAAGACAGCTCAGCAGTGGTTCGTTCAGCTGTCTCCTGGAGCAGTGCGGTCCTTTGAGAGCTTTAGCTCTATGTTTCTCCACCAATTTGCGAGTGCTCGGAGGTAGGTGAAAACCTTGATATCTCTGATGGCCTTGCACCAAGGTAAAACCGAAACTCTGAAGCAGTTTATAGGTCGCTTCAATGCGGCCGCACTAGAGGTTTCATCCGCCACCGATGAAGTTAAGGTGCAGGCTCTCCTCCGAGGAGCTGCTTCAGAGGGCGGATAAGTACATCAACCTAGAAGAGGCCCAGGAGTCCAGAAGAGTGGAAGACAAAATCACTGCTCCTCGGAAAGAGGCAGAGAAGAGACATGTCTTTCCAGTATGTCAGGAGAGAGGAAAAGAGAAAAAGCCTCGATCGTCCCAAGATAGGTTTGAGCAATACACACCTCTCACTGTTTCACTAGCAGAGGTTATGGAGGCTGCCTCCAAATTACCGCAATTCAAATACCCTAACACTTATAGGGATGCACCCCGGAATCCAAAATCCTAGCTCTTTTGTAAATACCACAATGATTATGGGCATGATACTAACTCATGCAGGCACCTGAAGGATCTCATCGAAAAAATGATCAAAGACGACAGCTTGCTGCAATTTGTGAAAAATGAGAGAGATCGGAATACCAAAAGAAAAGAGCTTGATGGTAGAAGACGAGACCAAGGTGAAACAGGATCTCCTAGAAAGGAAGCCCCTCATCAAAAGAGAGGTAACATAAATATGATAACTGTCGAAACAACCGATAGTGATTCAGGCAGGTCTCGGAAAGCTATGACAAGAGTTGCTTATCCGAGGGTAAATGAAGAGGTCCGGAGGTTAGCAGAGGAAATGGATATTGAAATTGATATCTTAACGGAAATCCCAGAAATGGGAACAGACACCGTCAACATCCACTTCGGTCCAGAAGATGAAGTCCACATGATGAGACCTCAGAATGATGCCCTGGTCATCAATGCTGAGGTTGCGGGATGAGATGTGGCCAGAGTGTTTGTTGACACGGGCAGCGCGGCTAACGTACTCTTCTGGGATTGCTTCCAGAAGATGAAAATCAATGCTGACATGCACCCAGTGGAGACTTCCCTATATGGTTTTGCTGGTGAAGAGGTGCAATCTAAAGGAGAGGTCTCGTTACAAGTTACCTTGGGAGAAGGGAGTAAATCGAGCACCAAGATGGTGAAATTCCTGGTAGTCGACTTACCTTCTGCCTATAATATCATATTGGGAAGGCCAACATTGAACCTTTTTCAAGCCATAGTTTCGACCTACCATATGAAGATGAAATTCCCAGGTCAAGAAGAGAAGTCAGTCGGAGAGGTGATTGGGGACCAGTACACCTCAAAGAAGTGCTACGTGAAAACTATACAGCAGGCTAAATCTATTTCAAATAGACCTTTATTCGAAGATGCACAGCCTCTGGATAAGAAAGGCAGGATTGATGACAATGAGGAGGAAAGTATGGAACCTCACATACTCCCAGGAGAAGATGAGTTAATGATCTTGGAGCTATTTCCTGAGAAGACGGGGTTTACCACGAGGATGGGAAAACAGATGACTGGCGAAGAAAATGAGGCCATCATAACTTGTCTCAGGGAGAATGCAGATTTGTTTGCCTTTAGCCCTGCGGATTGGTGGGAATAGATGCCCGCCTCATGACGCATCACTTGAACGTGGACCCCAAAGACAAACCGGTAAAACAAAAGATAAGGTCATTTGGGCCGGAAAAAGAGAAAGCGATAAGGAAAGAGATAAGAATGCTCTTAGAAGTTAGGTCATATAGTCAGGATCCAGTACTCTGAGTGGCTATCCAACATGGTGATGGTCTCTAAGGGACATGATAGCTGGCGAATGTGCGTTGACTTTAGAGACCTTAACAAAGCCTGCCCGAAGAACCACTACCCGTTACCTCGGATAGACCAGCTGGTAGATTCCACCTCAGGATGCGAGCTGTTATCCATGTTAGATGTGTATCAGGGCTATCATCAAATCCAGATGTGGTCGGAGGACGTGGCAAAAACAGCATTTGTGACTGTGTGCGGAATGTTCGCTTACATAAGAATGTCATTTGGCCTGAAGAATGCAGGAGCTACTTACCAAAGGCTGATGGACATGATCTTCGATTGCTTAATCGGAAAAATCATGGAGGTCTATGTGGATGACATGTTGGTGAAAAGTTTGAAGGCATGCGACCACGCCAAAGATTTGGCAGAGGTTATGAAGGTGATACGAAAGCATAACCTACGGTTGAACCCCTCGAAGTGTGTGTTTGGGGTTAAATCAGGAAAAATTTTAGGATATATGGTAACACCTAAAGGCATTGAGGTGAACCAAGCAAAAGTTAAAGCGATACGGGACATGACTGCTCCGAAAAATATCAGAGAGGTGCAGAAGTTAAATGGAAAAATCACGGTTCTCAGTCGCTTCATCTCAGGGCCAGCAGAGAGGAGTTTTCCTTTTTTCAAGGTCTTGAGGAAGTGCCAACAGTTTGAATGGAATTCGGAATGTCAGGAAGCATTTGAAGACCTGAAAGAGCACCTGATACGCCTACCCGTGCTCACTAAGCCTGTAATAGGAGACATACTGTACCTGTACTTCTCCGTGGAAGAACAAGCACTCAGTGCTGTGCTGATAAAGGAGGAGGCGTCCCTCCAGAGACATATCTATTATGTGAGCAAAGCTATACAAGGTCCGGAAGCTCGATACTCGGACATTGAAAAAGCAGCCTTAGCTGTTATGGTTGCTTCCAGGAGGTTGAGACCTAATTTTCTCTCCCACAAGATCGTGGTGAGGACGAATCTGCCATTTAGGCAAATATTGAGCAGGCCGGATCTTTCAGGTAGAATGGTGAAATGGAGTATAGAACTCAGTGAATATGACATAGACTTTTAGCCCCGGTCTGTCATAAAAGCTCAGGCTCTAGCCGACTTTATTTAAGAAACTACTAAACCTGTAGAGTGGCCTCTGTGGAAGGCCTACGTAGATGGGTCCGCGACCTTTACAGGATGTGGAGCAGGCATTCTGATAGTTACACCGGATGAGGATGAACTGAGTTTTTCGGTCAAATTCGACTTTAAGAGCTCCAACAACGAAGCTGAATATGAAGCCCTTATTAAGGGAATGGAAATGCTTGCGGAGTTGGGAGCGCAAAAAGTGCTGATATGCTCAGATTTTCAACTCGTAGTCCAGCAGATCTCTGGCAACTATGATAGGAGGGAGGAGAGGATGATACAGTATGTGCAGAAAGTAGAGAAGCTAAGAGAAGGGTTCCTCGAATTCAAGCTGGAACAGATACCCAGAGACTTCAATCATAAAGCGGATCGGCTGGCGAAGTTAGCAAGCTCCGCTGAAGAGAGCTTACCAGAGAAGGTTATCTTGATACGAGCTAAGTACAAGCTCACTTGGGGAGAGGTGAACATTGTTGAGAACGTGCAGGATTGGCACACTCCCATTATTTACTTTCTTAAGACGGGAGAAAGATTGGATATTCTAGGAACCTAAAAAAGAAACCTCTACGCGAGGTACTGCTTAATCGGAGAGCTCATTTTCAGAAGAGCGACCACCCATCCCTTGCTCCGATGTTGATCTCTTCAAGATGGGATGAGAGTACTGAAAGAGATTCACGAAGGTGAGGCAGCCAGCCATGCGGGCACTCGAGACCTCATCAGAAGAGCTATCAGAACTGGATATTACTGGCAAACTCTCCGGAGAGATGCTACTGAATATATTAGAAAGTGTGACCTCTGTCAGAGGCATGTACCGCTCATACACACTTCTGCGGAGAAATTAGGTGTCCAATACGCATCATGCCCCTTTGACAAATGGGGTATAGACATCGTTGGAAAGATGACGGTCGCCAAAGGAAAAAAATGTTATATTATCGTAGATGTGGACTATTTCAATAAATGGGTGGAAGCAGAGCCCTTAAGCAAGATCACTAAGGATAGCGTCATAAAATTCCTTTGGAAGAATATATGTTGTCGATATGGACTCCCAAGAGTCCTCATCTCGGACAATGGAACGCAGTTCTCCGGAACACGAACAAGAAAGTGGTGCAAAGATAGAGGCATTGAACATAGGTTCTCCACTGTGGCACACCCAGAAACCAATGGGCAAGTGGAGGTAACCACTCAAAAATCACTTGAGATGTCTCGGAAAGGAGACGTAGAAGTGACATAAGAATTTACATATTCTGATATATGTAGGCAAAAAGGGTAGGTGTTCGCCTTTTAATTATGCAAATAATTACTGCAAGTGTACGGTGTATATGTAGAAAATGACAAGCAAAGTCGTATCCACGGAGACTATTTTTTAACACTCATGATTACTATTACTACGTCATTTTAACCTATTTAGACTAATCGAATTTTGAGGAACAATTACTAAATTAAACGAACAAGCAATTTAAATTCAATTAAAGAAATGCTAAAAATTAACAATTAACACGGGAAAAGAACTTGAGAAGTAAGCTATCCTAGGGATCAAACTTAGGTAGGTTCGTAATTAGACATCAATTAACTTAGCCAATTTAAGAATAAGTTCAACGTATTTAGGGCGATCTTGATTTCACTTTAACCTGCTCTTGAACGATTAAAGTCGTGGATTATAAGCCAATTATGCCGTCTCCGGTCACTAAGTTAGCATACTATTCCTAACGGCTCCTAGGATCAAAAAGCCCTCACTCTTAATCTCAACCTCTCGATTTGTTGAAAAGACGTGCCTTGAGTGCCTATTCTAGCATTAAATCTCATCTCTCGATTCTTGATTCAACACCAATTAAAAATGCCCAAAAGATGACCAATCAATCAAGCACACAAGGAAATAGAGAGAAACCCATCCATAAATTAGTCAAATCAAAATCCACCCATTACAAACCCACTAGTTTAATCCCTAGAATATGGAAATTTAGCTAAGCATCTTTATGTCTAACAAAAATTCCAAATCAAAAACAAACATTCTCAAAGATTCAAAGAAGTAAGAAATGAAGAGACAAATCCTAGATCTTTATATCTCCAATAGTGTAGCTTTGATTCTTCTTCTTCAAGCCCCAAATCTTCAAGCTTCCATGGTGGAGGGTTTAGTGTGTGAAATAGGTGAAATGTGTGTGGGTGGTGGTGGAATAAAACTTGACCTAGAAGAGAGAGCCCAAATGCCCTATTTATAACTTTTTGAGGTGGGAGAAAAGTGTTATGGAGTAAAAATATGAAATGGGGTGAAAAATGAAGCAAAAACGCGTTTTAAAAAAATTATGCTACGCCGCGCGCGGTCGCGCCCTAGGTCACGCGGCCAAGAAGGAAATTCCTTCTTCCGCGCGCGGTTTTTGCACCGGCAGATCGTCCCGCGCGCTCATCCCGCGCCCGGAGGCGGTTTTCATGCATGTTCCGTGCGCCTGCGCGCCCAATCCGCTCCCGGCTGCACACTTTTTTTGTTTCGGCCCGTTCTCCCTCTTCCGGACTCCGAATTGACCTTCGTTTTTTCTCACGTTCTCGTATCGAGCTCCTCTTTCTTATTCCAAGCTCCTTTCACTCTAATTCCACATCCATTTTCCTGAAATTATTTCAAAACAAGAAAACAAGCGTAAAAACCGACAAAACATGGTTTAACTTGGGAAAAAGGTTAAACGACATGGTTTTTCACTAACAATTGGCATCGAATGCGCCCAAAATATCGTGAAAAATCCATGTTTGTCAGTAGGTAAATGATGATCCCTCATTTTCTTTTGCAGGTCACTAACAGAACAATCATCAACGGCCTCAAAACCAGATTGAAAGAGAAGATGACTCAGTGGGTGGAGGAGCTCGACTCAGTTCTCTGGGCGTACCGTACCAATGTGAAGACAACAATGGGAAAGTCCCCCTTTTGCTTAATATACGGAGCAGAAGCAGTGCTACCGGTGGAGATCACAACCCTACTCACAGAATCCTGAGTTACAACTAAGCAGAAAACATTGAGTTGAGGAAGAAAAAATTGGATCTGATTGAAGAAGCCCGGGAGGAGGCTTGTCGGAGAACTCTGATGTTTAAAGACAGAATGAGAGCCATATACAACAAGAAGGTCAAAGTTAGAACTTTGAAGAAGGTGACCTAGTGATGAAGAGAGTATATGCTTTCAAGCATGTCAGGAAGCTGGAACCTAACTGGGATGGACCTCTCATTGTAGTCCGAGTCCTCTCGGGAGGTGCTTATGAGTTAATGAAGGCCGATGGTGAGAAGCTACCAAGGCCGTGGAACGTGCATAACTTGAAAAAGTACTATGTTTAAAGTTAAGATGTTAGTTTTGAGTATAGCGGATGGGACTCATGTGCCGAGTCCATCCCCTAATTTTTGTAGGACCCAGCCTTCAATTAGGCAGGTATCCCTGTAATAGCACAACGAGAACTTGCTAGAAATAAATAAAGATTGAAGGCCTAGACTATTCGTAAAGATTGAATAATGAAATGTAGATGAAAAGAAAATAGCCATGGAAAAAAGTGGTCAGCAAGATTGACCACTTAAAGTTTGGGAGGGAGATGTGAGTACTCACATACTTATGAGTAATCATATACTCAATACCTTCTAAAGGAAAACTAAGGACATCTTAGGCGAACAGTATAATAAAGACACCGACATAACAAGCATAGTAATGCGATCAATAGCCCAACTACATAAAGGAATAATCCAGCAAAGTGTAACATCATCCATATTACAAAAAGCGAATAATAGTCTGAATAGAGGATAAAAAAGAGTAGCCACAGTACATAGATTCTTGTTAAGAAAAGAGAAAGTTAATCTTGGCCTGCAGTCTGGTTTTCCCAGTCACCTCCAGCAGGGGCTCCAAGCAGATCCTCAGGAATAGCAGCTGAGGAGGAGTCCTCAGGATCGGTTCCTATGACAATATTTTGTGGAGATAAGGCCTTAAGGGGGAGATCGAGGCCAACATGAGTCCTTCCCTGAGAGATAGGCGCCTCACTCTCCTTATTGGGGCATGCGTCAAAGAGAGAGCTCCCATAAAATCGGAAGAGGTCTGAAGGGAATTTAATTAACAAGATACAAAGATTACAATGAAAAAACCATTAGGTACCTGAAGGAGGGATGAGAGCAATTAAACCCGGCTGTGAGGGAGGCTGACCCTCCAGGAATGGCCCGGAGTCATGAGGAAATGCATCATAGATTGGAGGGGAAAGTGAGGTCAGAAGAGCACACAGGTCACAATCACCTTGCCAGAAACTGACAGTCTCTCTCATAACTGGGAGCCACCAGTCTCCACTAGAAGGAGCTAAGGGATCATCCTTGAAGGACGGAGGAGGAGGCAGGTGAAAAATGATGGAATTGACATCGATGGGCTCTGTGAAGCCCAGTTGATGAGCTTTGGCCAAGACTGTCATGGCACATCTTTTAGCAAGGTAAGCGACATCGTGGCGAACTAAAGAAAGGTACTCAGGAGAGCGCTGATAAGCAGAGAGCAACCCTTCGTGGAGAATTTGAAGAAAGCGTTGACCCAAGGAAGTGCGTAGTATGAATTGACGGCATGAGTCCAAGCCTTCAGCGTAGCCCGCCTCAAAGATGCTTCATTTTGACGCACTGACTATCGCACAACGGATAACTCTTTCTCCGTCTGAGTCAAGTGACTACTAAGATCGGCATTCACAGAACTCAGGGATGTATTGTCTGCAGAGATAGCAGACAGCTTTTGCAGTAGATTCGCCAACAACTTATAGCGTTTCTCAAACTCCACCTTTGCAGCAGCTAGCTCAGAGGCAGCCGAGACCAATCTCTTGTTTTCAGCAGACACGACCTTGTTCATCTCTTCGAAATCTAACATTTGTTTCTTGGCGTGAGATAAAGAATGGATCAGTTGATCTATCTGCTGGTCCATGGAAGAGCAGTCGTGTTTCAAAAGGCGACCATGAGCACTGAGCAACTGCACCAAGAGAAGGAAAATAACAATAAAATTCCTTACTGTGAAAGAAGAAAGAAGCGTAAAAAGAGAAAAATTCGAGAAGAGAGGAAAGATACTTGTACTAAACAGTGAGCACTCTCCTCTTGCAACTCCTTCAAGGTAGCCTGGCTCTCCTCGGCAGATAGAGGGATGTAGCGAAGCAGAGATAGACACTCTGAGGGAGGGAGCCGTTTTAAAGACCTAGAGGTTTGTCCTCTGAAGACGTAGCGAGACGACTCTGGGCAACCCTCCACCTCGGAATCAGGCTGTCCCAGACTCTTCTTCAGCGGGCTCTGGGAGAGAGGGAAATGAGATGAGCGTTTGGTCTTGGTTGGAGGGTGGATGGCTGGATCAGCTGTCATCTTACCCTTGCATATATATATATATATATATATATATATATATATATATATATATATACATATATATATATAAAAGAGGCAGCAGGAGATGACAGATGAGAAACACCAGGAAAAACAAAAAAGTGACATTTATCGAAGGTTTTTCACCTGTCGTGCTGACTCCCGGGCGCTTAGGGAGAGTGGGATGGGAAGGAGGCCTCGCGGCGTGAGGAGCTGTAGCTGGTGCAGAAAGCTGAGGTCCGGAAGCAGAGAAAGAGGACGGAGGGATGATGGGCAGGCAATCCTTCTCCCTCTCTTCTTGCTCCCGTAGTAAGGCCTCAAAGTC
Source organism: Agastache rugosa (assembly GCA_031470985.1). NCBI lineage: Eukaryota > Viridiplantae > Streptophyta > Magnoliopsida > Lamiales > Lamiaceae > Agastache > Agastache rugosa. Next base: position 6,397,797 of record CM062601.1, on the reverse strand, counting down.
GAATTCATCATCCTCAGGAAGTTTGACATCCTTGATCCAACTCATCTCTAAAAAAGAGAGAAAAGAAATAGCACGTAATAATCAAGCATGTATGGCAGGAAAAACCAAATAGAACAAATGAAAGCAGGTGGGGGATTAGAAACCCACCTTTCATATAAAAAGAGCAGCCACCAGGAGGTGCCAAGCCGAAAAAAGAAAGAATGGAAGAATTGGAAACCAGAGTTTTGACTTTAAAAGGATCACGTTGAGCCCTGTCAGAAAGAAGAGACAATACACGGCTGTCTCCGGATCTAATGGTACTAATGTCAGGGCGGGGGTTTTTCAGAGCTAAGCCTTGCCAACGACAATATCCAAAGGGCCAACCCCCTTTCAGAGGAGTAATTACAAAATACTTATCCCTCCACTCCTTGCCTTGGCTACGAAGGTAAGTAAAACCTGAGCAGGACCCTTTGCCCGGGCACTAGCGTAAAAGAATCTCTCAACAGGTTTAAGATCATACACGGTTTGAAACAAGGAAGGGGTGTGATTACCGCCATTCCCTTTCATTAAGATAAAAAACGATAGTATTATCTCTATAGCTGAGGGGAGCAATTGATTGGGGCATAGGCCATGGATATCACACACCTCAAGCAAAAAAGAAGGTAAAGAGAAGCGCAACCCGGCATCCCTCTGGAAACCCCAGAAAGCCATCAAGAGGTACTCAAGAAAGTGGGTCTCTCCTCGGAAGAGGGGAGACCTTATACTACTGAGTTTGTTTTGAGTTAAAAGAGATTCACCTGACACTCATTCCGGGGGAACAGTAAGGGTAGTAACTCCTTCATGAGCAGGAAAAGCTAGACCCGAAACGGGTGAAGTGGCGACCGGAAAGCACCCTGTGGTGAATGCGGAGTGTTCTCCAGGTCTACTATCTCGGTAGGCCCAGAAGAAGAGGGCCGCTGATAAGTTTTCTTTGTAGCCAAACGAATAGAGAGACGGCGGGGCCGCTGGCTAGTGTCGGTGTGAACGGAAGTGGCTGAACTCTCATAAGAGGGGGAATCCGACGGCGAGTGACCAGTGGGAACGTCACCCAAATCAGAAAAAGTCCCACCGCCGGAACGAGAAGGAGATCCCGACATGATGATAAAAAGAGAACACTGAATTTTTCTAGTAGAGATTAGAGAAAAAATGGAAAAATCGATGAGAGATTTCAGTGACAGAGGAAGATAGTGAGTGACGAAGAAAAACAAATGAAGGAAGTTAAAAATTGGTGAAGAAAGGTTAAAAAGATAAGGACGGAAAGGAAAATTGTGATTGAGGGGAAGATAAACCGCCTTCCATCTGACGGTCCAGAGGGATTCGCATCTGACATGATGACGTCCCCCTAGTATATAGGCGCGGTAACTAGCCTAAAAGGAGATAAAAATTCAAAATTTAAAAAGGATGAGACATCTGATAGGTATATAAGAGGAAAAGAAGAGCTCTTTTAGATGCGGGAAAAATAAAGACGGGAAACCTATATTATTAAGTCACCTGGAGTCTACCGAACCTCCCCCGTTCTCTTTAGGTCTTGTATTACTCCAAGTAGATGGCTCATATCCACTTGGAGTAGGGAGGAGTAAATGGTGTGCCCAAATTTAATTAGAGACATGTTGGAGTATATTAAGAAAGGTCTCTCATTCATGCGGATCTCTATGTCTACATCGTGAATAGGACAGGAGAACAAGAAAGACCTTGATAGGTCTCCCGCACTCCCGGCAGGTGTCCTGACATTAGTTAGCTCCAAGTACCCGACACTTACACTTTTGGCAGGAGGATTGTTAATGAGTGATAGCGACGAGAATCAATAGAAAGAAGACGAGTGTCCCCGTATTAATGAGAATTCGGACCGCATCGCTTCTTCATCCACAAGAAACCCCCTGGCTAATATTCTCTCATTCGAACTCTAAGATTCCAACAGAAAACTCTCCCTCTTTTTTGCTACTCCTTGTTACTGTTTCATTCCTTTTTCACTTATCTCCACTTATATCCACCCATCCGCGCTAACTTTCCCATCGGAGGTGGTCCACCGGAATCAACCCCGGTCGGCCATTCGTTTCAGGGAATCGGAGGAGCGCATGCCGGAACTAGAAGCAGACCACTCACACGTGGTTCAGGCCATCGATTCGTCATCAACAGGTAACATGGCTTCCCAACCATGATTTTCTCCTAAAATAATTGTTGTGACAACTTTAGTCGCACCACATGGTAGTATCGAAGAATAAGTAAAAACTCGTCAAATTGCAGACGATGATACTTGAACTAGGTGCTTCAGCTAGTAATTCAGCTGAGTTACAATTAGAAAATGACTCGTTGTAAACGAGTGGCAAGTCTCTGATAATGGCTCTTGCAGGAAACGTGGTATATCCCGTGATGGTCTTGCCATTGCCCAGAGTTAAAGTCCCTGCAAACCACCGATCAACAGTCGCCGACGCCACTACCATAGCCCACGGTATTCCATTTCGTATAGTGGCGTAACTTGGCCCACGGTTCCCTGCCGACACACAAACCATGATTCCTTTCTCTCAGGCTCCAAAGCTAGCTATAGAGATAGGATGCTCAAACAGATCAGTTGCACGACTAGTTATAGAAACGAAGATTATATCGACTCCGTCAGCCATGGCCTGGTCGATTCCAGCCAGCAAATCCGACGAAACGCCGCCGCCCCAGAGGACCTTGTACACCGCAAGCCTAGCTCGTGGAGCCATCCCTCTCGCTGTTCCGGTGGCGTAACCGAAGAACGAGACTCCCTCTACATAGTTTCCTACAGCAATGGACGAGACATGGGTGCCGTGACCATCATCGTCCCTTGCTAAATTTTTTAACTCACGGTCTGGATTTGATGCTGGATATCCTTGGTTGTAATATCTGGCTCCGATGATTTTCTTGTTGCACAGTGATGAGTTGAATTCTTCACTACCGTCGCAAATCCTTTTCCATCTTGAGAAGATCACAATCATTCCATTGTCTCTGAAGCTCGGACTCTCCGGCCAGATGCCGGAGTCGACAATGCCGATTATGACGTCTTTTCCGTAGTGGGAAGCCGGCCAGAGTCCGGCAGCAGTGTTGAGGCCAAGGAATTTGGAGGAATGTGTGGTGTCTGGGGTGACCATACTATCCGGGTAGGCCGAAATGAAACCTGCGGAATTCTTTAAGGCTTTGACTTCATCTCCCGACAGCACTGCGCTGAATCCATGGAAGGCATTGTCGTAGGTGTAGATGAGCTTGGGCTCGGATTTGTCGGCGTCAGCCGAAGTTTGAGCCACTTATTTGGATGACTTAAGTAGGGAGGAATACCAATAATAATGACTGGAAAATGCCTTGGGCATGGTGGATTTGTCCATGTGGACAATGTATGGAGATCTTTTTGAGGAAGCATGATTAGCCCAAAGAAGAAATGAGAAGAGAATGAGACAGAAAGAAATAAGGAATCTGCATTTTTGCTGCTCTAACATATGAACTAAATAGAAAGGTTTTATAAGAGAAATTCTATTATACATGTACATGCACTACACCCACCTCTCTGTTCGTCCTTTTCTTTTCAAGCAAATAAAACTCGCAAGTGTACGGGGCTATTGGAATATTCGGCAAGCAAGGTCGTATTCCACAAGGACTAGTTTGAAAGTCTTGTGAGTACTACTAATAAGTTATTTTAATTTATTTAGACTCACAAATTAATTGAAGAGATTAAATTAAATTAAAGCAGATAAACTCTAATTAACAATAATTAAACTATGAACTGGAGGAGAATATGGAAACGAAGCTATCATAGGGACTAGATTTCGATGGATAAGCAATTAGAAATCATTTTACTAATTAATTATTGAAAGAATCCTAATTATCTAGGGCGATCTCTTTTCCACTCTAGCCCCTCTCGGACGACTCGAGTTGTAGATTATAAGGTAGTTATGTCGTCTCCGGTCACTAAGCTAGTCTATAACTCCTAACAGGTCCTTGGATCAAATTGCCCTCATTCAACCCCTCACCTTCTCGGTTTATTGGAATTGAATGTCTTGTGTTTGGTTCTAGTATCGATTCCTCCTATCTCGAGCCTCAAATCGACACAACAAAAATATTCAAATGGTAGCTAAGCATTCAAATATTCAACTAAATCAACAAACACAGGGAAATAATAGAAACCATCAACAATTAATTAAGATAAAGATCAATCCATCACAAACTCATCTAATCCAATCCCTAAAATATGGAAATTTAGCTAATCATAATGAAAAGTAAATATCCACCAACAAAGATAAACAAGAAAGAAAAACAAGAGATTCATAGACAAATCCTGGTGATCTTGAGCTCCAATCTTGAGATCATTGTTGTCTTCTTCCCAATTCTCCCCCAAACACACTTTCTCTCTCTAGGTTGTTGGGTGGAAGATGAAGATGGTGGAGATGTGTGGAATGGTGGGTAGTGAGAGAAAATTGAGGCTAAGAATTGGGAGTATGTCTTGATTGTAAGTTAGATGTTAGGGTTTGAGTTTTGGAGTGGTATTTATAAGTTTAGGATGTGGGAGAAAAGTGTTATGGAGAGAAAATCCGAAATATGGGTGAAAAATGAGATAAAATCGTGTTTTGGCGAAAGGAGCTCCGTCACGAGCGGGCGCGCCCAAGGTCGCGTGGCCAAGAAGAAGATTTCTTCTTCCGCGGGCGACGTGACCACCGGCAGAATGTCCCGCGCGCCAAGGTCGCGCCCCGAAGAAGAAATTTTCTTGTGTTCCGCGAGCCGCGCGCCAAGGTCACTCCCTGCTGCGCCTCTTTTTTTGTTTCGGTCCGTTCTCCCTCGTCCGGACTCCGAATCGACCTCCGTTTTTTTCCACATTCTCGTATCGAACTCCTCTACGACATTCCAAGCTCTTTTCACTCTAATTTGGTCTTCATTTTCCTGAGATTCAATCAAAACTACCAAACAAGTGTGAAATCTTCACAAAACAAAACAACACTTTTTGCAATAAAGCTCAAATCAAGCATGATTTTCTTTGAATAAATGGCATCAAATGCACCCTAAACAATGTGAAAAATCCATGTTTGTCAACCCCCAATCTTAAACCGTTGTTTGTCCCCAAACAATAAAAAGAAAAGAAAAAAAAAACAAACATGGATGGGTGAATTTATGACATTTAATGGCATCAACATTTCAAATATTTTAAATCACATGCTGGTAAGCATTCAATATCTCACAAGTTTCAATAAATTTCAACACTTAGGCCTCTTTAAACATTGAATCCTCACAAAATGATTTTAGAAAAGAAGCACTCAACTCTTAAGTGTGTATAGATTGGACGTGTTTTCTCTCAAATTGAAACATATGCATGTAGTCCACCATAAGTTTGCCATTCATCTAACATCCCAAATGATCAAAATGTGCTCTAAAATATAGATCAAAAAGGGCTTTCATTTGGTTGCAATGAGGGCTTTTTGGTAAGGTGTGGAATTTTTGGGCAAAGTGACTTATTTTCCAAATAATCTAGCAAAATGATAACCACCAAGTCAATTTCACCAATTTTAAATTCAATCTAAGACCAACCCCAACACCTTTCTTCTTCTTGGAACACTTCCAACCCTTGTGCTCAACCCTTTCTTGCTAAATGCTCTAAAGGTATTTGCTAGATGTAGCCTTTTATGCTCAATTTATTCGTGAATCACGTTTTCATCATTTTTCTTTCATTTTGCACATCAAGGGCTTATAAGAATACTAGCATTTTTCAACACACACCATACCTTAGCAAGGTGCAATTCCAAATTTTCAATCACCAAATCAACCAAACAATATCTATCACAAGTTCTACCCTTCAATGTTGGTTAGTCAAAGAAAAGGTTAAAGGCACAAGAGGGGTAAACTAGGATTTTATTGAATTTTGGACACAATTTTGGATGAAGTGGCTACAAAGATGGCCTTTAATCATTTCTAAATCTAGAGCACATTTATTTCAATTCCGAAGTAGAAATCATGGCAAGTTCTAGAGACTAACAAGCATGCTCAACCATTCATACACAAGAAAGGAAATAAGATTGCAATCATATAACAATCAAGGCTCAAAATTTTCACAAGCTTATTTTCGATTCAAGTTTTGGAGGCCAAGTGTCTAGCTTATTAATCCAAGTGTAACAAATCATAAGAACCAACATGTGATTTCAATCAAAGCAAAACAATTTTTCATGTCATCATTAGTCATGTCAATCAATTTCCCCAACACATGTTCATTTCAATAATTAAGCTCACAAAAAAGAGTTCTTCAAGGACAAAACAACACAATAATTCATTATTCAACGAAACAAAAATACTAAAAACAACCAAAAACGATAAAAATAAATAAAGACAACAAAAGAAAGCAAGAAAAGAAAGAGAAAAATCGAGCAAACTAAACACACTTCTCTCTCCTCCCAAACTTATTCGATACAAAGAGAGAATAAGTTTGGACAAAGAAGAAGTGCTTTAGTAAGCTCGAACTTACAAACAAGGTGGAGACTTCGGCGGTAGCCACTCTTCATCAATCTTGATTCCTTCATGAATTTGCAATTTTGCTCTCATCACCGCAATTTGAATTTGGAGATAAAAAATTATGTCATCATCATTCATTTTCTCCAAATTCACGTCTCCTCCTAACAAGAAAAACAACAAAAAGAAGATATAAAATAAAATAAAGATAATGTCTAAATTGGGATAAAATAGCTTTTCATAATATCACAAGTACTAACTCTACTAGTCCTCGGCAACGGCGCTAAAAACTTGTTCGCCTTTTTCTTTTCAAGCAAATAAAACCTGCAAGTGTACGGGGCTATTGTAATATTCGGCAAGCAAGGTCGTATTCCACGAGGACTAGTTCGAAAGTCTTGTGAGTACTACGAATAAGCTATTTTAATCTATTTAGACTCACAAATTAATTGAAGAGATTAAATTAAATTAAAGCAGATAAACTCTAATTAACAATAATTAAACAATGAACGGGAGAAAAATATGGAAACGAAGCTATCCTAGGGACTAGATTTCGATGGATAAGCAATTAGAAATCACTTTACTAATCAATTATTGAAAGAATCCTAATTATCTAGGGCGATCTCTTTTCCACTCTAGCCCCTCTCGGACGACTCGAGTTGTAGATTATAAGGTAGTTATGCCGTCTCCGGTCACTTAGGGTGTCTCCAGTGGTGCGAAACCAGTTTCAGCTTCCAAACCGCCACATCAGCGCCACATCAGCTTTTGGAACCCACCTACTTTTTTATCTAACATCTTCCACAACAATGAAACCAGTTTACTGCTTATTTAAAGGTCATATAATACACACTATCTTTATATATCTATACATATGTTTATCCAATTAATTTTATTTGCATTATTGTTTATATAATATTTACATATTTTGATTATATATTTTATTTAAAATTTTATATTTAATGATTTAATATAATAAAATAAAACGGCATTACAATTATAAATAATAATTAAAATTACATTACTAAAATTAAAATTACATTACTAAAATTGAAATTACAATAATTGAAAGTACATAAATATTAATAATGTAAACTAAAATATTACTTAATTATGATCATCGACATTGGATTGTTCCCAAATATGTTGTGTCAAATCGTATTGAAGTTGGAGATGAGCTTCTCTATTTGTTAAATCGTTGTGATTATTGAGATAAGTCTCAAATGCTTCGAGGTTATTAGCACCCATTGGTATTGGTTGTCGAGGAGTTGCGCTCTTACACGGGAACGGTTGACCGGCTTTCTTCGCACCATCGTATCAATTATCATGTTGTGCAAAATAATACATGTGAGCATTATATTGTTGATATCCTCGCTTCTCGTAAGATCGCGCGAAACTCGAACTGCGCACGAGCTTGTAGCACTCCAAATGCCCGTTCGATGTCTTTTCTTGCGACCTCTTGTCTCGCGCAAATTTTTTTCTCCACGGATCTCCCGGGGCCGGGTAACAACTCTTGACGAATGCAGCCCGTGTGGGATAGATTCCATACGTCGGATAGTATCCATGGTTATACGTTCGACCATTCACCGTGAATTGAACTGGTGGAGTATTTCCTGAAGGAATTGATTAAATAATGGAGACCCATGAAGAACATTGATATCATTGCTTGCTTCGTGACACCAAAATAAGCATGCCATATCCTGAAATCTGCCGATGCCACGCGCACAAGAACTATTGTAGGACCTCCATGATCGGCATGCTTGTATACAATCCTTTGTGAGCGAATGGACAATTCCTCCACTCCCAATGCATACAATCGAGGCTCGACATTCCGGGGAAGCCATGTCTTTCTTCATGCATTTGTAGCAGCGTTGAGTATCTGTTGCATTTGGACTCCTCAAATATCGCTCACCATAAATAGCAATGATACTCTCGCAAAATTTATGTAGACATTGCAACGCGGTAGTCTCACCCAATCGCATATACTCGTCTAGTGAGTCACCAACGGCCGCATATGCCAATTGTCGTATAGTTTGCCGGTGCGAGCTTTGAAGTGGTGATAGACCATTTCTCCCGGTTGCAAATCTTGCCTCGATGTGAAATATGGTGTGTAGTTGCCAACGGCATCAACGATACGGGAGAAATAACTCTCTCCGCATTCGAAATCGACGACGAAAAATATCTCCATCGAAGATGGAGTTCTTGAGAAATAATCACGAACGAGACGATCATGGCCGATTTCACGCTCCAGATCACATATGTTCTGGAACCGCATTGCGCCTTCGTGAAGTTTGACCTCTTGTTGTGTCTTGCATCGGCCATAGCAATCATCTCTCGCATAATCGGATCACGTAGCCGAATTTCGAATGAATTGCTTCCACATTTCATCAATTTCATGTGAACTAGGAATATCAGACATTTTGAAGAAATTTTTGTATTCGGATAAAATGAAGGTTAAGATTTTTGTGATTGAATGATAAATGAAACACTAGTATATATAACAAAAACCTCCGACAAGTATATTTATTACATTTATTACATTTATTGCTTCAACTACTATATTTATTATATCAACTAAAATATTTATTACATTTGTTACCGTTGCCGACAATAATATTTATTACATTTGTTACCGTTGCCGTTGAATTGATATATTTATTACATTTGTTACCGATTGCCGACAATAATAAGTACAAGTGGAATTTATAAGATAATAACAAAACAAACATAATTCAAATTAATAATATTTCAAATACATTAACTTCGAAATACATAAAAAAAATAAAGCACACTTAAAAATACATAAAAGATAAATGACACTTAAAAGTATTACATCCATCCGTATTTAGCTTTGATCTCGGCTACCATTTGGTTAAAAATGAATAGTTACGTCTCCGACATGCGACTAGTGTCCTTCTTTGCAATACTCAGCATGATCGAGCTTAAGTTTGGACTCTTGAACGCTTAATTGTCTATCAAAACTTTCCTGCAGATAGTTCCACTTGTGGCGGTCTTCGTCAGTTGTAGCTGTCATTTTGGCCTTTTGTTTCGCTTGTCGTTTAGCTCTCTGTTGTCCCATCGGACGCGTTCGAGGTCATTTATCGAGAAGATGGGCTATACGTTTCGAAGTTTTTGCTTTTTTCTTAGGATTACGTGGCATTTGTTGAGGAGCCCACTTCCATGAAGTTTGAATGATCTTCCATATGCATGTACGCTAAGCGCTTGTTCTTTGGATGATCATTTATCCATGCTTTATTTGCGGCCTCCGGTACATCATCATCGCTTTGTCCGCTCGCTCGATTGCTCCGAAATTATTGTAGAGACCCTTGTATTAATATCTGGATTGAGTTTATAGTAATGATTTTTAACCCGGTAACTTCGCTCGGTAGTGCCTCCAGAACTGCTCGTGGTAGTACGCAGCAATTTTCTCCCAAAATTCTCTTCTCTTTTGTTGATTGCCAATTATGGAGTCGGTGCTGGTGTTGTACCAAGCTTTTATAAGAAGAACGTCTTCATCAGGTGTCCAAATCGGCTTTGTTGAGTTTGCCTTTCTAGTGGATTTAGCAACTTCCTCGCCAACATTCACCTCATCATCATCATCAGCAAGGTGGATTTGTTCTACTGGAATTTGTGAAGAATGCTGCGGAAACTTGTACCTATTTTTTTGAGGTTGGTTTGGTGGCGACATGAAATAGTTGGAAGGAATGTTGGATGCAAATTGTGGAGGAAAATTTGATCCAGTAGGAGAGTTGAATGAAAATTGTTGAGGAAAATTTGAACCACCAGGAGAGTTGAAAGCAAATTGTTGAGGAAAATTCGAACCACCAGTAGGATAGTTGGATGAGATTTGTTGAGTAGAAAAATTGCATTTTGTTGAGTAGGAAAATTGCCAAAATTTTGTTGAGTAGGAAAATTACCCGCATTAGTGGGAAAATTACCTGCATTTTGAAAGTTGTATGGAAGTGGTTGTTGAGAGTATGGCATTTGATGATATTGTGAACTTGGAAAATAAGAACCTTGAAAATTTTGGGAGCTTGCATTACTAGAGTCGGAGTTTTGAGAGCTTGAATCCGCCATTTAATTGTAATGAAAATGAAGTGAAGAAGAAAGGAAGAAAATTGGAGTGTTGGAGAGATGAGATGAGTGAAAATTGGAGTGTTGGAGTATTGATATATATAGAGGATTTTGGAAAAATGGCCGTTGGGAAAAATTTTAGCCGTTTTATTGCCGTTGTAAATTTTAGCAGTTTATTATAAATATTTTTAATATAATATATAAATTATAAATATTTATTATATAATTTATAAATTATTAGTTTTGAACTTTAAAATATCATCATTTGCTCGTTTCAAATCGGATTTTTACGATTTTTATGTCGAATTAAAGCTCTCGTCGTGATCTTTAATATAAGATATATGTTCGATATGTTTTAGACGAGCTAATAGGTCCGTATTTAAGAAAAAGTAAATTAAAAATCGAAAAAAAATTATAAACAAAACAGGAAAGAAGAAAAGGAAAAAAAAAAAAAAGTCAAAACTGGCGGCCACCCCACGCGCGCGTGTACTGCACGCGCCAACCAGCGCGCGCGTGTGGTGCACGCGCCGTGGGTGACGCGCCCAGCTGGCCCTGCTTCTGCTCCCAGCCGCATTTTCTCTCCTCTTGCACCCAGTTTCAAAACTCCACAATGGTGGATTTGGTGGGTTCCAAATTTTGGAACCCACCGTTGGAGGCACCCTTAGCTAGCCTATAACTCCTAACGGCTTCTTGGATCAAATTGTCCTCATTCAACCCCTCACCCTCTCGGTTTATTGGAATTGAATGCCTTGTGTTTGGTTCTAGTATCGATTCCTCCTATCTCGAGCCTCAAATCGATACAACAAAAATATTCAAATGGTAGCTAAGCATTCAAATATTCAACCAAATCAACAAATACAAGGAAGTAATAGAACCCATCAACAATTAATTAAGATAAAGATCAATCCATCACAAATCCATCTAATCCAATCCCTAAAATATGGAAATTTAGCTAATCATAATGAAAAGTAAATATCCACCAACAAAGATAAACAAGAAAGAAAAACAAGAGATTCATAGACAAATCCTGGTGATCTTGAGCTCCAATCTTGAGATCCTTGTTGTCTTCTTCCCAATTCTCCCCCGAGCACACTTTCTCTCTCTAGGTTGTTGGGTGGAAGATGAAGATGGTGGAGATGTGTGGAATGGTGGGTAGTGAGAGAAAATGGAGGCTAAGAATTGGGAGTATCTCTTGATTGTAAGTTAGATGCTTGGGTTTGAGTTTTTGAGGGGTATTTATAAGTTTAGGATGTGGGAGAAAAGTATTATGGAGAGAAAATCCGAAATATGGGTGAAAAATGAGATAAAATTGTGTTTTGACGAAGGGAGCTCCGTCACGCGCGGGAGCGCCCAAGATCGTGCGGCCAAGAAGAAAATTTCTTCTTCCGTGCGCGACGTGACCACCGGCGGAATGTCCCGCGCGCCAAGGTCGCGCCCGGAAGAAGAAATTTTTTTGTGTTCCGCGCGCCGCGCGCTAAGGTCGCTCCCGGCTGCGCACCTTTTTTGTTTCGGCCCGTTCTCCCTCGTCCGGACTCCGAATCGACCTCCGTTTTTTTTCCACATTCTCGTATCGAACTCCTCTACGACATTCCAAGCTCCTTTCACTCTAATTTGGTCTTTATTTTCCTGAGATTCAATCAAAACTACCAAGCAAGTTTGAAATCTTCACAAAACAACACTTTTTGCAATAAAACTCAAATCAAGCATGGTTTTCTTTGAATAAATGTCATCAAATGCACCCTAAACAACGTGAAAAATCCATGTTTGTCACTCTCACATTGGTTGTATTATTAAAATTAAGAAATGAGAAGGGAATGAGAGAGAAAGAATAAGGAATCTGCATTTTTGCTGCTCTAACATATGAACTAAATAGAAAGGTTTTATAGGAGAAATTCTATTATACATGTACATGCACTACACTCACCTCTCACATGGGTTGTATTATTAAAATAATCTTATGTGAGAGGTGGGTATAGTACATATACATCCTTAATACTCCCTCCGTCCACGAAAAAGATGCATGTTTTTCCATTTTGGTCCGTCCACGAAAAAGATGCACATTCCATTTTTGGTAATATTTCACTTAACTTTAACCCTCCACTATATCAATTATTCACTCTTTTGCCATTGATGGGCCCACCAAAAATAATTTAATCCAACACACTTAACAATTAATCTAGCCCATTATCACTAACACTAATTACTCTATCTTACCCATTACACCACCCCATAAACCTCACTCACCCTAGCCGCCCATTACACTAATTATTCTTCAATTCTCCGTCATTGTCATCTCCGCCCAAGCCGTCCATTTCGTTTCGTCCATCTCGATCTGTAATGGCTGAACCTCTGAGTTCTCGTTCATCTCCCTCTCGATCTGGAACGAAGATGTCAGAAACATCTTCAGAGATGTGGATCGATAAGGGTGAATCTGAATCGACCCATTTTCCTAAAGATTGGATGGATTCCACCACCGATTATGCAAACTTATCTGTAGAGACGGCGACATCTACTGAATTCTTTTCATTTATCAGTTATGATCTGCTTGCAACTACTAAAGATTAAACGGTGGTGCCAGAATCTCCGCCTGAGATGTGGATAGACGGCTTTGATGCAGACGAGCAACCCTCACCGAATGAATCTCTTTCATTTCGTTCATATCTATCTGGATCTGGAACGATGGTGCCAGAATCACCGCCTGAGATGTGGGTGGACGGCTTCGATGCAAACGAGCAACCCTCACGGCCTGAATTTGTGTTGGATGGCTTCGATGCCGAGGAGCAACCCCCACCACCTCAGATTCGTGAGTGGACCGCTGAGATGAAATTGCGGTACCTGCAATTATTAGCAATTTGGTTCCCCAGTGTCTTGCTGCTCCTCGAATGAGGTTATTCTGATGCCTCTGTGATGAGATTATGATACTGCACTTGATCTATCTTGCTTCTTTTATGATGTTAATGTCTCTGCACTAGTTTTATGGCCTTGATTTAGGGCACCAAGTGTGTTAATTTGCAAGTGTTGGCCCCTTTGATGCCTCTGTGATGAGATTATGTTATTGCACTTGATTTATGTGCTTCTGTGGTCTATTATTGAAACAAATGATGAATTTTTTTTTCTGATGTTAATGGTTTTAAATGCCTCTGCCCTATTGATGCCACCACTAGGTACCAAAATTCCTAGTTTGGAGGTTGAGTTAGGGGAGATAGTGTGTTAAATTGCCATTGTTTGGTCCATTTGATGCTTGTAGAATTTGTCCCAAATATTAGTCAATGATGCAAATTTAAAGAAACTTAATTGCTGAGACATTACATGCCAAAATATGATACCAATTGATGGTTTACATTCTAAACAACTTTGAAAGACTAAGTAAGTTGCTTATACTGTAAACATAGCAAAAAAAACTGACCCTTTGATGATAATCTCTAAATTTCCATCTCATCAAAAGCATCCACCAGAGGTGAAATGTTGTAGCTAGTCCCATCTACATTTCCATGTAAGCTTAGATGTTCTAGGCAGTCCTGTACAAGCTGCTCCTCTACTTCAAGGCATTCTGGAAGAGTCCCCTCTCTAATCAGTCTTTCCTTATTCATGTGTGGAATCTTGTAGTTATTGCATCTTCTTACCTTCATAATTTCAGTATAGCAGCCTTGAAGAGTGAGGAATACATTGTTTAATTTATCTGGTTCCATTTCTTCAAATGCAGCAGTCACATTCCTTAATAAGTCATCCACCCCTTTTGCCAACTTCTCATCTTTGAGTGTTTGAATTGCTCTAAAGAAGCCAAAATCATTTACATTTGTGTCTGGTGAATTTGGTGGTTGACATATTAGTTGGATATTGAACCCATCTGAATTTGCAGCCTCTATGAACTCTGGATCAGTATGCTTGATATGGGGTTTGGCATTGTCTTGTTGAATTATGATGTGTTTGCTTGCAGTAGGTGGCCATTTTTCTTTAATGGCAGGAATAATCTATAAAATAACTAAATGATGAATGAATTTGAACACATTCTGATAGTTGAACAGAAAAATAAACTACTTACCTGTTTGATTATACATTCCTTGATGACTGCCTTAGTGATTGATTGAACGGGTTTGGTCTCTAGTGTGCCCTTCACTCTGTTTTTGGAATTCCTCTGTGCTGCCTCTAATGTAGTAAATGGAAATATCCCAAATTTTCCATCAAAGATAACAGTACCATCACTTGAATACTGTGGTCTGCTCACAGCACACATGAACATGATTTTGGTGATGAATCTCTTAGACTTGCATGACCTGTATGGGTCTTCCTCATCTTTCAGCAGGTAATACTTATCAGAAGTCTTTGTTAGATTGAACCATTTCTCATCAATATGTACTGTGTTGTACATACCCTGGTACTTGATTTTTCCTTCTGCAAATTTTGAATCCAACTGCCGAAGACTCCATTGCAACCTAGTAAGCTTATTCTGCTCTGTAAGTGTTGGTTTAATTGCTGAGGTATGTGGCCTTATCTGTTTCTGTTTTATCCATGTTCCCACCAAATTTTTGCTCACATTTAGCTTAGCAGCAAGTTTTCTGATTGAAGATCTTTCTAGGACTGAAAGTGACCTGACCTTGTTCACATCCAACACCATCTTATCTCTATGACATGTTCCTTTTTTTTTTGGAAACCAACATGACATGGCCTCCTGAAGCCAGTTGTTGATTTGCTATCTTCCAAATATTTTGAACAGTCCTTCTGCATATGCCAAACCTCTCTGCTGCCTCTGTAATTGCTCCACGCCTAAGTTGCTTGTTGTTGATGTTTTGAAGAAGCCACTGTGCCACCGTGTTCCTTTGAAGCTGAGTCAGATTTGGTCTTTTCCTTGGATCTGTCATGTTGTCTTCTTTACTCTACTTATGGCGATTTTGGTGTAATAAATGTAGTGTTTGGTTAATGGATTTTGTTAGGTTTATTGGAGCTGAGAGGTGTATTTAAAGCAAAAATATGAGTGAGTTTGGTTAGTTTAAATTTCCCTCTTCTATTTTGATCACATCAGTGAATTGTAAACTGAAATTTAAGGCAATTTTGGAGCCTTTTTCTTAATGCAGCAGTGCCTTTTTTTTAATGCAGCAGGTTTTTTACTTAGTTCCCAAGTCTTTAATTTTTTTGTTCTAAAATTATTTAATCACAAAAGCAACATAGATTCAAGACATACTAACATTATGAATAGCCATGCAACTCTAATTTCAATAAAGGATTAAAGATGTTAATACTCATTAAACCTACACAATAAGTGTGACTCTTACTCCACTCACAACACACTCCACTAGTTTTATTAAAACCCGTGCCATTTTGAAGTGTGCATCATTTTGAAGGACGGAGGGAGTATAATTTACCGTTTTATAGATGTTGATCTGCTTTACAAGTTAAAGCTGGACAAATTGTGCCGCGTCAAAAGTTTCGACTGGACTATGTTTCTTCCTTTTCATAGAGATTCACACCCTTTAGGCTTTAGCTTTAGGTGGTTCAGTGCAGCTTCTGGCTATGATTCTCCAAACTCTAGCTAGTTAGTAGTACTCATAAATTTATTTGTCTAAAAATGAGTAAAGAATGTTGCATTGGTCATTTTTATTTTTTAGATTTAAGAAAACATTTACTAATGGGGTGTTTATTTTGAATGATAGGATAGATAGATAAAAATAGTATAGGTTAATCCACCATTTACTTTTATGGATTGATTACTTTTGAGCTTGTTTGATCATCTAATCCTTTATATAGTCAATCCTATGTTTTATCAATCTATCCTATCACGCAAAGTAAACGCTCCCTAATACTTCAAACATGTTAGTGCACAATGAAAACCTATTCTCTTTTCGGTACCGAAAGGTCGAGTGTAATATTGGTAATAATATATGAAAGTCCATAGATTTTTTTTTTTTTTTTCAAATCTGAAACCCAAGAGTGTAAATATCAATTGAATAAATAATTAAGGGGCAAGTCCACCGTTAACTATATCAATCTACAGCAGGTACAAGAAAGAAGAAACGACCGACAAGAAGCTCAGGGTGGTGATCTTGAATTATCTTTCATTTCTATATACTCCTTCATTAATATCTGCCTTGGCTGACAGCCGCTGACTTTTCAACAAAAGGATGGAAGAAAGCTGAATGAATACTGTTTGTTGGAATGGATAATGAAAATATGTGAAGAGAAAGGACCCCACTCCCACCTTCCAAATCTACCTCTCTTTATTTATTGCAAGGGGATGAAGAAATAATGCATCTCATGACTCATGATCATAAATTCCGACGACAGCGTTGATCTGGGACACAGTTACAGATATTTAGGTTATGTTTGTGAAGTTTCGATGTCTACATTTCCCACGCTCTCTCACACAAACGGAAGAGAAAACTATTCCCACTTCGAACCAGATCACCAGGTCCAAAATGATGTCATCTTGTATCGTTATCACTTGTATTTTAAAAATATCTTAATTATTTTTGCTTAAGGATGAAATATTCTCAGGCAAAGACTCCATAACTAGGGATAATTAAGGGAGATTAGGGAGTAATTAAAAAGAATAGGAGTTATTTGGATAATCTCAATTTTATGTTTGTTATCCCAACTTAATTTTATTAATTTCAGTTAATATTTATTAAACTCCAAAATAAAATTTATTAAGCCAAAACTAATACTCCCTCCGTTCCATTTATATAAGCTTGTTTTCCTTTTTCGAATGTTCCAAATATATAGGCTTGTTTCCATAAAAAGTAATGTTTTTTAGCTCATTTATTAATATGTAGGGGTGTCAAATTCCCGGGCCGGCCCGAGCCCGTCGGGCTTTTTGGGATAATCGGGTCGGGCCGGGCCCGGCCCGAAAATTCTTCGGGCCTGAAAATGTGCGGCCCAGCCCGGCCCGAAAATACATTTATAGTGCAATTTGTCCGGGCCGGCCCGGGCCCAGCGGGCTTTTACCCATTTCGGGCCGGGCCGGGCCGGGCCTAACATTGTGTGGCCCGGCCCGGCCCGAAAATGCTTCGGGCCGTAAAATTGGCAGCCCAGCCCGGTTTCGGGCCGGGCCGGGCCAATTTTGACACCCCTACTAATATGTCCCTATTTAATTCTTTGATTAACTCATAAAACATATATAGTCAAATAATAAATAGGAGCATATTAAGAAATTTACTATATAATTTACTTTTCCAATAATTTTTCTTAATCCATGTGAAAATTTCAATCCACCTATATAAATGGGACGGAGGAAGTACTATTAGTTAATTTAAAAATAAAAATAGAATGTACCGACCAGAGACCAATTTATTGTACACAATAAGCAAGTATAATATTTGTAGCTTCATCACTTATATACGAATTTCATTTTTAATTTTAAAGAATAACAAAACTAACTGTTACATGTATATTTCGGCGTAAAAGGTTATATAAGATAATATCGGCATGATTAGGGGTGAGCAAAAATAACCGAAAATAGAATTTGGTTCGGTTTATTCGGTTTGTTTGGTTTTAGATTTTTAAAATTTAATTTGTTTGGTTTGGTTTGGTTTGGTTTGGTTTGATGCTTTGTCAACCAAACCAAACCGAAAACCGAATTTTTATATTTATATATATATATTAATTTTTTATATAATATATATAGATTAATTATATTTATATATAACTTTTCTCAATAATGAAAAATAATTTGATAGAATTTAGCGGAAGAGCTTGTTGGACCCAATAGAACTTGAAATAAAACACGAATATCAACATCATGCAATAAGGCAATTGACCGATCTTTTTGTTGTTCGTTTAACATATTTGGCTTTTCCTATAATATGTGTGTTTGTATATATATGTTATGTTAATTTTTTAAATTAAAATACTATTATTGTCTTATTGTATTAAGTATATTTTTGTTAATTTTGGATGAAATATTTAGAACATACATGACCGTTAGGTTTGTTTGGTTTAATTTGGTTTTAACTTTTAAAAATTTGATTTATTCGGTTCGATTATTTGGTTAGATTGATTTGGTTTGGTTTTGATTTTTAAAAATTTAATTTATTCGGTTTGGTTTGGTAACGAATGCTCACCCCTAGGCTTGATAACGAATAAACTAAGCTCAGGTATAACTGAAAGATTAGAGGAGTCTATTCATTTTTTGTTTGTTTGAAAAAAACCACGCACACTCATCTTACAAACAACTCCCAATAAATTTGTCATTTACTTTAGAACTCTACTTTCAAATTCAAGGAATAACACGTAAAAGAAATGGCCTCTCATTTGAATAATAATTGGGATTCAAAAAGGACTGTTTAGTATTTTTCTTTTTGTTTTGAAAAAAAAAAGGACAGTTTGGTATTAAGACTACTTGAATTCAGTTGTCCACTTTAGGAATGGTAATGGGTCGGGTTTTACGGGTACCCGGTTCTCCCAAACCCTAATGGGACGGGTTTGGAAATCATTAAATGGTTTTGGGACGGGTTTGGGTAGAAACATTCAAACCCGTGACGGGTTTGGGTCGGGTTTGAGAAATTACCTACGGGTACCCGCTATCCAAACCCATTTATATATATATATATATACAAAATATTATATATATAATTTATAATATAATCATAGATATTAGTGTAAATATTATTAATTTTAGGATTTTATATTATTCTTTGAGAAATTGGACGAAAAAATACCAAAACTTAATAAGCATAAGTTTTTTAACCTCATTCATAAAAGTATAAGTTTTCTATACCAAAATCATTTAAAAGACTAAAGTGCCCTCCCTTTTACAAAAAGTAATAAATAAATAATACACCTATGAATTAAAAAAAAAAAATCTGAAAAAACAACCTCAATCTCTCTGAATTCTCTCCCGTCGTCGGCCAGATTTCTTCTGGACACGATGGGAGGACACGATGGGGCCACTGGACACGATGGCTGGGCACGATGGGTGGACACGATGGATGGACACGATGGTGCTATTGGACACGATGGAAAGTAATATTTAATACAGATTCTGTCGCGTTTCATTTATTGAACCCTACCAAATCCGATTCTCTGAAGATTTTCGGATGAAACTAGGGTTTCATTTATTGAACCCTACCAAATCCGATTCTCTGAAGATTTTCGGATGAAACTAGGATTTAATGAAGGTAGTTCATTAAAGTTTGCGTAAGAGAGGTTGTTGACAAGGTTTAGAACTCCTAGTTAGGTTCGAATTCATCACAACACTACAATTGAAAACACCAAAAACCACAAAACCCTAAAAGAAAGAAGAAGAAAAAGAAGAGAAAAAAGCTACTCCAATCTATCGAAACGTGAATTCAAAGAAGAAAAAGATATCAAGAAAAGCCGGCATCGCGTTTCTGGCTTCATAAAGAAGGTATACACCCGAAATCTCCGTCCGAAAAGCATATACTAGTGCGTGTTATTTAACTCACGATGGCAAGGCACGATCGTGACCAAGTAAACACGATCGTGCCTTGACCATCGTGTCCCAAAATTGTCTTCGATTTGCATGGAATATGTAGATGTTAAGTGATATTTGTTTAAATTCGAATATAACTTGAAGTTTAGTAATATGTTTAGGAGAAAAATAGTTGAAATAACTCGCCTTGTGTGATTTGTAAGGGGTTGGAAACTATGAATTTTTTTTCTGTCGGGGGCGAAGGGTTTCTCCCCACGATGGCACGATGTAGAAGGCACGATCGTGCCACGATCGTGTCCACGATCGTGCCCACGATGGACACGATGGGCACGATGGGCACGATGGCCAACTCGATGACCATCGTGCCCCTGCAGTTTGTGATGTAAATTTCTGTTTTTCGTATTGTAACCCTAATCTCTCTTCTTTCTTTGATTTTTAGATGGGGCGGCGGCGTGTTATTGTACGTTTTGGAGGTCAGTGGGAGGGATTGGCTTACTTAGGCGGGAGTACTGTTGTTGTGCACATGGACGATACGAATGATGATCGAGATCATCTCATGAATCTGATTAAAGATGCTTTTGTGTGGTCGAAGAGATTCCGAGTATGTGCTATCCTATTTAACCGTTTTGAGTGGATGGGACGAGATGTAGAGTTTTATTAAATAGTGATACGCATTTACTTCGATTGCTAGTGCAAGAGAAAAGGTCGGATCCGATGGTTTATGTCTTTGAAAGAGATGCAGTATTTTGCCCCCCGAGGTGTACGTGGAAGGCAAAGTGACGACGGGATCTATTTAAGGATGATGATGATAGAATGCCACTAGAAGGAGGGAAGCTCACATCTCCGACGACGAAGAAGATGAACGCCGTAAGAATATAATTGAATCTGTGACTACTGAGTTTCTTGCTTGGATTAGACAGCCAGAACAAGTAAACAGGATCTTCGGGCACCAGAATTTCACATCTGAGCATCAGATTGGTCGTGATGATGATGAACTACGCAGCAGCCTAGGCAATTGGAGCATTCCACTGGTCGAGTGTGACAGCGCACTGCCACTTGGGTGGGTTGAGCAGCCGGACCGTTCACCAGTCAACTTGTAGTGGGGCTACGTTTCAGTCCAAGTATGAATTGAAGATGGTCATGGGAATGTATCACCCGGAGCACATGCTAGTAGTACGTCATTGATCGTTCCGCCATAAATCGTATAGTCTTTCTCTGCAAGCACGGTAGGAATAATTGCACGTTTAGGTTGTGTGCTCAGGGGCCAAAAGATGAGGGCGACTCGATTTGGTACATTACGAAGTTGACTTTGGATCACAGCTGCCACTTGAACGTGATCCGTACTGCCGAGCGGACGGTGACTGCTAAAGTTGCAGCCGTGTACTTTGCTCGTAGGTTGGTTTGCGAGGGTGTGTATTTGAAGCCGAGAGAGATGATGGAAGAGATGCGCAGAGAGTTTGGTGTTCACATGTTGTACAGCCTCGCTCTAGAAACGAGGAATATAGCGATAGAGAAGACATACGGTGACTTTGACAAGTCGTATCAGATGGTCCCGTCGTATCTACATTTTTGAGGCAGCGTAATCCCGGTACTGAGTACAACATGCAGATCAGTAGTGAGGGAGTATTTTGTCACATGTTTCTCGCCCAGGACAGCGTTGTATTCGTGCCTTCGAGCGCCATTCGAGGCAGTGATTGTGTTGGACGGGACCCATCTTAAGGGAAGGAACAAGCGGAGTTCTTTTTGTCGTCGTTAGCAAAGATGGGAATGAGCCTTCTTTCCTATAGCTATTGGAATTGGTCCGATAGAGAACGACGAGTCGTGGACTTGGTTTCTTCAAATCCGCGCAGTGTTTCCCGACTCCTCGGATGAGTTGTTGATCGTCTCTGATCAACATAAGAGCATTGCAAATGCCGTGAAAGCCATCTATCCGACTGCAGCGCACGGATTGTGCTTTCACCACATGCAGAAGAATCTGACGCGATACGGCCGTCGAGCTCTTGCCATCTTCCAAAATGCAGCGTATGCTTATCGTGTTGAAGAGTTCGAGAAGAATTTTTCTCGCCTTGAAAGCTTCATGCGAGGGTGCTCACACACGACTTTCCGAAATTGGTGTTCATAAAAGGTGGTCTAGGTCGCATTGCCCGGTTCGACGGTACAGCTTCATGACCTCCACGTGCCGCCGAAAGCTTGAACTCTAGGCTACCGTGGGCTAGACGTTTACCTATTTGCTCGTTACTCGAGGTGTATCGTTGCATTGTCGAGAAATGGTTCGACGAGAAGAGGGCATTAGCTAGGGAGAGAGAGAGCATGAGATTACACTCGAGGCCTTCAACAAGCTTGCCGTGGTGGAAGCAAGTCATCGCTCGCGTTGCTCAACCTACCACCGACAATGTTTATAAAGTGAAAGACAAGAAGATGGTCTTCGAGGTGGACCTTGGGAATTGGACATGCGAGTGTCGTGAGTTCGATCGAGGATAAGATGCCATGTCGTCATGCGGCTGCCGCCCTCGGTATGTACAAGCGTAAATTTGTTTGATTTCGTAAGTCGGTATTACCTTTGTATTTTCATGGCTCAATATTTCTAACTTTTGTTCGTTGTGTGACCCAAGGAAACCTTGTCACAATTTGTTTGATTTCGTAAGTCGGTATTACAAGCAACACGACTTGCGCGAGACTTACAGAGAATCCATTAGGCCGGTACCACATCCCGAGGGAGTGGAATGTCCCGCCCGGAGCATGTGCAAGAATCGTTTGCTTGCCACCGGTGGGAGTTCGTCGTCGGCCGTCCGAGGACACGCGCGTGTTCGTTCGGCGGTTGAAGGTGCGCCCACAACGACGCCGTAGCCAAAAATGCTCTAAGTGTATGACCGGCCACAATAGAAAGAATTGCACCGAACCACTCGCTTTAGATGTCGATATAAATATTCCCCCGGAGGGAGAACCATCGAGTCAGAGACGGCGACGAAAGAAAAAATGCAGCAATTGTGGTAGTGAAGAACACACAATCGAAAAATGTCCGACGCACTTGTGATTTATGATTTTTTGCACGATTGACAATGCCACTCTTATTTATAATATGTGGTTCATTTATACTAATTTTATTTATTTGTTGAGCTTCTATTGTGTTTAGATTCGGCGGCTCACCCGCCTCGGCGGGGTACACGAGCCTGCCCATCGCGCCCATCGCCCACGATCGGAGACCCCATCGCCCCCATCACCCCCATCGTGCCCATCGCCCCCATCGCCCCCATCGTGCCCATCGCCCCCGTCGTGCCCATCGCCCCCATCGCCCCCATCACCCCCATCGCCCCCATCGTGCCCATCGCCCCCATCGTGCCCATCGCCCCCATCGTGCCCATCGTGCCCATCGCCCCCATCGCGCCCATCGTGCCCATCGCCCCCATCGTGCCCATCGCCCCCATCGCCCCCATCGTGCCCCATCGCCCCCATCGTGCCCATCGCCCCCATCGTGCCCATCGCCCCCATCGTGCCCATCGTGCCCATCGCCCTCACGATGCATGTCCCATCGCCCTCAAGAAATTTTGATTTTATAGACATTTTGGACTTTATGTTGATGTGGTGCCGATATATTGATTTGTAATTGCTTATTTAAGAATTTCATAAGTAAAAACGAACATTTGAAATAATTTAAATGTAGTCTTTAATATGATTATGAATCATATCATATCTTAAGAATGAAAAGGATCTCAATGAATATTTACTTCAAATTCTCAAATTATATGTTGTATATGATCGATGTTGCAAAAACATTCGATTGATCATAAGTATGTATGTAAGGTATAAAAAAGTATTTATATGATATAAAAAATACTATGGAATAACATTAAGGTATTAAAAATACTTATCGATGCCTCGTTCTTCCTGGGACGATGGGGACTTCATCGTGAGCACGATGGGGCGATGGGCACGATGGGGGGCGATGGGCACGATGGGGGCGATGGGGGCGATGGGCACGATGGGGGCGATGGGCACGATGGGCACGATGGGGGCGATGGGCACGATGGGAGGCGATGGGGGTGATGGGGCGATGGGCTTCGGCCCCGTTTTTTACATTTTCCAATTTCTAAACACAATGTAAGCTCAACAAATAAATAAAATTAGGACAAATGAACCACATATTATAAATAAGAGTGGCATGGTCAATCGTACAAAAAATCACAAATCAAAAGACAAGCTAAATATCCTAGCACCTATCTCTTTACGATAGCTCCTAATGTATCTCACATCAATATTCCTTGTATGCCTTTTTGTTGGATGTTTGGACACCATACGATCTAGATACATGCAACAAAAAGGACCGCAACCGACCCCATCGGTTCGGCGAATCCGCTCACTAGGTGGCATTATGATCAATGGCATACGAAGTCTTCTTCTTGTCTTCATGCGGGGGTTATTCATCCAAAATAATTCCCTGCAGTTAGTAGCCTAGGAACGAGACAAGTGAGGGGCCTCATCTGCTTTATCCGAGGAGATTTATTGGCATCATGTTGGTGTGACAATGAGTCATACAATTCGATGCACCAATCATCTATTTTGATCTTCTGATGACCCAATGCTCATCAAGACAACAAAAGGCAATAATCTATTCAAATAACAAATATTAGTACAAGCAAATCAAGAATACTGACAATTTGAAAGAAAAAGCAACTTATAATCAATTTAACATCACTTACTGTGTTGCAGTTTAACCACGGGATCCCGTTCGGTGTGTCCATGCCATGAAAGAGATCCAAGATAGGTTGTGGCAATATCCATTTGTTTCTTCACTTGGTTGCCTCTTTGGACTTAGCTCGTGGAACTCTTTAAGCATCGTGGCCTAAAAAAGTAAAACAAGTTAAAAATATTTTTTTGTAAACCAACTAATACAACAAATAAAAGTCAAACAAAAACTTACAAAAAACGTAGACCCTAGAACAATAGTGGTCACTGCACCAACTCCTGCAACCCCCTTCGTCGCTTACACCTAGTGAAGAGCACGTACAAATCCATGACCTGTATTCAAAAAATTTACATTACATGACGATATATAAATCAATGTAAATAATTTAAATATGTGAAGACGTTAAATTGCAAGAAATGTTACCTCTGCAGTGAAGCACTCGTCCACATTCTCCACAAGGTCGAAAAATGCCTGCGTCACCGTGTGGTCAATCTCTTTTATCACGCGAGCATGTTGTCGCCCATATGTCCGGGCGGCCGCGTCGACTGATCTGTGCACGAGAGCTGGGCGTCTCACCAACATATGGCGTACGTAGTGCAGCAGACGGCCTAGGGTGTCTCGGAGGAGGACTACTCTCACCAAACTCACCCTGCTCCTCCTCTTCTCTCTCGAAGCTGGCCAACTCTGAAAGCGCTGCTGCAACCGCCGGGGTGAGGTCTCAGGCGGCAAGGCATTCTGGAAGGGAGGGTGGTGCGGATCTCCTCGCTCGATCACGATCCACCCTCGAAGTCCGTGGTAGCTAGTAGCAGCAGCCGGAGTGGCGGGCCGGTCACGCCGAGACCCGTGGCTAGCCGCGAGTGGTGACTAGGGCTCGGCACGGAGTGGCGGGCCGGGTCACGCCGAGACCCGTGGCCCAGCCGCAGAGTGGTGACTAGGGCTGCCGACAGGAGCGGGGCTGGTCACGCCGAGACCCGTGGCCAGCCGCGAGTGGTGACTAGGGCTGCAGCGGCGGAGTGGCGGGCCGGTCACGCCGCGACCGTTGCCAGTCGCAGTGCCGCCGATAACTCCCGCTCCGTCTAGGACCGAAGTAGTCCACGATGCGCGAAGACCCCATCGCCCACTCGAGCAAGGAAACTCCTGCTCGAGTCGTCGTGCAAGATCGCCTTCAACCGGCGATCGACGACGTCGTCGTCGATGCCGACTTCGTGTTCCCGGACAAGCACGTCCGTGCAAACAACACACCCCCGTCCTCCCGCCTCTCCCCGGTACACTCGCTCCGCCGTCCGAGGACGGGTGAGGACTACTTCCTGCCGGCGACGCTTCGACACCTTTCCAAAAGGTCGCCTTCATCTTCTCCATTGTCGTAACTTTGATCTTGCCCTTGTTCTTGATGGGCCCCGCAAACACAACCTCGCCCTACCCCGACCCGGAAGCAATTCGGACCGGCTTCTGGGTACACGCATCAAACGGATCCCCGTTCTCAAAGCTAAGGAAGTAGTACTCGGCTTCCTCTTCCTCCATCGGGACCAACGGGACATCATTCATTTCGAGCCGTAATGAAATACGTATAAAATAACAATTATATATCGATAAAATTTTGAAATTTTAAAAAAAATCATAAAAAATAAAGTGATTTACGTACCGGTTGGTCAAAAAAGGTAGTGAAGTCCGCCTTCACGGTGCCGTCTCCCACATCAAGCATCGGGGCAGCCTGATCACTTCATCTCCCTCATTCCGCATGGCGTCCCAAACGAGGAAATGCCTCGTACATCCAAAGCTGCAGGACCCGACCGGACCGTAGAAGTGGTAGTCAATCTCTTCCCGTTCCCGGGAGTAAGAGCGGTGTCGATGTAGTGAGTCAACACCGGGTACGTGTAAGCACCCTGTGGAAACCCGTCCCACTCGCTCAAAGTCCTCTGCCCAAAGGCCCATGCCCAGCTTCTCGACCGACATCTTGTCCCTAAGACAAGAGAAAGTAGTAGTAAACCAACAAGTTCGCGGCCTTCAAATAATCTTCCATTTCATCTCCTAACTTGCGTTCCTTGAACTTGTTGCGCAGCTCGCTCACCTTTGTTTCTTTGGCATGAAAATGCCGGTGAAATAAACCGTCGGGACGGATCAAAGCGAGTCTCGTAGTGTCCGAACTCCGTGTTTCAGTGAAGTCCCGTGATTAGGGCATAATCACGGTGTAAAACGGACGGTCCGACCCCCGAGCCGAAACCAGACTCATGCGGGGGTATGTGGTCGCCCCGCAACCGTCTATAAGGTGGTGAAGGCACCAGTAGCACTCGCCCGTCCGGCTCAACTCTAATCGCCCGCCCACGACCCCCGGAGCAGAAGTGCTCTATCGCACGCTCCGTGTCTAGGCCCGCCAATGCGACGCAGCGTGGAAAGTATCTCTTTAAACACATCACAACGCATATACAAATTGATTCCACGTGTCACTCGTAACGTGGGCCTTTTCCATACACAACCCTCCTACAATAACAAAACGGGCAACCAGTTAATAAATTCACGAGCAAATTCAAAAAAACAAGACAAAACACAAAAAAATACCGGCTCGTCCGGGCACGATGGCAAAGTCACGATGGACCGCCATCGCCCCCGCCCATCGTGTCCCCCCATCGTGTCCGGCCCCCATCGCCCCCGTACATCGCCCCTAGCCCATCGACCCCAACCCCCATCGCCCCCAAACCCCTTCGTGCCACCCATCGCCCCCACCATCGACCCCAACCCCATCGCCCCCAACCCCATCGTGCCCCCGTCGTGCCCACCCCATCGACCCCAACACCATCGCCCCCAATCCCATCGTGCCCCCATCGTGCCCATATAAATTCAGCCCAAATTCACACCAAAAATCAACATTTAAACGCATAGAACATGTACATTTCTTCGCAACTTAACTTTAGCATGAATACCCATGAATTAAACATCGAAATTTGCCAAAAAATTTCAATTTATTTCGAAAATTAGGGCGCACTAACCGGCGGCTCGTTTAGGAACTCTTCCTCTTCGTGATGCGCCGGCGACGACGACGCCTCTCCATCGTGGTTAGATTGTGTCTCGGACGAACTCATCGTGCCCGCAAGTCTTCCGTCGAGAGCGTGCTTCTTCTTCTTCGTGGTTTCGGTCGAGAGAGATAAGAGAGAGAATGTGGGTTTGTGGTGGGGGACCGATAGGTGGAGAGAGAGACAAAATTTAAAATAGTAAAGGGTATTTTAGTCTTTTAATCAATTTTGGTATAGAAAACTTGTAGTTTTAAGTTTAGGGTTAAAAAACTTATCCTCTTTAAATTTTGGTACCAAATTATTTGGACCTCTTATTCTTTTTAAACTGCATACAAAGAATTAATAATTTTAGTAATTAAATATTTATTTTATATATAATTTATATTAGTATAAATATTAATAATTTTAGAATTTTATATTATTCTTTTAACCACATATATTTTAATTTAATGAAATTTTCTATATATACTTATGTTAAAATTATGTTTATAATATTTTTTTTTACTAAATTTAATGTTTATGTTCTAGTACATATGGGTTTTTAGTGGGTATTACCCAACGGGTTTGGGTCGGGTACGGGTTTTGAAATGATTTTTAATCGGGTTTGGGACGGGTATGGGTTGCGGAAATTAATTTTTATGGGTTTGGGTTTGGGATATGCTTAATCGGTGGGTACCCGACTCATTGCCATTCCTAGTCCACTTTGCTTAAAATTCAAGTGTCAAATTCTTTTCTTTTAAAACAAATAATTATTTTTACTTCTTATTCAATTCTGTTTACGAATGGAATTGCTCGGTACAAATTAACTAGTAATTTTAAACCCCTTTTTTTATTAAATAAAATCACTTCATCCTCCTTAAAATTGACCCTTAAGGCTAATCATCATACACTAGTATACTCTGGATGTATGGATGAATTCGGTTCAATTAATGGAATTGTCTTGAGCAATAGAAAGATATGAACTAAGCTCCTTGGGGAAGTCTACATAAATCAAGTCCGTCGTATATAGCTTCATTCTTGCAAAAGAACATAGTGTGGATGTTGCTTTCAAGCTTTGGATAGTATTCCATTGAGACATGTGGACTTCAACATTAGGGTCTATGCACAATGCGCTGTTGTCAGGGTATGCATTTACTTAATCTAATAATGTGCGATGTGGTCAAGTATTTAGGGAGTATTTTGTCACATATGAGGAAATAAACATCTAATACCCCACTCTAGAATTGACATTTGACAGCTCATATATAAAAGTTAAAACCAAAGCCGCCTCTGGCCCATATATGGATAAATCTTCACCATCCGAATTTGAACATAAAGTAGCTCAATTAATAATGCGATTGTCTTGAGCAATAGAAAGATATCAACTAATCATGTTGGAATGATCTACTAGTAGAACAGAGTTGCTTGTGACCAAAAATATCATAATCGAATTCCACAAAGTAAATAATAAAATCTAGCTATAGACTCTAGCTCATTATGACATATGGACCTTTAACAATGATCAATGAGAAACTAGCAAACTAAACTACTGTTGTATGGTAATATCTCATAATAAAATACCACAAATTATAATCAATTATAATTGCATAATACTCAAGGCTCATATAGAATTATAGACTTTTTCTGCATAAAGTTGCTTAATTCGGAAAAAAATTCAACATTATTACAGCCAAACAGCCAGTAATGCCTAAAGGCATCCACAAGTTACACAATAAGATTTCGTTAATGATCATGAAATTACCCGAAATTGTCAGCAGCAGCAGAGACCATAATCGGACTTCTTACTCTGTACTTTCCTGTTTCATCGATCCAAATCACCGCACCTTCTTTGTGTTGAATCTCTATATCACCCTTATACCGAACTGTAAGAGAATAGCTCTTCTTCTCGTTCTTCTTGCGAAACACTAATGTTTGAGGATTAACTGTGGCTGTGGTGTTCACCGGTACTTCCACCTTAACCTTATACGTGACCGCACCATTCCCTACATTCGTCACACTTCTTCTAAATCTTCGGGTTAACGTCCTTCCAATGTCTGCAGCACGGATAAGAGCCACGAACGACGGATAATTAAGGTCCGAGGATGATTTTGAGCAGTTGTAGTTTGACCTTATGAGTGTTCGAGTTTGGTTGGGAGTGAAGTTCATGGAGCACACCAGATTTACCAAGTCTTGTGGGGACGCGTCATAAACGAGGCCCGGATCAAGCGCCCGGTTAGGATCAACATGGCCTGATCCGATGCCCAGTGGTGAGGCAGTTATGTTTTCCAGGTCCCTAATGGGCCGGTTGGTGTTATCGAGAGGATTAGCAGTTGTCATCATCGCAGACTGGATTGCTGCGGGGCTCCAATCAGGATGTGCAGCTTTGAGAAGCGCCGCGATTCCAGAGATATGAGGGCAAGCCATTGATGTACCTGATAGAAGAGTGTAGTCGCTTGAAAGTTGTATGTTTCTGCCAATTTGTGCTGCCATGTTAAGAGGATTGAAGGCTGCTAAGATCAACACTCCTGGTGCCATTATGTCGGGCTTCAAGATGCCCTCATAAGTTAGCCCTGGACCTCTTGATGAGTCATCTGATAGTGTTGGTGCAGCTCTGGGCCCGCTACCTAAAATTGTTTGTTGGAAAGCAATGCTTGCTGTCGGCGAACTACTAGTTGATGCATAATTGATCACATCCTGCCCTTCTGTAGGGCGGATTACAACTGCCGGCTGAGTAAACGAAGTAAATCGATAATTCTGGGGATCTTCAGTGATGACGATAGTTGCTCGGATATTAGAATCTAACTGATAGAGCATCACGGTACCAAGATCTGCATTTCCAGTGTTTAAATTGCATATCAGGATACTGTTAGCAGGGGCTTCTGTTAGCAATTCGGGCGAGTTGCAAGGAGATGAGGTCTCGTTGTAAACGAGTTGCAAGTTTCTCACAGTGGCTCTTGCCGGAAACGTAGTCCATCCTGTGACAACTTTTCCGTTGCCGAGAGTTAAAGTCCCCGCGAACCACCGATCAACGGTTCCTGATGCAACAACCACGGCCCACGGGATTCCATTAAATATTGTCCTAACTCCGCGCGTCCCACGATTCCCTGCCGACAGACAAACCATGATTCCCTTCTCTCTCGCACCAAAACTAGCTATAGAGATAGGATGCTCAAACAGATCAGTTTCACGACTACTTATAGAAACGGAGATTATATCGACTCCGTCAGCAACGGCCTGGTCGATTCCAGCCAGCAAATCCGACGAAACGGCGCCGCCCCAGAGGACCTTGTACACCGCAAGCCTAGCTCGTGGAGCCATCCCTCTCGCTGTTCCGGGGGCGTAACCGAAGAACGAGACTCCCTCCACATAGTTTCCTGCAGCAATGGATGAGACATGGGTGCCATGACCATCATCGTCCCTTGCTGAATTTTTTAAGTTACCGCTACGATCTGGATCGTCTGCTCTATATCCTTGATTGAAGTATCTGGCTCCAATGATTTTCTTATTGCACAAAGATGAATTGAAGTCTTCACCGCCATCACAGATCCCCTTCCACTTTGCCGGGATCCCAGTTATTCCATCGTCCTTGAAGCTCGGACTCTCCGGCCAGATGCCGGAGTCAACAACACCGATTATGACGTCTTTTCCGTAGTGGGAAGCCGGCCAGAGTCCGGCAGCAGTGTTGAGGCCAAGGAATTTGGAGGAATGTGTGGTGTCTGGGGTGACCATACTATCCGGGTAAGCCGAAATGAAACCTGCGGAATTCTTTAAGGCTTCGACTTCATATGCCGTCATCACTGCGCTGAATCCATGGAAGGCATTGTCGTAGGTGTAGATGAGCTTGGGCTCGGATTTGTCGGCGTCAGCCGAAGTTTGAGCCACTGATTTTGATGACTTAAGTAGGGAAGAATACCAATAATGATGACTGGAAAATGCCTTGGGCATGGTGGATTTGTCCATGTGGACAATGTATGTTGATCTTTTTGAGGAAGCATAATTAGCCCAAAGAAGAAATGAGAAGAGAATCAGAGAGAGAGAATAAGGAAGCTGCATTTTCGCTGCGCTAACATATGAAATAGATGAATTATATGGAGTAGATGTTAATTAAGCTGGACCAACGTCTTTGATGTACCAAGGATTTTAGCTTGCCTAGTGGGACTATCTTATCCAGATTAAAAAAAAAAAAAGATAAAATAAAGAATATTATCCTAAATATATATGTTGCATCAGGAATGAGGATTCAAGAATATGGAAGATGTACTATATTTCATAATAAAAACACATTCATGTTAATTCACATGTGTATTCTTCGTCATTACCCGTACAGACACTGAACTTTTGCCGGTTATGCTGCCAGCCTCCTTGAATTTTGAAAAAATTAAAATCTTTTGGTAGATTACTTAATTAAATGTTGTTGAAGCCTGTTCAGCATAAACACTGCTGTAATTCTGTAAAGCAACAAATTGATATTAGCAACTAGCAATATTTTAAGTAACAGATCTAGATAAAAGGAATATTAAAGAAAGTTCTTTATTAAATTTTGATCCGACTCTTGTCTTGTTTGCAGGTGCAACTGGAAAAAGATAAATAATGTTGGGAAAGTGAGAGAGCCGAGCCCACGAAATATTCAAAATCCACATGCTCCTATGAGTATATGACAATGTATGAAAGAGAAATATAATTGAATGACCCATGGGTCCGGATTTGGCTAGATGATCAATGCAATTATCTCTAACGATGTTTTGCTTTAAAGACAGCAACAATTCTCCACCTTTGACTTGTCTTTGTTTGGATTCTCATTTATAACACACCTTATCTTCAATTTGCAAGTGCTTGTCATTGCTAATATTATTCTTGTTGAGTTTTTTAAGGACTTTAAATATTCGAGGAAACAGTTAATAGATATGGCCTCTCGTTTTAAGAATTAGACAGTTTAGCATTAAGATGACTAGAATATATCATTTGAGATCTTATATCCTACAACTGGTGTCCCACCTATGTCCATTATCTACATTTAATAAGTTTTTTGTCATTTAATTCTAATCTCTTAGAACCAGATTTCGTTAATCCGATTAGAGTTCATATTAATTTTTTAAATTTAATTTGCAATTTTCAAATTCTTAATTGATTTTTAGAATTGATTATTCCAAAATTAGGGTATGTATGTATATTGTTTTAAAAATTGTGAGTTTTTGTAATAAATGTTAATTAAGGTTCATTATATAATACTAAAATTTTATTTGAAATAAATAATGAAATTAATAATGGGACACATGAAATAAATACAATTTTTTTGAGATGGAATATAATTACGGGACAGAAGGAATACATACGAGAATATATAGTCCACTTTACAAAAAGATCAAGTCCAATTCTTTTATTTCTTCTATTTTCAATTGATCTTACCTTTTTATTTAGGTTCCTTACAAATTGAATTTCTCGATTATAAATAAAAAGCAATTTTAAATTCAGTTTTTTTTTTATATCAAATTACTTGATTGTATTAAAAAATTGACCCTTAAGGCTAATTGTATAGAAAAATATACTCAATTAATCATGCTCAATTATGCGATTGTCTTTACTTAAAAAAAATATGCGATTGTCTTGAACAATAGATAGGGTACTATCAACTAATCCTCTTGAAATGATCTACTAATAGAATAGAATTGCTTGTGACTAAAAATCTAATACTCGAGTTCCACCAAAATAAATATTCCCTCCGTCCCATTGATAACGTCTCATTTTCCTTTTTCGTCTGTTTCATTGATAATGTTCCGTTTCCAAATAAGGAAATAATTAACTCTACAAAAGTGGTGAAACCTACTACTTTTCAGTCTTTTTACTCTTCTTCTTAATAACCGTGCTCAAAATAAATGGGACGTTATCAATGAGACGGGTGGAGTATTTATTTTAAGCTTTGAACTCTGGCTCATTATGACATATGGACCTTAACAACGGTGATTGCGTTGATTTCATTCTATACATTTTTTCCATCTAATACTGAGCGATGTGGCTTAAATTTAATCTCATTTGCATATTCACATATGAGGACATAAACATCTAATACCCCACTGATACATAGCATATATAAAACCGAAGCCGCCTCTGGCCCATATAAAGCAATTGCTTGCTAGTACTCCCTCTGTCCCAATAGCAAGACTCTTCTTTTCTTTTTGGGGTGTTTCAATAGTAAGGTCTTATTTCCAAAAATGGAAATAATTAACCCTTCAAAAAGCTTGAGACCTACCACCTTTTATCTTTTTACTCTTGTTTCTTAATATCCGTGCCCAAAAGAAATGAGACCTCGCTATTGGGACGGAGGGAATAATATCTATGACTATTGCTGACTTTAGCAAAAGTAGGTCAACATCTCGTGGGGTACCTTCGGGAAATTCTATTATGGGTGTACATGTAGTACACCCATAATAGCATGTACACCCATAATAGAATTTTCCGGGTACCTTCACCTGCTGAAACAAAGTAACCAGTGCTAAAATACATAAAATAAAATATTATCTAGAAATGAAAATATGCCACTAAACGATGTGCTATGAAAATTATATATGTGGCCCCTTTTCACTTTCAGATGAATTATTTTATTACATTTGCAATTAATGTAATAGAGAGTGACATCTCTCTAAAAGCCAAAACTAGTAAGTTGTAAGTCTAAATAACTCAAACTATTTGTGTTTATTCTAAAAAACCCCACAATATCCAAACTTTTTTTTCCCTCTAATCTAATTATAATTGTCCAGCTTAGAGTTGCTAGGCCAACATGGCCTCCACACGGATAATTTTTTTTAACAAGTGCAGCGTCATTTAATAATTAGAAATTGAATAAACTGTTATAAACTAGAGAAGAAAAGAGAGAATATAGTAGAGAATAAGAATTATGTATATTCATATGTATTCAAAGTGTGTCGAAAGTATGTACAATATGAGGACCAAAGACCTCTATTTATAATGGTACAGAGCTAGGGTTTTAGGATTAATTACTTGGTCAACACTCATATGATGTATATCTATAAGATATTTACAACACTCCCCCTTGAGTGACCAACCCTAAAACAATTGTTGCCTCATTAAAACCTTGCCAGGA
The DNA here is from genome assembly GCA_031470985.1 of Agastache rugosa. Lineage (NCBI taxonomy): Eukaryota > Viridiplantae > Streptophyta > Magnoliopsida > Lamiales > Lamiaceae > Agastache > Agastache rugosa. Next base: position 6,363,115 of record CM062601.1, on the reverse strand, counting down.
AAACCCAGTGGAACAAAACCTGATCGAAGGAAAAAGAGTACAACTGCTCTGCTTGAACTTGATCATTGTAGTCTTTGAGTCGTTGCATGCCAATCTTGTGTATTAACTTCCTTAATGTTGACGTCGGCAATGCCTTTGTGAATAAACCCGCCAAATTGTCACTTGAGCGAGTCTTCGTTGAAACAATGATACAAGTATAACATTTCACATTTGACAATATTATTGTGATGTGCATGCCACGTTAAAAACCTCTTCAGAAAAATCCTGTGAGAAAAAAAAACTCGATAGAGGAAAAAATATTACATGACATACATTTACTCATGTGTTGCATTAGTTGTCTCGTTAAAAACCTTGACTAAGAAAATTCATAGGGAGAAAAACTTAGTAAGGAAAAAATACGAGTCAACCATTTGGCCTTTAGAGTATAATCTTTAGGATTACTCAAAATTAACCTTTATGGCCAAATCTTCATAAATATGTAGTAGTTTCTCACTCCCCCTGAAGATAATAATCTTCAAAATTAACATATTTCACGACTATAAACGTAATTCGTTTATAAATTAGGAGGGAGATTTAGTGAATAAATCTACAAATTTATCACTAAATAAACTTTTGTGGCCATAGTTCTTCTAGAACTCATTTGTGCAACACAAATTGAATTATTCTCATAGAGAATAGTGGGGAATATATCTCATATCCTTACACCAATTTGAAATATTGAATTATGGGATGAGATAAACAACCAACATCCTAGTAGCCACCAATGTGAATCACATTTTTCTTTCATAAAATAGACTAAAGATCGTTTTAACCTTTAAGATAATGAATGATATTCTCAATATCATTTCAATGTCTCCTTATGAGATCATTAAATCGTGCTAGCAAGTTTACTTTAAATATCAGATCTGATAGAATAGTGCTTTCAGCACTCAAAGTAGGAAACTTCTGATTATCTTCTATATTCACTTCAAGTCAAGTGAAGAGACAATCATTGGGGTCTAACTAGATGTGATTTATAATAAAAATCAATCTCTCTACAACCTTCCATGTAGGTTGACTGGTGTAATAGGAGATGTTCGATCTTCATATCAAGTCAATACTTAGATTTAGCTAAGTCTTCTATTTCAAACTCTACCTTTATGTACGAGTTGACTCTTTCATCAATATAAGTCATTCAAAGACTTTTGGATATGTACACAAGTACATATATCATTATTCGTATTTCCTTACTTCAGAATGATTAATTCACACTTGTTGTGAATTTATATTTCTCTTTCTTAGAAATATTTAGTCCATCAGGGACTTTCATATATATTCACGTACAATGACCCAATCAATATACGGATCAATGATATCATTACTGCTATAGATATTAAATAACGGAATGTGATGCCATATTAGGAGAATATATCTAAGCAAAATTAATTTAGGATCTCTGCCTAAATCTTTGAGCTATTAACATCGCTGTATTTCTCATCATCTTATCAATTTCTTTTCTCTTAGTACAAATACTCATTTGTGTCAACGTTATTTGACATGTGTACTACAGAGCAAAAGATTATTTATTTAGCGAGTCAAGCTCTGCCTCAATTGTTTCTTTAAAATTTATTTAGTGCTTGTGGCACTTCTATTTTCTTTAATTCTGGATCCAGTATATCATTTCAAAATGATATAAGCAATTTTGTCAAGGCAAAAGTATTGTCGACAATTATAATACTTTTATATTGTTCGTTTCTCCTGAATTCACATAATTCATGGCATTTTCAATCAACCAAATTATCATCATTTCTCAATGATATTTTCTTTACTGGTTGTTCCGTAATCCCAGTATTTTGATCTTTTGTGCATGTGCATATGCACTGGGATTTTTGTCCTTAAGACGATCCTCTTTCGGAGATTGATGGAGTGATATAATTTCTCTATTCAATTTTGTATTCCGCGGATCTTGATATTTAGCACCAATAGATCTCTCACGCTTATGGCGTTAAAGAGCATCATCTAATTTATTTAGTTCATGAAGAACTTCAATTCTTTATGGTGCATATACAATATGTATATGAGATTTGATAACTTATTTGGTAGTAATAACTTGTTGAACTTTAAGTTCATCACGCAAATATTTAATCTAACATATATTCCAACCTTTTGTTGGGAACCCATCTTTTGTATATCGTGTGGGTGTGCAATTGAGACTTGAAATCAAAAGTTCGTAGATGAGAAACATCAAGTTCTCAACCAACAATATACGAACTAATATTGTCTCAATGCGGTATCCATTATAGCGGATATCATCAAAACTTAGTAAGTTTCTGTTTGACTTACTGAGATTTTCTATTGTTAATTTAGTATCATTTATAATATGATACAAGCTCTTCCGGAGCTATTTGTCATTTGTGCAATATATACGCACAAAAATCATGGATAATCATATATTATCCAAATATTTATTTGCTCATCAAGGCATGTAATATTATTTAGGAATATTAATTGTGCTACTTCAATAGCATCAATATATATAATCTAGTAAGATTATTTGTAAATTCGTGTTTCTTGGAAAACAACGATAATTATGTTATCAACATAAAATTTGTAAACAAATATATCAAAGCTATCTCACATCACAAGTATCGACAACACCAAACTTTATAGAAAAAGAAAATAACAATTGCTTGATTTGCTTAATTCCTCAAAAATGATTTCATAAGGATCGAAAAAATAATTTCAAATTTCTTGATTTGGATAATACTTCAATGTTTTTCAATTCTCTCGGCTTTGATGATTACGAAAATATTATAAATTAAGACATTAAAAATAAATTTGTACCTCATTGGAAAGATTCGATTCTTTCCTAGGGCATACATCCAATCCAATTCAATTGATTAGAGACTCCGGGCTAGAGACTCGTGCTGATAACGAGTTATAAACTAGAGAAGAAAAGAGAAAATATAGTAGAGAATAAGAATTATGTATATTCATATGTATTCAAAGTGTGTCGAAAGTATGTACAATATGAGGACCAAAGACCTCTATTTATAATGGTACAGAGCTAGGGTTTTAGGATTAATTAGTTGGTCAACACTCATATGATGTATATCTATAAGATATTTACAACATAAACAATTTTTTTTTAAATATCTTCTAGTTCTGGCTTCTTGAAACTCAATTCTGTTCGATAAGCTTGTTACCAAACTAACATATTAGCCAGAAGAAAGAAGGCGAATCAGCCTAAAAAATTATTACATTCTTTCACAACTTACATTCATAATCAGAGTACATTGATCTTCAGCCACAGAAAATAGGATTACAAAAACTAGATGTAATTATCAACTCCCGGCGAAACCACAATCGGACTTCTGACGGCGTACTTGCCGGTCTCCTCAACCCAGGTGACCGACCCCTGTCTGTAGGGCGAGTCGATATCGCCCCTATAACGAATGCTCAAGGAATAGCTCTGCTTCTCATATTTCTTTCCGAAAACCAAAGTTTGTGGCCGTATCCTAACCGTCGCATTCTCTGGCTGTTCCAGTTTCATTCTATACGTGGCTGCACCGTTTCCCACATTCGTGACGGTCCGTTTGAATGTTTTGGTGAATGTCATTCCTCTTTGGTCGAAGTTGAAGAGAGCAATGAAGGAGGGGTAGTTGAGGTCCGACGACGGCCTCGAGCAATTGTACCTCGATCTTGTGATGGTTTCAGTCTCCTCGCGAGTGAAGTTCATCGAACAAACGAGGTCTACGAAATCGTGTGACGACGCGTCGTATATGAGGCCTGGATCAAGCGCCCGGTTGGGGTCTACCTGCCCCGATCCCATGCCGAGCGGTGTAGCATCTCGGTAAAGACTGTAGGCCTGGTCTTTGATGGGTTGTCTGGTGCTATCGAGATGATCTGCAGTTGTCATCATGGCGGACTGAACAGCCGCGGGGCTCCATTCGGGGTGAGCGGCTTTGAGGAGTGCAGCGACTCCAGCGATGTGAGGGCAAGCCATCGAGGTACCGGACAAGAGAGAGTAATCGCTCGACAGAAAAATGTTTCGACCGATCATTGGTCCGAGAGCGCGAGGACTATATGCGGCTAGAATTAGCACTCCCGGCGCCATAATGTCGGGCTTCAAGATGCCCTGGTAGGCCTGCCCGGGGCCTCGCGACGAGGATCCGGATAAGGCCGGAGCTACCCGCGGCTCTGCCCCGATTATTGTTTGTTGGAATTGTATGGTTGCGGTTGGTGCTGCACTATTTGATGTGTAATTGATAACTTGTATGGCTTCTCCCGGAGTGATTACGGCTCCCGGGAAAAAAAATGATGTCGATCGGAGTATGCTGGTATCTTCTGAAATGATAATAGCTCCTCGGAAGTTTGAATCAGACAGATAATTCATTAAAGAATATAAATCCAGAGTTTCGTCTGTTATATTGCAGACAACAATTCCGGATTGCGGCGAGTCTCTCAATAATTCAGATGAGTTGCACGCAGACAAGGTCTGATTATAGACTAGAGGCAAGTCAATTACCGAGGCCCTTGCAGGAAACATAGTCCATCCAGTGATGGTTCGGCCGTTTCCGAGAGTAATAGTCCCTGCAAACCATCTATCAACAGTTCCGGATGCAACCAGCACAGCCCAAGGGATTCCTGCTCGGAGCGTCGCGATGCTGGGGCCGCGATTTCCTGCCGACATACACACGATGACGCCCTTCTCCCTGGCGCCGAAGGTTGCTGCTGCGATCGGATTCGCAAACAGATCAGCTCGGCGGTAAGTTATTGATATGGATATTATATGGACTCCATCGGCGACGGCCTGGTCGATCCCGGCTAACGTATCAGATTCATAGCTGCCGCCGAACCCGAGGGTCTTGTAGGCTGCGATCCTTGCTCGCGGAGCAACTCCCCTTGCAGTTCCGGGGGCGTAGCCGAAGTAGGAAATGCCGTCCACGTAGTTTCCGGCAGCTATGGACGCCACGTGGCTGCCGTGGCCGTGCTCGTCCCTCGCCGAATCCACGTAGTCTCTGGTGGGATCTGATGCTCGAGATCCTGCATTGAAGTATCTGGCTCCAATGAGTTTCTTGTTGCAGAGTGATGAGTTGAATTCTTGGCCTCCTTGGCAAGTTCCCTTCCACCCTGCAGGGATTTCGGTCATCCCATCGTCGTTAAAGCTCGGACTCTCCGGCCAAATGCCGGTGTCTATGATGCCGATGATCACATCCTTTCCGTACTTGGAAGCAGGCCAGATTCCGGCAGCAGTGTTGAGGCCGAGGAACTTGTAGGAATGCGTGGTGTCGGGAGTGACGATATCGTCCACGTAGGCGGAAATGAAGCCGTCTGACTTCTTTACAACTTGCAATTCGTCTGGCGACATTACTGCGCTGAATCCATGGAAAGCATTGTGGTAGGTGTAGATGAGCTTGGGCTCGGATTTGCCGGCATCTAGCGATGTGGCAGCTGCTGATTTGCTAGTTTTAACAAGGGAAGAAAACCAATAATGGTGAGTGGAAAATGCCTTAGGCATGGAGGATTGTCCATGAGGACAATGTATGTGGATCTTTGTGACGAAACATGATGAAGCAAAACAGACAGTGAGATCAGAAGCAGAAGAACAGCTGCATTTGGAAGCTTCATTTTCTTTGATCGGCTCATCAATTACATTCTGTGCTATTCAGCTCTTGAAGTTGCATTGCTTTAAAGACAGCCACAATTCTCCATCTTTGACTTGTCTTTGTTTGGATTCTCATTTATGACACCTTATCTTCTTTGCAAGCGCTTGTCTAGCATATTTTATTTTAATAAGAAAAAACATGTGGTTAGAATGAACAACATTCGCCAATGTTAAAAATAATTGATTTAATATTGCACAAAGACAGGGTTTACCTAACGCGCATCGAAGGTAGCGGCTGCGGATTCCCACGATATTAAAAAATAAAAATAATTGACTTAAATTAATCACCTATTAGAGTTCTTGGTGAGTTAGATCTAATGTGATGTAAAAGTAAGTGTCATATATATTGCCACCACTATATATGATAGTGGTGATAGTGTGGATAATGGTGAGACTGTGAAGTATATCTTTATTTAGGACTACATGAAAAGTTTATTTTCTTAACTCCAAATATCACTTATGAATCAACAAAGATGTACTTCAACTTCACCAAAGTTTTTAGTGAAATACAAGATTCATACACTTTAATTCTTGTTAGTAGTTTTTTCATTCATATCTAGATATTTTACACATCCTAACAAAGTGTGCACCAGAACTGGAGTATTTGGAGGTTGCAGATCGATGTCGAATGGAATACCATTTGTATATCAAAAACTTGTTCCTCGTTGTTAGTTATTAAACACGCCGCAAGTGCACCCCGTGTGATTTTGTACAAAGGAGAGCAATGTGGTATACCACAATTATTGAAGAATAAAAATTAGCAAGTGTTACTACGAAATTAATGAACCTTATTCAGACTAATGAACTCAATGATGGTTTCAGATTAATTAAAATTAAATAACGATGCAAAGATTTAATTGTAGTGAATTAGAGAAAAAACAAAAGAATTATTATGAGCAATAATTAAGTACTTAATATGCAACTTAATTTCAAAAATTCTCTCGATTTTGTTAATATCCTTGTGTTTCAGATCACATATAAATTCTCCTCTCTTGATTACAAATTAATACATTAAATCATGTTGGTGATCAATGAAAAAAACAAATAATAAAAAGTTGATTTGGTATAAATCCATTCCAAAATTCCAGTTTATTTCATGAACTTTTAAATTTGTTAATAAATTTATAAAGAATTCCGAAATTTCAGTTTTTCCCATGAACTTTTAATTTTGTTTTTAAATCTGCAAATTTTTAATTTTTCCGTAATTTCCCCCGAAATCGGATTCCGGCCAAATCGAGAATGATGTGGTACCGAAATCAGTGACATGTATTATATATATAGCATTGACGTGTAATTAAGCGAGCCATAGATAGTGAGGAGGAGGAAGAAGAAGAAAAAGATAATCTCAGCGCAAGACCGTTTCACGCAAGTTTTTGTGTTGGTTTTATTAAGTCGAAATTAATTAAGAAAGTGAAAGTCTTGTGTAAGATGGTGTCACGACTGAATTTAAACGCATATTCAATGGCATATTTGCAATCGTCTCGCGTGAGTTTGTGTTATGAAAAAAAAAATATTCCCTCCATCCCGTTAAATATGACTCATACTTTGTGGGCACTGAAATTAAGAAGAATATGTAAAAGAAATAAAGTACTCCCTCCGTCCCAATAGCAATGTCTCACTTGCTTTGGGCACGATTATTAAAAAACAAGAGTAAAAGTAGAAAAAGTGGAGAAAAAATGGTAGGTCCTATAACTTTTGAAGAGTTAATTATTTCCATTTTTGAAATGAGACCTTGCTATTGGGACAGATAGAAAAGAAAAGCGAGACCTTGCTATTGAGACTGAGGAAGTAGTATAGTCCATACTTTTTAAATGGTTAACTTTTGTCATTTTAAATTCTGAGCCATTTTTGACAAGACAGTTCTAAAGGAAAAGCGAGTCATATTTAACGAGTGGAGGGAGTTAATATTTTTCTATATATCATCAACTAAACATAATTTGTATCCATGGATTAGCCAATGGGTTGAGAAAATATGAGTTAGTTTCATAGGCCCAGCAAAAGGCCCACGAAACCCAAATTAGCTTGTTTTTTAAAAGGGCCGAGCTCAGTTTTTCACATTCTAAATTATTTATTTAACATTGGTAACCCAGTTTAATAGTAGTAAATAGCAAAATCCCCTCGAAAACAATAATGATGATAATAATGATGATAATAATAATAATAATAATACATGACGTTAATATTTTTCTATATATCATCAACTAAACATAATAATTTTCTATTGTTATTCTTCTACGAGCGTAAAGTTTGAATTTGCCGACTGCAAATTCTTCTATCCATTCTCTAGAGTCTAGACCTTCACGTTATGTTTTATTGAGTGCAAATATATTTATTTTATTTTATTTATTTTCTGAGACAATTCTAACGTTTAAGACATAAAGTAGAATGTTTGAGTGTTTACAGACAAAAACATCAAGATTTCTTACAAACAGATCTAGAAATACTTTACAAAGGTGGCTGCACTAACTATTGTGTAACAACAGTATGGATGGTCCGTACTTGATGTTTGTTTGGGTGATTAAGATTTAAGAGATAATAAGAGTAAATTTAGGGATGGCAACTGGCGGGTCGGGATCGGATATTGCTTCCCCATTCCCATACCCGCGCCATAAATTCACCCTCGATCCCGATCCCATACCCGTTTAAATCATGGCGGGGCGGGGAAAGATATCCACTAAAAATTAAAGTCTATTATCGTCTCCTCATTATTCCCAAGCGACCCACTATAGAGAAAAATCATATATATATATAAAATCCCAAACTGGACTGTATCAATTAAACTGCATGGTTGATTGTCGAGTATTCAATTAAATTGGTTTACGAAGATATATAACGACACTTTCCTTGTAGAACATGGCCTCTTTGTTAGATTACTTCTTTCCTTGTATCATGAAGATTCTTTGTTTGTGTAGATGATTTCCCATACAAAAGATGTACTACCTCCGTCCCACAATAAGTGGCCACATGTTTTGCTTTTTGTGAGACAAAAAGCAAAACATGTGGCCACTTATGGCGGGACGGAGGGAGTATGTTATAAAGGTTAAATAAAATAGTGAGCAATTTGGCCATAATGTGGCTAACCATAATTTGGTCGATTAAATGAAAATAGACTAATTTTGTTAGATATTTGATTCATATAAAAGTAAGATTATATATTTTATGTTACTTTTTATATTTTTTACTTAAATTCTATCATGATAGTGTAAATATATTTCTTTCTTATTTTTTTCGACAAAAATCTTTGTATTACCTTTATTATATCTATTGAGATTTATGTTACGTCCAAATCCAAATATATCAAGGTTAATTTGTATAAATTAAATATTTTAAATATTAGAAGTTATTTAGAACCAAAAAAATTTAAACAACCCAATTTTTTGTTATTGAATCAAATTATGGCTAGCAATAATGTGACTGTATAGATTTATTCTAAATAAAAATCTTTGCTAATACATACTGCTATATTAGTAGTTTACAAGTGACCCGTATTATATAGTCAGTTTCAAAGAACCACGCTAAATACGTGCATTCAATAATTGCCATCAGAATTTATTCGGATAACTAGTACAAAAAGTTAAATAAATTAATCATCTCTTAAAATAAATCGCATAAAACTTGTAGTCGTAGCCGTAGGGTTAATTTATTGTAACAGGGGAGAGAGAGAGAGGTAGTTGGCGTGAAGATTTTGAAAACCACACAAGAAAAAGGACAGCAAAAATGAATTTTCATTTGCATTCGGCGCGGTCTTGGTCTCTGTAGCAAACAGGCAGTTGACACACAGCCACAGGTCATTTTGTGAGCCTAATTACAGCAACACACCACCCCATTTTAATAACACTACGTTACATTACATTACAATCCTCAATGCCTTTTTCCCTTTTTTATTCTTTTTCTTTGCCACAATTTTGTTTTTTCACCTCCTAACTTTAATTTCATTTCATTTTCCATCCCATCACTGGAAACTGCTACGACAGAGAGGAATCAGCTGATTGATTGACTTTTTCATTTACACACGGCATTTGACGAAAATTGAAACGTTTATTCTTCTATTATTATTATTATTATTATTATTATTATTATTATTATTATTATTATTATTATTGTGTGTTTAAATTATATTGGGTGTGAATTCACTGAATTGTGGCCTTGTGGGCTTCTATTGGTGGGTGTTTTGAGTAAATTAAAGATTACTAGACTCATTAATCCGTCCACCCATCTCTCATTTTCACACCACACCACCCACCAGTTTCATTCCCATCTCCCCTCTCTCTCTCTTTCTCTCTCTCTCCCCCCCCCCTGTAATCTCATTTTAGAATTTTTTTTCTTTTCTTTCTTTCCCTTCAATATTTTTTCTGTCTGAGTTCAGGTTTGTGTTCACATCTCATCCATTTCTACTTTGTTTTGGAGGGGGAGCTGGCGATACGGAGTTTTTGATCATCTCTTAAAAGCTTGCTAATTTAGAAGAACATTGTTTTAACGATTGTTTTTGGCTTTGTACAGGTATCGGCTATAGATCTATCGCCTTATCTGCTTCTCTTTGGCTGGTAAAAATTTTCAGATTCTCTCATCTTCGTTTTAATCTTTTGATGATCCTATATAAACTAGTTTTTTTTTTTTTCGGATTCTGTTCTATTTTTGGTTAAAAATTGAGTCTTTTTTGAGCTGTTTTTCTTTTTTGGGTTGTGGGATTTACCCTTTCCTTGGTTGTTGTTTTTCAGAATTTTGTATGGGTTTAGCATATTTTCTCTTTCTGTTTGTTTCCTGAGAAAAAAATGAATAACTTATACTGATTTAGAATCTTTATTTTTCTCTGATTTATATCCTCTTAGATAATAGTTTGATGTATATTTGGTTGACTGGGGATTCATTTTAAAATTGAGTCTTTAATTAATCTCAACAGTGTTTTATATAATATCGATATTCCTTTGTCTAACTTCATTACTAATTTCTTATTGTCAGACTAGAAGATTTATCCTAAGCTAAAACTTTAATTATATGTTTTCTGTTCTGCTATCTATCAACACGTTCAACTGGTAATGAAAGAGTAAAATTTTTCCAAGACTCCCTGTTTTCTTCTTTGAGTGTTTGTGCGTGTTTCATTTCCTCTATTTGAATAGCTTTAGTATAATGTTGCTGTCTGATTGTCATGCTTCTAGCTCACTTTCTTTGCTTTTACATTAGTTTCAAGTTGGTGAGGTTTTTGAAAAACCATTCTAAATTTTGGTTTCATATCTTGGTGCTCAAAGGCTAAAGCTTTTGTCTTCTGTTGCTTATGTTAGAATCTCAATTTTTATTCTGGGGGCTGTATCATTTTTTTATTTCATCAAGTAATTCTGTTTACCTCCTATGCTAGCTAGCTTGTAGTTCTATTTGTCTTTCTTTCCTTATGTTTATGATGCAATGGGCATTCTGGTTGATGTTTCGGGTTTTACATTGCTGAGAAAGATACGACATCGGTCTGTGAGCTCTTGAGATAATGATGTCAGTAAGCATAATTAAGTTAAGATAATAATGTAGTCTTCTGGTATTAGTCAATTGCGAAAATGTCTAGATGTGAAACGATATCTTAAGAATGAGTATCTTGTTGCTATCTTAACATGGTGGGAATCATGCCAACCATTTAACATAAAAAGAACTTGGTATTCGATAGATAACCCGTATATGTCTTAGGAGGAGTGGCTATTTGAGCAAATTTTCTTAAGTTCAATTTAAATTCCTTCCTGTTATCTGATGTGTTTATTTTAGTTGTTTTCGTTTTAAATTCTCTCATGCTACTATGCTGCTACTCACAAACTAGGCACATCTGCTTCTGTAAATTTCTCAAGTATTTAAATGGTGTTTGCGTTTTGTGTTTATTCTTGCAGATTCTCTGAGAACGAAAGTTCTTGATAATCAGTCTTCCATATATTTCTTCCGTTTGTGAGTATTTGAATAAACTCATTTTGAGCCCTAATGCAAGGGCAAAGGAGTTCTGTTAGTACATTGCCCGACAATCTAAGCTTTGATCATGGTTCTACATCAAGTGATGTAGGCATAGATTCCCAAGTGCCCTGGAATAATATGCAGAGTTCTGCTGAAGCTCGGCTACCAGAGTACAGAATTCCATCAAGTGAGACCAATATTCAGTATTCACATGCTATAGTCCACAGTGAGTGGAGTTCAGGTGAAACTAGTTCTGGTGCTGCACGAAGTCAATCTGACCATAGTGAGAAAAAAAGAGAGCACAGATGGAGCGTTCATTCTCGAGCTGTTATCGACTTGGAAGAATGTCAGCCTGAATCATCTAATATTCTTTCTTTGGATGATGTTGATGTCAATGGGCGAGGCAATCAGACATCAGATGGGTCATCTCTTTTGCAGATTTCTGGACCTGATTCTATTCATCAGGATCTTAACATGTGTTCAGAGTTAGGAGACCAAAAAGATGACGACTGTCAGGTTATTGAGCATCCCAATAGACACATCTCTGTTGGATCATCAAATGAAAAATTGCCGTCTACTGGTAGTAGTAGCTCCTCTAATGCTCTTGGTATGTCTTCCGGATGTGGTGGATATGTGATGGAGGATAGTAATTATAGGCCAGGTTGCTCTCTGGATGGTCGGCGCTTATCATGCAAGAGAAAAGCCCTTGAAGTACAAGTTGGACAGTCTTCTGGAGCAGGAAGTTCAAATTGTTTTGAACATGCCGAAAGAAGTCAATGGCATGCAGTAACTTCTGCCCCTGCCCCTGCCCCTGCGCATGCCCAGATTTCTGCCAGTAATGTTAGTATGTCAACTCCAGCGGCAAATAGCCCGGTCTTCAGCCATGGGTCAGAGCAGGCAAATTCAAGGATTCGTCTTGGAGTTGGAGAAACTGTTTCTTCAAATCCTTTGTCTTCAAATGCCAGAAGAACTGCTGAAAGTTCTCGCAGAAACCTCCGTTTGCGCTTAAGTGGATCTCATCAGCAAGATCAGATACCTGGTATCCCATTAACAAGAGAAGCTAATGTTGGAATTTCAGATGTTTCCTCTTCTCGGCATTCGTCAAGGTTAGTTCTTCGGAATCGTTTGTTTGACTTGAACCCAACTCCTTCTGTGGAAAATGGAAGTCATAATGGTCAGTCGGTTCTTCAGCATATTCCTTCTGTCCGCCGAAATCCTCATTCTAGATGGAGCGGAGCCTCTAGCTCAAGAACTAGCAATTTATCTTCTGCTGCTTTTTCTCTCGAGAGGGACAGGGATCCTATACTTTATGAAGAATCCACATCTGGAAATATCCCGCGAAGTATTTCGGAACATCCTATGTTTATTTCTGCAAGTGAGATGGGGGGTTCATCTCAACAAACTCCAAACTGGGACTTGGCTGGTTGGAGTAACAGTATTTCTGGAGCTGTATCTGCTCCTCGAGCAGGTTCCACTTCAGGGGTTAATTCACCTTCACCTTCACCTATACCCTCACCTTCTTGGTCTCACAGGAGTTATCAGCAATATCCTCGTAGATTATCAGAATTTGTTCGAAGATCTCTATTATCTGCAGCAGGTGCTGAACCTGGAGGTCAAAGTAGCAGTAATGCTATACGATCAAGTTTACCCGGTGCATCACAAGAAACAGCACTTCCATCCGTATCTCGTAATCATAGTCATTTATCAAACACAAGGTCAGCATTGTTGGAGAGACATCTGGATAGTGCTTTCGGAATACCTTATTCTCATCGAAGCTTGGGTGCTGCTAGTGAAGGAAGAAGCAGCGTAATGTCCGAGGTATATTGATGATTTACACTCCTATTCTCATTTCTATGATGGAAGTACGATAAAACATTGTTGAGTCCGCTCCACAGGTTCCCATGATACTTTTAATTTTAATCATGATGCATGCAGTTGTGCTATATTCTCGACTGTGTCTAACTTGGATATGAGAATTTTTCATGTTTTATTGTTCTACATTGGTTATTCATCATATGTGAAAATATTTGCCACCACCTCTGCATAAATTTAGAAGTTCGTTTTTGTAGCCTATACTATCTCCAACTTTTATTATTATTATTATTATTATTATTATTATTATTATTATTATTATTGAGGACAGTTATTTTGCACTCAGAATTTGAGTATGTACATTAAAGTCAGTAACTAATTATGCAAGTGTATTGTCACACCTTATGGTATATATCATATATGTATATGAAATCTAATTGTATATTGAGCATATATGTGAAATCTAATACTTCCTCCGTCCCAGGTTAGTATGGTCTCTTTCTTTTTTTAGTCGTCCCAAGTTAGTGTGATGTTTCCTTTTTAGGACATATTTTTTTTACCCTTTTGTCCTTAAAAGTTCCATATATTTACTCCTAAAAAGTTCCTTCCTCCACTAAGAAATTAACTACACATCTTATTTGGTCCCTTACTCCACTAAAAATACCCCTACCAAACATTTACTTACTTTTTCTTAAAACCCGTGCCACCCTCCCACACCATACTAACCCGGGACGGAGGGAGTAGTATATATCATATATGTATCTTGAGCATTTGATGTTACTTTTCAAAAAAATTGTTAGGTGGGAAATTTAATCGTAGCTACAAATAGGTAAAAGGTATAAAATAGTTGGATCTATAAGGTAAGTTGGATCCCATGGTCTTAGTGTTGATTACCTTGGAATACATACAATCCTTAGCAGCACCATGAATCAATATGTAGGTCATCATAAAGAGAATATAAGAAGCCCATCGGCGAGTTTGTTATGTTCCCTTGGAAAAATGGAGGGTTATATGGTTTTGTAGATAAGTACTGGTGGAAACAAATGGAAATCTTAATTAATTGTTTAAAAAAATTCATATCAAGATCTTGTGTTAAATTAGCATACAGTTGGTATACCATGTCTTAGGTCATTAAGAGCTAAACTTGTTTCTTGTCACCTGCCTCTGATTTGCAGCCCCTTTGGAAAATTTTGACAGTAAGAGTAAGTTTTAAGTCAGTAATATTATTTTCAGCAAGTACATTCTTGATCTTGAGAAACCTACAAGGAAAGTAAAGTAAAGAAAATAACCAAAAAGATTATGCCGAATAATATTCTGATATTCACGGAAGTGAAATAAATTAATTATTTGATTAATTGCCGCAAATAACACAACCTTATCCGAGTTTGCCATCTCACACGACTTTCAAAATGTTGCAATTACAACACCAACTTTCAATTTTTTGCAATTAGAACATCCCCAGTTTTTAGTGGAAAATTTATTTTGTTTTATGGGTACACATTAAACAAACTTTACCGGAAAAAATTGGGGATGTTGTATTTACAAAAATTAAAATGGGAGGTTGAATTGCAATGTAATTGTTGTTTTCTTTTGCAGGTAATTAACCCATAATTTTGTAAGGATCCTTTACAGTACAATCAAATCGATTTACTAGTGAATTTTCTGTTTTTATAATTTGTGCTATTGGATTTTGTTGGGAGAGCTATCAAACCGGTTTCAACTGTTTCTTGCTAAATGCTAACCAAGGGTTTAATTAGAACAAATAAGTGAATTTTTAGATCTCTTTGCGTTCTCGTTCTTTAGTTGTACTACTCTGGGAAGCCGACACCCTTCATAAAGGGATTTTCCACAGTCCCAGGTCTTTTTTGTCTAGTTTAGGTGCACAGTTGCCATTAGTTTTTGGGTGGATCTAGCCAATATATTAGTTGATAGTTTGAACAAAAATAGTTATTCCCAAGATTTTTGTAATCAGTGAACCGGAATTGTTGTTCCATTCACTCTACTAGTTCGACCGCATACAAAATAAGTATCTTCAAATAAATCTAAAGACTCCCAATGAATTCCAAATTCCACTTTAACCTTTTTTGTTGGTAAATGTGAACTAATTTGACTAATATTTGAGCATGTATAATGGAATTTTATTTTGGTAACTTATATTATTTCTATCAAATTTAGATGAGCACTTTTTGCCACTATAATAGGACCCAATACATACTAATATAGGATACATGGATCATCTAAAATTGAGCAGCATAATGATATGCATGAGATTTTAATAGATGCTATAATTGTGATGGGGGAGTCTTGTTTGAGGCTGTCATCATGAGTCAAGATTTGTAAGACGCCAAGACAATACTCAAATTAGTTATTGGTAGACTTTACAACCCTTTAGTTATTCTTTATTTTCTACATTTATTAATATTTATTTGTTGAAAGTGTACTAAAATGATAAATTACTATAAAAATGAAGTAAAATGCATAGTACACATCAAAAATTTTATTTATTAGAGTTATTCTTCTATTGTGCGGACACACATACTTTATTTATTAGAGTTATTCTTCACTTATTTTACTTAATCTAGAACATAAAGCCCAATACTTCATTCTCATAAATTTTACTAGTTCTGCCCCTCGTGCGATGCATGATTATAATTACAATAAAGATAGTAAAGAATAGCTACACTTAAATTATAAACCACAGATATATAAACATAAAAACGTAGTATTGCATAAATTAATCAACCTTAATTATAATAATTCTTAAAAAAATCTTGGAGATTTAATGTTTTTTACAATTTCCAATTTATTTATTTAAAATAGAAATAAAGCAATATATGTATCATGTTTGGATGGAACAAAGTGACAGACCAAATGTAGAACGTCGTCAATTGCAATTTTTTTAAGAAAACATAAATATTTAATTTTTATGCTAAGCTGAGATTTTCGCATAAACTTTGTTTTAATATAGATATATAGATATCATCAATATCTCAATAATTATGCATGCTAACTAAAAAAGAAATATTTATTGGCATAATATTTAATTCTTACGTCTAATGAGAATTGGATAGACGAGATGGGTGGTTGGTTTTCTTTTGGCAGAGAGGTGGACAGTTTTATTTTGGTTTTTGCATAAAATTGTCTTCTTAATATTTCTTTAATTTACAAAATTCCCACTCAATTCAATTTGCAATTGATTTTTGATTGAAAACTCTGTTTTAATATATATATAGATATAGATTAGTGGTAGATGTATAATATGACCTACTTCATTTTTGATAGCAATGATATTGACAGGAAGGTTTGCTTATTTTGAAATATTGATTAAACTGGTTTCACGAGTGAGATATGAGGTAGAAGCAAAAGATTACTTTCGTAATTTGATGTTGTTTTTCTATGTGGACAAAGCATGCCGGATCATTTACAAATGTGCTTGTAAATAACTCTTTATGCTGCTTTATCTTGGTCTAATTTATGTCACTAGATCTCTAGCACTCATTTGGTTTGTCAGTCTTTGTTTATGCCACTTTTGCATCCCCATGATATTGCACATTTCAAGAAAAGTTAGCTGGAAAAATTATGTGGCAAAATGCAGCGAGTAATTTATATTTTGTTTTTTAGCAGATTCGCCATGTCCTGGATCTCATGCGAAGGGGAGAGGGCTTGAGAATTGAGGTTAGTTATTCTCCCCACCATGTGTATATCGACATTTGGAGTATACAAAATTTGCTGGTGATGTTTCCCATAATCCCATTGCAAGGCTGTAATTAGAGTAAATGTTCTTTGAAATGCGATGAATCTGTTTTAAAGTGGAGAAATATGATTTAGCCAAATTTGAAAGTATTTTCCTACTTATTCTATTATATTGCGCTCTTCAAAAAGAATTTATATTATATTGAGACCCAATATAATATATTGCTTTATTGCAAATAATAGTTTCTGTATGTAGATAAATGCTTTCTACCTAGTAAATTGCTGTCGAGGCTGACCAATGGAGTACTCCAACATGTTACATGTATAGGGATTCCTATTTGAACTGTACCAATGTTTTATGGGGGTGTGAGCGAATGAGTTGTTTCTTATAGACTGTGCAATGGCAATTGGGTAGAGATTCGATGACTAGGGACTGATTAGTTTCCATGCATTTTCGAAACTCAATATCTTTTATGCTCACTTGGTAGGATATGATGATGCTTGATCACTCGGTCTTTTTTGGGATGGCTGATATACATGATCGTCACCGGGAAATGCGATTGGATGTCGATAACATGTCTTATGAGGTGAGTGTGCAGCATTCTTTTTTGTTAATTCATTCAAACATTTTCTTTTTCCAAAATCATGATTTTGTTTCAAATTTCAGGAGCTATTGGCCCTGGAGGAGCGCATTGGAGATGTATGCACGGGATTGAATGAAGAAAAAATAATGACTCATTTGAAGCAACATATATATTCCATGAGACGAGCAGATCAGGCTGAGACAGAGCCATGCAGTATTTGTCGGGTTTGACCTTTTTTTTCCACGATTCAATCTGCAATACCCATCTCTCTGATTCAAATTCGGCATGTATGAACATCATGTTTGACGTTTGCAGGAGGAGTATAATGATGGTGAAGATCTTGGTACCCTGGAATGTGGGCATGATTTTCACAGAGACTGTATAAAACAATGGCTCATGCAGAAGAACTTATGCCCCATATGTAAAACTGCAGGACTGTCTACGTGAAATGATGGTCCGAAAAATGTTGTCGTATTGTTGCTCCTTGGCTCTTCCATTGGTCTGTTTGCATGCTCTCTGATACAGGTATGCCTAAATTTGAGTCGTTTGAAGGCGCAGCAGCTGCTCAGTCTCTCGAGGAAAACCTTATGGATTTGCTTCTGGTTGTGCCTTTTCACATGACTCCGACCACACAGATTCAAGGAAGAAAAAAAGAGAAATTTATTCTGTCCTCCGCATGTGGAGGATCACTATCAGATTACATTTATTTTATTTTTGATCAAAGTCGAGGTTTAGTCGATCTAACATTAGATAATGGAAATTAACTATTTTTATTTTATCATTTTGATGTACTTTATCGTTGTTTTTGACCAGTTTAGTTGTGTGTTAGTATTACCTTTCACGTGTTTTTTTTCTTTTCTTACTAGTTTAAATATATCTAGCATTGTTTCCTGTATTTTTTTCTTTAGCCTTTCCCCAGGAGGCGGGGTGGAGGGTGGGTGCATGCAGTTTGACATCTTTACGTTAACGGTTCAAACTCTTAGGAGGTGATTGGTATGATGTGATGGGGTAAGGAATGGAATGACCATTCCTACCTCCATTCACTTGCTTGGTAAACCATATAGAATGGAATTAACATTCCATTAGGAATCACCATTTCTTTCACTATGGGATTAGCCATTCCATCCATACCCCATGGTATTACTCATTCCTAATCCTTATATATATATGTATTAATATATTATTTCATCAAATTATTCATTTAAATTTTATTATTTCAACAAATAATTTTAGATATAAAATTTTAGAGAGAGAATGTGAGAAAATTTTTTGAGAGAGAATTTATAGAGAGATGAACTATTAGGTAGAGAAAGTTTTAGTGAGAGAAAAATTTTAGAGAGAAAATTTCTAGAGAGAGAAACTATTTGGTAGAGCAAGTTCCAGAGAATGAAAACTATAGAGACAAATTCTAGAGAGAGAGAATTTTTAGAGAGAAAATTCTAGAGCTCTAGTTTTAGAAAGAGGAAATTCTAGAGGGAGAAAGTTTTAGAGAGAGATTATTTCTAGAGAGAGAAACTATTAGGTAGAGCAAGTTTTAGAGAGAGAAAATTCTAGAGAGAGAGAGAGTTTTAGAGAGAGAAAATTCAAAAGAGAGAAAATTCTAGAGAGAGAGCGCTTTAGAGAGAGGAAATTATAGAGAGAGATTATTTCTAGAGAGAGAAACTATTAGCTAGGTAGAGCAAGTTCTAGAGAGTGAAAACTATAGAGAGAAATTTCTAGAGAGAGAAAATTTTAGAGAGAGAAAAATTTTAGAGAGAAAATTCTTGAGAGAAAATATTTAGAGAGGAAAATTTTAGAGAGATATAACTCTAGAGAGAGAAAATTCTAGAGAGAGAAAATTTTAGAGAGGGAAAACTATAAAGAAAAAATTTTGGAGAGAGAAAGTGCTATCGAGAAAAAATTATAATGATAATAATTATAATAATATTCTCTCTCATTTTTTATGTTTAGATTTTTCTCTCTAAAAATTTTTCTCTCTAAAATTTTCTTTCTCAAGAATTTGTTCTCTCTAAAAATCCTCTTTCTAAAAATTTTCTCTCTCTAGAAGTTTCTCTCTCTAAAATTTTTCTCCCTAAAAATTTTCTCTCTAAAAAATTTACCCTCTCTAATATTTTTCATCTAATATTTTTTTTGAGATAGAAGAAAATGATATAAAATGCTAAACAAATAATGATTCCATTTCTTTCCTTAATTCTTATGCATACCAAGCAAATGAATCAACCAAGGTTTATCATTCCATTCCTACATCCATTCCATTCCAACCTTATTCCATTCCATCATACCAATCACCTCCTTAGGAGGTGATTGGTATGATGGAATGGGGTAAGGAATGGAATGATCATTCCTACCTCCATTCCATTCACTTGTTTGGTAAACCATATGGAATGGAATCAACATTCCATTATGAATCACCATTCCTTTCCAATTGGGATTAGCCATTCCATCCATAACCCATGGTATTAGCCATTCCTAATCCTCATATATATATATGTATTAATATATTATTTGATCAAATTATTCATTTAAATTTTTTTATTTCAATAAATAATTTTAGATATACAATTTTAGAGAGAGAATGTGTGAGAAAATTTTTGGAGAGAGAAAATTCCAGAGAGGGAAAGTTCTAGAGAGCGAAAATTTCTAGAGAGAGAAATAATTAGGTAGAGAAAGTTCTAGAGAGAGAAAATTTTTAGAGATAGAACATTTCTAGAGAAAGAAAATTTCTAGAGAAAGAAAGTTCTAGAGAGAACATTTTTAGAAAGAGAAAATTTCTAGAGAGAGAAACTATTAGGTAGATCAAGTTCTAGAGATAGAAAATTATAGAGAGACAAAAATTTTAGAGAGAGAAAATTTTAGAGAGAGAAAATTTTTAGAGAGAAAGTATTAAAGAGAGGAAATTATAGAGAGAGAAACTATTAGGTAAAACAAGTTCTAGAGAGAGAAAATTCTTACAGGAAAATTCTAGAGAGATAATTTTTTAGATAGAGAGTTTTAGATAGAGAAAAATTCTAGAGAGAGTTATAGAGAGAAGAATATTCTAGAGTGAGAAAATTTTAGAGAGAAAAATTCTAGAGAGAGAAAATTTTTAGAGAGAGGAAAAAACTATATAGAGAAAATTTTGAAGAGGGAAAGTGCTATAAAAAAAAAATGACAATGATAATAATTATAATAATTTTCTCTCTGATATTTTCTATCTTTAGATTTTTCTCTCCCTAAAAATTTTCTCTCTAAAATTTTCTTTCTAAAGAATTTGCTCTCTAAAAATCCTCTTTCTAAAAATTTTTTCTCTCTAGAAGTTTCTCTCTCTAAAATTTTTCTCTTTATTATCTTATCTTTAGAATTTTTCTATCTCTAAAAATTTTTTCTCTCTAAAAAATTTACCCTCTCTAACATTTTTCATCTAATATTATTTTGAATATTATTTTCTGATAGAAGAAAATGATATAAAATGCTAAACAAATAATGATTCCATTCCTTTCTTTAATTCTTGTTCATACCAAGCAAAGGAATCAATCAAGGTTTATCATTCCATTCCTACCTTCATTCCATTCCTACATCCATTCCATTCCTACCTCATTTCATTTCATCATACCAATCACCTCCTTATTAGCTAGATTCTTTACATTTAAATGTGTTTTGAATTTGAACCCAACCCACAAACTTCTGAATTGTCTAAGAAGTTCTAAGCAAAACTGTCTATTAGTGTGTAGGTTGTATTGATAGATAAAAAGTTTTGAGAAAAAACAAAGACTTGATGGCGTCTGGGTCGGCTAAGTGGCAATTATCTTGAACAAATTATGGTAATTGTTATTTAATTTTATTATCTTGAAAAAAATGACAATTATTATTTAATTTTTTGATCAATTAAAATGTTAGCCGATAATTATTTTGAAAAAAGTGATAATTTGGATCCAACTGTATAGTAAGGCTAATTACATACAAAGTGCTTAAAAATTGGTATTCTAGTGAGGCCGATATAATGGAGGCAAAACAGTGGGTCAATTTGTCCCAGTGGGGATGGCCTAGTGGTAGAGTGGTTGCCTGTTGACCAATAGGTCAGAGGTTCGAGTACTCTCGGCCACAAAAAAACCCTAGGTGGGGTGTGTGAGTATTAATATTTGTAATGATATTAAAAAAAAAAAAAACAGTGGGTCAAAGTATACGTGTGTTAATCTAGTGATAGCGTGGTTTGATGCTCGAGGTCAAAGATTTTGGATTCAAGTCCACATCACACTACCTTTAAAATTTCTTATAAAAGAATAATAAAATGATGGGTCATATTTGGGCGATGGAGGTGCCTCCTAAAGTAATTTTTTTTTGCTTGGACACTTTTTTTTTTTTGCAATAAATATATCTCAGTTTATGAGCTTAATTTGACATCATATACCTACGAAAGGGCTCTGTTCTTGTTGTAGAAAAGCTTGGGGTACGTCACAGCATTCTCTTCTCTTTTTTTTTGCAAGCATATAAGAGAGCAAAGGAAGAAGTCGAGTTCTAGGATATTTGAAACTTCACCAAGGAAATTGTTTGGAGGATTTTGGGCCTGTTGGCCCTGCAATTTTATAGGATGAAAAATTTGAGGGGCTGAGGGTAGTTCCAACGGTTGGGTTCCAAAAAATGGAACCCAACTCCCACCGTTGGAGTAGCTCCCAAAATATGCCAAGAGCATGGGTGCGGAACTGGGCAATCCGCTTCCAAGCAGAGGTGGGCCAGGGAGGCGCCTGAGGTGAGGAGGGAGTGAAAGAAACGGGTTGCGGTATGTTTGTGCGTGTTTTTAATGCGAGTGGGGGGAGGGGGAAGGGCGGGTTTGAGGGGCCGGTTGGCAGAAGTTTGGCAGAATATTTTTCTTTTTTTTAATTTTTTTTATATTTTCTTTTCATTTCGTGGTTCGTTTAGTTTTTCGACATTTTGATGTCTAAAATTCCAATAAAATATATTCAACGGATATCTTATATTAAAGATCACAACGAGAGCATTCATTCGACATAAAAATCATAAAAAATAAAGTTCAAACGAATTAGTTATATATTTTAAAGAAAAAAAATTCATATTTTATATATTATATAAATTTTAAAAATAAAAAAGTTTCTTTTTTTAAATATATATATTGAAGATATATAATTAACATAAAAATAGTTGTGCAAATAAAAATAATTGGAAAAACCTATATATAGAGATATAAAATAGTATGTATTGCAGTGAGTCCCTTTTTTTATTGGAAGCTGGGTTCAATGTTGGAGTAAATTTATGAAAAAAAATTGCTGGATTCCAAAAGCTAATGTGACAGGTTGGAAGCTGGGAATTTTAGCTAACCATTGAAATTACCCTGAAGAGATAGATTATAGTATTATGGTGCATCTGGACAAGTTATTGCGACTGATGGGCGACACGTGTAAAGTCGAGATCATGAGTTATCATTTCAAAATCTGAAATGAACACATAAAGGCGGCAAATTCAGGCTTGTTCCATGCACGAGGTTATCTCGATAAGTGAGCGCGTGATAAAGATAAGGACGTTTAATATATTTGTATTTATTGTTTTAATTCTGGTTTATTATATATATTGCGTCTTTTTTTTATGTTTTAGGGGAGTCGAATTTGATATTAAAATGTAGAGTTTAGGTTTGTTTCATTCTCGGATGTTTTTCCGATATTTATATTTGAATCAACGGATTAACGCTTATTATATGTTTTCCGGTATTTTATGAATCAAAATTAACGAATTTCGTATATTTTTATTGTTTAAATATATTCACGCTTTTCACTGCATCAGTGCGAAATGCAAAACGATTCCTATACTTTCCTCCGAGAGGCTTGCCAGAGATGTTACGAGGTAATTAGAGGGCATAGGACATTAATTAAGGAATAAATTAGGAAAAATGGGGTTAGATGCTAGCCACATCTGGTCCTTTGTATTCACAACGGTCCCTATTCGGAAATGAGTCTTTTAAGCTTATGTTTGGTTCAATATTTTTTGGGTATGGAAATTGATTCAATTAATTGAATCCATTATTTTTTGTTTGGTTTGGGTATTGTGATAAACCATTACCCTTATTTGAGGTTAACCCAATCCCCAAAAATGTTACACTCCAAACTAGAGCGATAACAAAATCATTTTCTCTTCAGAATCATTTCACAAGGTGATTATTTTCCATTGTTGAACCAAACACTCAATAAAAGTAACACTTATTGTTACCATTAATTCCTCTACATGATTCCATTCCCTTTCAATTCTTTTACTCGAACCAAACGAGCACTAAATCTGAAAAAGGAACTTTATCGTGTCATATAGTTATATAGTTATATTTACTCTCAAGGAATAACTTGAGCATCGATCTGAGGAAGATGTGGAACATATAACTGATCAATATTTGACAGCAGAGTATTGAGCAAAGGGTGGTTGTCGGCAGAATGCAAAGTGTAAGTAAAGTCAGTTTATTACTCTCCCATCCCAGATTAGTGTACGTGATTCAACTTATATTTTATATCTTACAACAAATCAAATATGCACTACACTTTTGGAGGACGGATAAGCATTTTAGTAATTTTTCCTATTTTTATTTTCGTTTCCTTTTTTGAACTAGGATTTATTTTATTTTATTTTAGGATTTGGATTTTGATTCCTAATTAAACTAGAATCTGTTTTGGGCCTTTAAATATAAATATTTGATGTATTGGGGAGGCATCATTGACCCTCTCTTTTTGGCAGAAGTTCGCAAGGACATTTGAAACGCTATGATAGAATATCCATTCTCACCAAAGGGTACTCTTCTAGGTATTCTTCTCGAACTTTCGTATCCTTACTCGTTAATGTGGGAACTAATTCTATCAATATCAATTACTAGCCACAACTTAAAAGACATATAAATAGTATCCACATTTACTAAAATGTCTCTTATGGGTTCATATCATTGAGTCATTTACACTTTCGCGTTTACGTGTCGTCGTATCATTTGCATCTTCGTGTCATCGACTTATTCACAGTCATTACATCTTCACACTTTTATATTATAAAGCATAATTTAGTTATTTTAAATAAAAAGTGACTAGTATTTATATATTTGTTGAATTGTAACTATAATTTTGCTTTTACTAAACAAAGTAACTAACGTCACACTTTGAAAACCACAAAAAAGAAAAGGACAGCAAAAATCAATTTTCATTTGCATTCGGCGCGGTCTTGGTCTTTGGTGACACAGGTCATTTTGTGAGCCAGGCCAGATTACAACAGCAACACATGACCCAATTTTAAACAGCACACTACATTACAATCTTTAATACCTTTTGCCCTTTTTATTCTTTTTCTTGCCCACAATTTGTTTTTTCACCTAATTTACTTTAATTTCTATTTCATTTTCCATCACATCACTGGAAACTGCTAGGAGAGAGGAATCAGCTGATTGATTGACTTTTTCATTTATACGGCATTGATGAAAATTGAAAAGTTTCTTATTATTATTATTATTATTATTATTATTATTATTATTATTATTATTATTATTATTATTATTATTATTATTATTATTATTATTATTATTTTATTCAAATTATGTTGGGTGTGAATTCACTGAATTTGTGTCCCGGTGGCTTATGTTGGTGGGGGGTGCTTTTGAGTAAATTAAAGATTACCAGCCTCATTAATCCCTCCACCCATCTCTCATTTTTCACACCACACCACCCACCAGTTTCATTCCCATCTCCCCCCCCCCCCCTCACCCCCTTCCCCCTCTAATCCCATTTCAGAATTATCAGATTTCTCTCTTTCTCCTCAATAATTTTTCTGTCTTGAGTTCAGGTTTGTGTTCACATCTCATCCGTTTCTACTTTGTTTTTGGAGGGGGAGGTGGCGATAAGGAGTTTTTGATCATCTATTCAAAGTTTGCTAATTTAGAAGAACATTGTTTTAACAGCTGTTTTTGGATTTGTTCAGGTATCGGCTATAGATCTACCGCCTTATCTGCTTATCTTTGGCTGGTAAAATTTGTCTGATTCGCTCATCTTCTGTTGCTCTTTGATGATCCTGTATAAACTAGATATTTTTTTCCCCCTTTTCTGTTCTATTTTTTGGTTAAAAATGGAGTCTTTTTTTAGCTGTTTTTCTTATTCTTGGTTTATGGGATTTACCCTTTCTTTTGGTCGTAGTTTTTCAAATTTTGTGTGGGTTTAGCATCTTTTTTCTTTTTGTTTTAGAATGAATAACTCATACTGCTTTAGAATCTTTCTTTTTTCTGATTTATATCCTCTTAGAAAATAGTTTGATGTATATCTGGTTGACTGGGGATTCATTTTGTTTTGAAATTGAGTCTTAAATAAATCTCAACAGTGTTTTATATAATTTCGATATTCCTTTGTCCAACTTCAAGACTAATTTCTTATTGTCACGCTACAAGATTTATGAGAAGCTAAAACTTCAATTATACGTGTCTTCTGCTGATCTGCTCTGCTATCTATCCACATGTTCAACTGGAAATGAAAGAGTAAATTTTTTTCCAAGATTCCCTGTTTTCTTCTTTGAGTGTTTGTGCATGTTTCATTTCCTCTATTTGAATAACTTTAGTACAATGTTGCTGTCTGATTGTCATGCTTCTAGCTCACTTTCTTTGCTTTTACATTAGTGTTAAGTTGGTGAGGATTATTGAAAAACCATTATAAATTTTGGTTTCATATCTTGGTGCTTAAAGCTTTTGCCTTTTGTTGCTTCAGTTAGAATCTTAATTTGTATTCTGGGGGCTATATCATTTTTCATTTCATCAACTAATTCTGTTTGACTCTTATGCTCGCTAGCTTATAGTTCTATTTGTCTTTATTTCCTTATGTTTATGATGTTCTGGTTATTCTGGTTTATGTATTGGGTTTCACATTGCTGAGAAAGAAATGACATTGGTCATTGGTGCTTGTTTGAATACAGATCTTGTGAGCTCTTAAGATTATGATGTCAGTAAGCACAATACAGTAACGATAATAATGTGGTCTTCTGGTATAAGTCAATGGGGAAAATGTCTAGTTGTGAAATGATATCTTATGAATGAGTATCTTGTCGCTATCTTAACATGGTGTGGACAATGCCAGCCATTTAACACAAAAAGAACTTGGTTTTCAACAGATAACCTGTATGTCTTAGGAGTGGAGAATATGGCTATCTGATGTGTTTCATTTTATTTGTTTTCGTTTTAAATTCTTTCATGCTACTATGCGACTCACGGACTAGGCATTCTGACGTACTTACATGGTGTTCACCTTTTGCGTTTATTCTTGCAGATTCTCTGAGAACGAAAGTTCTTGATAATCAGTCTTCCATATATTTCTTCTGTTTGTGAGTGTTTGAATAAACTCATTTTGAGCCCTAATGCAAGGGCAAAGGAGTTCTGTTAGTACATTGCCCGACAATCTAATTATTGATCATGGTTCTACATCAAGTGATGTAGGCATAGATTCTCAAGTGCCCTGGAATAATATGCAGAGTTCTGCAGAAGCTCGGCTACCAGAGTACAGAATTCCATCAAGTGAGACCAATACTCAGTATTCGCATGCTATAGTCCGCAGTGAGTGGAGTTTAGGTGAAACTAGTTCTGGTGCTGCACGAAGTCAATCTGACCATAGTGAGAAAAAAAGAGAGCAAAGATGGAGCGTTCACTCTCGAGCTGTTATCGACTTGGAAGAATGTCAGCTTGAATCATCTAATATTCTTTCTTTGGATAATGTTGATGTCAATGGGCGAGGCAATCAGACATCGAATGGGTCTTCTATTTTGCAGATTTCTAGACCTGATTCAATTCATCAGGATCTTAACATGTATTCAGAGTTGGGAGACCAAAACGATGACGACTGTCAGGTTATTGAGCATCCCAATAGACACATCTCTGTTGGATCATCAAATGAGAAATTGCCGTCTGCTGGTAGTGGTAGCTCCTCTAATGCTCTTGGTATGTCTTCCGGACGTGGTGGATATGTGATGGAGGATAGTAATTACAGGTCAGGTTGTTCTCTGGATGGTCGGCGCTTATCATGCAAGAGAAAGGCCCTTGAAGTACAAGTTGGACAGTCTTCTGGAGCAGGAAGTTCAAATTGTTTTGAACATGCCGAAAGAAGTCAGTGGCATGCCGTAATGTCTGCCCCTGCCCCTGCCCAGATTTCTGCCACTAATGTTAGTATGTCAACTCCAACAGCAAATAATCTGGTCTTCAGCAATGGGTCAGAGCAGCCAAATTCAAGGATTCGGCTTGGAGTTGGTGAAGCTGTTTCTTCAAATCCTTTGTCTTCAAATGTCAGAAGAACTGCTGAAAGTTCTCGCAGAAACCTCCGCTTGCGCTTAAGTGGCTCTCAGCCACAAGATCAGATACCTGGTATCCCATTGTCAAGAGAAGCTAATGTTGGAATTTCAGATGTTTCCTCTTCTCGTCATTCGTCAAGGTTAGTTCTTCGAAATCGTTTGTTTGACTTGAATCCAACTCCTCCTGTGGAAAATGGAAGTCATCATGGTCAGTCGGTTCTTCAGCATATTCCTTCTGTGCTCCGAAATCCTCCTTCTAGATGGAGCGGAGCCTCTAGCTCAAGAACTAGCAATTTTTCTTCTGCTGCTTTTTCTCTCGAGAGGGAGAGGGATCCTATGCTTTATGAAGAATCTACATCCGGAAATATTCCCAGAAGCATTTCGGAACATCCTATGTTTATTTCTGCAAGTGAGATGGGAGGTTCATCTCAACAACCTCCAAACTGTGACTTGGCTGGTTGGAGTAACAGTATTTCTGGAAATGTTGTATCTGCTCCTCAGGCAGGCTCCACTTCAGGGGTTATTTCATCTGCACCTTCACCTTCACCTTCTTGGTCTCTTAGGAGTTATCCGCAATATCCTCGTAGATTATCAGAATTTGTTCGAAGATCTCTATTATCTGCACCAGGTACTGAACTTGGAGGTCAAATTAGCAGTACTGCTATACGATCAAGTTCACCCGGTACATCACAAGAAACAGCACTTCCGTCAGGATCTCGTAATCACGGTCATTTATCAAACACAAGGTCAGCATTGTTGGAGAGACATCTGGATAGTGCTTTCGGAATACCTTATTCACATCGAAGCTTGGGTGCTGCAAGTGACGGAAGAAGCAGCGTAATGTCCGAGGTACATTGATCTGTTATACTCCTGCCTTTTCATTTCTATAATGGAATTGTTATTCTGTTCACTCTATTGGCTCGACCTCATACAAAATAAGTATCTTCAAATAAATTTAAAGACTCCCAATGAATTCTCAATTCTACTTTCTCTTTTTTTGTTCGTAACTGTGAACTAATTTGACTAATAATTGAGAATATATAATGAAATTCTATTTGGTAACTTAATATTATTTCTATCAATTTAGGTTGAGTACTTTATGCCACTATAATAGGATCCAATGCATACTAATATATTGTAGTAAATAATTGAGATATCAATGTAATCTAGATCACAAGCGTACAACAACTCAACAGGTTTATTTAATATAGGCTATACTAGATTGTCTACAATTGAGCAGCATAATGATGTGCATGAGATTTCAATAGATGCTATAATTTTGTGATGGTGGAGTCTTGTTTGAGGCGGTCTCACGTGTCAAGATTTGTAAGATGATTCTCAAATTAGTTGTTGTTAGAACCAATGTTGTTAAATATCTGCCATGGCGCCGTTATGGCGGATGGCGGTGGCGGGTTTTTGATGGGCCGCCATAATTTATGGCGTAACATCGCCTTTTTTCATGGCGGTAAATGGCGGCTGCCATATCATGGCGCCATGGCGGCCGTTACGGCCGTTACATGGATATGGCGGTTAAATACTGGGTCAACCCAGTTGACCCGACCCAAACCCTTTTGATTTCTCTTTAAGGAATTAGATCGAGGGTTTTAACATACATAACAACTGCTGCCGCTTTTCTCTCTCTCTCTCCCCTTTCTCTCTCTCTCTCCCCTTTCTCTCTCTCTTCAAATTCCGGGCACCCACCCACCGGCGACCCCACCCACCGGCGACCCACGCTCCGGCGAGTTTGCTTCTTTCGATGAAAAAGAAGAAGATGACTACATGGAGCTTGATGAGGAGGACTAGTCATTTTATTGCTTATTAACCCTTAGACACTATTATCTATTTATGTTTTATGCTTGAACTTAAGTTATTGTGTTTGGTACTTTGGTTATGTTTGAACCTATGATATTTTGTTATATTTTTGAACTTAGGCTATTAAGTTTTTATTATATTATCTATTTTGCATGCTTTAATGTCATAATTTGTGTATATATAATTATTTATAATATTTTATAATTATTTTGCCATGCGTCCGCCATAACCCGCCATATCAACCGCCATAACCTTATGGCAGTTTTTTAGCCGTCCGCCATAATCCGCCATCCGCCATCGATAACATTGGTTAGAACTTCCAAACCTTTAGTTATTCTGTATTTTCTACATTTATTAATATTATATATAAATCTTTTGAAAATTTTCTTAACAACTGATTAAGAAAGTGTACTAAAAATGATAAATTAACTATAAATATGAAGTGAAATGTATAGTACACATCAAAATTTATTTAGTAGAATTATTCTTCTTTTGTGTGGATGCACATATTTTTTGCTAGTCTAATAGATAAGAGACTTCACTTATTCTAGTTAATCTAGAACATAAAGTTCAATCCTCGAATCTCATAAATTTTATTTGTGGAAGATGTATAATTTGACCTAATTCATGTCTTGATACGCTGATAGCAATGATATTGACTTGAAGGTTTGCTTATTTTGAAATATCCATACTCGTTTTACAAGTGAGATATGAGGAAGAAGCAAAAGCTGTTTTCTGTAACTTAATGTTGTATTTTCTTTGTAGCTCCTACTATGTGGACTAAGCATGCCGGATGATTTACAAATTTGCTTGTAAATAACTCTTTATGCTGCTTTATCTTGGTCTAATGTATGTCACTAGATCTCAAGCACTCATTTGAGTCGTCAGTCTTTGTTTGTGCCACTTTTGCAACTCATGATATTGCACATTTCAAGAAAAGTTAACTGGCCAAATTATGTAGCAAAATGCAGCAAGTAATTTATATTTTGTTTTTTAGCAGATTCGCCGTGTCCTGGATCTCATGCGAAGGGGAGAGGGCTTGAGAATTGAGGTTAGTTATTATCCTCCCCTCTATCTGTATTTTGATATTTGGAGTCTACAAAATTTGCTGGTGATGTTTCCCATTACAAGGCTGTGGTGTTTGAAATGCGATGAATCTGTTATAAAGTGGACAAGTATGATTTCGTCAAATTTAATACTAGTATTTTCCAACTAATTCCATTATATTGAGTTCTTCAAGAAGAGTTTGTATGTGGGTAAATTATTTGAAATATTCCAAACTATTGACAATATCATATACAGTTAATAACTTAATAATATCCCAACAACCTATACTTCGAAATTTCTATCTCAATCTAACTTCTGTTAATTGCTGACTGATGGAACGTTAATTTTTGCTGAAAGGGCATTACATAAAATTTTGATGATGTGGATTAAATGTGGAGAACTAATACTGTTTTATCTATTTAATTAAAACTTGAACCTTCTTCTCATCTAAAAAATAAAATAAAAAAAATTGAACCTTCTCCAGAAATCTGCGGAAGAAGCTCGCTCTATGACAGGTGCAGATATTAAAATTTGCATTGAGGATATTATAAACATATGGAACAACCACGATCCATTCCCCTTCACCATGATAGAGAGAGAAACCCAATTTGGTGAAGAGAGAATCAGGGCAAATGGCATCCTCTCTACTGCAGAGGGAGGCAAAATGTTTTAAATCTAAGTACATGCTTTTTGGCCCATCTAGGTGGTGGCGGGCTGAGGATGAGAGATTTGGAGATTGGGGTCAGAATTCGACGATGATTGTGCGGTGATTTAGAATCTTGTTGCAAATTGGGGATTTCTATTTGGGATTATGATAGACGGAGGTTAGATACTGTTAGTCAAAATAGATGGGGGTTAGATTATGATAAATAAAAAAAATGGAAGTATGCGTATTTTTGGGATATTTTGGATGGTATAGAATATTTTAGACGGTAATTCAATTGTATGGGATTTTTTAGATAATTTATCCTTTCTATTATATTGAGACCCCAATATAATATACTGCATTGCTCTATTGCAAATAAGAGTTGGCCAATGGAGTACTCCAACATGTATAGGGTTTCCTATTTGAATTGTGCCAATGTTGTGTGGGTGAGTCATGAGTGAGTGAATTGAGTAGTTTCTTATAGACTGTGCAATGGCAATTGGTAGACTCGATGACTAGGGACTCTGATTAGTTTCTTTTGAAGTTGAACATAGTGATGACTTTGTTTCCATGCATTTTCGAAACTCAGTATCTTTTGTGCTCATTTGATAGGATATGATGATGCTTGATCACTCAGTCTTCTTTGGAATGGCTGACATACATGATCGTCACCGGGAAATGCGATTGGATGTCGATAACATGTCTTATGAGGTGAGTGTGGCACAGCATCCGTTTTTATACTTTATTTCAAAAATTTCTTTTTCCAAAATCATGATATTGTTTCAAATTCCAGGAGCTACTGGCCCTGGAGGAGCGCATTGGAGATGTATGCACCGGATTGAACGAAGAAAAAATAATGGTTCATTTGAAGCAACATATATATTCCAAGAGACGAGCAGATCAGGCTGAGACAGAGCCATGCAGTATTTGTCGGGTATGAACCTTTTTTCCCCACTTGAAATGATTCAATCTGCAATACCCATCTCTCTGATTCAAATTCGGCATGTATGAACGACTATGTTTGACGTCTGCAGGAGGAGTATAATGATGGTGAAGATCTTGGTACCCTGGAATGTGGGCACGATTTTCACAGAGACTGCATAAAACAATGGCTCATGCAGAAGAACTTATGCCCCATATGTAAGACTGCGGGATTGTCTACGTGAAAGATGGTCCAAAAAATGTTGCAAGTCTCTTCGTTCCTTGGCTCTTCCATGTTGGGTCTGTTTGCATGCTCTCCGATACAGGTTTGCCTAAATTTGAGTCGTTTGAAGGCGCAGCAGCTGAGCGTCTCGAGGAAAAACTCATGAATTTTGCTTCTTGTTATGCCTTTTCACATGACCACAGAGATTCAAGGAAGAAAAAAATGAGAAATTTATTTTGGCCTCCGCATGTGGAGGATCAGATTACATTTATTTTATTTTTAATCAAAGTCAAGGCTTAGTCGATCTAACATTAGATAATGGAAATTAACTATTTTTATTTTATCATTTGATGTGCTTTTATCGTTTGTGTTTTTGACCAGTTTAGTTTGTGTTAGTGGTTGTCGATTGAAGAAGGATAAACTTTACATTTGCTAAAATTGTAAACTTTTGAAAATTAGGGGTTATTATTGTTTAAGTAGGATTGACAATGGGTCGGGTACCCACTCATTAAGCATTTCTCAAATTCAAATCCATTAAAATTTCTTCAACCCATACACGTCTTGTAACGACCCGGCTTTCGGATTGACGGTTGGCCCCACAAACCATCACAAGTCCTTTCTAGTGTGCTTTGTTCTCATTCACACGCTTCCTGAGAAAACTTTCCAGGAGGTCCCACAAACCATCACGAGTCCTTTCTAGCGTGCTTTGTCCTCACTCACACGCTTCCTGAGAAAATTTTCCAGGAGGTCACCCATCATAGAATTGCAACACGTTTCCTGAGAAAATTTTCCAGGAGGTCACCCATCACCCATCATAGAATTGCTCCAGGTCAAGCACGCTTAATCTTGGAGAGCCCTACAAACCATCACGAGTCCTTTCTAGCGTGCTTTGTCCTCACTCACACGCTTCACACGCTTCCTGAGAAAACTTCCCAGGAGGTCACCCATCATAGAATTGTTCAAGGTCAAGCACGCTTAACCTTGGAGTTCTTCTACAATGAGCCACAGAAAAGAAGATGCATCTTGATGGTATAAGTAGCCCAATCAATTCCTTTAAGCTCTCCTCGAATATGTCGTCCCATTCCGACATATTCTCGGAATCCCTCTCATTTGGGTGTGTTTCGGTTCGTTCTTGCCCCTTCCGCTTTGAAGTCTTATCAGAGCCGCTCCTTGTCCATGCCTCTGCACCGGAGATCACTCCGTACTTCTGCCCTGAGCGTCACACGTCCCAAACCCGATTAAAAAAATTATTTTAAAACCCGTACCCGACCCAAACCCGTTGGGTAATATCTACTAAAAACCCGCTAAAAACCCGAATGTACTAGAACATAAACATTAATATTAAATTTAGTAGAAATAACAAAATGTTATAAACATAATTTTAACATAAGTATAAATAGAAAATTTCATTAAATTAAATTATACGTGGGTTAAAAGAATAATAATAAATCCTAAAATTATTAATATTTATACTAATATAAATTATATATAACACAAATATTTAATTACTGAAATTATTAATTCTTTGTATGCAGGTTAAAAAGAATAATATAAAATCCTAAAATTAATAATATTTATATTAATATTTATAATTATATTATAAATTATATATACATGTATATAATATTTTGAGCGAAAATTCATTATACTCTTTTTCCAAATCAAAAAATTAGTTATACACCTTTCATTGGGATAAAATTAGTTATACTCAAAATGACAATTATACCCTTTCTGCTGAATTTCTTTATTTCTTTTTGCTGTTTCCAATCTATTTTCCAAATTATGGAGATAAATCATGCAACACTATCAGGCCCATCACACTTCCGTATAAAAATTCTAAGCATACCAACTTCATACCTTTTTGACCGTAATGCTGCCGGGTAATTCCACCGGAAGTTTTAGGGACCTCGTCCAACCACACGATCGCAACCGATGGTTTCCAGACGCAGACTCCTTCAGCAACACTCAACACATCCCTCGTTCGTTTCCTACCCGGGGCGTATGGTATTTAGTTGGTATTTAGAGAATAATCAGACACTGGAAGGGATGAACAAAAGCCCAAACTTTATTTAGGAATTATATAATATTTATTACAACATAAGTATATCTCCTTTAGGGAGGAGACAAACCTACCTATGGTAGTGGAATTGAAATACATAAACTAAACTATACTAGAATAGGAACTATAATAATTTTATTTTGGAGAGAGCGGAAGATGGTGTGTAGGATTTCTGTACTCGAAACTCTTCTTTTACCAAAGGATCTTTGGCCACTCGAAGGATTGGTGTTTGACATGCAGCCCAGAGTTAACCCTGAGACCGTATGCAAGCTAGTATTCTCTCGGTGACTTTCGTCTTGTCGAGAGTCTGCAATCTTCCTGCCTGTTCAGCATTCAGAACGCACTCGTCCCACTCTTCCGTTAACATCTCCAGAGTTTTTCTGAGATGCATATGGGCCAGTAGAATGGAGTTCACATCAGTTTGCTCCATCCCTTGTTAAGAAATCTGCAAGAACATTTTCGTGAGATTTCACTATGACAATATCAAAAATATAATATTGACATTCAGCTTGCCATCTAATTAATCTAGCATTTTCAGGCTTAGATTCCATCTTGTTTCTTAAGAAAGCCTTAACCTGTGTGTTATCGACTTTCAAAGTAAATTTCTTTGCTAATAAAAATAAAGGCCATTTTTTAAACGTCTTTCGGACTGCAAAGAATTCTTTTTCGTTGATGTGCCATCGCACGGTCTCATCTTCTGAGAATAAACAACTACAGTATCTGCAGGGTTCTTCTCCATTAGGAGTGATCTTGGTTAAGACTGCTGTCCACCAATAATCACTTGCATCTGTATACAGGACCAAGTCGTCTTCGTCCTGAGGTATCGAGAGTTTTGGGAGATTTCTGCAAACCTCTTTTAACTTCTTCATTCCATGTTGATGTTCTTCCGTCCAGATGAACGGAACATCATTTTTCAGTAATGTACTGAAGACTTTTCTATAATTTGCGAGATTCTTAATGAATGGTCCCGCAAAATTAACAACTCCCAGAAAGCTCTGAAGTTGTTTCTTTTCTTTCAGATTTTCAGGAAAATTCTGGACCTTCTGAACAATATGATCCTGTAGAATAATTCCTGCTTCATCGATCTCGATACCCAGAAATTCCATTTTCCGGGTTGCAACTACTGCCTTCTTTTCAGACAGAACTAATCCTTCTTTGTAACAAACATCTGCAAAGATTTCAAGATGTTTGATATGTTCCTCTATATTTTTTTATGCAATTAAAATGTCATCAATATAGACAAACTTAAAAGAAAAAATAATCTTTGAACAGATTATCCATCTTCCTCTGAAATATTTGGGGCGCATTAGCCAACCCCATTGACATTATTTTCCAAACATAATGCCCTTGTGGAGTAGAGAAGGCTGTAAACTTCTTACTTCCTTCCTCCATGCGAATTTGGTAGAACCCTGACTTTCAATCAAACTTAGAGAATACCTTAGCATTTCTAATGCAGTTAATAAGGTGTTCCCTACTAGGGATAAAATATCCATCAAACTCCAGGATATCATTAATTCTTTTGTAATTAATAACTAATCTGGGTTTACCTCGTTTGATCTCACCATGATTCCTTACCAGAAATCCGGGACTGCTGTAAGGCGAGTTCCCTGGTTCGATCAACTTTAAATCAAGGTGTTCCTTGATTATCTCCTTCATATCCTGTTGATCTTTGAGGTTCATCAAGGTTGGTCTGTATCTAACAAACTCATACTCCTTATCTGGCTTCACCTTCAAGGTAGCTTTGAGCTTGTTTCTATCACACCATGCCAAAGGATTCTCATTGTAATTCCTTTTAATTTTTCTTTTGACATCTTCTAGGGACACCTGCATTTCTTCCTTAATATCTTGATGAGATATTAAAGATGCTTTGAAGATCTGGACCTCTTCATCTTTAAGATCCTCTTCTCTGATACAGCTTAGCACTGCTTCGCTGAATCTCCTTTGATCCTTCATTTTTGGGTGTCAAAGTTTTCTTTCATCACCACGCTTGCTGCGAAAACTCAATGGTATCTGGCGATTAAAAGCCCCTTTGAGCCTCTGGATAATGATTTTGTGATCGCAAATGGTTGTGAACACCAATTGCCTTCTTTCATTATCCTGCATATATCTTTTGAACATCTGTAGAAAATTGTTTCCTATCAGAATATCTGCTCCTGTATCATGGAAATAAATTGGTGGAGTTTTAACCTTATACCAAGGTGTACCTCTAGCTCCGCCCATTAGAATTTCCTCTTTTACTCCTTTAGCCAAGAGCAGAATCATCTTTGAAAAATCTCTTCCTGCAATTCGGGGTAGATCTTCTTCTACCTCTGCTGGAAAGACTCCTCGTGTTGCAGTACAAATTCCTGCACCTGAATCAATATAAGCAGCAAAATATTCTGCCTTATATTTTTCATATATCATCCCTATAGAGATGTATATGGAGAATGGACTTGTCATTCGATTAATAGTTTTCTCCCATTAATCGTGATTTTCATTCTGTCTCCTTGGAAGGATAATCTCCATGAAGTTATCCTGAGACTTTGATCGTGTCTCATGACTTCTCTATCTCGGATTTGAATATCAACGTTTCTTAACCGAGCAATTTCCACTCTATCGAGACAAACAACTGTTGTTACCTTGTTGAAGATATCTGATATCTCAATGAACTTCTTTTCCAGAAATAACTCAGTGTGATGTGACTTGGAAAGAGCATATGATACCTGATAAGTAATGGAGTAAGGCCTATTTCCTTCCTCCAATAGATCCTTGCGTTTAAAGTCCTGATAAAGTGTTAGGGCTTTGCTGAAATGGGTATCATTAAGATTGTAGGCAATCTTTGGATAGATGATTCCCACTACTTGTCATGCACAAAGATCTCCCGCAATTGTTCCCAATACAGAATCCTTTAGATATCTAACTCTTTTATCGCATATAGCGATATCGATCAGCGTGTGAACTCCGGTAAAGAGAGCCAATTTTAACATCAACTGGATTGCTCCAATATGGATCCAGTTCATCTTTTCAGCGACTTCAGGCTTTATCTTTGATAGATCTTCCCTGATGTCACTTGCTGGAATCAACTGCATCTCCACTTGATTCTCTGTAAGCTCTATAGGAAGCGACATTTTTCGTCTAGTAATTCCATAAACGATTTGTTGTTTCCTGCTCTTTAGATTAAAGTTCCCCAGAACTTGATTGTTACTTGCTGAAAAGCCTTGATACTTTTGTATATTCAGACTCTTCTTCATAATTTTGTCAATCAGATTTTGAGAGAGAGTTGTGTGACTGGAGAATCCCGTCCTGTCCTCTTTCTCCTGATGAATAATTTCTGGATCAGTCTGACTCCGATCTAGTTCCATCAGACCATTCTGAATCCTCTTCGCTGAAGACTTCTTCTTGTTCATATATACTCTCATCCGAGGGTATATCTTCGAACTGATATACTTGTATCAGTTCTTGGTAGTAGATGGCATCTTCAATATCCGGAGTGGATTCAAATTTATTGATACCTCTTCTCTTGTTGTCAGGGTAATTTGTGGAAATATATCCTTTCGCACCGCACGTCCAGCAGTTGCAATCCTTGAAACTTTCATTAACTCTAGTGTGAGTTCTCCTGAAAGTTTTCTTGGCATGTGTCATTCCTTGGGATTTATTAACTCCTTGGAATGGATATCTATTCCTTGATGGTCCACTTCTTTGGCCTGATTTGTAAGATCTGGCCTTCTATCTTGACCATCTGGTTCTTGGTTTCCAAGAATTTCTTTTTGGATCTCCACCTTTATGATAGGGCTGAAACCTATTTTTCTTGCTTATTTTCATCCTTGGTGGTTCTCCTCCAATGATCTTTGGCAGATCATTATCATCACAGTTGAGAGGAACGTATTTGTTAATACTCCTTAGTTTCTTCATGTTCCTCAGAGCTGTTGCTTGTTGACACCACTCTGAGAGCTTTCGATGTACATAAGACATCCTCCTTGCGACATTTTCAGGATCTCCTGGTTTGTAATCCCGAATTAGCATCTTCTTCCATGGGCTTGGAAATTTTAGAAAGAAATTTCCAGTGCAACTCTATCATCAACTTTAGATTGATGTTGATAAAGAGTAAAGAGCTGTAGAAACTTGTTAAGCGATTGTTGATCCAAGACTGCAAGTCTTAGATTATACAACGCCATCAAGTATTTCTTTCTCTTTTCTTGATCAAATCCTTTGAAATATCCTTCTCCCAGAAAATGGTTTTTGAATATCGTTGCCATATTCTGAACATGTTCAGTGAAGTTTTCACTCTCAAAACATGCATTCTTGATATCCATAGGAAAGAATTCCCATGCCATCTTGGCAATTCCTGCAAGGCTCATCTCGAGGATTCTTACGAATCCTTCCTTGTTTAAATCGAGAGTGGCTGCCGCAATTCTCAAAGCTGACGTCCACTCATCAATTACGGATTCTCGATCTTTGAAATTAACTTCATCAAGGTCGAGCATTACTCCGTAGGGATGGATTGGACCAGGGTCGCTTTTCCATAAGGTGTATCCTACACCTTTGGTTGCGGCCTTCTTGCCCTTGTCCTTCTTGCCGCCATATATGCATCATTTGGAGTATGTTGATCATACCTTGCTTCAGTCTGAAAATCCTGGGCTACATTAATGGCTCTTGGTGCATTTTAAAAATCTTGTGGATTTCCAATGATAGCTCCTTGTGGAAGTTGATTCACCGGCTGTGGGTTTTGGACCACATGCTGGTTCATTTTTAAATCAACCATCGTCATGTTAGCAAAAGATTCTGCTAACTCCTGGAGGTCGTCAAGATTGATTCTTTCGAGATTATTCATCTCTTCCTTTCTCGAATCATTCTTTTCAAGGCCTCCACGTTTGGATCCTTCTGGGTGTCTCCTACTGGTAATGGATATGTGGGTTCATTACCAAAAGGATTCCTCCTTTGACTGGAACGAGGTTGTTGCTCCAGTTTTTAGATCCGTGACTGGATCTCCTTCAGGATATTATAAATTTCATCTTGTTTCATAGTGATTTTGTAAAGATCGCGTGATACTCCATACAGGCTATCACCATAATGTTGTACCGTTTTCTGTATTTCTCTCAGATCCTCCGATATCTTGGATGAATCTGGAGTAATCTCTTGATATAAAAGAGTAGATGATACTCATTTATCTTTCTTTGGTTCCATTAGAGATGATTCCAATTCACTCCCAAATGGATCCAGTGGTCTATTCTCCTGGCATGTTCTATCTCCCATTCAAGGCAGAAACAATTATGAAGAAGATCTTCTTTTCTTTTGATTCCTTGGAGGCAGGAATCAATTAAGTCTTTCTCCTGGTTATGTTGAATTAAGATATTCAACATATTTCTCCAGTGTGTTAGGATACTCTGGTATCTTATCCTTCTTTTCTCCAAGATTTGGAGACGTTCCTGGAAATGTCCACACCTTGGACATCCTTCAAGATCCATCAGTCCGTATGGTTCTGATAGTTTTCTCTCATCACGTTCTTCGTCCTTAGATGGAGATACTTCAACTCCTCAATGAAGTTTTCTCTTCTTCTTATCTCTTGGTGGCAAGAGATAATGGATTCACAATCCACCCTTGTTGCTGAGAATGAAATTCTCTCTTCCAGATTGCAAGAGCAGTTTGGGTTCTTGTTTTCTGTATCTCCAAATCATGGAGATAATTTCTGTAACACTCGCATCTCGGACAATCGTCCGGATCCATATTTTTCTTGATGTCTCCTCCGTTAGGATAATACTTAAAGCAATAAATAAATATAATTCCCAGATAAACCTAAGGCTCTGATACCATTTTGAAAGCGTGGATCAAAAATAGCAGAAAATAATATCATAAAGAAATACACATCCATTTTCTGTCCATAGTAATTCTGGACTGTCAATAGTTTAAACAGAGGAGTATAATAGTCATCTTTAACATAATAAATTTGTTTTGGTGCAATGGTGTATTCCAAAATTTTCAAAAAACAATGTGAATATTTTAACAAATTACACTAATATTTTGTTATCTTACATATATATATATATAAATGGGTTTGGATAGCGGGTACCCGTAGGTAATTTCCCAAACCCGACCCAAACCCGTCACAGGTTTGAATGTTTCTATCCAAACCCGTCCCAAAACCATTTAATAATTTCCAAACCCGTCCCATTAGGGTTTGGGAGAGCCGTGTACCCGTAAAAACACGACCCATTGCCTTCAATTCTATACGTTTAAGTGGGGTATTTTTTTGGGATAGAAGATTTCTTTCAGTAGTACATTGCACTTGAGATCTTGATTCCATTTTTTTTTGAACAAATATTACAAGAAATTTTTAAAGGTCGTGTGACGGTGGACTTGAATTCGTGACCTTTGGCTCGGGCATTAACCACTCTACCACTAGGTTAACACATGTACACTTGATTCCATTTTTTTGTGTCTTATATTTGTATACCACTTTTCATTTTCTTTTTCATGTTTTCTTCAGTTTTAATTTATAGTGTTTTAGTTTAATTTTACAATTATTAATTTTGTTTGATTATATCCAATTAGGATATAATTATTTTCAACAACTAAATTTAATTTTTTTAGTCAATAATTAATTATTAAGATTGGTTTTTCCTCATCAGAATACCTCATTTTTAAGTTTCAAATTTTGGTAATAAATACTCTCTTCGTTCACGAAAAGATGCACCTAGTTTTATTTCGGTCAGTCCACGAAAAAGATGCGCATTTCATTTTTAGCAATATGATCCACTCAATTCACTCAATTCACTTAATTTCAACCCATTATTTACTCATTTTGCTATTATTGGACCCACCACAAATAATAAGTGAGACATTTATTCCACTCACAACACACTCAACTCATTATTTAAAAGCTATGATGCACGAATTCTTCTAAAACTACTATATTGTCGTATCAGATTCTTGTTAGGGTGCGATTCTCGTCGGATTTCCATGGGATTCGCACCCGATTCGCCACGTGGCGTATCCTTCCAAATAAAGAATAAAAAGTAATCGGATTCGCGAATCTTGTGTGTAAAATTCGCGAATCCCGTGGGTGAAGTAAGTGTATGAGGTTGACTTTGATAACTTTATTAGAATTATGGTTTTTCTATTGGACTAATGATATTTGAATTGATATTTTGTTACTTAATAAAATTACATAATTAAAAATGCTTAAGTTTTGGATTAAAGAAAATGAATTCCATACATATGATTTATGAAAATTTATATTTCTAATTATTTTATAAGTGTTACATACATATAATAAAATATTAATACTAGACGTATTCTTGCCGAATCGCACTCTGTAATTTTTAAAATTCCGTATCCACGTACCCGTATCGTATCGCCCCCGCCCCCGCCCCCGCCCCCACGCACCCATGCAACATAGTTTAAAAGCAATTTAAAAATATATAATAACTGAGACTATTATTCCACTAACAACAAATTCAACTCATTTTTTAAAACACGTGCCCTTTTCAAGTGTGCGTCTTTTTCGTGGACGAATGGAGTATTAATTATAGTTCATTATACTGTAACAATTTCTTATTTTGAGACAAATGATCCGAACCTAGTACATTGTTTATTAAGTTCCTTAAGTCTTACTCTCCCCAAAAAAAATAACAATAAAACAAAAAGTTTGTTAAGTCTGCTGGGAAAGCTGACCAATTTTTATGTCGAAAAGTGGACGGATGTCTTTTTGGAATGAAATTAAAAGGTTAAATGTTAAAATACTTACAGGATGGCATACTATTATTAAAAAAAAGTTGAATTTTGAATGTTATTTGGTAATTTGGCATTGGAAAAAATATTGTGCACATGACCCACTTCGGAGTTGGTAATTATGGTTTGCACGTTTACTGTCTCTCACTTACTTTTAGCATCGAATTAGTCCAAAATTACATGAATGAAATCCCTAAAAGTCTGCAACTAATTTGACTACACAACACATAATCGCAATTGCACTAACATCATAGAGGAGGTGTATTTGAAAAGGCTTGAGGAACATTTTTCATTGTGGATTATTTATTTTGATGTATCAATAAATGGGGCCGATCATTGCTGTCACGACATGAACACCAATATAAAAAAATGGATTGCAGTTTAAGCTTATTATGATCACGTTGAAACAATAAAGATACAATATTTCTCACTTGTGTCGTTTTTTCCGTGTCAACCAAGATAAAAATTCAGCAGATTAATCGATAAATTGCTAACAATACAATAACCAGCTAACATATTAGTGCAAGATAATATGCTAAGATCCGATAACATGATAATCAATGACATGTTAATGATA
The DNA here is from genome assembly GCA_031470985.1 of Agastache rugosa. Lineage (NCBI taxonomy): Eukaryota > Viridiplantae > Streptophyta > Magnoliopsida > Lamiales > Lamiaceae > Agastache > Agastache rugosa. The sequence goes on along the minus strand of CM062601.1, from coordinate 6,320,196 downwards.
CAATAACATGTAAATAAATCAATTGAATACATATATATATATAGCGCGGATCAAATAAGAACACTTTCTTAGGTGAGAAATAAGAACAAATCTGGACCCTTGATCCTTGTTGATCTACAGTTCAGATTTAACCGTGCATTTAATTACTCTAATTTATGCATTTAAATGCTAATGCATTAAGTTATTGTAGTTTATGCATTAAAATATTTATGCATTTAGTTTCTGCATTTTATGCATCTCCGATATAATAAAAATGTATTGTTCTTACGTTCTCATATAAGATGTGTTCTTACCAGATCCGCTCCCATATATATATATATATATATATATAGGGAGTGGTTCTAGTGAAAAAACCCTTAAAATAAGAAATAAGAATAAATCTGGACCACTCATTTGCAAGGAATGTATGGCCAAGATTAAATCATAAAATTTCACCTAGATTAAATAAAAAAGGACGGAGGGGTATATGGATAAATTCAATCAATTTTCACATTATAAAAAAATCACGCTGGCACACTCACGGATCTCTCTTTTCCTCTTTCTTTCATGTCTGCAATTCTCTCTCTCTAGTCTCCACACCTCAATCTCTCTCTGTTAATCACTCGCCGGCGCTGCCATCCATTGACCACTCACCGGTGCTACCGTTCATTGAATGCTCTCAACTCACAGCTCTCAATCTTCCGCTCTCAACCCGCAGATCCAATTCAAACACCAAAAAAATCAGAATCAATCAGTTAGAAAGCAGAAAAAACCTAAATCGAACCAAATCGAGAAGAATTAGGAGCTTTTGTGCGATTTTCAGCCATCAGAATCAAAGCTAGGGCTTGAAACCCATCTCTGTGCTATTGAAGAAATCAATTTAGCTGGATAACAATGTCGACAACAAAATTCAATGAAGGTTAGTGATTCTCTGCAAAACTTAATGGATTTATCTTGTTATTTATTTCAGAAATCGGTATTCATTAAATAAAATCATATTGCACTGGCTATATTAAAAAATTATGCAGCTCGATGAAGTGTATGGGTGCATTTGAGCAAATAAAGTTGTGTTATGGATGTTGACTTGCACTTGATTTTGGGTTATTTTAACAACTAATGAACTAGAATTTGGTGCTATTGGGAATATATAAATTATGATACTGAAAATTAGTAGATTGTAGGATTATGATTATGAAGTTCTATGTACAAGTCTCGTGCATGATAATTTGGGGATTTTTTTTATCATTGAACTGTGATGCATCTAATAATTAAGTGTGGTTCATCTGATAATTAAGTATGATGCATCTGAGTTTGGTTTACATCATTATAAGCTTAGTTGCATGCTTCTGAATTTAAAATTGAACTGTGGTGCATCTTATAATTTAGTGTGGTGCATCTGTTGATTAAGAGTGATGCATCTGAAACTAAATATATATTTATAAAAGTCTAGAGCTAGTGTAGTGTAACTTGATTATTTGTGGGAACATGAAGTGTGGTGCATCTGACTGACTGGTGAATATGGTGCATGTGGTTAGGCTTTGTTGTGCATATATGTATTGCATAGTGTTGGATAAAACATGTTTGTACAACATAATGTTTGATGTATTTTATGTGGTGCATCTCAATGGCTAATATGGTGCATTTTTATAGTAACTGTGGTACATGTAATTGTATGTGGTTTCCATATTGACTGTATACATTTGTGTGTCTGTGTTTTATCAGAGAGAACCAAAAGAAGACATGACAAAAATCAAAATCAAAAGAGGAAGCATGTAGAAGATGATGATGATTTTGAGGATAATGTGTTGCATAAGAAGCAGAAGAAAATAATGGCTACGTCTAGTAAAGGAGAATGGACCAAAGATGCTCAGAAAAAAAGGAAGAAATGCATAATCAGAATACAGAAAAATGTCGCAATTAAACGAGAAGAATTCAATGTATTACTCAAAGGATATCCTAGGTTGAGAACCAGGACAACTGTAAAGGATTTACACAAAGATATAGGAAAGCTTGAAGAGAAATAAAGACAACATGTAAAAGACATGAAATTTGGCAATTTGTTGCAACTAAGCGTAGCAAAGTTTCCATCAACACTACATATTGGCTAGTAGACAATTTTGATGTAGCAAGTTTGATCTAAAGTTTACTGAAGGAAGAAGACTGCATATAGATGATGAAGACGTTTACAGAGTGTTTGGTTTTCAAGAGGAAAAAGAACTATTGAGAAGATTAAAAAAAGCAACATAACAGAAACAGTTCAAGAGTGGCGATCGATGGTACCGGGTGGTAGTGAACGGAAAAGATATTGTAGATAACATTGTTGCCCTTAAAAAATGATGGAATATGGTTTTTCTCAGCAAGGTTGATATGATATGATGTTTTTTAGTATGATGATGAGTTGTTGTGACTGTTTAATAATTAGTGCCGATGCAACTTATTTTTTTGAAGATTATGGTTATATATTATAAAACACAAAATTTTTGGAGTTAATTGTTATGCTTCAGTGCGTGTGTATCTATTAATGAATTGTGGTGTATCTGTCAATGATTTGTGGTGCATCTAATAATGCATTTGTGGTGCATCTAGTAATGCATCCGTGATGTATCTCTAAAAACTGTGTGATGCATCTCTCATTGTTATGTGGTGCATCTGGCAATGATTTGTGATGCACCAAGCCTGGTTGTACAATTTACTAAGACAAGACATTTGAACACAAACTAATCAAACTATTAGTAAGTGGATATATGAATTAAGTTGAGGTTATTTTTCAAAACATAAAACACAAACATAATCAATTTAACATCATATATCAAGACAAAAACAAAAGCACAACAACAATTATAAAGAGATCGAAAAAGTGAATTACAAATGAATGTCAAAATAACAATGAAAATGTTATTCAGAACACAACAATAATATATAAGATCTTAATGTAAAAACAGATGATTAAAAAAATACATTATTTCTTTTCTCTATCACAATTCCGTGCATTGTGGTTCGTCATTTCCTAACAATTGTTGCATCTTCTCTTTGTTTTGTTTGCCTTTCATACTGCAGTCTCCTTTCTTGACATCAATCTACTTCCACTTTCTTTTGTTTTAACTGGATCCGGAGGATGAACTGAGATACTATCTAGAATTGCATAACTATAGATATTTTTAAAAATCTTCTCTTTTTCCATCACCACATGACGAGCTCGCACCAGCCTTGATATATTTTTTCGGATAGCAAGATGTGAAAATTATAGAAAATGATGCAATTTCAAAGTTTCATGCAAATAGGAAGAACATTCACAGTTACTTAAGAAAATCATATGTATTATAAGGGAACATCCATAGTAATCAAAAATTCATTTAAGCAGTTATGGACAATCAGAGAAGCCCTCCGAATCCAAACCTACACCATCACTCCAATATTTAATTTTCATGTTAGAGAGAGAGAGCCAAAATATTACAAGAACAATAATCAATTAGCATAATACAACTTATCATACTTTCAAAAGTATCAATGCCTCCCCCAATTCCTTACATCCTTTAAATGTTCTCCTGATGAATTCTGCATTATCCTCGATATACATGTCCTCCAAAACATTATTGTTGTACTTTAATTGGTGTAGCTTCTACAAAGACAATTTAAAAAATTATGAATGTTCATCTAAATAATGTTTAACCTTTCATCAATATAGTACCTTGATACAAGGAGCGTATGTTGTTCCTCTCACATCTCAATTTTGACGAGGTAAAAAAAGAAGGTGCAGCGGGAATTATTCTCACGAAAAATGCGACATTATCGGATAACTGCACATCTGAACAACAATAATAACTCCATTGAAAATTATCAACTACAATGGAAATATAAATAACATATACTTGGGAGAGACTATACCTGAATAAACAACCAATATAGGCTTGCGTGCTTCTTCATTATGGAAAGCTAACCACTCTACACTTTGATAAAAGCAGAAGACTTCAAATGGTTCTTGATTATACAAAGATACATGAATATTTTTCAATAGTACCAAGACAAACATCAAAATCACAAACACCTCTATACATTCTATAAAATTCAATCCCCTGCTCCAAAGTACTTAAAGAACGTCCAACACAAGGTTTGAGATCATCACTATATTCCGGAAAATAAAGACCATATTTCTCCTCAAAACTACAAACAGTATGAAGTTGAGGATCACAATCTGCACAACACATGATACTATGCATGTAAAAACAGAGAAAAGCAGAGTAAATTTTGAATTATAAAGTATCACATGATGATTATTAAGTGAAATTATAAAGTTATAATCACCAATTACACATAATCACACAATCGAATGAGAAAATAAATTCTGAAAATTTAGGAGTTAAAATTGAAAATTACCTGTGGAATTGAGCATAATCTCTACACCCGATCAATCCAAAACCAAATTCATTAACGAAATCATCGAACAACACAAAAAAACAGATGAAGATAGCATCAAAATCACAATTCAAAATCACAGTAAAATTGATTACTAATTCGCAATAATTAAGACTCACTTGTGGTGAATAACCACAATAAATCGAATAAGAAAAGCATGATAGTAGATCGCAAATCTAGAGAAAAATTTGCGAAGAAGAAATATGGGTTGAAGATTCAGGAACTGGAACTGAAGAAGAAGAACACAGAAATAAAGAAAATTTGAAGAACAACTCGTTTATGAAATAAAGGGAGAAATAATTTCTAAATTACTATTTTACCCTTCATTAACTAAAACATGCAGGAGTTACTTATTAGTTGCAGATTTAATCTTAACCTTGGATTTAGTGAGATGAATGGTGGAGATTAATTCTTAATTCTTAGGATAAGCTTAATTCTTATTTGATCCATCTCCTATATATATATATAGGGTGTGGATCTGGTGAGAACCACCTCTTATATGAAAAATAGGAAGTAATCTTGGCCACTCATTTGCAAAGAATGTGTAGCTATAATTAAATCTAAAAACAAGGAGTGGAGGCTAAATTGGGAATTAAATAAATTTTCAGCAACACTCTCTGCCTCTCCCTCTCATTCGATCACTCTCCCTCCCTTTTCCATCTTTTTCTTCACCACCACCACCCACCATAGCCGCCGCCGCCACCGCCAAATAACATCGTCGCTACTACCACCGCTGCACACCACCATTTTTCTCTTAATTATTGGTGTTTCTCATTTGTGTGTGTTCGAGAAATCGTTTGGGTGGTGATATAATAATAATTATAACAAAAATTAATCAGAGGAGCACCAGCAAACGTGGACAAGGAAATAATTACGGTGATTATAATGAAGAAGAATAAAAGGGCAGGTTCATTGATGAGGAGGTTGCGAACGATACAAAAGCTACAATTTTTTGCTTATTAGATTAAACATCACTGGGCATAAACACACACACACATACACTAATAACTATGAAATGTGGAGATCAATGGGATTAAGTTTTGGGCAGAAATTCGAGAAAGATTTGTGAAATTGAGGCCCAAATATGTGGAGAAGGAGCTCGACAAAATCGAAATGAAATTTTTGTTGGTCGTAGGTTTTTTTCGTGTTGTTCTTGGACAATCATAGCTTGATTTTATTTCTTGTTTAGTCTCTGGTTGGGAGGAGTGTATATGTATTTGGATTTATGGCGGAGGTGGTTCATTACGTGCACAAAGTTGATACAATATATTGCATAAATTTAAACAATGTAATGCATAAATACAATATACGTAATGCATTAATTGTGGTGATAGGTCTTTTGTGCATTTACAATGTCATATTAATGGATCACGTAAATCGTGTTAATGCATCATAAAATTGTGACAAGAATATCAAGTAACAAATACGAATATGATATACGTAATGCATAATTAATTGTAATATCATATACGAATGCAAATACGATATACGTATTGCATAAATGAATGATACCGTCGACAAGAAAGTGCATAGTTCAATGTATAAATCTAAACAATATAATGCAAAATATCAATATAATTAATGACACTACGTGTAAAAAAACTATATACTCAATGTAAATGCATAAATTTAAACAGTGTAATGCACAAACATTAATATGTAATGCATTAATTGTGGTAATTTGTCTTTCACTATTATGTGCATTTAAAGTTTCATATTAATGCACCACGTAAATCGTGTTAATGCATCATAAAATTATACTCAAAATATCAATTAATAAATGCGAATATGATATACATAATGTTTTAATTTTGTAAGTACACACTTTATAAAATTTGCTTTTTCTTTATAAACCGTGTAAAAAATATTATTTGTTACACATTGATAAAAAATAATTGATGCATCAGTAATGTGATATTGATGCATTACTTTACACTAATTAATGCATCACTTTACACTATTTTATGCATTTCGTTTTATAAACTGGACAAAACAGCGAAAATTACCATAGTAACCTTACTTAAGTAAAAAAAAGCGGGATTGACCAACTAAAGCGGGTTTGACCAATTACTTATGAGATTAAATCATATCCATAGATCATAGAGGATTAATGACTTGGATTGGTTCCTAGTTCTCATATAAATAGGAGTTCCTATTTGATCCTCTCCCTATATATATATATATATATATATATATATATATATATAGGGTGTGGATCTGGTGAGAACCACTCCTTATATAAGAACTACGAACTAATCATAGCCACTCATTTGTAAACAATGTGTGGTTGATATTAAATCTAAAATTTTGACCCAAATGATTAAAAAAAGAGGGGAGGGGTGTATGGGTAAATAATTAATTAAATCCCCTTCCCCAAAGAACATATTGATAGCTAGTTCTCTCTCTCTCTCTCATATTTTCCGTTTCCTGCTCTTCTTTTCTGTAAATCACCACCATCAAACTTTGTAAACTATTTCTCACTCTTCTTCATATCTCTCGATGCGACAATGTCAATTGTTATCCTACCCACTGCCGCCGCTAACATCATCGTGTTTCTCCATAAAATTTATACAAAACACATTTTTCCGTCGCCGACAATGGCCAACTAACGCCACCGGCTTCTAGCTCTTCTTCGATCAATCTACCATCAAGATGCAATCCTAATTTTTTGATCTCTTTTCCCTTTTTCTATATCATTAAAGTGATTGAGATTTTTGTATAAAATTAGAGGTTTTCATGTTGGTATATTATTGTGTTTTAGATGAGAAACAAAGATTTTGTTATTGTTACAGTAATTTGTAGTGAATGACACTAATTAAATCGAATGCATCTTATAAGGTCATCTAGTGCATCAACTTTGTACACAATGTAATGCATAAATTTAAACAACGTAATGCACAAATACCATATACATAATGCATTAATCATGGTGATACATCTTTTGTGCATTTACAGTTTTATATTGATGCATAACGTAAATCGTGTTAATGCATCATAAAATTATGACAATAACATCAAGTAATAAATACAAATATGATATACTTATGCATAATTAATTGTGATATCATATACGAATGCAAATACGATATACGTATTGCATAAATGAATGATACTATTGACAAAAACAAAAATGCATAGTGTAATGCATACATTTAAACTATATAATGCAAAATAAAAATATAATTAATGATACTACATGTAAAAAAAGAATACTCAATGTAAATGCATAAATTTAAACAGTTTAATGCACAATATTATATACATAATGCATTAATTGTGGTAATTAGTTTTTCACTATTATGTGCATTTAAAATTTCATATTAATGCATCACGTAAATCGTATTAATGCATCATAAAAATGTGTTCAAAACATCAATTAATAGATACGACTATGATATACATAATGTTTTAATTGTATAAGTACACATTTTATAAATAATATTTTTTCTTTATAAATCATGTAAAAAAATATTATTTGTTCCACGTTGATAAAAAATAATTGATGCATCAGATATGTGATATTGATGCATCACTTTTCACTAATTAATGCATTACTTTACACTATTTTATGCATCTCGTTTTATAAACTGGATAAAATAGTAAAAATTACCATAATAACCTTACTTAAGTGAAAAAATGCGGGATTGACCAACTAAAGCGGGTTTGACCAATTACTTATGAGATTAAATCATATCCATAGATCATAGAGGATTAATGACTTGGATTGGTTCCCAGTTCTCATATAAATAGGAGTTCCTATTTGATCCTCCCCCTATATATATATATATATATATATATATATATATATATAGATAGGGTGTGGATCTGGTGAGAACCACTCCTTATATAAGAACTAGGAACTAATCATAACCACTCATTTGTAAACAATGTGTGGTTGATATTAAATCTAAAATTTTGACCCAAATGATTAAAAAAAGAAGGGAGGGGTATATGGGTAAATAATTAATTAAATCCCCTTCCCCAAAGAACATATTGATAGCTAGTTCTCTCTCTCTCTCATATTTTCTGTTTCCTGCTCTTCTTTTCTGCAAATCACCACCATCAAACTTTGTAAACTATTTCTCACTCTCAATTCACAGCCATGGCCGCCCTCTCTTCATATCTCTCGATGCGACAATGTCAATTGTTATCCTACCCACTGCCGCCGCTAACATCATCGTGTTTCTCCATAAAATTTATACAAAACACATTTTTCCGTCGCCGACAATGGCCAACTAACGCCACCGGCTTCTAGCTCTTCTTCGATCAATCTACCATCAAGATGCAATCCTAATTTTTTGATCTCTTTTCCCTTTTTCTATATCATTAAAGTGATTGAGATTTTTGTATAAAATTAGAGGTTTTCATGTTGGTATATTATTGTGTTTTAGATGAGAAACAAAGATTTTGTTATTGTTACAGTAATTTGTAGTGAATGACACTAATTAAATCGAATGCATCTTATAAGGTCATCTAGTGCATCAACTTTGTACACAATGTAATGCATCAATTTAAACAACGTAATGCACAAATACCATATACATAATGCATTAATCATGGTGATACATCTTTTGTGCATTTACAGTTTTATATTGATGCATAACGTAAATCGTGTTAATGCATCATAAAATTATGACAATAACATCAAGTAATAAATACAAATATGATATACTTATGCATAATTAATTGTGATATCATATACGAATGCAAATACGATATACGTATTGCATAAATGAATGATACTATTGACAAAAACAAAAATGCATAGTGTAATGCATACATTTAAACTATATAATGCAAAATAAAAATATAATTAATGATACTACATGTAAAAAAAGAATACTCAATGTAAATGCATAAATTTAAACAGTTTAATGCACAATATTATATACATAATGCATTAATTGTGGTAATTAGTTTTTCACTATTATGTGCATTTAAAGTTTCATATTAATGCATCACGTAAATCGTATTAATGCATCATAAAAATGTGTTCAAAACATCAATTAATAGATACGACTATGATATACATAATGTTTTAATTGTATAAGTACACATTTTATAAATAATATTTTTTCTTTATAAATCATGTAAAAAAATATTATTTGTTCCACGTTGATAAAAAATAATTGATGCATCAGATATGTGATATTGATGCATCACTTTTCACTAATTAATGCATTATTTTACACTATTTTATGCATCTCGTTTTATAAACTGGATAAAATAGCAAAAATTACCATAATAACCTTAAGTGAAAAAATGCTGGATTGACCAACTAAAGCGGGTTTGACCAATTGGTTATGAGATTAAATCATATCCATAGATCTCACAGGATGGATGGCTTGGATTGGTTCCTAGTTCTCATATAAATAGGAGTTCATATTTGATCCTCTCCATATATATATATATATATATATATATAACGCGGATCAAATAAGAACACTTTCTTAGGTGAAAAAATAAGAATAAATCTGGACCCTTGATCTTTGTTGATCCACGGTCCAGATTTAACTATGCATTTAATTATTGTAATTTATGCATTTAAATGTTAATGCATTAAAATATTGAGGTCCAAATAATTTGGTACCAAAATTTAAAGAGGATAAGTTTTTTAACCCTAAACTTAAAACTACAAGTTTTCTATACCAAAATTGATTAAAAGACTAAAATACCCTTTACTATTTTAAATTTTGTCTCTCTCTCCACCTATCGGTCCCCCACCACAAACCCACATTCTCTCTCTTATCTCTCTCGACCGAAACCACGAAGAAGAAGAAGCACGCTCTCGACGGAAGACTTGCGGGCACGATGAGTTCGTCCGAGACACAATCTAACCACGATGGAGAGGCGTCGTCGTCGCCGGCGCATCACGAAGAGGAAGAGTTCCTAAACGAGCCGCCGGTTAGTGCGCCCTAATTTTCGAAATAAATTGAAATTTTTTGGCAAATTTCGATGTTTAATTCATGGGTATTCATGCTAAAGTTAAGTTGCGAAGAAATGTACATGTTCTATGCGTTTAAATGTTGATTTTTGGTGTGAATTTGGGCTGAATTTATATGGGCACGATGGGGGCACGATGGGATAATGGGGGCGATGGTGTTGGGGTCGATGGGGTGGGCAAGACGGGGGCACGATGGGGTTGGGGGCGATGGGGTTGGGGTCGATGGGCGGGGGCGATGGGTGGCACGAAGGGGGTTTGGGGGCGATGGGGGGTTGGGGTCGATAGGCGGGGGCGATGTGCGGGGGCGATGGGGGCTGGACACGATGGGGGCCGGACACGATGGGCAGGGGCGATGGCGGTCCATCGTGACTTTGCCATCGTGCCAGGCCGGTATTTTTTTTTGTGTTTTGTCTTGTTTTTTTTGAATTTGCTCGTGAATTTATTGCTTATGGTTGCCCGTTTTGTTATTGTAGGAGGGTTGTGTATGGAAAAGGCCCACGTTACGAGTTTGTGACACGTGGAATCAATTTGTATATGCGTTGTGATGTGTTTAAAGAGATACTTTCCACGGTTGCGTCGCATTGGCGGGCCTAGACACGGAGAGCGTGCGATAGAGCACTTTACCTCTCGGGGTCGTGGGCAGCCCCCGATTAGAGTTAGGCGGACGGGGCGGTGCTGCGGTGCCCGCCGCACCTTATAGCCCGACCGGTTTGCGGGGCGACCACATACCCCCGCGAGTCTGGTTTTCGGCTCGGGGGTCGGACCGTCCGTTTTACACCCCGTGATTATGCCCTAATCACGGGACTTCACTTTGGAAACACGGAGTTCGACACTGCGAGACTCACGATCCGTCCCGACGAGTTTATTTCACCGGCATTTTCATGCCAAAGAAACAAAGGTGAGCTGCGCAACAAGTTCAAGGAACGCAAGTTAGGAGATGAAATGGAAGATTATTTGAAGGCCGCGAACTTGTTGGTTTACTACTACTTTCTCTTGTGCCGGGACAAGATGTCGGTCGAAGCTGAGGCATAGGCATGGTAGAGGACTTTGAGCGATGGGACGAGTTTCCGGGGTGCTTACACGTACGTGTGTTGACTCGCTACATCGACACCGTGGCTCTTACTCCCGAGACGAGGAAGAGATTGACTACCACTTCTACCGGTCCGGTGCGGGTCCTGCGGCTTTGGATGTACGAGGCATTTCCTCGTTTGGGACGCTACTTGCGGAATGAGAGATGAAGTGATCGAAGGCCCCGATGCTTGATGTGGGAGACGGGCCTTGTGAAGGCGGACTTCACTACCTTTTGACCAACCGGTACGTAAATCACTTTATTTTTTATGAATTTTTTAAAATTTCAAAATTTTATCGATATATAATTGTTATTTTATACGTATTTCATTACGGCTCGAAATGAATGATGTCCCGTTGGTCCCGATGGAGGAAGAGGAAGCCGAGTACTACTTCGCAGCTTTGAGAACGGGGATCCGTTTGATGTGGTGTACCCGAAGCCGGTCCGAATTGCTGGTCGGGGTAGGGCGAGAGGTTGTGTTTGCGGGGCCCCATCAAGAACAAGGGCAAGATCAAAGTTACGACAATGGAGAAGATGAAGGCGACCTTTGGAAAGGTGTCGAAGCGTCGCCGAGAGAGTAGTCCTCTCACCCGTCCTCAGACAGCAGAGCGAGTGTACCAGGAGAGGCCGGAGGACGGGGGTGTGTTGTTTGCACGGACAGCCTTGTCGAACACGAGTCGCAGCGACGACGTCGTCGATCGCCGGTTGAAGGCGATCTTGCACGACGACTCAAGCACGGAGTTTCCTTGCTCGAGTAGGCGATAGGGTCTTCACTAAGATCGTGGACTACTTCGGTCCTAGACGGAGCGGGAGTTATCGGCGGCACTGCGACTAGCGACAGTCGCAGCGTGACCGCCCCCGCCACTCCGTGCTGGCACGGAGCCCTAGTCACCACTCTGCGGCTAGCCACAGGTCTCAGCGTGACCAGCCCCGCCACTCCGCTGCTGCAGGCCCTAGTCACCACTCTGCGGCTAGCCACAGGTCTCAGCGTGACCAGCCCCGCCACTCCCGGCTGCTCGCAGCCCTAGTCACCACTCTGCGGCTAGCCACGGGTCTCGGCGTGACCCGCCCGCCACTCCGCCGCTCGCTTGCTACTAGCTACCACGACTTCGAGGTGGATCGTGATCGAGCGAGGAGATCTCGCTACACCACCCGGCCCTTCCCGGCGGCCTCCGCTTCCTGCGAGACCTCACCGGCGGTTTGCGGCGGCGCTTTCGAGTTGGCCGGCTTCGAGAGAGAAGCAGGAGGAGCGGGGGTGAGTTTGGTGAGAGTAGTCCTCCTCCGAGAGACACCCTAGGCCGTCTGGCCGCACTACGTACGCCATATGTTGGTGAGACGCCCAGGCTCTCGTGCACGAGATCCGGTCGGCACGCTGCCCGGACATATGGGCGACAACAGCATGCGTGATAAAAGAGATTGACCACGCGGTGACGCGAGGCATTTTTCGACCTTGTGGAGAATGTGGACGAGTGCTTCACCGCGAGAGGTAACATTTCTTGCAATTTAACGTCTTCACATATTTAAATTATTTACATTGATTTATATATCGTCATGTAATGTAAATTTTTTGAATACGAGTCATGGATTTGTACGTGCTCTTCACTAGGTGTAAGCGGCGAAGGGTTGCGGGAGTTGGTGCGGTGACCACTATTGTTCAAGGGTCTACGTTTTTTGTAAGTTTTTGTTTGACTTTTATTTGTTGTATTAGTTGGTTTACAAAAAATATTTTTAACTTGTTTTACTTTTTTAGGCAACGCGATGCTTAAAGAGTTCCACGAGCTAAGTCCAAAGGGCAACCAAGTGAAGGGAAACAAATGGATATTGCCACAACCTATCTTGGATCTCTTTCATGGCATGGACACACCGAACGGGATCCCGTGGTTAAACCGCAATGACACGGTAAGTGATGTTAAATTGATTATAAGTTGCTTTTTCTTTCAAATTGTCGGTATTCTTGATTTGCGGTTGTACTAATATTTGTTATTTGAATAGATTATTGCCTTTTGTTGTCTTGATGAGCATTGGGTCAGTTTGCGAAGATCAAAATAGATGATTGGTGCATCGAATTGTATGACTCATTGTCACACCAACATGATGCCAATAAATCTCCTCGGATAAAGCAGATGAGGCCCCTCACTTGTCTCGTTCCTAGGCTACTAACTCTTGGGAATTCTTTGGATGAATAACCCCCGCAAGACAAGAAGAGAAGACTTCATGCCATTGATCATAATGCCACCTAGTGACGATTCGCCCGGACCGATGGGGTCGGTTGCGGTCCTTTTTGTTGCATGTATCTAGATCGTATGGTGTCCAAACATCCAACAAAAAGGCATACAAGGAATATTGATGTGAGATACATTTAGGAGCTATCGTAAAGAGATAGGTGCTAGGATATTTAGCTTGTCTTTTGATTTGTGATTTTTTGTACGATTGACCATGCCACTCTTATTTATAATATGTGGTTCATTTGTCCTAATTTTATTTATTTGTTGAGCTTCTGTTGTGTTTAGAAATTGGAAAATGTAAAAAACAGGGCCGAAGCCCATCGCCCCCATCACCCCCATCGCCCCATCGTGCCCATCGCCCCCACCGTCGTGCCCGTCGTGCCCATCGCCACCATCGTGCCCATCGCCCCCATCGCCCCCATCGGGCCCATCGCCCCCATCGTGCCCATCGCCCCCATCGTGCCCATCGCCCATCGTGCTCGCGATGAAGTCCCCATCGTCCCCGGAAAACGAGCATCGATAAGTATTTTTAATACCTTAATGTTATTCCATAGTATTTTTTATATCATATAAATACTTTTTTATACCTTATATACATACTTATGATCAATCTGAATGTTTTTTGCAACATCGATCATATACAACATATAATTTGAGAATTTGAAGTAAATATTCATTGAGATCCTTTTCATTCTTAAGATATGATATGATTCATAATCATATTAAAGACTACATTTAAATTATTTCAAATGTTCGTTTTTACTTATGAAATTCTTAAATAAGCAATTACAAATCAATATATCAGCGCACATCAACATAAAGTCCAAAAATGTCTATAAAATCAAAATTTCTTGAGGGCGATGGGACATGCATCGTGAGGGCGATGGCCACCATGGGAACGATGGGGCGATGGACACGATGGGAACGATGGGCACGATGGGGGCGACGGGGGCGATGGGCACGATGGGGGCGATGGACACGATGGGAACGATGGGCACGATGGGGGCGACGGGGGCGATGGGCACGATGGGGGCGATGGGCACGATGGGGGTGATGGGGGCGATGGGGTCTCCGATCGTGGGCGATGGGCGCGATGGGCAGGCTCGTGTACCCCGCCGAGGCGGGTGAGCCGCCGAATCTAAACACAATAGAAGCTCAACAAATAAATAAAATTAGTATAAATGAACCACATATTATAAATAAGAGTGGCATTGTCAATCGTGCAAAAAATCATAAATCACAAGTGCATCGGACATTTTACGATTGTGTGTTCTTCACTACCACAATTCTTTGCATTTTTCTTTCGTCGCCGTCTCGACTCGATGGTTCTCCGAGAATATTTATATCGACATCTAAAGCGAGTGGTTCGGTGCAATTCTTTCTATTGTGGCCGGTCCCTTACACTTAGAGCATTTTTGGCTACGGCGTGTTGTGGGCGCACCTTCAATTCCCGAACGAACACGCCGTGTGTCCTCGGACGGCCGGCTTGACGAACTCCCACCGGTGGCAAGCAAACGATTCTTGCAATATCGGGCGGGACATTCCACTCCTCGGGATGTGGTACCGGCCCAATGGATTCTCTGTAAGTCTCGCGCAAGTCGTGTTGCTTGTAATACCGACTTACGAAATCAAACAAATTGACGAGTGTTTCCTTGGTCCCGTAACGAACAAAAAAGTTAGAAATATTGAGCCATGAAAATACAAAGGTAATACCGACTTACGAAATCAAACAAATTTACGCTTGTACATACACCGAGGGCGGCGTTTGCATGACGACATGGCATCTTATCCCGATCGAACTCACGACACTCACATGTCAATTCCCAAGGTCCACCTCGAAGACCATCTTCTTGTCTTTCACTTTATAAACATTGTCGGTGGTAGGTTGAGCAACGAGCCGATGACTTGCTTCCTTGTCACGAAGCTTGTTGAAGGCCTCGAGTGTAATCTCATGCTCTCTCTCCCTAGCTAATGCCCTCTTCTCGTCGAACCATTTCTCGACAATGCAACGATACACCTCAAGTAACGAGCAAATAGGTAAACGTCTAGCCCAGCCGAGCACAGAGTTCAAGCTTTCGGCGGCATTGGAGTCATGAGCGTACCGTCGAGGCCGGGCAATGCGACCTAGACCACCTATGAACACCAATTTCGGAAAGTCGTGTGCGAGCACCCTCGCATGAAGCTTTCAAGGCAGAAAAATTCTTCTCGAACTCTTCAACACGATAAGCATACGCTGGCATTTTGGAAGATGGCAAGAGCTCGACGGCCGTATCGCGTCGGATTCTTGCATGTGGTGAAAGCACAATCCGTGCGCTGCGATCGGATAGATGGCTTTCACGGCATTTGCAATGCTCTTATGTTGGTCGGGGAGACGATCAACAACTCATCCGGAGGGTCGAAACACTGCGTTGTGATTTGAAAGAAACCAAGTCCACGACTCATCGTTCTCTATCGGACCAATTCCAATAGCTATAGGAAAGAGCTGTTCATTCCATCTTTGCTAACGGCGACAAAAAGAACTCCCTTGTTCCTTCCCTTAAGATGGGTCCCGTCCAACACAATCACGGCCTCGAGATAGCGCTCGAAGGCACGAATACACCGTCCTAAGGCGAGAAACATGTGACAAAATACTCCACTCACTACTGATGCGCATGTTGTACTCGCACGGGATTCTGCCGCCTCAAAAAATGTAGATACGACGGGACCATGCGATACGACTTGTCAAAGTCACCGTATGTCTTCTCTATCGCTATATTCCTCGTTTCTAGAGCGGTACAACATGTGAACACCAAACTCTCTCGCGCATCTCTTCCATCATCTCTCTCGGCTTCAAATACACACCTCGCAAACCAACCTACGAGCAAAGTACACGGCCGCAACTTTAGCGATCACCGTCCGCTCGGCGGTACGGATCACGTTCAAGTGGCTTTGTGATCCAAAGTCAACTTCGTAATGTACCAAATCGAGTCGCCTCATCTTTTGGCCCCGAGGCACACAACCTAAACGTGCGATTATTCACTTACCGTGCTTGCGAGAGAAAGACTATACGATTTACTGGCGGAACGATCAATGACGTACTCAGCATGTGCTCCGGTGATACATTGACCCGGCCATCTTCAATTCATACTTGGTAAAACGTAGCCCCACTACAAGTTGACTAGTGAACGGTCCGGGCTGCTCAACCCGCCCAAGTGGCGGTCTGTCACATCTCGACCGGTGGAATGCTCCAATTGCCTAGGCTCTTTGCGTAGTTCATCATCATCACGACCAATCCGATGCTCGGATGTGAAATTCGGTGCCCGAAGATCCTGTTTACTTGTTCGTTGTCTAATCCAAGCAAGAAACTTCCGGTAGTCCACAGATTCAATTATATTCTTACGGCGTTCATCTTCTTCGTCGTCGGAGATGTGAGCACCCTCTGCTTCTGGTGGCATTCTATCATCATCATCCTTAAATAGATCCCGTCGTCCACTGCCTTCACGTACACCTCGGGGGCAAAAATATCGTCTCTTTCAAAGACATAAACCATCGGATCCGACCTTTTCTCTTGCACTAGCAATCGAAGTAAATCGTATCACTATTTAATAAAACTCTACATCTGCTCCCATCCCTCAAAACAGTTAAATAGGATAGCACATACTCGGAATCTCATCGACCACACAAAGCATCTTTAATCAGATTCATGAGATGATCTCGATCATCATTCGTATCGTCCATGTGCACAACAACAGTACTCCCGCCTAAGTAAGCCAATCCCTCCCACTGACCTCCAAAACGTACAATAGAGAGATTAGGGTTACAATACGAAAAACAGAAATTTACATCACAAACTGCCAGGGCACGATGGTCATCGAGTTGGCCATCGTGCCCATCGTGCCCATCGTGTCCATCGTGGGCACGATCGTGGCACGATCGTGCCTTCTACATCGTGCCATCGTGGGGAGAAACCCTTCGCCCCCGACAGAAAAAAAATTCATAGTTTCCAACCCCTTACAAATCACACAAGGCGAGTTATTTCAACTATTTTTTCTCCTAAACATATTACTAAACTTCAAGTTATATTCGAATTTAAACAAATATCACTTAACATCTACATATTCCATGCAAATCGAAGACAATTTTGGGACACGATGGTCAAGGCACGATCGTGTTTACTTGGTCACGATCGTGCCTTGCCATCGTGAGTTAAATAACACGCACTAGTATATGCTTTTCGGACGGAGATTTCGGGTGTATACCTTCTTTATGAAGCCAGAAACGCGATGCCGGCTTTTCTTGATATCTTTTTCTTCTTTGAATTCACGTTTCGATAGATTGGAGTAGCTTTTTTCTCTTCTTTTTCTTCTTCTTTCTTTTTAGGGTTTTGTGGTTTTTGGTGTTTTCAATTGTAGTGTTGTGATGAATTCGAACCTAACTAGGAGTTCTAAACCTTGTCAACAACCTCTCTTACGCAAACTTTAATGAACTACCTTCATTAAATCCTAGTTTCATCCGAAAATCTTCGGAGAATCGGATTTGGTAGGGTTCAATAAATGAAACCACTAGTTTCGTAGAAAATCTTCAGAGAATCGGATTTGGTAGGGTTCAATAAATGAAACGCGACAGAATCTGTATTAAATATTACTTTCCATCGTGTCCAATAGCACCATCGTGTCCATCCATCGTGTCCACCCATCGTGCCCAGCCATCGTGTCCAGTGGCCCCATCGTGTCCTCCCATCGTGTCCTCCCATCGTGTCCAGAAGAAATGCGACGACGACGGGGAGAGAATTGAGAGATTGAGGTTGTTTTTTCGAGATTTTTTTTTAATTCATAGGTGTATTATTTATTTATTACTTTTTGTAAAAGGGAGGGCACTTTAGTCTTTTAAATGATTTTGGTATAGAAAACTTATACTTTTATGAATGAGGTTAAAAAACTTATGCTTATTAAGTTTTGGTATTTTTTCGTCCAATTTCTCTAAAATATTTATGCATTTAATTTCTGAATTTTATGCATTTCCGATACAATAAAAATGCATTATTTTCAAGTTCTCATATAAGATATGTTCTCACCAGATCTATATATATTAATATAGGAAAAAGTCAATTTTTTTGCAATGTTTCAACGAATTTGTAATAATGTCCCAACGTTTCAATTTTCTCCAAAAATGACCCAACATTTCAATTTTTTTATAACGCTGTCCCATAAATGATTTCCGGCAAGTTTTGTCCATCTCACTCGCCGGATTGTTCACTTAGGCAAGACACGTGTAAATACACATGAAATTTAAAAAAAATATTTTTGCTGCTACCGGTCATTCCTTTTTTTTTTTCTCGCTGGCCTTTTCTCAAACAAGTTGTGTGCATAATTTTGTAATTTCGTGGCATGGAGTTGGGGGCGAGTCCATTCAATCTGGAACCCTTGTTGCAGATTTCGTTGTATTTTTTGGGGGGCGGAGGCTAGGGCCATGGTGAGGACGACAGTGAGGGTGGTCTTGCCGTGGTCGATGTGTTTGATGTTGACGTGAGGCTTCTTCTGCTCCTTGTTTCATATATTAATGAATTTACATTACAAATTGAATTGAAATGGGAAAAAATAAATTTAGTATCACCTGCTCAAGAGTTTATTAATGAACTAAGTTTATGTCACCAAGCCATATATACTAATGGAGTTCGAAAGAGCTTTTGTCAAAATGAGATCCAATAGTAGCATGACTCATTCATAGTTTTACATAAAGACTAAGTTGTTCCATTAATTAAAATAAATATTTGTTTTCCATTATTAGACATACATAATAATAATTTTATTTTTACTTACTTATATTTATAATTACTTTTGGAAGATAAGTACAAAACAATAGTAAAAATATTAAAATAAAAGTAAATATCAGCTAAGAGTATTATTTATGTAAACATATTTCAATGGTCCTTTATTTTATATACTCACTAATAATAATAAGTGTTATTACTTTTTTTAGAAAAATATCCACCAATTGATTCATGGAGATAATAAAGAAATATTAGTATAAAAATGAAATGAAATATGAAAGACACACATTAAAAGTTATTAAGTAAAGTTATTTTTTACGTGTTGTTTTTGCTAGTTTGTATAAAAAAAAAATATGGGTTAATAATATCCCTTTTATCCCCTTCTTTCGTGCATTTTAAAAAAGTTTTCTTACTTTTGAGAAATATCAAAAGTAGTGTTTTTTTTCATATATAAGTTCTACACCGGAGCAAGTAGGAATGACAATGGGTCGGTTACCCACCCATTAAGTATTTCCCAACTCAAATCCATTAAAATTTCCTTAACCCATACCCGTCCCAAACCCGATTAAAAAATTATTTTAAAACCCGTACCCGACCCAAACCTGTTGGGTAATACCCGCTAAAAACCCGTTAAAAGCCCAATTGTACTAAAACATAAACATCAATATTAAATAGTAGAAATAACAAAATATTATAAACATAATTTTGACATAAGTATGAATAAAAAATTTCATTATATTAAATTATATTCGTGTTAAAAGAATAATATAAAATCTTAAAATTATTAATATTTATATTAATATAAATTATATATAAAACAAATATTTAATTACTAAAACTATTAATTCTTTGTATGCGGGTTAAAAATAATAATATAATATTCTAAAATTATTAATATTTATACTAATATCTATAATTATATTATAAATTATATATATAATATTTTGTTATCTTACATATATATAAATGGGTTTGGATAGCGGGTACTCATAGGTAATTTCCCAAACCCGACCCCAATCCATCACGGGTTTGGATGTTTCTATCCAAACCCTTCCCAAAACCATTTAATAATTCTCAAACCCGTCCCATTAGGGTTTGGTAGAGTCGGGTACCCGTAAAAACCCGACCTATTGTCATCCCTAGGAGCAAGTTCTAATGCTAAAAATATAAAATAAAAATTGTTTCATTTTGTCTTTTTTATTTTATTGGAGTTGTATTTGAAGTTATTGTCACTAATTTCAACCAAAATCCCATATGGCATGTCACGTTTTTTTGTAGCGCATATTTATTTTCTTTGTTGATAAAAAAAAATAAAAAATCAAAGATCAAGCTATTTTAGTATTTCTCCAAGATTGAGATATTTTTGCAAAAACACGAATGTGAAAATTAAGGGTTCGTTTGGTAGGTATGTTAGGATAAAGTAAGATAAATAATATCAAGATAAAAATAGTGAATAAAGGGATGATTGTTAGTGTATTTTTGTGTTTGGTAGGTAAGATATATAATGTAGATATGATAAATTCGTTGTTTGGTACCCTAGTTTAAATTTAAGATTAAATGGAAAATGACAATTCTACCCCTAACTATAATTAATTATTATTTTATAATGTTATATCTCTTTCTCTCATCTTTTCTCTCTCTCACTATTTCTCTCTCTCTCTCCACTCACCCATCTGCCCTTCTCTCTTTTTCTCTCTCTCATACTTTCTCACTCCACACACCACCGCCACCTACAACCACCGCCGCCGTCAACGGCGTTGCCCTCTGCGGCACCCTCCTCGGCCAACTCTTCTTCGGCCTCCTCGGCGATAGGCTGGGCCGCAAGCGCGTCTACGGCCTCACCCTCATCATCATGGCCGCTCCATCGCCTCCGGCCTCTCCTTCGACAGCTCTCCTTCGACCTGCTTCATCGCCACCCTCTGCTTCTAGCTCGGCTTCGGCATCGGCGGCGACTACCCCCTCTCCGCCACCATCACGGCGGAGTACGCCAACAAGAAGACCCGCGGCTCCTTCATCCCCTCTCTTTCTCTCTCTCTCTCTCCACCACACCACCACCCCCACCGTCACCGGCAGCCCGTCAGCATCTCCAGCGCCTCCTCCGACTGCGACGGGTAAAAGTAGCCACCCGTCTCTCTTCCACCGCCGTCTCCCTTCCGCCGCCACCACCATGCCCACCCTCGTCTCCAACCCGCCGCCATCACCATTCAAATCCCCACCACCATTTGAGAATTACCCCCACAAATCCCCAAAATAGGATGAGAATTTCTGGAAATGATTTTAGCAGGGAATTTCTGGAATGGAACGGGAGAGAAAGAGAGGGGGAGGAGGGTAATTTGGTAATCTCACACATTAATCTTGGGTACTGTTCAAATCGTGATTATGTATCTCACCAACTTGGTGAGATACATTTACTAAAGAGCTACAGTAATATAAATGCGGGCCGGGCATTAATTGCGGGCCTTCGTGTTTACAATCTCGCCTACCAAACGGGTGGATAAGCCAAGATAAATAAAACAATCTTGGTTTATCTTGACTTATCTATCCTACCAAACACCCCCTAAAGGTGTAATTAGTCCTATATATAAATTCTATCACCAAAGCAAGTTCAAACTACTTTAATATTTCTCCAAGATTGAGATATTTTTACAGAAACACGAATGATGAAAAATTAAAGGTATAATTCTTATAAATAATACAAAAAAATATATATTTTGTCATTTTTACAAAAATACGAATGATGAAAATTAAAGGTATAATTAGTCCTATAAATAAAATAAAAAAAATATATTTTGGTTGATGAAAGATCAATGTACAAAGCTCAATTATCACCCCCAGCCAAAAATATAATTGCAATCACCACTCTAATTATAGCCTAACCAAAGAATTAAAATATAATAGCAATCGCCACTCTAGTTATGGCCAAACCAAACAATTATTCACCAATGTAGAATTCTTGTATATTTCTAACCTAGCAAACAATTAATGAAGAGAGATAATTTAAAGGCAAGAATACGGAATTGAGATATAATTCAGTCATTGATCATGACATTTCATATTATAGATACTTTTTCCTACTTTTAAAACTAAAAGGCAAAAATCTTAAAACCTATAACCAAAATTAACAATCAGTTAATCCATATTTTGTTTTCGAGTTGATGGCTCAACAGATTTTTCAACTGTTTACATAGGATCATTAATATACAACGGAATCACTCTAAAAAAAAAAATACTCTATCCGTCCACGAAAAAGGCGCATGTTTGGTTTCAGCACGAGTTTTAATAAATGTGTTGAGTTTGTTGCTAGTGAAATAATGGTCTCACTTGCTATATATTTTTAAATTATTTTTAAATAATTAGTTGTGTGTATTGTTAGTGTAATAAGTGTCTCACTTATTATTTGTGGTAGATCAATAATGGTAAAATGAATAAATAATGGATTGAATAAGGGGTTAAAATTAAGTGAATTGTGTGGGTCATATTACTAAAAATGGAATGCGCATTTTTTCCGTGAACGTACCAAAATGAAAATATATATGTGTATTTTTTTGTAGAGGAATGGAGTAATACAAACGGAATCAATTAATCTAATTTTATTGTTTTTAAGTCGAGTGGGAGAACAGTCATATGATTCACCATCTGTGACAAAAAAATCTCTTACGTGGAGTCACCAGCCGTATTCATTTTTTATGTTATGTGTCACACACATTAAAATTTTACTATGAAATTGTTCAAAAAAAAAAAAAAGAATTTTACTGTGAAATTTTTGACTTGTGTCCTCATTTATACAAGTGCCATCATCACACGCACTCCACAGTCCACTCCCACTGTCTTCTTCGGCTCTCAACTCTCTCGCTCTACAATTTCTCTCGCCGACGCCACTGTGCTGCAACAACAAATATCAAACTCAAAGCCTTGAGCATTTCAGTTTTCACCTACAACACACACAACACAAGTCAGCTGATTGAGAGAGTGAGTGAGAAATTATAATGTCTAACGGGAATTCATCGTTTCTAAAAGAAGAGCTATCGCAACGGACCTCAATATTCGGGCTGCATTTGTGGGTTGTTCTCGGATTCTGTGTCGGTGCCGCAATCGTCATCTTCCTCTTCCTCATCTCTCTCTGGTTCACCACCAGAAGAAACAAAAAGACTTCGCTTTTGACACCGGCAAACAAGAATTCCGTCATCCCCACTTTTTCAAGAGAAATCCAGGAAATCCGGGTCGACCCGACTCGGGACCCGGATAAGTCGCTGCCGCCACTTGCGGCCTATCCGGCACCCGAGCCCGACCCGAAGGAGGACAAGCGGATCCACATTGAGATTGGGAAGGGCCATAAGATTGCCTACCCCGAGAAGCCGGTTCAGCGTTCCGGGTCGGGTCAAGGGAGCGGCGACACCCGGGCAAGCGGCGAGGCGGGGGCGACGACGGTGGGTCCCGAGGTGTCGCATCTAGGGTGGGGCCACTGGTACACGCTGAGGGAGCTTGAGGAGTCTACTAATGAATTTGCTGATGAGAATGTTATTGGTGAAGGAGGGTATGGTATTGTTTATCACGGTGTGCTTAAGGATGATACTAAAATAGCCGTCAAGAATTTGCTGAATAACAGGTTCAATTCACTGCTTACAATTTTCACAACTATTTTGTTTACTGATAATTCATGCTTTGCATGCTAAAGCTTTTACTAGTTCATAATTACTGTTTATGAGTGGAATTTGCATGAAGCTCAAAAGATGGTATTTGTTTATTTCAGAAGATAAATTGAGTGAGATTCAAGGCCGTCTGATTGTTTGTTTTGTTGTAGTACTTGTAAATCTTGTTTGTTACCAAATTTGGAATTTATAATTTATTTGATATATAGTGTTGAGTTGGTGGTTCAGGGGTCAAGCAGAGAGAGAATTTAAGGTTGAAGTGGAAGCTATTGGGCGTGTACGCCACAAGAATTTGGTGAGATTGGTTGGCTATTGTGCTGAAGGAGCTCATAGGTACTCCTAACTCGAAGATTATGACTTTGTAATTCATCGATTTCATTTACATTTCTAGCATTTTGCATTTTGTGCAACTAAATGAACTGGACTGTGCAATACCAATAATGCATGCAGTTCCTATGATATATAAGGATCTCTTACATGGATGATGGATATATATGTAAAGTTTGGAATTATATGCCTTTCAGGATGCTTGTATACGACTATGTCGATAATGGGAACTTGGAACAATGGCTTCATGGAGATGTTGGGCCTTCTAGCCCCCTTACTTGGGATATTAGAATGCATATTATACTTGGAACTGCCAAGGGGTAGATGCAATTCAACTTCTCGTGGATTGTTATTTCATATTTTTATTTTTGGTTGGTATTTGGAACTTAAGATTTGAGTTTCTCAGGTTGACCTATCTGCATGAGGGCCTTGAGCCTAAGGTTGTTCATCGTGATATTAAATCGAGCAACATTTTACTGGATACAAAATGGAATGCTAAAGTGTCCGACTTTGGTCTAGCAAAGCTGTTAGGCTCTGAGAGGAGTTACATCACGACTCGAGTTATGGGTACATTTGGGTGAGTCATATGACAGGGGAGATAGATTATTCTTGTTGCTGCTATATATACATAAATAATTAGATGAATGACTGGCTTTTAATTTTCACTTCTCTTCTCTAGCTATGTCGCTCCTGAATATGCTAGCACGGGCATGCTGAACGAGAGGAGTGATGTGTATAGTTTTGGTATTCTTATCATGGAGATCATCACGGGGAGGAATCCAGTTGATTATAGTCGTCCCCCAGGAGAGGTTCGTTCCCATACCTATGCTTAATTGATTCCAAGGCATTAATTTGACTGTTTTAATTTCTTGTGTTTAAACGAGTCGATTCTCAGGTGAACCTGGTTGATTGGCTGAAAATAATGGTTTCCAATAGGAATGCTGATGGGGTTTTGGATCCTAAGTTTCCTGAAAAGCCTCCTTCGAGAGCATTAAAGCGCATTCTTTTAGTAGCTCTACGTTGTGTGGATCCAAATGCTCAAAAGAGACCAAGAATGGGGCATGTGGTGCATATGCTCGAGGCTGAGGAATTTCCTTTCCGCGACGTAAGTTTACATAATCCGATCCGAATTTGAAGGGCCTTAAATGTGCATCCAACTTTCTTGCTACGTACAGATAACTAACTTCACATGCATGGCATTGTGTGTTCTTCTTTGGCAATGGTTTTTCCTAATAACCTAACTTAGCTTTTAGCAGTCTACATCATAACACCACTCTTACAAATAAGAAAATGATGGGCAGAAGAACATTATATTCTTCATAACCAGAGTTTTAATTGGTTATTATAAGGTGTTGATACTATTAATCTTGATTGATCATCACATTACGGCTACAGCATTAAAGTCTGCATAAGATATTTCAATATCGTTGTTGGTGGTCGTCATTTTGATTCCTATATATTTGACAGGATCGAAGGGGGCACGTACGATCACATCATCGTGACGGGATGAAAGAGAGAGCAATGGTGAAGCACATAAAAGAAGCAGGTGATGAGAGTAGCGGGTATGAAAGCAGTATCCAAACAGACAGGTTTTCATTGAGAAACCAAGAAACTGACCATGACGGTTAGCCAATGTAAATACCCTCATTTTCTTCTCACCATTTATTTAATTTCTTTCTCTAAGAAATCTACAAATAGGATTAAAATGGATCCAAATTTTCATGATATTTTTGTAGGAAGCAAAAAAAGAAACTTGAAGATGGAAATGCGTATATAACTCCCTATCTCCAATAATTTTCACCGTTGACTGAGTCAACTTAATAGTTCCCACCTTCTCTTATGATGTTTTGAATTGATTCGTCAATAGGGACCTCATTGTAAACTTGTAATAGAACCTACTTTGTAGTGCGGTTTACAATATTCTAGTCTAGAATAATGTCGCACTTTATTTTAAGATAATTTTAACTACTTCGTTAATATCTAGCTAGATATAAAATACGTCCAAGAAGCTTCACGGAGTATAGGGTAGTAAATGAATCGACTTATTTAATGAGCTACTTAGATCTTGGTTCGATAAATGTTTGTTCAATATCGTTAAGTGAGACTTTGTAATATTAACGAATTAAATTTGAGCTTATTAATTATCATTACTAGCTCGTTTTGTTAGTCCGTGGGCAAATTTGTTAATGAATTGTTGAGCGAGATCGAAAATATATATTATTAATGTGATATTTAATTAATTTGTCTTTTTAAAACTTTTATTAGGGATAAATATAGCAATTATCTACTTAATTTTATTTGTTATAAGAAAATAATTAGATTTTAGTATTAGTAATATTGCATGTGTTTTTAGGTTGCAATAATTCAGTTTAAAAGGAAATTATTGGTGAATGTTTGAGTCAAAATCTATATTATGAGAGTTTTTTTAAGCTCGAATAAACTCTTGAGTGTTGAATATATGTGTTTGATAAACCAAGTTCGGACCTTAATTGATAATTAAAGATTAAGGAATGAACTCTTATAGTGTTCCAGTTCTTACTTTTATTTTGCGAAAAATTGATTCTTTCTTACCCTTTCCCTCACCAATAAACGATTATATCAGTTAGTAACTTTTAATGTGCTTCTCTCAAAAAAACTTTTAAATGTGCTTAGCGTAAATAAACAGATTATGGATAAGGTCATGAAACTGATTTTTCTAGTTACTAGGTTTTTTGGCGAGGGTAGTATCAGAATATATTTTTCAGAAATTGCAATTTCCAATTATATATTACAGTCCTGACATAAAAATATTTTTTCCTCAACGGGGCGAGAAATTACCGTGGGTTGTATAGTTACAATAGTCTTTTTTTTTTTGTGTACCTTTTGGCGTTTACATTTTAATGTGCTGCCGACAGGCGACAGAAGTAATGTACATTTTAATGGTTTGGGTGAGCTTATAAGCTCTTTAAAACAGCTTATAAGCTGTTTAAGAGCTTATAAGCTCTTGCAAAGTGTTTGATAAAATAAGCTCTCCAAGAGCTTATAAACTCCAAAAAAAGCTCAAAGACCTTATAAGCTCCTAAAAAAAAGTTCATTTACCCCAACTTTTTTTTTGCCAAGATGTTATGACTTATGAGCAACACTCAATTTACTTATTTTTCACATTTTTTCACTTTATTTTATTTTATTTAATTTATAATATGAAATAAATATATAAAAAATAATTTTTTTTTCTGAATTCTACAAAATGAAGATTATGAAAATCTGAAAAAATCTCTCTGTCATCATTCTCCTCTCTCTCTCGCTCATCTCTCTCTCTCTCTCTCGTAGTTACAACACACTCTCTCTCTCTCACGTAGTTACAAGACTCTCTCATCTCTCTCTCTCATTTTCTTCTCCTGGAAGAGTAGTCGCCTCGGAAGCACTCCACCATTTTCAACCGGCTTCTTATCACTTCTGAGAGACCATAGCAACCCATAAATATAGCCAATTGCAAAAATGTTACATATTTTATATAAATATATATACATATATATTATTATATTATGTATAGATTAGTATATACCCCAACTGTAAATATGCAAACTTTTTGTGTGTGTGTGTGTGTACGTGTGTGTTGAGGTTCATGCCAAAAGAATGATGTGTAAAGTGAGAGAGGGACACGTGAGGGGGCTATAGAGGGAGAGATACTACGTGAGAGAAGTTCCGTAATTTTTTTTTGAAACGCGCGATAAAAAAATTCTTGCAAAAATATTTTCTTTCAATGAGATGGAAGAGAGAGTACTGGAAAGAGAGAGAGAGAGGAGGAAGAGATTGAGAGTTGAGAGCATAGAAGATAGAAAGAGAGAGAGAGATGAGAGAGATCGAGATCAGGAAGTAGAGAGGGAGAGAGAGTGGAGATAGAGTAGAGAAAGAGACAGTGAAGAGAGAGAGCAGAAAGTAGAGAGGGAGAGTTTGTGTGAGAGAGAGAGATGTGAATAATATAATTTTTTATTATATAATAAATAAGTTTATGCTAAATAAATACTCCTAAAAAACTATAAAATGTTAAATAAATACTCAATCATTTCATAAGATTTTAAAGAGCTTTTGAGCTCTATTATCCAAACACTTTAGCAACTTATAAGTTCTTGAGAGATAACAACTTATAAACTCTTGGAACAACTTATAAGCTCTTTAAAATAAGCTTAGCCAAACACCCTCTAAATCTAAATTTAATTTTCAGTAATTATATGGAATTAAGCCAGAACCCAGAAACACGGTTCCTTAAATGTTCAAATCACGAATTAACATGAGAATCTCTATAAATTAATATTGTAGGAACTATAAAATTTATTATTTTATAGAGGTATTAATTAATCGAATATTAATTTAAGGGACAGTAATATAGTCGGGATCGAAAAAATTTATTATCTTATCAAGACTATTAATTTATTGAGTATTAATTTAAAGATATTCTATACAATTTTTAATACAATAAAGATTGCGTACTATTATGTCTTTGATAGGGTTGAGCACAGTTACGATTAACTGACCATTTGCCATATAAAAAACTGACCATATGATTTTTAATCGGTTCGATTAACCGCTAAAAAGTAAAAAAATTAAAATCAAAATTCGCTATAACGGTTAACTTAAAAATCGGTTCAGTTAACCAATTAGTCAACGGTTAACCATAAAGAAAGAAAATTTCTATTCTTTATAATTCATATCGTGAAAAAAAAATTAGTATATATTAATATGTAGATTCAAAACATACAATTTAAAGAAGTATAAATAAAAAATTGAACTCTCTCATGCTTTCAAGTCAAAATAGTAAAATAAATTAGTAAGTATAATAATTTTATAGCATATAATTAGTAAAATTATAATTTTTAATGAGCATCGGTTCGGTTCGATTAACCGCCGATTTTTATACATAGAAATAAAAATCTAACCAGTACTCTCGATTTTTCAAAATTAGAAAAATAAAACGAAACCATCTGTGTATGAAAAACCGAACAGATGGTTTCAGTTCGATTTTTCGGTTTCTTTATTCACCCCTAATCTATACGATTTCAGCTCCATAATCACTGAGATTAAGCATAGGAGTGTAAACGAGCCGAGTATTGGTATGCTCAAGCTCGAGCTCGGTTCATAAATATGAAGCTCGAACTCGAGCTCGACTCGACCGAGTTTGATATTTTCAAGCTCGACTCGGTTGGGCTCGACTGTTCAATCTTGATTGAGCTTGAACTCGAACTTAGGCTCGTTTAACCTCGTTTCTTACATGTATAAACAAATTTGTAATTAAATAATATTATAAGGATAAAACTGTAATAAATTATTTCTAGGCTCGATTAGGCTCGCAAGCCTATCGAGCTGAGTATAATGAAACTCGATCTCAAGCTCGAGATCAACTCGACTAATACTGAGTAAATTACAAGTATTTTTCGAGTCGATCCCGAATAGCTCGCGAGCTACCTCGACTCACTTACACCCCCAATTAGGCGGTTCTATTTCTCTCCCACATTTTCTGCCCGGTACAATATTTCCCTCCCAATCTTCCCTCTCTTTTAATTGAATAACGTAACAATCATTTTGTTCGAATAATAATATCACGCTTATCATTTGATGAGTAGAGAGTTATTTTAGGACTTTAACTTTTACCATTTTGCAAAAATAGGACACATTTTTTCGGGCTTCCAATTATAGGACAAAATTTAAAAAATTAATCATTATCAGGACAGATTTGAGCCCGATTTATGATGGTCGGGCTAAGTTCCACGTGTGCTCAATTAAAGGGCCTGATGCCCATGTGGATTCCCATGTGCCAATTTCATAATAAAATCTAAAAATCAAAACTAATTAATTCAAAATTAAAACCGATCATAACGCAGACACCAACTCATCCGTAATGGAACCAAAGGCGATGCACCCGCTCCACCAGATTGCCGGAACGCCAACCCACAAACTCCTCCTAAAGCAGTGGCTGAAAGAGGAAGAGCTCATCTTCAACCGCCTCTCTCTCAAGAAAACCCAGATAAACGCTACAAGCAAATAGATCACCCACCCCTACTGCATCTTCTTCCTCTTCCAATACTCCACCTCTCTCCTCCTCCTCTTCACCGCCGCCGGCCAGCAGAGCGGGCCCCACCTCTGCAAGAGATCGTGGGTCCCGTCCCTCTGCTCCCTTCTCTGCTCGTTGGGATTCATTTGCGTGATATGCTACAAGATCGACACGGAGTCCCATTTGTTGAAGCTTCTGAATCGGGAGAAAGAGGACTCGAAGCACATTGTTTCACAGTCGATTATGTTAGTTCGATTTAGTCTGGGCAATAGAAAATCATATTTGCAATCGATTTGGTTCTTCAAATTGAGGGTGAGATATGATTTGAGTTTCTTTTTTTTGCAGCATGATTTCTTTTAGCTTTATAGGAGTTAATATTGATTTTACTAATTTTAATTTTGAATTAATTAATTTTGATTTTTAGATTTTATTATGAAATTGACACAAGGGCATTCACATGGGCATCGGACCCTTTAATTGAGCATACGTGTAACTTAGCCCGACCATCATATATCGAGCCCAAATCTGTCCTGATGATGATTAATTTTTTAAATTTTGTCCTATAATTGGAAGCCCGAAAAAATGTGTCCTATTTTTGCAATATGACAAAAGTTAAAGTCCTAAAATAACTCTGTACTCTCATTTGATTAAGTAATTGATATTTTATTCCATTTGAAATTCTGTGTCAGTATTATCCATCTCCATAACACGATCAAGACCAAAATAAAAAAATAAAAAGAAAAATCTGCACAAATAATATTCATCTCATATCTATATATGAAAAATAATGATTTTCAAAAAGCTTTCATGACAGACAAAGTTGATTTGATGCGTTCTCTTTTCAGTGATTTTCCCGCGCCAAATCAGCTTGATGTGAAACCGGAACAAACAAGATGAGTCGAATTCATAAAAATTATAAAGATTTGATATTTATTTACAATATTACACAGATTGGTTATTATATTTGCATTTAATCCCTTAATATTATTACATTGAAAAGAGTTTATTTGACAATGTCACAAAGCCGGCAATAGCACTAATCCCTTTTCTTTTGTCTCGACATCATATGAGCGATGTTTTTGCATTGCCATCCTGTCTTGATGTTGATCTACCAACCATAATGCTACTAGAAATTTATATGATTTATCAACATTTTAATCACACTTTTGTTTAGAATGGAAAAATGACTTATAGAACTTTAAACAATATTACTCGTTTTATCAAACCTATACTCGTTAATTTGAAAAAGAAATGACGTACTGCTGTTACAGCTAGAAACTCATTTTCGATTAATATCATTAAAATAAGGTTCAATTTTCGTTTTATTTGTTTCTAGTAAATACGTTGGACAGAACAACAATTTTATTCTCACATATTCTTGACAATGAAAACTTAATCCGATTTTTATCTAATACAATACAATTCGGCCAGTCTGTACAAAGCAGCACTTTCCATAGAGACGAGTCTATTTGCTATGATTATTTATTCCATTAATTGAACAAAACAAATGACTAAGTTATGAATTAGCTGTGATTTTAATAAATTGACATAGTTTCCATCGTACACCTAGAATGGAATGGACCCAAGTAACAAAACCACAAGGCCGTCTGAGGGCGTCCATTTATTTAATTAATTATATAATTTCTTCAATTTCAGTAATTATAATTACACTATCATTACATGATAGTTAAATTCATCCTTGTATAAATACGACCCTTACACTCTTAAACCTCAATCATCTCATCAAGAAAAGAAAAAAAACATGGAGTTAATCAACTTCGTATTTCTATTTACGTTATTTGTTATCCATGCTAAATTTGTCATGAGTGAGAGATCTAGCTACATTGTCCACATGGACAAATCCTTGATGCCAAAAGTCTTTCCCACACACAACCATTGGTACTCTTTCACCATCAATTCCTTGAAAGATGTAACCACCAAATCTACTCACCAACATCAGAAGCCTCTAAAATTAGTCTACACTTACGACCATGCTTTCCATGGATTCAGCGCGGTTCTGTCCGAGAGCGAAGTCGAAGCCCTGAGAAAGTCTCCTGGTTTCGTCTCGGCTTACACGGACAGAAACGTCACACTCGACACCACCCACACATTCGAGTTCCTTTCTCTGAATCCCTACGCAGGATTATGGCCGGCTTCCGATTACGGAAAAGACGTGATCGTCGGTGTCATCGACACCGGCGTCTGGCCCGAAAGCCCTAGCTACAGAGACGACGGCATGTCCGAAGTCCCTTCGAGATGGAAGGGGAAATGCGAGGAGGGGCAAGAATTCAACGCAACCTTGTGCAACAAGAAACTCATCGGCGTCAGATACTTCAACAAGGGCCTTATAGCTGCTAATCCCAACACCACCATTAGCATGAACTCCGGGAGGGACACGGAAGGCCACGGCACGCACACTTCCTCCACTGCTGCGGGAAACTACGTCGAAGGCGCGTCGTTTTTCGGCTACGCTGCCGGCACTGCTAGAGGCATTGCTCCCCGCGCGCACGTGGCGATGTACAAAGTGATTTGGGAGGAAGGGCGTTACGCTTCTGATGTTCTTGCTGGTATGGATCAAGCCGTTGGAGATGGAGTCGATGTGATCTCCATCTCCATGGGCTTCGACGACGTTCCTCTCTACGAGGACCCCATCGCCATAGCTTCGTTCGGAGCTATGGAGAAGGGCGTCCTCGTCTCGTCCTCAGCTGGAAATGAGGCGAGTATTGGAAGCTTACATAACGGAATACCCTGGGTGTTGACCGTTGCAGCAGGCTCCGTTGACCGTTTCTTTGCAGGAGGGTTGACTCTGGGGAATGGGGTCAAAATTGAAGGGTGGACTACTTTCCCTGCACCTGCTCTTGCTAAAGATTTGCCTATTATTTACAACAAGAATATATCCTTTTGCAATTCGACTGAGGAAATGTCAAGAGTTGGGTACGCCATAATTATATGCGTCAACGGGTCCGTTTTCGAGCAGATGGACTTCGTCTCCAAGTCGAGCGCGGCCGCGGCAGTCTTCATCTCCGACGACACCGAGATATTCGAGTTCAGCGACTTCCCGTATCCCGGTGTTGTCGTGAGCACCAAGTACGCCGCGGCGCTGATCGCCTACGCCACCAAAGGTGGCGGGTTTGCGAGCATCAGTTTCCAGCAGACCGTGCTCGGGGCAAAACCCGCTCCTGTCGTGGCGTCGTACACCTCACGTGGCCCGGCGCCGAGCTACCCGGCCGTGCTGAAGCCGGACGTGATGGCGCCGGGGACGTTGGTGTTGGCCTCATGGATCCCGGATACTCAAACGGCGATTATAGGGTCTAACATTGCTTTGAGTAGTGACTACATTCTTGCTTCGGGTACGTCCATGGCGTG
Organism: Agastache rugosa; assembly: GCA_031470985.1. Classification (NCBI taxonomy): domain Eukaryota; kingdom Viridiplantae; phylum Streptophyta; class Magnoliopsida; order Lamiales; family Lamiaceae; genus Agastache; species Agastache rugosa. Next base: position 6,286,447 of record CM062601.1, on the reverse strand, counting down.
CCCTCATGCTTCCGGTGTCGCCGCGCTTCTCAAAGGCGCGCATCCCGAATGGAGTCCTGCGGCTATCCGATCAGCCATGATGACCACGGCGAATCCTATGGATAACACGCAGGACTACATTCGGGACTCGTTCTTTGATTATGAGATCGCCACTCCACTAGCTATGGGATCCGGGCAGGTTGATCCCAACCGCGCTGCAGATCCCGGGCTTATATACGACGCCACCACACAAGATTATGTCAATCTTCTTTGCTCCATGAACTACACCAAAAACCAAATCTACACCATCACGAGATCCGCCTACACTTGCTCCGACCCGTCTCCCGACTTGAACTACCCCTCGTTCATCACGTTGTACCCCAATAGAACCAACGTCGGTATAGTTCAGGAGTTTAAGCGGACCGTGACGAATGTCGGAGGCGAGGCGACGTCGTATAAGGTTCAAGTGAATGCTCCGAGTGGCGCGACGGTGACGGTGAAACCCACTACGCTTGCATTTGGGAAGAGATATGAGAAGCAGAGTTATTCTATGACGATAGTGTACATGGGAAACTCGACTGGAGAAGTGACGTTTGGTTCAATAATTTGGGTTGAGGAAAAGGGTGGGCACAGTGTTAGAAGTCCAATTGTGGTGGCTCCTATGATTCCAATTTGGTAATTGTTTTCTTTTCATTCACAATCAAATATTGACAATAGAAGATCGGATGTGACAAGCCAAATCGATTATTGTCATTGAATTTAAAAGATTCGGGTGGTTAATTAAATTGAAGTATTTGTTTCAAATATAAGGAAGATTTTATTTCAGCTTCTTATATGATCTCGTACCTACAAAAGAGTTGAGCAGTCTTTTGCATGATAGTTCTGTTAGTAATATAGTCTCCAAATGACAAGCTTATCTCACAATCACACTAATTATTATCTATAGCTGTCAAACGTAATGGACCGACCCGGCCTGCTGCGTTGGCCCAAAAATTAATCAGTGTACAAAAATGATGGCAAAATCCGCGAATCCAGCCTGAGCCCGCTAGCCCAAATGCTTTTTTCGGGTTGGGTTGGTCCGACACGAAATCAAGTTGGTCCTATAATACTATGGGCCAGCCGGGTCCTTAAATTATTTAACTTATAATTTTATTTTTTATTTTAAAAGAAAACTAGTAATGCCCTCTGTGCTATACACGGATAAGAGACATGTAATAAATTCGAATAATAACAATATTTAATTTAAAAATAAAATGAGCTAATAGGTTAAAAATCTAAAGAGAATAACAAAATAATTCAATTATAAGAACCAAAATAATAATAATTCAAAACACACATATTCAAAATTATAAAATATTTTTAGATTTATTTCAAAAAATATAATCTATTTTAAATTGCCTCAATTCTATTTTATTTATATGTTTTATACAGAATATAGTGTAGAATTTATTACCTTCAACTTTATATAATTAACAGAATTGCCATCAAAATTGAATTGCAATTCATTTGTAATTCCACTATTTTATTTTAATATATATATATATTATTTTTATTTCTATATTACTATTAATTGGACCCCATATGATTTGTGGATTTTTGCGGAATTTGAAATACATAAATATTTAATGATATATTTGTAATTATAAATTACAAATCCCATACAATTACAATCACGTCTATAAATATAACTAGATTAACCCGCGCGCTTTGCGCTGCACAATGAAGAATAATTAATGTGTTGTTTTAAAGTGTCTCAAATTTATGTATATAGAAAATTTATATGTTATTATTTATATTGGATAATTAGAAAATTTTAGACCAACTCGAATTCAATTTGATATTTTTGTTTTATATATAATTGGATATTTTCTTCAACTTATATGTAATTCAAAATAGATAAATGGTCATTTCGAAAAAAAAGTTAAATGGTTTTAGTTCATGTTAAAATACGTATACATTGCAATTTGCAAGTATCCAATTATTTAATTGAGTTTCTGTACAATGGTACTTAAGAATTATTATTTTAAAATATCTAAAATAAAAAAACTGTTAATCAGAAATTTAGAATGACATATTTAACGTGAATATGAAAGTATAATTTTTTTATGTAAATATACATGTATTTGAACTCTTCAAATCCTATAATTGAATAAATCAACATAGACGCATATTTGTAAATAATCGGTGAAAATTAAATATATATTATGTTGCTTTTAGTTTGAAATATGAAATTTTGTACAATTATCAATAAAAAAGTTTAATTATTATTAATTTGATAGCAATGCCAGTAGCCACAGTCGGTGTGTTAAAATTTATAGAAGCACATGAATTTATTAATAAGCTGAACATGCATGCATTTTAGGCGGGATAAATGTAGTTTGGGCGGGAAAATGCATGCAGATTATTTTGCTTTAATATAGTAATAGATATTGGATTCCGAATTTTTCACATGTCACATATAAGACATCCCTAAAACATTTTGTTTGGATCCACGTTTAATCAAAGAGTGATGCTATTTGGACAAATTTTGTCTAGACTAAAACCGGCCCGTTTATCAATCCGGCCCGAATATATTAATTATTTGTTTTTTTAATAAAAACATATATCCTGAATTACTAATTTACCCTTACTTGTTTTGGCTCCAAATTAGTACATAATTAGGCGTGCTAATTATTTCCCTCCTATAATTCCCGCTCATACATATTCACTCCATTTTAATGCCGCATTTTTTTTCCAACTAATTAATTATTATTTATTCATAGTATTTATATCAATTAAAAATAGCAATACTTATGCATATCAAGTCAAACCAAAAATAAAATCCACTCATTAATCTTTTTTTGTTGATTATATATCGTATCACTAGAATCATATATATCCATTAAGTAATATTATACAAGATTTTAACAACCTCGTATTTTCATGAAAGATCTTATGTTGGGAAAATTAATAGAGTTTTGATTTGATACCAAAACTCAGCTGACCCCAACCGAGTAGATGATTGCAAAAGCCTAAGCATTTTTCAGCTCACCTGTTTGAGCCTTATAGAGTTTCTTAGTTTACAGGTAGAGTCGCAGAAGACAGCAGAAGACACAGCTAAGCTGACACAGCTGAAGTATTCAGCATAGCAGACTCAGTAGAGCAAGACCATGTAGAGTCAAAGACCCAAGCAGTATCAAGACCCAGCTCAGTGACGGAAACCCAGCTCAGTGTCAAAAACTCAGCTCAGTGTAAAGGACCCAGCTTAGTGTCAATAACACAGCTCAGGTCTAAGACAGCTCAGGTTAATGACACAACTCAGGTTGAAGACACAGCTCAGGTTAATGATACAGCACAGGTCTAAGACAGCTCAGAGTCAAGACGCAGCAGAGTCCAAGACGCTGAAGACACAGCAGAGACGCTTAGCAGCTCGAAGACGAAGACCTTTTCCAAGACAAGATCCCGATGTCAGAAGATCTTATCTGATGCGGTCAAATTAGAGAAGAAATAGCTTCTGCAGATGCAGACCTACTTCGTAGGTTAAAGGCCAGAAGTCAATGAAAGTAGGTAAGATTCAAATGGCTCTCTTCCAACGGCTAGTTTGAATCTCCACCTATATATATCTCCTTACCATTGAAGAGAAGTAGCCGACTGGAGAGTCTGGCGAGACGACTGAAGAAATAAAAGAGAAAACAGAAAAATGAACAACGATCTTAAAAGCCAAATCTTTCAAGAACACCCAGCCAGTCAGCTGTGTTATTAGTTGTTCACATATTCAGTCATAGACAGAATAGATTAGAATAGAAATATCTTACGCCTAGTTTGAACGAGTTCATCATACTCCTTGTTCTTCATTGTAAGAACTCGTTCATAGTTGGAAAACTCATACCCAAATCCAAACCCAAACCCAGAAAGGTTAGGTAAAGGTACGCCTGCTCGAAGCGTGTAATTCGAGTGGTTAGGTTCTTCAGTACCCGGAAACTGAAGGTGTAGGCTTGACAGTGCCCGCAAACTGTTGGAATACAACTCAGGTTAGAGCTGTGAAGTTGCTTGGTACTTGAAAACCAAGTGGTAGTGAATTACCAGTGAATCTGGTCGTGGACGTAGGAGGTGTTACTCCGAACTACGTTAAAATTGCTTTGTTCTTTATTGCTTTGTTTTATACATTCTGCTAACCCCTCATGAGCATTATTTCAAGCTACATAAACTGACTAACTGAAAAGTGAAACAGAGCTCTGCAATATGATTTGAAGTAACAGACGGACTTTTCAAACCCACGAACTTCCGCACACACTCACACAGCCAGCTGTGTTAATCAAGCTGCCATCCAGCTGGATCGAACACAGCATGCTCTCTGAAAAGAGTTTCAAACTGGGAAAAGTTTTTAAACCTTGGTGTATTCACCCCCTCTCTACACCAAGGTATCCGTCTTGGGACCAACAATTGGTATCAGAGCAGTGGTTCAAAAGATCACTGTAACTGTGTCAAGTCAACTTCTTTGCTGATAGTGGTCACCTGAACAGATCCTTCAACGTTTCAAAATATTTTTAAAAAATCATTATATTGCATACTGTTATGGAATCTTCCTTGTGCAGGAATCTTCCGACATTCTCTGTCGATGATTATCAGATCTGGAAGTTCCGACTCAAAAGCTCTCTGAGCACGCGACACAACATGATGTGGGATGTTATCACTAACGGATCCATCATCATTTAATCAGAAAGAGAAGCAGAAACCACACCTGGAGCTGAACCAGTACTTCGGCAAGTTGTGAAAACCCATAAGGGAATACTCTCCAGAAGAAAGAAGACAAGCTGGATTGGACAGCTACGCTCGCAACGTCATCTCCTCAACGGTGACTGATAGATCTAGGGTTTGCGAAAGTAGCTAAAAGAGACAATAACACGATGACACAAGGATTTACGTGGTTCGATCGATGTGATCTACGTCTACGGGAGAGAATATAGAGAGCTTTTATTATGCTTGAGAGTACAATGAGTATTGAATGTCCTACACCTCTAATCCTGCATCTATTTATAACCCTTGAATTAAGCCCTAATCCTTCTAGGGATCGAACTCCTTATACATATCTAGTTTCTTAATACATGCATATACGATTCCCGTTCGTAGTAGAATTCTATCTTCTCCCAAAGTAGGGCTTCGTTACTTGGTCTTCAAGGCAGATGTTGACTTTGTTTGGGCCGAACTCCGTGGGCCGAGCTTTAATATATAGGCCCAAATAGCCTTAGGTCGGGCCCAGGATAAGGCCGGTACTATCACATCCCCCCCCAAAAAAGTAAAGAAGACATGTAGACGCAGACTACGAGGTCGAATTATTTGAGGTGATTGATCGCGCAAATCATCTGTACGAGCTTATGTGCCGAGCTGAAGTAGCAGGGGGAACAGGAGGGGAATAGAAGGAGCGATCTGAGTATCAACGACCTTGTTAAGTTGGGTCGGTAGGTCAATTTATACGGCCCATACCCGATGTAGAAGGCGGGAAAAGTAATGGGCCATTTGAATTGTGTTGAGGGACGGTACACATTCCGAGAAAGACGGGCCCACGTTCACACGTGTCAGATGCAACAGCGGGATTCAAATGTATATTCACAGAAGTCGAAACGTTTCTTCCCCTATCACATTATTTCACATCCGCCGCCGTTAGCAGAAAAAACTCTTGCTCAAAAAAAGTGTTCTTCTTCCCCAAAATCCCTAATCTGCTGTTCCTGTACTGCCGGCGTGCACTCCGTTGGTCCTCTATTCACAGCTGCAAATCACCCACCAGAGCATTTATCCTCTATTTAACAAGTAAGTATGGCTTCCCATTCTCAATCTACAAGGGTTAGTGGTTCTCCGTTGGCAAGTTCCGTCGATAGCTGTGTAGATTTTAGGATTTTTTCACTAGGATCCTCTATTTCTGTTGAAACTTTGACAGTGCCCCGGTGTGTAGAGGGGAAAGTGGCCGACTACCCCTCAACCTTAGACGAGTCTAGGATAAAGTTCCTCGCCCGGTCGTATAATTTCCCTTCTAATGTCGACCTGATTGAACCTCGTCCGGAGGATAGGGCGTGTTCGCCTCCGATGGGGTTTGTTACCGTCTATGAGGACAGTTTGCACTCCGGTCTTCGTCTACCCCTCCCTGAGCCGTTTGCCCAGCTCCAGAAGAAACTGGGTTTAGCTTTGGGGCAGATAATGCCTAATTCCTTTAGGCAATTTACTGATTTAGGCGTGGCAGCGGTTCGTGAGGTTACCAATTATCGGCCGAGCTCATCCACAAGCTCTTTGTCTTCAAGAAATCAGCGGACTGGTATTATGCTGCTGCCCGTACGGAGTTCAAGGGTCGAACTCAAAATAAAGTAGAAAGATGGCATTCGAAGTATTTTTTTTGTCGGCACGATAGTTTAGTCGAGCATATGTGGAGGGTTGGTAAGCCGTTTATATGGGTGGGAGGCGAGGTGGATAAGGATCTGGAGGCTGCTGTTAAAGTAATGAGGAATTGTGGCCCCTTCGAGGGGAACTATGACGAAGATTCCTTAGCTGAGGCGGGGTTGAGCCCGTTTGAGCCACAGAGAATGGTGGATCCTGCAACGGGTGAGACCCCGCTAGTGCTATTAGGATTGTGATGTTTTTGCTCATTAATCATCCTAACTCGTCTCATGCTTTGTATTGCAGTGAAGTTCGGGAAGATAAAGAGAGTCGATGCCAAGGCTGCAGCTCGAGGGAGTAAGAGGCCGAGGTCGTCAGGCCGATCTGCTTCCTCGTCCGACCTGGTTCAGCGAGCTGAGGTAACAGATCCTTCCGCGACAGATGTTCGCTCTCCTTCCGCCAGCCCGCACAAAAAATCAAAAGTTCAGGATATCATCGAGGTCTCGGGTGGTGATGGGAGCCCGGTAGCACCTTCAATAAGGCTGGAGGATCTTCCTTTTCCTGAGGTAAAGGTTTATTGCTTTCGTTTATTCTCTTTCGGTATTTCTGCCCTATGCTTTTCTTTTGTTTAACTCCGCTTTTTCTTGTAGAGCCTCGGTAGGGTGATGAGATGGCTAGAAGATGGCGTCGGGCAGATGTCGGCTCGGCATGAGGACGAGAAGAGTCAGTACTCCGATAGGCTGACTTCGACCAAGGCTAAGCTGAAGAAGGCTGAGGGGGACCTGGTCAAGGCCAGAGAGGAGGTGAAGACTCTCAAGTCCGAGTTGGCCGCTCAGCTTGCGAAGGCCGAGGTGGAGGCTGAGAAAGCCCAGAAAAGATTTGAGGCCGAGCTGAGTGCAGCTAAAGACAGGGAGACCCAGCTGGCAGCTGGTCAAGGCGAGGTCTTACGGGCCTTTACAAAGAGGCTTCTATTGTCGGAGAGCTTCTCCGGCCTGGCCAATGAGTTGGCTGGGCTTATCAATGGAAACTACGCCTTGGATGCTCTGGAGGAGGCCGCTAGAGAATTTCCCGGCTTGGATTCTTCCAAGTATGGCTACGAGCGCCTAGAGGACGCGGCTCTCCTTTCTCGGTACGCCAGCGTGATCCGAGATCACCTCAACCAGCTACCTGTCCTGGACGACCTTGCCAACTCGTCTGTTCTGCTATCCGCCGAGCAGATTGCCGCCTGCCCGACAGATCGGGACTCCACCCTGGACGCGGTCTTTGATGCTCTTCCTGATGAAGCCGAGGAAGGAGGCGAAGCCCACGAAGAGGAAGTGGAGGAGGAACGGGAGGCCGGGACTGGTGAAAATCTGACCTCCAACAAGGATGTGGAGGACCCCCCCTCCGAGCAGCCACCTTCTCAAAATAAGGAGGTCGGCGATGTTTAGTGTAGTTTTTTTTCTTTTTTTCATTGTATATCTGTACTGAACATCTTCGAATCAATGAATTTATTTTCTTCTTCTTGAGTGTAGAGCTTGGATTCTGTCGGTATTTCTACTTTGCGCATACAAATAGCTCTCCTTTCTCAAGACCTGGTTGACCAACGGTCCATTGCTCAGCAATGGAGGGAGAAATACCGCCGAGCTGAGGAGCTTTTCAGCAAAAAGTGTACTCTGCTGAAATCCCAAGAAGCCGAGCTGACGGGATGACAGATGAAGTTTGAGGCACTTTGTGAGGAGGTCGAAGTCAAGCGGCTCGCTTTTCAAGAGAGTACCGACTTGCTTCAGGCTAAGCTTCTTCAGGCTAAGGAGGAGTTGGAAGTTGCCCGAGGTCGAGCTGGCCGCGTTCCCAAAGATTACGAGAAGATCGCCGAGGAGCATGCTGAGTATGAAGATATTATCCGTCGCGGCGGTGGTATCACCATATCCGAGGCGGAATTAAAGGCGAAAGAGGACCTGGAACAATATCTCGCGCTGAAGGAAGCACTCGGGTCCGAGTCTTTTGGGCTTCAGGGTACTTTTGAGATGCTGAAGGAGAGTGCGAACAGGTATAAGTGTATTTTGGACCGCCGACCTAAGTTACGTGCGCTTCTGGCATGTGGTGCGGGTGCGGACCTTCCTTCTTCTGTTCGGACAATGCCTGCTCGCGAGGTGAAAACGGCTTCGTGGGGACATCAGGTCGGTCCAAGCCAAGGTAGGCGAGCTGTTGGTCGCGGTTCGGCTACCCCGCGAGGTCGAAGTTTTCCTGCTGGAAGAAGTCGAGGCCGGGGACGAGGTCGAATCTCGATTGATGATCTCCTGGGGCCTTCCTCATTTGAGGAAGATTGGCTTAGCTTTAGCAAGAAACACCCTCCCTCATAGATTAGCTCGATTCTGCCTGTAATTTATGTACACACAAACTTTTCCAAATAGTTAGAAATAAAAGTGTATATATTGGGTTTTTGAACTTTCCTGTTCTTCGTGAAGATTGCTTCCTTGGTTTATTTGCGTGTTGCACCTTTTAGGGAGTTGAACTCGGACTTCTTTGTGTTGACAAGGGAACCATGGTTCTGACCTCGTATTTTATCCTCCCGGGGGAACCTGGTTCCGACCCCAGTTGAGAACTAATTATCCTTAGGAAGAAGTTTGACTCGGACCTCGTGGGATCTTCCTTTTTGGAGGGAGACGAGCTCGGACCTCGGAAAGGGTTTCCTTTGCGCATGATAGGATATTATTACCCCATGTCGGGTCATTACTGACCACGCAAGGGAACCGTAGTTCGACCTTATGAGGGGATTTTTGATGTATTGGACACTTCGTATAAGCAAACCAAAAGACTCAAGATGCAAGATAAAAAGGAAATTTTATTAAAAATGACCGAAAACAAAGTAAAAAGAGTTTTGACGAGCTCGTTAAAAACAAAACATTAAAGATAAAAAAGACAAAAAAGAAAACCTAAGACTCTATATGCAAGACTTTGTTGCTTATACGAAGAATCTCTTTAGATGGGCGATGTGCCACGTTCTGGGTATTAGCTCGCCCGAAAGATAGGCGATTTTGTAAGCTCCTTTGCCGAGGACTTCGTGTACTCTGTAGGGTCCTTCCCACGTAGCTTCGAGCTTGCCGAGCTTCTCTGAAAGGCTTATCTCATTGTTTCGAAGCACAAGATCACCGACCTGGAGCTGTTGGGGTTTAACCCTTTAGTTGTAATACCGAGCCATCTGCTGTTTGTACCGAGCTTCTTTTATGCTGGCTTGTTCCCTTTTTTCCTCCAATAAGTCCAGGTCGGTTCGGCACTGTTCTTCGTTAGCTTCGGTGGAGAAATTGATAGTTCGGGGGCTGGGTGCTCCGATCTCGACAGGTATGACTGCTTCTGACCCGTATACTAAACGGTACGGGGTTTCTCCCGTTGGAGTTCGGGGTGTAGTCCGATACGACCACAGGACGTTTTGAATATTGTAGATCCACTCCGTTTTCTCCTTCTCTAGACGGGCCTTGAGTCCGTTCACTATTGTCCTGTTGGTGACCTCGGTCTGGCCATTAGTTTGAGGTCGGTTGATCGAGGTGAAATTTTGCTGGATATTGAGTCCTTCACAAAATTCTCGGAATTCTCTGCTTGTAAACTGCGTTCCATTATCCGAGATGAGGACTCTCGGTACTCCGAATCGGCACACGATATTTTTCCAGACGAAGTCAACGGCTTTCTCACTTGTTACTTTTGTGGAAGGTTCAGCTTCTACCCACTTGGTGAAGTAGTCGACGGCGACTATTAGAAACCGCTTTTGCTTAGGTGCCGGGTAGAAAGGCCCTACGATGTCAATGCCCCACTCCATAAATGGCCACGGGCTTTGCATAGTAGAGAGGTCGGTCTGGGATAGTCTCGTCACCCTGGCATGCAGCTGGCATTTCAGGCACTTTTTCACGTACTCTTCCGCATCTTTTGCCATTGTTGGCCAATAGTACCCCCATCGCATGATTTTCTGGGCTAGTACCCGAGCTCCAATGTGGCTTCCGCATGATCCTGTGTGTACTTCGTTTAGTATGTAGTCCGCCTCCTTCGGTCCAACATATCTTAGGAGAGGCTGTAAGTATGACCTTCGATAGAGGACCCCTCCCTCGAGGACGTACTGCGTGGATCTAGCTAGAATTTTTCTAGCCTTCGTCTTGTCCTCGGGCACTTCTCCGCTCTCCAAACATCTTATTAGGGGGGTCATCCAATTTGGGTCGTCCTCTATGATCGCATTGACTTCTGCCTCTTCTATACTCCTGTTTCGGACTTCTTCTACTAGCGTCGAGCTGGTCGGGAAGCTCGCCAGCTTGCTTAGCTCGTCAGCTCGGGTATTTTGGCTTCTGGGAATGCGAACTATTTTGAAGAACTGGAAAGACCGTTCAAGGAGCTTGACCTTCTCCAGGTACTTCTTCAGCTTCTCACTTTTCGCCTCGTATTTCCCTAACACATGGTTGACCACGACTTGGGAATCACAATGGGCTTGGACAGCTCGGGCCTGGAGGGTTTGGGCGAGACGCAGTCCGGCAATGAGAGCTTCATATTCCGCCTCGTTATTCGTAGTGGAGAACTCGAATCGCAGCGAATATGTTAATTCCCTTTTCTCTGGGCTGATGAGGAGTATGCCGGCTCCACTTCCTTTCTTTTCGGAAGCTCCATCCATGTACATCTCCTGCCAGCCTCGGGGGTGTCTTCTCCGGGACTTCCCGGAGTTCGGTTTTGGCTTTGATCTCTTTTGGTTCCTCGAGGTCATGAGCTTCACGGAGCCGCGAGCTTGCCCTTTTATAGCTCGACGGGAACCGAACGATATAGAATGCTCTCCTAGCTCGATTGCCCATTTCGCGATCCTTCCTGAAGCTTCCGGTTTAGTAAGAACTTGCCGAAGTGGTAGATCAGTCAAAACTTGTATTGGGTGAGCTTGGAAGTAGGGTTTTAGACGCCGAGCTGCGTTTATCAGGGCTAGGGCGAACTTCTCAAGAGGCTGATACCTCGTCTCTGGGTCTTTGAGAACTCGGCTGACGAAGTACACCGGTAGCTGCCGATCTCCTTCGTCTCGGACCAACACTGCACTTATTGCTTCCTTCGATGCTGCGAGGTACAGAGAGAGGGGTTCTTCCTTTTGGGGGACTGACAAGATTGGTAAGTCCCTGAGGTGGCGCTTGAGCTCCTCAAAGGCCAGCTCGTGCTCTCGTTCCCATCCAAATTCCGGTACCTTCTTGAGAATTTTGAAGAATGGGAGCTGTTTCTCGGCAGCCTTGGAGAGGAAACGACTTAGCGCGGTTATGCACCCTGTCAACCTATGCATGTCGCGGATAGTTCGGGTTACCTTCATCTCCTGCACGGCTCTAACCTTCAGCGGGTTGGCTTTGAGACCTTCTGGCGAGATCCAACACCCTAAGAATTTTCCAGATCGCACGTTGAAAGTGCACTTCTTTGGGTTCAGCTTGAGGTTCACCTGCCTTAGTATGTTCAGCGTAGTTCGTAGGTCGCTCACCGCCGAAGCCTCTTCTTTACTCTTGACGACAATGTCGTCTACGTATACTTCGACAATCTTGCCGATATGATCTCGGAAGAAGAAATCGACCATTCGCTGGTATGTCGCCCCGGCATTCTTTAACCCGAAGGGCATATATTTGAATGTAAAGACCCCGAAGCTTGTTGCGAAAGCTGTCATGATCGTATCTCCCTCATCCATTAGAACCTGATAGTATCCTTTGTAGAGATCGAGAAAGCAGAATACTTCGTGTCCCACTAAGGATTCGATCTTTTCATCGATGTTGGGGAGAGGATAGCAGTCCTTCGGGCAAGCTTTATTGAGGTCGGTGTAATCTACACACATCCTCCACTCTTCTTTCTTTACCACTACCGGATTAGATAGCCAAATTGGGTACTTGACTTCAAACAGAAGCCCTGCATTCAACCATTGCTGCACCTCGTTGTAGATAACTTGATTTCGTTTGGCAGCAAATGATCATCATTTCTGTTTGACCGAGGTTGAATTCGGGTTAATGTTAAGCTTATGCGTAATGATTTCCGATGACACCCCCGTCATGTCTGTTGGAGACCAGGCGAAGACGTCTTGATATTCCCTAAGGAGCTGGATTACTTGCATGCGAGTTTGAGGTCCCCCTGCAAAGCCGACCTTGACGACTTTCGCTGGATCTGTTTCGGATAAGGGAACCTGTTCCGCCGAGGTGTCTGGGATCGACGTCGTTTCTTCCAGCTCCTTGGGATACTTTGATTGCTACGCCTGGGGTTGACCTCGGAGAGCAACCTGCATGCACTCCTTGGCCTTTATCTGGTCACCTCGGACAGTAAGGATTCCAGCCGAGGTCGGAATCTTTAACAGCAGGTGGTAGGGCGAAATGATGGCCCTGACTGCATTCAGCCAATCCCGACCTAGTATGATGTTGTAGGGGGAGTTCGCTTTAACCACGTAGAACTGAATCAGTTTATTGACGCTGGTCGGCGGGCTGCCAATGGCAACATCGAGCGCGATGGTCCCTTCAGGTCGCGTCTCTTGCTGCGTAAAGCTCTTGAGGGGCAGAGGTGTGGAGTTCACCCGAGCTGGATCGAGGCCCATCCTGTCCAAGCAGTGTTGGAAGATGATACTCACGCTGGCCCCCCCATCGATGAATACGCGTTGGACCATCTTGTTGGCCACTCCGACCTATATCACTAGGGCGTCATTGTGTGGCGTAGCTGTAGGTACAGGATCGTCCTCAGAGAATGTGACGGTTTCTCCCTTCTTGAACCTCTTCTTCATTTGCTCTTCACCCGATGGGACTGGTGGTCTGCGAGCTTCCGCCTTCAACTTAGTTTTTGTCATCCCTGGGGTAGTCCGGTGATGGTGGAGACCACTCCGTCGTACTGTGGTGCGTCGTACTGAGGGTCGTCATCATCCTCGTCTTGATCGACCTTAGCTCGCTTATTGTTTGGGGCACAGCGACCCTGTCCTCCTTTCCGTTTCCCTTTCCTGTTTTTCTTCCCCCCGGCTTCGTATTTCTTCAGAGTTCCCTCTTGGGCTAACCTCTCTATCTGTTCCGCGAGGTCGCGGCAATCCTCCGTGTGGTGCCCATGGTCGTCATAGAAGGAGCAGTGCTTGTTTCTGTCCCGAGGTTTTGACCCCGACATGGGACGTAGTTTAGTGAACCAGTTCTCGTGGAGTGCGAAGATCTCGGCATTCGTTTTCACAAACGGAGGTCGTTGGGACTGTTCTGGTCCCACCCGAGGTCCAAGCCGGGACTGGATAGGTCCTGATCCGAGCCGGGACTGGATTGGCCCTCTTTGGAGGCGCTCGTGAGCACTTCTCCGATCTCGATCATTCCGACCTCGATCCCCTTCAGTTCTCCTCTTCTCGGTCTCTTCGCGCTTCAATCGGTCCGCATCTTGGCCATCAGCGAACTGGTATAAAATCCTCCACATCTCCTGGGCTGTCTCGGGTTTCTGTTTAGCGAGCTCTTGGTTCAGGGACCCAGGAGCAACCCCATTTCGGAAGGCCGAGATGAGGAAGACATCGTCGATTTTATCGACCTTCAAGCTTTCCTGCATGAATCTGGAAGCGTACTCCCTTATAGATTCTTTGTCCTTTTGTTTCACCGATAGGAGGTAGGCTGTGTCTCGGCGAGCCTGAACCTTTGTATGGAATCTTTGCTTGAAGATTTTTTCCAAATAGGTCCAGGACCCCACGCTGCCAGTTGGGAGGCTGTCAAACCAAGCTCGGGCATAATCGACCAGCATCTCGGGAAATAGCTTGCACATGTGTTCCTCTCTAAGGCCCTGGTTGTGCATGCTGTACCTGAAACGCGTTAAAAAGTTGAGGGGGTCATCCAGCCCATTGTAGGCCGGAATGTTTGGCAACTTGTACACCGTGGGGAGTTTGGTGTCAAGCAGCTCGTCGGTGAACGGGCTGACAAGCCGAGTAGGTTCCTTTTCACGTCGGTATTGATTCCTCGGGGGACTGCGACTCTCACTATAGCTCGAACTTCGGTACCTTCTGGGGCTCCGAGGTCGCCTTTAGATATGATGTCGCCTGGGGCTCTGCTGCGAGCTTGGACTCTGACGTCGAACTGAACCCCTCCGGGGATCGTGCCTCTCCTTTAGCTCCGGTTCCTGCCTCTCGGTGTAGCGATGAGCTTTAGGTAGAGATTTTTGCGTGGAACTCTCCCTAGCCTCGGGTATGGAAGACATCCAGGTCGTCGCGAGAAAGCGTTTGAAACGCTCCTTGTTCGCTTTAGCGAATTCGGCCGCGGCGTAGGTGGTGGCAAGGTCAAAGTCTCTGGAGAGATCATCCTCCTTCAACTCGGATTCCTTCGGCTCCGACTCGTCGTTGATTTCTTCGACGTACCCTTCTGGGGTATTACCTGTTCTGAAGGATTGTCCGTTATGTGTCCTCCGATGCCGATTTTGCGATGGGTTTCTCTGAGGGATGTACTCTAGCGCGGGCATCCATTCGGAGGGATTTCCTTCTATTGGGTCCCTGGCGTGCCTCTCCTTTGGAACCGAACTGCCTTTCTGGCGATTCTCCTGGCTTATGGGACAGCTTTCTGCTTCGTTAGGATTCCCGCGTTGGCTTTGGGCCTCCCGCACGCTCTGTGATCGTGTTACCATCATAAATCAGCTACGAACAAACCGTTGATCTGTTCCCACAGACGGCGCCAATGATAGATCTAGGGTTTGCGAAAGTAGCTAAAAGAGACAATAACACGATGACACAAGGATTTACGTGGTTCGATCGATGTGATCTACGTCCACGGGAGAGAATATAGAGAGCTTTTATTATGCTTGAGAGTACAATGAGTATTGAATGTCCTACACCTCTAATCCTGCATCTATTTATAAGCCTTGAATTAAGCCCTAATCCTTCTAGGGATCGAACTCCTTATACATATCTAGTTTCTTAATACATGCATATCCGATTCCCGTTCGTAGTAGAATTCTATCTTCTCCCAAAGTAGGGCTTCGTTACTTGGTCTTCAAGGCAGATGTTGACTTTGTTTGGGCCGAACTCCGTGGGCCGAGCTTTAATATATAGGCCCAAATAGCCTTAGGTCGGGCCCAGGATAAGGCCGGTACTATCAGTGACGGACGCTTATCTCAACAAGATCATCAACTGCGAGACCGCTAAGGGGATGTGGGACACTAGCCAAGCTGTGTGAAGGCTCAGAGGAAATTCAAGAGAACAAGTTCTCAGTTGCATGCCAGAAAATCGACAATTTCAAGCAACTCTCCTGTGAGTCCATCGAGCAAATGGAGCTCAGATTCTCCAACCTCATCCTCGAGATCGAGACGATTCGAACTGGAAAATATACAGTTCAAGATAAGAACTTGAAAGTTCTTGCAGCTCTCTCCTCAGAATGGTGTACACACAAAGTGGTTCACCAAAGCAGAACTGATCTTGGTAGCATGGAGACGAAAAATTGTTCTCCATCCTGAGCCAACGAATTTGATTTGGGGATCACAAACGGAGATTCATCCAGCCAGATATCTCAAACAGAGCTGACGTCTAAAGCAAAGGAGACAGCTCTCAGTGCAGAATCAAGAAGATCAGCTCAATCAGCTCAGCTTGGAAGGACCAACAATGATCATAGAAAAATGAGCAAAGAAGAATTGCATGAAGAAGTTGCTAAGCTTGTACGGAACATCAATAGGCTGGAACACAGCAAGGAAAGGTACAAGAATATCGTGAAGGTTCATCACGACAAGCAACTCTATCCAATGAGAAACCTAGCTGAGTCATCCTCCCGAGAGAGGATAAAAGGTTCGAATCGAGCACAATGGATGATGATCAAATCTCCTTCTCTGACTCAGATGAGAATGACTGCTCTGATTAAGATGACTGAAACATCTTATTGAATCAACCGATGAAGAAAATGAAGAAACCCAGCTAGCTGACTGGGACCAGCTGTGAAATGAAGACAACTGGATACAAAGTCTCACTGCTGAGTACATTGGTCTCAAGAAAAGAATTGAGAAGCAGCAGATGAATCAGCTGAATTTGGGAACAGCTTGCCTTATCAAAGGAATGAGCCAATGATGAGAAAATCCGCTCAAAGGAAGTAGGATGCAACTGAAGAAAAAGCCACCTGCTATCAAATCAAGAAGATGAATCTAGCTGAGGGGAAACTCAGTTCAGCAGTTTCACCAACAATTGGTATCAATAATTGATCTCATCCCAGTCCAGCAGAATAATCAAGAAGAGCATCCAGCAGGAAATACTCAGCTGGATCACCGTGTTTCATCAAGAAGGAATCAGACACGGCTGGACTAACTCAGCAGAAACCCCGAGGATTTCAAAATGAATTTATCAATTCAAGGGGGAACTCCTCATAGCTGGAAAGAGTCAGCAAAATCGAGAAGAATACCCAACTGGATGCATTCACAAAGACAGACTCAGCTGGAATCACTAGCTAATGAAAAACCCGATCCAGCGGAGGAATCAAGCTGATTCTCTAATCCAGCTGACGACATGAAAAGCACCCAAGAGATTACTCAACATCTGAAGGACACCATTATTGGGAAAATTCACAGAAGCTCAGAATACTGAAAATCCAAATCAAGATGATGTGTGAATTACTTGGACTATTCAATCCGGATGAAGAAAAGTCAACCAGCTGTGGGGAATTCAAGCTCAGCTGGATAATAAAACTGAAGAAAAGCTCATTCAACATAAAGAAAACACAGTCGTGGTATCAGCTGACTACAATGATTAACTGACAGGTTTGTAGACTCTATCTTTTTCCCTGATGAATATGCTATGTAAGGATAAAAATATTTGAATTTAATTCAAATACCCAGACATTCCTTAAATGGATTAGTCAGTAAAGCCATCCATCCCATCGAATCCCATCGCATTTAATGAAAAGCATGCAGAATACTGTAGCTCGGCAGAACTGAGGCAGAAGTCATAACGGTTCGACTACCTTATGCGCGCGTGACCTACACTCTATATACACACGTCATGTAACGTGTTGCGCAAATCTCTCTCAGCCGCAGATCTTCAATTCTTTTGCCAAGATCTCAACCTTCCATTAAAAAAATGGACAGTTGATATATACATCTAAAATTGTAAATCTTCGCCATATTTTCTTTCGCTCATACTTATCTCTGAAATTCATATCTCAGATTCTTGATTATCTTTTTGCAAACACGCTCTCCTAGTATCTTCGTCTTTCTAACCTCTTGCCACAGAAGAAGATGACACCAGGAGCAAGCCAGATTGAGAATTTGATGTTAAAGCTTCATTTCGAGAGTTGTTTAACTCTCAAGAACTACAAGAACTCAGAATTCCAGGAGGTATTGGATCTCATCGAGAAAGCCGGACTTTTGCAGTGGGCGACTGCAAGACCGAAGAACATCTTCCGCAGAGAAGTCACAGAGTTCTTCCTAGAGATGACTAACCGAGATGATCGACTCCGCTCCAACATCTCTCTGCAAATCAAGGAGAAGACTGGACATACAACTCTGTGGGATGTCGACATCAACATCAACCGGATGTTGAACAAGCTGTTCAACTTAAAGACTCATGGGGATCGCTCCCCAGATAACTACACCAGAGAAGAAATCCAGGACGAACTGGATAAGATGATGTTCAAACCGGAAGCGTACAGGGTGAGCATGTCCAAGCTCCTGCTCAAGCCCAAGTACAGACTACTTCTGGATGTCACCCAGAAGTGCATCCTCGGTATCGCTGGATCTCAAGGAGAGATCAGCATACCCAAGCTGAAACCGATGATAGCCATCCTCAGGAATAACCCTGTGGATTGGTTCTCCTACTTCATGGGAAAATTGGAAAAAGAATCTAAAAAGATTCATTTTGAAGATAACAGCTTCACCCGGTACAGCTGTAGGGAGATAATATATCTATGCACCAAAGTGGCGTGCATAATAGAAAGCTACACTATCGGACGACAAATCAAGTGGCACGACACAGAGAAATTTTCTGTGTCCAGAATACTTTTTGAGAAGCCAAGTCAGCTCACTGACTTGTTGAAAAAAGCAGCCCTGAAGGGAAGAAGAAGGTGCAAGAGGCAAAGCAGAAGACTGCCTCTCTCTCTCAAGCGAGAAAAAGGAAGCAACCGGAGGAGACACAGCCAGCTGGATCTCCACCTGCCAAAAAGAAGCTGAAATTCAAGGCAGCCAGCAAACCAGCTGAGGAAGCAGCAGAGAAACCAGTTGATGAGCCAGCTGGATCAAAATCCACTCCCACAGCCTCCCCAGTCCAAAAGAAGAAAACTGAGTGGAGACCAATCACTGAGGAGACAGCTCAGGGATCCTCCTCCAGCTCAGACAATGGAAGGGAGTTCGTGATTACATCACGAGAAGCTGAAGAACCACATTTAGTGGTCTCCCACTCTGACCCAGAGGATGCTATTCCCCTTTGACAATTTCTTCAAGCATCTTCACAACCCGCTCCAGCTGATCCCACATCAGCTGGAACCACTCAACAAGACTATCCTCTCCTTCCTCTTCATCCACAGGTACATCTCTCAGATTCCCCACCCACTTTCTCAGTACCTGAAACCGCTCAACTCCAAACTCCAGAACCCAGCTCTCCACCCAAAGAACCCCATCCAGCTGACGCTCCTTTGCAGCTGGATGATGAAAACCAAGCTGAACCTACCAGCCCTTCTGAGGAATTTGAAATCCTCAGTCCCAGAGCCGTTACACGTGCTGCCACTATCATGAAATTCGATGACCTCAGACTTCAAGGGCTAAAGAGCGCACTCCAATAGTACCCTTCTCTTTCTATGCTCCCCGCCGCACTAGTCACCGTCAGCGACTTCAAATTTTACCTTGCTACCAAGATGACTACTTGGTATGCAAATGAGGAACTTGTGGAGCTCTACTCTTTCGCTAAGCTCAAAGTCGAAGAAGCAGCTCTACAGGAAATCTTTGGATTTGGAAGTCTTCAGGATGCCTTCATGCATCAAGACGAGTTGATCCAAACTCTCATCCAGAAGGCCAAGCAAGATGAAGTACCGCCGTCTGAGGAGGTAGTCGCAAGAGCCAACTCTTACCTCCACACACTCAGCTGGATTGTTCCAGTTGAGAATGCCAATGACGCTGCACCTGCCAACACAGCTGAGGCAATGGTAATTGAATACGACCCAACTACTGCAACAGTTGAGCCCACAGAAACTGCCCCACCAAGTCCAATTACCGATGACACTCGCTCACTGGTCGAGATCGAGGCAGACAAACCCAGACAAGTCGAATTCGGGATCCAGACGGATCCTGATGCCGTGCTTTCTGATGCAATGAATAACGAAATCGCCAAACATGTTGAGGAAATCCTATTCCAGGATAGACTCAAATCAAATGTTGACACCCTTTTGCTCATCACAGCTATAGAATGGCAAGTCCACTGTAATGGACAGTCCATTGATGAAGTTCACATATTTGCCCAGAATCTACAGGAAAGCACCAGTCAAGATCTCAAGCAATCTCTCGTCTCTCGATGCATTGATCAGTCAACTCATCTAGAGAAGAGAGTCCCTGAGATCATTTCAAAACTTCAAGCTCCTCTGAAAAGCAGCATCAGCGACCTATCCAGCCAGATGACAGCTCTCCAAAAGCAAACGCTCTCCAACAGAACTGACATTCAAACGCTGTTCAACCTCTACAAAGAGCTGGACACTCAATTCAAAGCTGGAAGTAACAGCATAACACAGCTTAACCTCGTCACAGCAGACAACACAACCAAGATTGCTGATGTTGACAAAGCCCTGGCCCAGCTGAATGAGACAATCATTAACCTATCCTCCATTATTGTTGATAATGCCAAAAAGGGAGAAGGAAAGGGGGAAGGAAATGACAAGAGAAAAACATCAAGGGCAGGCAAAGGGAAAGATGTAGTTGAAAATGAAATCCAAGTAGTGCAGTCTGAGATTGATGAAGTTGTTGCTGAGCTGGAAGCAGAAGAACCAGCTGAATGGAGAGGAAAATGGAGCAAAATGATCATTCCTCTTGCCAAAGCGAGCGGAGCCACGCCAAAACAAATCAATGATACTCAATGGCTCTGCAACTTTGTAAATCAACAAAAGCAAGAGATGAAAATCTTTCAAGAGCAGCAGAAGAAGAAGGAAAGCTTGCTCAATGCTGAAGAAAAGAAGCAGAAGAAGAAAAGAGCAAACATCAGAGTACCGAAGAAAAAGTCTCAGGTGCCAATGAACTGGAGAAGAACAGATGAATAGATCCCAGAAGAGTTAAACGACGATTGTGAACATACAAAATTCAAGTTCATTGAAGATTACTACTATCTTGGAGCTTACCCAAATACGCCACCAGATGTTGCTTTCAAGATGCACCTCAATGAGCTTTTCATCAAGATAGGATGACTGCGAAAGCATTCTTCAATGCTGCAGAGACCGCTAAGATCCAGTTCTCTGCTCACCCGCTGTATCATCTCCAACCTCCACTGATACTTGGAACTCATCTTCCTGACAAATCGCAAATCATCGCAGAAGTAAATAGATGGGCGATCAGGAGAAAAATTTCCAAGGTAAATAATGAAGAAGAATACAGGAAGCTGGAACGGATGATCTTCAATCGGTACAGCTTGAGAACGGATGAGCAACTGGAAGAAGATAGACAGAAGAATCAGAAGCAGCAGCAGAAATGAAGACCCAGCCAACTGGGAATTTTCTTTTGAAATTCTGTTGTATTTAGAAAATTGTAAAATTTCCTTTTATTAATGAAAAGTTCGTTTTTTTTTCTCAAGCTCACCCTGATGACAATAACTCCTTGTCCAGGCACTGAACTCTAAATTTGTTTACCTGCTATGAATGTTTAATCTTTTGAAACCCCGTTTCCTGTTAAGGAGGAAGTAAATTGTTTTTCTCGGTTAGGTTTTGGCATCATCAAAAAGGGGGAAATTGTTGGGAAAATTAATAGAGTTTTGATTTGATACCAAAATCCAGCTGACCCCAACCGAGTAGATGATTGCACAAGCCTAAGCATTTTTTAGCTCACCTGTTTGAGCTTTATTGAGTTTCTTAGTTTACAGGTAGAGTCGCAGAAGACACAGCTAAGCTGACACAGCTAAAGTATTCAGCATAGCAGACTCAGCAGAGCAAGACCAAGCAGAGTCAAAGACCCAAGCAGTATCAACACCCAGCTCAGTGACGGAAACCCAGCTCAGTGTCAAAAACCCAGCTCAGTGTAAAGGACCCAGCTTAGTGTCAATAACACAGCTCAGGTCTAAGACAGCTCAGGTTAATGACACAACTCAGGTTGAAGACACAGCTCAGGTTAATGATACAGCACAGGTCTAAGACAGCTTAGAGTCAAGACACAGCAGAGTCCAAGACGCTGAAGACACAGCAGAGACGCTTAGCAGCTCGAAGACGAAGACCTTCTCCAAGACAAGATCCCGATGTCAGAAGATCTTATCCGACGTGGTCAAATCAGAGAAGAAATAGCTTCTGCAGATGCAGACCTACTTCGTAGGTTAAAGGCCAGAAGTCAATGAAAGTAGGTAAGATTCAAACAGCTCTCTTCCAACGGCTAGTTTGAATCTCCACCTATATATATCTCCTCACCATTGAAGAGCAGTAGCCGACTTGAGAGTCTGGCGAGACGACTGAAGAAATAAAAGAGAAAATAAAAAAATGAACAACGATCTTAAAAGCCAAATCTTTCAAGAACACCCAGTCAGTCAGCTGTGTTCTTAGTTGTTCACATATTCAGTCATAGGCAGAATAGATTAGAATAGAAATATCTTACGCCTAGTTTGAACGAGTTCATCATACTCCTTGTTCTTCATTGTAAGAACTCGTTCATAGTTGGAAAACCCATACCGAAACCTAAATCCAGAAAGGTTAGGTAAAGGTACGCCTGCTCGAAGCATGTAATTCGAGTGGTTAGGTTCTTCAGTACCCGGAAACTGAAGGTGTAGGCTTGACAGTGCCCGCAAACTGTTGGAACACAGCTCAGGTTATAGTTGTTTATGCATTCTGCTAACCCCTCATGAGCATTATTTCAAACTACATAAACTGACTAACTGAAAAGTGAAACAGAGCTCTGCAATATGATTTGAAGCAACAGACGGACTTTCCAAACCCACCAACTTCCGCACACACTCACACAGCCAGCTGTGTTAATCAAGCTGCCATCCAGCTGGATCGAACACAGCAGGCTCTCTGAAAAGAGTTTTAAACTGGGAAAAGTTTTTAAACCTTGGTGTATTCACCCCCCCTCTACACCAAGGTATCCGTCTTGGGACCAACATCTTAAGAAGATATGGAATCATGAGTTTGACGAGTCTCAGACGCTTTTGTTAGATGATTCTCCGCATAAGGCTATATTAAACCCTGTAGGTTTTATTTGTTCCCTTCTCTCTTTCCAGTTAGAAAACATTTCATTCAACCTTTTTACCTGATTTATTTTTGCAGCCACACACTTCCGTGTTTCCTCCCTCTTTCAGATATTATAGTATCAATATTAGACAATTCATTGGGTGAGATTCTAATTATAGTAAAATTCAAAAGTGCATTGTGAAATAATAATTGATCTGTAATTGACTTATTTTTCCCATTTAACAGGGCCTGATGGTGAGCTCTATAAGTATTTAAAGGGGTTGGCAGAAGCCAAAAATGTTCCAGATTATGTACGTGAAACGCCGTTCGGCAAGGCGGCCATAACGGAACAACATGAACATTGGAATTACTACAGTATAGTTATTCAGCAACAGCTTAACTCCAGTAATCTGCATCGTGACTACAAGGGGTCGCGGTAGAGGAAATTCCCATGCTAGTGGAAATGATATCGGAGGACAATCGACACAGTGGAGTTGTATCTAATTAGTTACTTAAGTTGCTTCGAGTTAGGTAATTGTTAGAATTTATTGAATTTTTTGAATTTTGTTGGAATGTTTATGATTACTGATTATGATAATTGCATTTTTAAATTTTAGTTGCTTGTTTATGCTTCGAGTTAAGTTGCTTGTTTCAATTTTAGTTAATTTCTGATTAAGAGCATTGCATTTTTAAATTAAATTATATTTTACATCAAAATATCTACTGACTTGAAACAGAATTATATATTATTATTATTATTAAAGAAATAGAAACTCAATTAGCGTTGATTATTATTATAATCTAGTTGATTATCTCTCCTTGAATATAGTTTACGACCCCGCGGTTATATTATTATTATTATTATTATTATTATTATTATTATTATTATTATTATTATTATTATTATTATTATTATTATTATTATTATTATTATTATTATTATTATTATTATTATTATTATTATTATTATTATTATTATTATCATCATCAAGTTTTATACGCTGATTAGGGTTGAGAATAAATAATTAACAATTTTTGAATTATATTTTGGAAAGATTAATCAAAAAGGCTCAGGTTCAGGATCATCTCCAGACACTACTCGAGAATTAGATCGAATACCATTGATATTAATATAAAAAAAACATAGTCCATAATAATAGTCCATAATAACATTAGATAAACACACACAAAACAACATTAACACTAAAATTAAAAAAAGAAATTGTCCATAAACACATTAAACATGAACTTGTGCATTTTCTTGTTGGTTCTTCTCCGTTGCCAATCCCAACCAAACCGGGTCCGCGCCAGCGTGCCCCGCCTTCAACCATTCTCAGTCCACGTTGTACAAAGGTCCACCAACGCAGAGATCATGCAGCGCGTTAATGTTGGGTTCACCCCGCAACCTGAACAGCGTGTGGAGAATTGGCTCCTGCAAAGAATGAAATTAAAGATAAAAAATCAAAAACAAAAAACATGCATGGAGAAAAAACATTAAATCATACTCACGTGAACCAACCTGTTAAATATTGTTGATCAGCCATGACTCGATTGTTTTGAGCGTCATATGAGATTCCTCGCTTCCAAATAAACCACTTGAACTCATTGTAGCGAAGGCTAAGCTCATGCAACTTCAGGACTATTTCGTAACTAGTGAGTGGACCATCTAGCCTTGGAACCAAGGCGGCTAACTCAAAGGCAATGGTATGAATTTCCAGGCAGAATACAACTTTTTCAGACATACATATTCTTCCCTTCCGATTCAACAGTAGGTGGCAGAGGCGTTGTTCTTCAAATAGGTCCATGGTCGCTGTCGTTGATCATTGACTGCCATGGAAACCATTTTTTCAAAGAACTCTGGAAGAATAAATTTGGATGAGAATAAATTAGTTACAAGTAATCCTTCTATTTAAAAGGAGTACTTTCGATCGATCAGGCTGTCTGGAAGGAAAATTCAAACATCACAACTTTTCTTAGACTAAATCGCAACTGTTCGTTTTTTTTTATTTAATAACAAAATTAAAATTAATATCCACTCTTGGATTAACATTGGAACTCAAAACAAATCTTGGATTACAATCATTTTGCTGATATTCTATAGATACATGGCACTCAATGCTTGGATAAATCTATATCACATGGATTATAGTGACAATAAATCTCAAACCGCCCAATCTGTCGATAATTAAGAACAACATGCAAATGTAGTTAATGATGGCCCATGACATAATTATGGCTAGGGTTTGTTAGTAAACACACAAGAAACTAATCATTAAGTTAGATATGGAGATTGTAATCAATCTAACGGTCGAGTATTAAATTTATCGTATTCAATCTGTGAAGTCTGATTAAAAATCCATCTGCTATTTCAAATTATAAGAATTAATAAAGTATAAATATATAAACAAAAATGTGGGTTTACCCAATCGAAAACAAAAATTAAAATAATATTCCTTTTAAGTAAATTGGAAGAGGTGGAAAACCAATATGATTTGATACTAATATGGGTTTTTATTTATTATTTTACATTAAATATAGGATTTTTTACATAACATATTATTATATTTATTATTTTACATTAGAATTGTATTTTTTTTAATTTTAATTAAATATAGTGCACATCGGATTAGTATTTTTGTTTACACCAATTATTGAATATATATGCTTATGTCAATATTTGGTCTATTAATTGTAACAATCTTTTTCAATTTCTTCTAATATGTAATTCAAGGCATTGAAAAAATATAGAGTTTTATATTGATTCAATTAGCATCCGTTACTCAATTAGCACAAAATTATGCAAGTAAAGTCATAGAAAAATTAGTTGATTAAGAATTTGAAAAAAAATAATATATATATATATATATATATATATATCGTACATTAACTTTTATGAAAATTTAAAAATATATTAACTTCATTGCATGACAACCTCTACTACACTTCATTGATAATCGACATGATAATAGTTAACTAAAAATGAAAAATCAGGGTGTCACATAAAGTCTTCTAGAAAATAAACACGAGAATAATTAATAATTGAATAAAAATCACTTTTAAATAAATTTCCAATAAATATTGATTAATTATTTCTCAATGTAAAACTACTATGAAAGAGCTTAGTCATTCAAAATTATTATTATTTTTTAATCAATATCATTAAATTTGTTTTTTTCCTCGTTAATTGAAAAATTCACCTTCTCAGTGGTAGTTGACTGTTTGTAGACAATAGTTCGTGTCGTAGGGAATTATACTATAACGTCGATTCGAAGTGACAATTGTCGACCAAATATACTTGTAATAGTAAATATATTATTTTTTTTAATCAATATCATTAAATTTGGTGTTTTCCTTGTTAATTGAAAATTTCAGCTTTTCAGTGGTAGTTGACCGTTTGTAGACAATAGTTCGTGTCGTAGAGAATTATACTATAACGTCGATCCGAAGTGACAGTTGTCGACCAAATATACTTGTAATAGTAAAATTATTATTATTTTATAATCAATATCATTAAATTTAATTTTTTTTCATTGTTAATTGAAAAATTCAACTTCTCAGTGCTAGTTGACCGTTTGTACACAGTTTTGAGAATGCACAAGAACCTTGAAATAGATATGGTGGTGAAATGAGAATGCACAGCCAGAGATGTCCTTCAAAAATTAAAAATAAAAATCACTAAAAGCTATAATGCTTGTTATAGCTAGTTTTCATATTGTCTTAATTTAAGAATCTATGGCGTGTAGTTGATAATAAATTGTTGACTTGTTGCCAACGGAAGCAAAAATAATAAAAATATTAATAGATATACCATTTTTTCCCTATACCCCTCCAAATTAAATTCATTATAAGCATGACTCTCATTATAGCCCCCAAAATCTGAAACAAAATTAGAAAACAGATTGATCATCACAATCTAAAACTTCGCCATCTTGCTTCAAAAATACAACTTTAACTTTGAAGATTACATTTACTAATGGCTGTGCTGAGTTGTGTTGAATACAATCAAATTTTCCTAAATTTTTACCACTCATCTTCTTGTAGTACACAATTCTTAATCCATCTTCTTCTTACGTATTTTTCTCAGATTTTTTGGGATTCTTAAGATTTTTCAGCGACATATTAATTTGAATATTTTTCGATCACACCAATAGTCACAATGATCTCAACAGTTGGATTAGCACAATTTCGATAGTCGTGATTCTGATTTAAGGCAATAATTACTAGCCGTAAAGCATCCATGCGTAATTATCACTTACATGCGCATACCATGAGTAATTAATTACTTCATCAATAACTACCATGCATTTGCTCTAAAAAAACAAAAAATAACTACCATGCATTTAGGTGAAGAATATCTAAGATAAATTAGAATAAAATTTGTATATATCTCATGAAAATATATAAATTATAATAAAGTAAACTGAACAATAATTAATTTCAATAATTTGAGTTTAATTGGTTATTACATGGAGTGGTATTATTTCATTAATTGTAGTTTAATTGATTATTACATATTTTTTTTCGATAATTTTAGTTTAAACTCTAATAATTAATTTTTATAATTTGATTCTAAAAATTAAAAATCAAATTTTTAACCCCAACAAGTCATTTTGGGCTATAAATACATGACACCCAACGTGAAATCATATTCATATATTTCATTAACTAACAATGGAGGAAACTCACAGAAAAAGGGGTTGTCCACTGAAGAAGAACATCCGTAGAAAAAATTTTAGGAGGACACCGGAAAAAAAGAATACCACCACTCCAACAAAAGCAGAAGCTTCCTCACCAAACAATGAAACAACTCCAAAAAAATCACCAGCCTCACCAACTAGTCCCGGTTTCAGGTCTTTCAAGGGGATAAGAATGGTGGAATGGAAGGTGCCCCTCTCCAGAAAGTCTGGCCATCATGTAGAAGAGAGCTAAGGATGAAAACAATGACCTCAAGCGAGAGGTTAAAGAGTTGTTGGTTCGATTGTTGTCTTCTTGCAACGAACAACACGTTAGTACTTTGTTGTTGGAGAACGAACCGCTGCTCACCTTGTATGACATGTTGCTGGAGATGGAGGTGGAAAATGCTAGAGAGAATCAGAGAAGGCTGTCGATGAAGAGGGTAGCTCCAAACCCGTGGTAGTAATCAATTTGTCGAGCTCCACCGACCACTAAGTTGGTGGGAAGTATTTCCTAAGTTTTTATTATTATCTTCTATGTTTTAATTTACTTTTTTTATTGGCAGGAGTACTTAATTAGTAAGTTTAAGTTTTTTTTTTTTTTACTTTATGTTGTAATAATGCCTTTAGAATGCCAAATTTTGCACCATTATGATCTATTAATTAAATGAAGGCTTATCGATTACATCATGTCATTTATCATTTCACCAGCATCTTATTCCAAACATTACATATTAATTTAATGAAGTTAGAGCTAGAAACATTACATATTAATTAGTTATTGTAAACTGAATCACAATTTATTATTTTTTGAGAATAATCAAGAAGTTCTAAAAATATAAACTCAGCTACTTGAGTTTCTATAATAATAATAATAATAATAATAATAATAATAATAATAATAATAATAATAATAATAATAATAATAAGTAATAATAATAATAATAATAATAATAATAATAATAATAAATAATAATAATAATAATAATAATAATAATATAACCGCGGGGTCGCAAACTATATTCAAGGAGAGATAATCAACCTGATTATTATAATAATCAACGCTAATTGAGTTTCTATTTCTTTAATAATAATAATAATAATAATAATAATAATAATAATAATAATAATAATAATAATAATAATAATAATAATAATAATAATATAACTGCGGGGTCGTAAACTATATTCAAGGAGAGATAATCAACCAGATTAATTTCCTAAATATATAATTCTGTTCAAGTCAGCAGATATTTAGATCACAGTGCAGATTTCTTGCTCGTATCAAGTGAAACGGCTCTAGAACAGGTTCATCATATAGGTCATTTGATGTTACAGTCATGCATAATAAAGATAATCAACCAGCTTGATTTCCTAAATATATAACTCAGTTTCAAGTCAGCAGATATTTTTATCACATAGCAGATTTATTGCTCGTATAAAGTGAAACGGTAATCAACCAACATGAGTTCCTCAATATATAATTTTGTTTTATAATTCTATTTCAAGTCAGCAGATACTTTGATGATCCTGAACCTGAGCCTCTTTGATTAATCTTCCCAAAATATAATTACAAAATTGTTAATTATTTATTCTCAATCCTAATCAGCGTATACAACTTGAAAAAAATTAATGTCGATTCATCATCAATAAAACTTACACTACATATGGCAAATATTGAACAAATTAAAATGTAATAACCATCTCAAATACAAGGTCAGACTTTCAATTCAAGAATAAAAGTAGTACGATATTACAGAACTTTGAGAACAATAATGGCAAAAATTATTCCGATTAAAAAACCTAAAAAAACCAGAATTAAATTGATAAAATTTGACTTAACATAATTTTCTTCAACAATAGCTTCCTTAACTGAACAGTGGTTGCGTCTCATGGTGGAGCTACACTCGCAATGACTTTGTTCGGATAAAATATCCACACCATCACGACCCGAACTATCCTCTGCGCGCATATAATTTCGATTGAAAATAATTCTCATAAGCCTCCAAAGCTTCGTCTTCAGTTTGGTATCCTCTGTATACGCTTCCGCTGTAGCCCCGAACAGATTGTGAACAATATTCCAATCAGAGAATATGCATGTTCGTCTGCCTTTAAAGACTACATAGAACTTCTTCTCCCGACCTCTTCTGCATTTGATTTCCATGATTTTGTGGGATACAGAAGATTGGAAGCAAAAAGTTGCGTCTGACGTGAATGAAATGAAATTAGGGTTGAAGAGTTTATGAATAAAGTGTATCTATACTGTACACTCCTAACATTAATTCATTGTTTTTTATTGGAAAGGTAAATATAGATTTAAAAATAAAAATATATTAAAAATTCAAATTTCAAATTTCACAGTTTGAATTTTGTGGGTTTCTCTCTCTATAATTAGGGTAAAGGGTAATTAAGTAAAACTGTTTAAGGCACTACGCAACACTAATATTATATTCATTAATGATCATGCAAGATTACTAATTTACCCTTTTTTGTCTGGATAAATTTTGTCCAAAGAGCATTACCGTTAATCAAATGGGGCCACATATATGAGTTTTTCTTAGTAACTTGTATCAATGCATCAATCATTTCTTTTAGAAAACATATATACACTACAAGAAAATCGTATATAGACAACAACATATAGACAACGGGTTTACTAAAGAAGTTGTCTTTCATCATATAGACGACGGGAAGCATCACAGCCGTCGTGTAAAATATGCGGCGATAGACGACGGGCAAATATACACGTCGTCTACCAGATAAATAGACGACATACTTAAAACCACATCGTCTTTGTGAGATATACACGACGGGCTGTGTCCCCGTCGTCTAAAACCGAATCTATAGACGACGTGCTTTGTGAACGACGTCGTCTTCATGATATATACACAACGTGCACCTCCCCATCGTCTATAAGCGCTTCATGGTGACATTATAGACGACGTGCTTGTGAAAGACCGTTGTCGTGTTTTAAAAAAAAAATCCCCAATGCTATCGCCTTCCCCAAATCTTTTCTGCCCTAATTTTCCAAGAAATTTCAGTCCTAACTCTCACTCTCTTGCTCGCTGCCATCGCCGTCCGTCCGCCCACCCGCTGCCGTTGCCAGCCCGCCCGCCCGCTGCCTTGTCCGCCGAAGATGCTGCCGTTCAAAACCTTGATCGCTGGCGGAAAGCAGAAAACTTGGTCGTCGGCGCGTTGCTCCCGTCTCCTGGTCACTGACTCGCCGGCAGCGTGTTGCACGCTGCCGCCTCAGCCTCTCCAGTCTCCACCACAAAATCAGTCTAAGGTAAGTTGTCTAAATCTAATCTAGGTAGTTTTTTGTTCTTGTTATTATTTTTTTTGGATTATGCGTGTATTAAGCTTCGATTATGCGAGTATTAAGCTTGATGTATTTTGATTTGGGTCATTAATCTTTGTTTGTATTTGTTGTTTAATTTGGAATTATAGTTGGATTTGTGCTGTTGAATCTCGGCTGGGGTTGTGAGTTGAGGGTGGTATGATAATCTCACATATTTTTTGTTGAATTGTACATGAATTTTGATGCACACAAGGTGTTTGTGAAAATGCTAGGAAGAAAAAAGTGCATTAATAGAGCAGCAGCAACATATAGAATTTGGAGCAAATTGTTCATAATCTCTCGTGAATTAGCTTCTGGGGTAGAATTGAAATTAGTGTAGCTAGTCATCTAAAATGTAGAATTACATGTCTATCTTATTAGTTGGCATTAGATTCTTATGGTAATTGATCCACATAATGAGACTGTATACGTGTTTAATCCATTGAGTAATAAGGCTCATGTTGAGGAGTGGATGAATATCATGACAATGTAAGTTCTATAACAATTGTGATCAATTTTGATGTAATTTCTGTATATATATTTTCTATGTTTAAATTAATATTTTTTAATGTGTGTAGGGCTCATAGACAATTTAATATGAGCATGGGCAAAAGGGGAAGACAGAGTCCCTTGTGGGAAGTGATGAAGGTATGAAAAATCTTAATGCTTATTTGAAGATTATTATTCAAAATAGTGTGAAGTCACATTATGTTATTTGGCATAGTGTCAACAACAACCCGATGGATCGCAATAATGCGCTACATGAAGGATATCATTGAAAATGAAGGATCTGGCCATCCCATCCCAATGTCTTCACTTGTAAGTTCATTTTATTTTCAAAGTTCATTTTTCTTATAATAATGATCAAAATTTTGTGTTTATTTTTATTCAAGAGAAGAAATTGATGAAGTCCGTACAGAGTGGGCTGATTTTGTTGATGAATTTACCGAATGATGATGATGGTAAGTTCGTTAGCCTTTTTTCTTTTAATCTTTATGAGGTCTTAACGTATATGTAGTTAAAGTATTAGTTTTTATTTAAATCATGTAGATGTAAGCCACTTGGATGGATGACCTTGATTGAGGGGTGATGGTAATAAATGTTGGAGATTAAGACAATGTAACATTCATATTTATGTTTTTTTAGATAAATTTAATTAGCTAGTTGTAGAACATTTGTTATGTGAAGTGGATACAACATGGGATGAAAATGAGATGTTTGATTGTATGATGTTAAGTTTTATTTTATAATAGTTTATGATTTAAGTGTTAATTTATTGTATTATGGATTTCTTTGAGAAATGATCAACATACGAAATATTGTCCAGGTTTATACAATGAATAGACAAAATAACAAAATTAATGTTGTATATGATGTAATAGACAACGGGGAAAGTGTGTTGTCTATTAGGTTATAGACAACGGGGAAAGCGTGTTGTCTATAACGCTATAGACAACGGGGAAGGCGCGTTGTCTATCTGAACGAAAACAGTAGTCTATTAAGCTATAGACAACACGGTGTTTGGTTATAGACAACGGGGAAAATCCGTTGTCTATTATACTATAGACAACGGAAAACGCGTTGTCTATAACACAATAGACAACGATGATTCCCCGTCGTCTATAGTGTAATAGACAACGGGTTTTCCCCGTCGTCTATAAGCGGCCTGTAATAGACAACAAGGCTGTAGACAACGGGGATATTCGTTAAAGACAACGCGTTTTCCCCGTTGTCTATAACTTTTTTCTTGTAGTGATACGATCTTTTCTTCTGTATTTGGCAATTGAAAAAATCAAAAACAGAAATTGATTATCTTGTCGAAAAGACGAGCACCAGAAAACATGCTTCGGAATAAACTTTTTCCTTGGGGCTGACATTAAATTGAATTTATTCTCACCTATTGATTGTGAATATAAAATTGGGGGAGCACCAATTTGTCCAAAATCCACGGTAAGAAAAAATTGGTATAGCATCAAAAGTTTGAATTATTAGAATTAAATATTAATTTATTTCTCGTGGAGCATACTGTTTTAAGCTTCTTGTTGGTATGATATTTCCTCTTACAGCAGCTATGCCGACAATTGAGCTTGACAATTGGTTACTTGACTTATCGCCTTTTTCTTTGCCCATGAATTTTGAGAGGGTTGGTTAACAAAATGTTGGAAATTGGGGATTTTGAAATTTGGTTGATTCCCGTACGCGACACAAGCAAATAAAAATATTTTAAACTATTTCCATTTAGTGTTTTTTTGTGCTTTTTATGCCTCTCATAGATCGATTTGATTGTATAATTGAACTAAATTTTGTTTTATGCACTGGAATCATACATAATGCGTTTCAATTAACCGACCATTTAACATACAAAAAATCGATTAAATGATTTGTAAATGCTTTGATTAACTGTTAAAAATGAAAAATGAAAAATGAAAATAAAAAACCGATATAACAGCGCTAACTTAAAAATCGGACTAATTAACCATAGTAAAAAGAATATAATTATTTATAATTCATGGCATGAAAAAATTTCATTCTCTAGAATATATATAAATTCAAAAAAAAATAATTATAAAAGTACAAATCATAAAATAATCTCCTTCATGTCTTTTAAGTCAAAATGATAAATCTTTAACGCATAATCTCAATAGAAGAAATCCCATAAATTAGAAAATACAATACTTTTATAATAAATATTTATTAAATTATAACCTTTTTAATGGTGTGGGTTCAATCGTTAACCACCAGTTTTATTTTCATACAACAAAATTAAAATCAAGCGGGTGAATCTGGAAAAATAACCGATGATTCAATTTACCATATTTTTGGAAACAG
Organism: Agastache rugosa; assembly: GCA_031470985.1. Taxonomy (NCBI): domain Eukaryota; kingdom Viridiplantae; phylum Streptophyta; class Magnoliopsida; order Lamiales; family Lamiaceae; genus Agastache; species Agastache rugosa. The sequence goes on along the minus strand of CM062601.1, from coordinate 6,253,019 downwards.
TTTCAATACGATGTCAGTTAATTCGATTTTCTGAATGTTTTGCTCAACCCTAACCATGCTTGTCAAACACATGTTGATGATATAACTCATCATTAATCTAATAGGAAAATAATTATAAATTAAATTGTCCTGATATGTTGAAATTTCTAAAAATGTAGCAACATTAAATGAAACAATGTTACGATATGAATATTTCTAAAACGTCGATGAGGCCTAGCTCAATTGGCTAGCTGAGGCACCACAAGACTCTCCATAGCGAGAGATCTTGGGTTCAATCCCGCCTGCTTGCAATGTAGTATATTTTTCCACCTTATTTGGTGGTGTAGTGGTCCCACATTTATGTGGTGTAGAAGTTTCCGCCTATATGGTGGTGTAGTGTTTGATTAGATTATATATATACCTTGTAATTCTCTAAAAAAAAATGAATGTTTCTAAAACGTCCCTAATCGATTTTTCGGATAAAAAATCACACCCATAATCTTTTAAAAATATTATGCAAAATTTATGTACAAAAATAATACTTTTCAAATGTTAATATTTTCTGAAATTTCGGCAAACATTAATTCATTTTAGAATATTTTCCCAATCTAATATATACTCTCACCATTCAAAGTTATATATATATATATATATATATATATATATATATATATATATATAGAGCGCGGATCAAATAAGAACACTTTCTTAGATGAGAAATAAGAACAAATCTGGACACTTGATCCTTGTTGATCTACGGTCCAGATTTAACCGTGCATTTAATTACTCTAATTTATGCATTTAAATGCTAATGCATTAAGTTATTGTATTTTATGCATTAAAATATTTATGCATTTAGTTTTTGCATTTATGCATCTCCGATGTAATAAAAATGAATTGTTCTTACGTTCTCATATAAGATGTGTTCTTACCAGATCCACTCCCTCTATATATATATAAAAGGAACAGTCGAGTTTCTTTTATTTAATGAACACTGGCACATGCTATCAACTACAGTACTACTAGCTATAAATGGTAACATAATTTGAGGGAGAAAATTTTCCGATTTCTGAAATTTCTTCGACAAAAATCATAATTAATAAATCGGTCATAACTGAAAACGCACCTTTTCCTAAACTATATGCGCATATTGTGCGTGTGTGTGTGTTTCGGTGAACTTTTGTTGTCATCTTTTGCTCGTCCTTTGGTTCAAGTCGTTAATAAAATAGGGCGAAAGGACACGAAAAGTAAGAAAAGACAGCGTTGCATGAATAAATATGACATACACGCGTTTGTAATATGTTCAAAGTCCAAAGGCTCGTGTGAAACCAATTGGGAAGTTGTGCATATATATATATATATCAACGATTCTAAATTTTTAATTAATTACAAAATAAGTGTGCACCGCCCGCCGAGCGAACGAACCAGAGTGTGAGGTTGTAAAATAGTGTGAAAACCTCATCAACTTCACCATTAATCAATCTACGATTCACAAAGTAGAATTCTTCTTTTCTGATCATTTATTCTTTCTTACATACCCAATATTGCAAGTCAAGCATAACCTTTGTCACGGTTGAGCTATAGAAGTGTATATATGTCTTAAAATATGTTTTGCTATAATCAATTAATTTAGGACACCTAAACAGTGGACCTCCTCGTATAAAAGAGAAACAGTGTAAAAGAGAAACGTTTGAGTTTCATTCCCACTGCTTCCCCTCCTCATGTTGAAAGAAAAGAAGAATGGTTTGTTATATAATAGTGTGCCGTGAAACAAATAAGGAATTCTTTTTGAATCACAAATGATCAAATCTTTGAAACTGGTACTAGAGCTTCAGCATACTCCATCTGTTCCTAAATACGTGCCTTATTTGAAAATAAAATTTCTCTCTGTATAAGTGTCATATTTCAAAATTCTATTGAGAAACAATGTCAAATTTCTCATCTTTCCTTTTAATTTCCAATAGCTACCACAATTTTAAGGATTAATTAAAAAGTAAATTTATCCACTTTTTTGATAAATAATTTTTGATGGTTGGAAATATACTTATTTAATTTGTGGACGGAGAAAGTATATATTTTAGCCTTATTGCAGGCCCATGCCTTATAGCTTCACATGTATAAATCTTCAACAAAGTCAAATTAAATTCACATTCAAACCAAAACATTCCCAATAGTCAGAGCAAATTAAACAAGTCTTAATTTTCACCTCTAAAATCCTCTACGAATCTCTTACTAATAGGAAATCTAAGAGTAGTTGTTTGTACTCGGCCACTAAGTCAAATTCCTCCTCCGTTTCAGCGCGGTAGGGCCCACTCCAAAAGGGCTTCACCGTCCGCTCTCAAATCTCCTATAAATACATAGATTCTTGATTTCATCAACCACTTCAACAAACAATATTCCTCCATCAGCTAGCAAAAATGAAAAATAGTAGATCATCATCATGCAGCTCAACAAGACGGAATAGTTTGATGTTTATGATTATAGTATTGGTCATAGGCTTACAGTTGTCACCGGCCGACTGTCGAACCCTTCGGCCAGCCACCGCCACCGCCACCGTCACCACCGCCGCAACAGTGGGGCTCAAGGAAGGAGCCACAAACACAATGAGAATGGAAACAACAATCTCTCCAGATAATTCTAGCAATCGCCTTTCAATAAGAGGATTGATGATCATTTTGGCCTCCGGTCCCAGCAAAAGAGGCCCTGGTCATTAGAGTTCTTCTAGCTAGGATTTTTTTTTTCTCTCTATCTCTCTCTCGAAGTTTTATTTGATTTTCTACTCTTTTTTTTTACTGGTTGAATTAGACCAGGTTCAGAGATGTATGTAAAGGAAAATCTAAATCTAGGATATATAGCGTATACTTGTATCAACTATCATGTAAAGTGAATTGTTAACTTCGAAAAAAATGGTACTATTGTTTACTTCATTCGATCTCCTGTTAATTACTTATATATGAGATAGTTTTGACTGCTTGCCTTAGTTTGGATGGTTTAGGACCTTCGCTTATAACAGAATTAGAATGACTTGGAAGGAACATTTTTTCACTTCTGAGAAATCAAAACCTTTCGACAAATGGAAGAGACGGGTGACAAATATTCGAACCCTTAACTAAATTTATCAGTAAAATTACATTTTTATTAAATCTGAAAGATCATATCATATGATTTTGTATTCTATCTAAATTTATATATAAATTTGCTCTTAATTATTCCTTAATTACGGCCAATCGTTCGATGCCGTTGACCGCAGACAAATTTTAACCTAAAAACTTTTGAAAAATATTAGGCATATAAGATGAAGTAACTTAGATTTGGAATGAGTAATAAGTTCAACAAGGCCTAAAAGCTACTCACCAAGACTAAAAACATGGTATCAAATATTCGAATTAGTTGATGAGCTCAAAATCTACAAAAATAAACAATGTTTGAACTTCATATTCTTCTTTGTTCGACTTGCAAATTTGACATTTTGATTTTAAAGAGAAAACAAGAACTAAAAGGCGCACACACACAAGATCCAAAAGATACAAGTACATGAGTAATATTAAACATAAGGAACCGCCTTAGGCAATGTTTGGTACCCTGGATAAAGCCATATTAGCAAAGGTAACCAGTAATAACCGTGTGTTTGGTAGCCATTTGTTCCTTCACGCGAGGCCCGGGGTGGAAAACACTGTTTCAACGAGTAAAGGTAACAGAAGCCCCCCTCGGTTACAGTTTCTGGCGATGAACAGTGATCCATATTACAAATTTTTCGGACACAATGACCCTTTCAAAAATCATTCAAAAATCAAAAAACACATATGCCCGCTTATGTATAAAATGAACAAACACACAACCGCTTCTTCTCTGCCCCCTTCTCCGGCGGAAGGTGCTTACAGAAACACCACACCGCCGTCGGCTCAAAATCAACGACAACAGCAGCAATTAGCTCGATTCTCTCCAATTTCGGTTTGAATCCCCTCTTCAATTTTTGCAATAATCATGTATTTTCTGAGATAAAATCGAATTGATGCATATGTCGTGGAATTCTCAATTGAGCTTGGATCTTTGATTGATTCCATGAATTGCAAATCCTTGATCATTTTGATTTTTTGGGATTATGGAAAACTGTGAACGAATTTACTGTGATATGCTATATGGATTAGGGGTGGCAATCGGGTCGGGTTGGGTCGGGTTCGGGTCGACCTGATTTCGACCCGACCTGTTAAGGCCTAACCCGAACCCGACCTGTTAAGGATATGCTCAACCCGAACCCGAACCTGAACCCAATCCGAAATGACTAAACCCGAACACGACACGAACCCGACACGAACCCGAAATTGACACGATAATATTCGGGTTGACCCGACACGATAATGACCCTAACCCAAATTTAAATGATTTAATAAGAGAAAAAATATTTTAAAATAAAATTTAATAAAAGAAAAATATTTTAAAATAAAATTTAATAGAGAAAAATAAATAAATATTCAAAAATTTAATATCTTTTGATGACTTGGAAGGAAAAATAAATATGTCATCAATTTAAAAGCTTGATTTGAATTAAATAAATATAATATTAAAAAATATAATTCCTTATCAGTAACCCGAACCCGACCCGAACCCAACCCGAAATTTTCAGGTCCTTATCGGACCCGATAAGGACCCGAACCCAATAAGGCTTGACCCAAACCCATTAATTTCGTGTCGGTTCGTGTCGGGTTATCGTGTCGTGTCGAAAATTACCAGCCCTAATATGGATGTTGGGAGGAGATGAATTTGGTGAAGCATGATTCCTACTTTGAGCTTTGTTTGTGTTTCGAAGTAACCTATAATTGATTGAAGCTCAAGTTCAAGCCCTCTCTCCGAGTTTATTAAAGTTCAAGTTGAAGTAATGTGTTATTATGTGCTTTAACTGAATCCTTCGAAGCATGTATTTAAATTGTTTATTGGAAAAATTGCTGCTGCCAAATTGTCCTAATTATTAAAGCATATGCAACGGTGGGCGGGTGGGGGGTGGGCGCGGCTGGGCGACCGGGCGAGGAGTGGGCGCGGCTGATGGCGCCCAGGGAAGGGCGGGTGGGGTGGGCGCATGTGCGCCCGGGCGAGCTTGTTGGGCAGGGAGGGGTGGATGCCACGTGGCGGCACGGTATTGGGCAACGGTTTTTTAACCGTTGCTCAACGGTTTTTTTTTTTAATTTAATTCTAATTTTTATCTATAAATACTACACCTTATTCCATTCATTTTCACCCCATTCTCTACATTTCTATCTCAATTTCTTCTAAATTATCTCTTCCAATTTTCTTCGTCTCTCCATTGAATCATGTCGTGCGACGATCGTTTCCATAGAAAAATGGAGGAAAATAGGCGGCTCGCTCTCGAAGCAACAAAATTATACGCAGAACTACTCGAAGCACGTGAGCGAGAAGAGGCCGAAGAAGAGAGACGACGTAATCGCCCAAAGAGGGAGTACGTGGAAAGAAACCGGGAGGCGGCTGAAGCCCGTCTCCACGCCGATTATTTTGCAGATCACCCAACGTACGGCCCAGATATTTTTCGCCGTCGATTTCGTATGAGGAGAGATCTCTTCAGACGGATAGTCACTACGTTGGAGGCGCGAGAGCCATATTTTCAACAACGTCCTGATGCAACCGGAAGAGTGGGACTATCCGCTATGCAGAAATGCACTGTTGCGCTCCGGCAACTTGCGAACGGCGGCGCCCCGGATCAATACGACGAGTACCTACGTATTGGCGACACAACGGGCCGTAATTCCCTGAAGGAATTCTACTCCGGCGTTATTGCGGCCTTCGGTGCAGAGTATTTGAGGAAACCGACTGCAGCAGATTGCGACCGACTACTTCAAATGCATGAGGAGAAGCACGGTTTTCCCGGGATGCTCGGAAGCATCGATTGCATGCATTGGCAATGGAAGAACTGCCCGACTGCTTGGAAAGGAGCTTTCACTAACCAGAAGAAAGGTCATCCGACCATTGTGCTCGAAGCCGTTGCTTCGCAGGATTTGTGGATATGGCATGCATTTTTTGGAATGGCGGGTTCAAACAACGACATAAATGTGTTGAATCAGTCGGATGTATTCAACGATCTTCTGAATGGGAAAGCGCCTTCGGTGACTTTCAACGCCAACGGCAAACAATACAACATGGGCTATTACCTAGCCGACGGCATCTATCCCGATTGGGCGACCTTCGTGAAGACTCTTCCATGCCCGACTGACCCGATGAGAGCTCTGTTTGCACAGAAGCAAGAAGCTGCCCGGAAGGACGTGGAAAGGGCCTTCGGTGTTCTCCAAGCTCGTTGGGCAATTATAAATAGGCCGGCACGCCTATTTTATGAAGAAAATTTGGCGGAGGTCATGTATGCTTGTATTATCTTGCATAATATGATTGTCCAAGACGAAGGCGAGCATGTGAGTAATTGGGCCCCCGAAGGCGCATCGAGCTCGACAAACAACGGGGGTGCGACTCGTGGAGCAACCGGAGCATTTGAAGAATTCTTGAAAAGAAAGACAGACCTTCGCAATGCGAGAGCTCACGCAACACTTCAGAATGATTTGATCGAAGAAATGTGGGCACGATTCGGTGGGGATTAATGTATTTTTTTTATGTAATGTTTTTTTTTCAATTAAATAAAATTTGCATTTTAAAAATAATTATTATTTAAATTATGAAAATAAAAATAAAAATGAAAAATAAAATTATTAAAATAATAGGTGTGCCCACCACCATTTGTGCCCACCAATGTGGGGAAAAATTTTGTGCCCACCGTACCCCACCAATACCCCACAAATACTAATTAAATATTGGTGGGCACAACTTTTTTGTGCCCACCAATGTGAGTGCTCTTAAGAATATATCTTCTGTTTGAATATGTCTATGAGATAGTGAAAAATAAAGGACTATACTCTGTATACTTTGTATAAATGTGGGCCTTATTTTTTGGTCATCAAATCAAATAATTTTTAAAGTTGACTTAAGTTTTGCCTTTTCAGAAGAAAATTTTCCTCATTTCAGAAAGCAGAAAAAGAATTGCTCGTCAAAAAATATGATGTAGAAATCCAACAAAATGAGAAATTTTTGAAGGTATAAGTTGATAAAAAAACGGGGGCATGACTGTCTTTTTGTAATTGAGGATATAATTGGGGTGCGAAGGGAGAACGAGTCGAGTAAGGAATTGTTGGCATTATTGAATAATGTGATTTTGTAGGAAAATATATATATGTGGACATGGAAGAACGCTCCAAATGGTGTCTACAACACGGAAGTAGCTATATCAATATCAAAACACCGAAGAGAATGACAATCAAATGGTCGAGGTGAAGGCGAAGTAAATTTGCCCCAACGAAGGTGTGCTTTTGCTTGGAGGGTGCAAAATCTACGCAGAAGAGAAGACGAGTTCAATTTCAAGATGGCGTGCACAATTGCAGGATTTGCGGAGAAGATGAGAGCACAAACCACCTATAACTTTGCTCATAAAGTTTGGATGGTTGTTATGAGTGGCATCGAGTTCGTATGATAATGCACAATAGTCCATTCACAAATTTTCTCCAGCATGAAACAATTTCAAGAAAAGAAATTTGAAATAGCAAATATGCATTTGGTTGCGCATGATTTGAGTGATATGGAAAAGCAAAAATGACAATATCTTCAAACACATAACCAAATCCAGAGTGTTATTTGATAAAATAAAGCAAGATCATTATCTTGGTTAACGATTTCGGATTTGGTTTACTTTGTCTAGTTAGCTTCTAGAATCAAGAGCTTGTTGTTGAATTAATAGTGAATTGTGATTTCTTACTTGTTGTATCCTGAACTTTGTTTTGGGGGTTGGAGTATTACTTGTACTCCAATTTTTTTCATTTATATAATTTTGCTTTTTACTGATGAAAAAAATATCATGGACCATCTACCTTCCATAATTGTAACATAATTGAAACGGATCTATATTATTCAAATAGAAGATCTAATATACTTCCAAAGGTTTTATTTCTCCAAACCACATCGTAAACTTCATAAGATAAAAGCTGTGAAACAAAAAAGGGAGAGAGACAGAAATAGCATAAATCTGCATGTTAAACGTTAATCAAGTCATAATAATCTGAAATAGAAGCAATATATATAGTGGCCTAAATGTCTAATCCGAAGCTAAGTAGGGATAGACAAAGTATAATTAGACGAAGCCAATTTAGGAAAATTTTGGGGGCAGGCCAGCGCCAGGATCAACTAAGGCTAAGCAGTACGCAGTCCCTAATCATAATTAAAGGGATTTCAAGGACACTAGATAGAAGACAATGCAATACAGAACTCGGGTAAATTGTGGCCGTAGATTGGGTACCTCAGAAAAAGTATTGACAGAAAGGAAAAACAGATTTTTAACTTGAAGTGCACCCTACACTACATGGTCACTCGAAAACCACCTTCTAAGGTAGCTCATGGTCATTTCAACAAGAAGCAAAGTCGTAATTAATTACACAAGATATGCTGCTATTTCAACAAATATGTAAAGATTACCTAACTCAGCAGCACAAGTTGTAAACTTTTAAAAAGAAAAATGATAAAATGAAGGGTGGGCTGCCTTACATGTGATATAACTATTGTCATCTATCCTAAACCCTGCTGTCCAAGGTCCCAGGCAATTCACATTTGTACCTGTCTCACCTTTTCAGAAGTAACTCAATAAATTAACAAAATTCCTACGGTGCCTCAAACCAAGTGCTGGGGTCCTGAGGCGATCACGACGCCTTGGTGATATGTTCGACTTTACAGCCTCAACAACATCTACAGCTTCTTCTCATTCTTCTATGCCATTATCAAGTCCAACTAGCCAAATGCATGTTATAAATCAATCCACCTCGCTTTTGCATCATCTAAGCTATGCATGTTTCTTAACAACTCGACACTATCCTCAAATAGGATACGACTTCCTACAATAAGCCTATTTGAGAGTCGTACTGGCCAAATGAATAAAGTAAAAGTGCAGGCATAGCATTCTCATTTCAGCTTGGCAAACTGGGAAGAAAGTATTTCTACTCATCTTGCTCGACTGAGTGGAAATAACCTGCTGCAGCGTATCTTCTACCAAACAAGAAAAGAGTATTTATTGTAGGCATTTTACTTACTAAAGGGCTTCACAATGACAACTGTGAGTTGTAAATACAAAGTTCCTGGGTATCACCAATACAAGTCGGCTAATCTACCTGAACCGTAGCCCACTAACCTTGGCCTCATCATTTATAGTTAACAATTGGCGCAACTTAGAGCCTACTCAAACAACTACAACCAAAAGCAAAGGCCATGATCACCCTACACAGTAAATCAAACGCGGCAATTAATTTACACCAGCTACCTACATGGTGAATGGCAAAGCACACAACTCTTTACAGAATGCGCAGTAAAGGTCCCAGCAGGAGACTCAGTCTGATACAAATCGACATAAAGCATGATATAAAGGGCCCTCCACCCATTTTACATATGCATTTGGAACTCATGCACTGCAAAGTGCACAAGTGATAGGCACCCAAGTGGTAAATAATTACGCAACGCACCTCTGCAAAGCTAATGCCATGGCCTACAATGCCAATGAAAAATCTTTACAGCTAACACTATGTGACATATCCTCAGAAATGATTAAACCGCATTCGTAATTGAACTCAAAGCTACACAAGCTAAGCTGCAGTCCATTGACTGTCCAATATCAATCTTCAGAAATAATTAGCATGATCAAGCCAACAAGATTTCTAGCAAATATGGAAATTCCAGTTTAACAACAGCACAACATATGTTATCAAGACGCCATCGTGATAAAGATCTAAATAAACTAATATATATTAGCATAAAGCCACCCACATAACAGTAACACCAAGTAGATCTCAATCACAACATAATAAAAAAACATCCACGTGACATCACTAGCAAGACTAGAAAATAGAAATTAAAGGGAAAAGGGAAAATTTAATAAAATTTCAGTTACTCATTCATCACCGGCAACAGACTCAGTTTTCTCACTCTGCGGCGGCGCGGTGGACCCCGCGTCCTCCTCCTCTGCCTTGTGTGGCTCTTCAGTCGCCGGCGCCGGCTCCGGAGCAGCCGCCGACTCTTCAGATCTGGCTTTCACTGTTTCCAGCATCCGCTTGCTAATTTCCTTGGAATAAACCTGCAAAATCTCGATCCCGTCGTCATCTGCGGAAGCCGCTTTTCCCGCCACCTCGAACGCCTCCTGCTCGATGATCTTGGCGGCTTCAACAGCCTCGTCGTGCGAAACGGTGCCGTATCGCTTGGAGAGAATGGAGGGGGACGAGAGGGTCTCAATGAGGCGGTTCCTGACGGCCTCGCGCGTGCGGTCGGTGGGTGGCCAGATGCTGAAGGAAACGTTGGAGTATTTGTCGGAGGCAGCGGTGGTGGGATTAGGTGGCGTTTGCTCGGTTTCGGCCATGGCGGTGGTGGCTGAGGGCGGAAGATCTTGGGCTTGGGGATTTTGATTTGAGGATTCAATTTTGTCCGACATAATATAAGCTTTTTCGGTTGGAGTAAAAAAAAAAAAGTGAAACACATATATGAATGGGTAATATTTTATTTTTATACAAGAAAAAAAGGGTAATATTTTGTTTTATTTTATTTTTTTACTGGAAGGGTAATATTTTATTGAAAAATGAGATTACAGTGTCGCTGTACGCTTTTTATACAGTCTTATTTTATTTCTGGAATCTGAAAATCCCAACTCAAAAAAAAAGTTGCTGGGATTTGGGCCATTATTAATTCGATATATATTACGAAGAAGGTCCAATTGAAAAAACTATCCATCAATATTAAATTATTAAATCAAATCTATTATTAATAGGAAAATAAACGCACTTTCCTTCAGTTCCTCATTCCGATTTTTTTTTATTCTAGTATTTTGTGCAATATTAATTTATATTCATATATTTTAATTCTTATCTAATAATTTTTATCTATTGATATATCTTTTTTTTTTGCAATATTAATTAATATATTTTATCTTAAATTTATATTTTCTTATATTTCCATCCTCCATTCCTAATTAATCACATAATTAACCAATTGAAAAAAAACATAAAAATATAACATCTTTTATATTCTATTTTTTATTTTATCTCAATCTTTCCCTATATTTCCATCCTTCATTCCTAACTAATTACGTCCTTAACCAATTTAAAAAAAATAAAAGTATAACATCTCTTAATTTTAGCAATTGAAAAAGAAAAGAAGGATTTTTACTTATTTTAGTTATATTAACTTTGTAGTGTTCAAATTTTTATTGAGTATTAGCCAACGGGTTTGAGACGGGTATGTACAGTAAAGTCACTATTTTAATCGAGATTAGGACGAGAACATATAAAAAATTTCTAAACAAATTTAAATTTAGAAAATACATAATGAATGAGTATCCGATCCAATTTCTAATTATACGTGAACAACATCACAACTTCTTAATCAGATACTCCATCTATCCCACTGAACTTGTTTTCGTTTCCTTTTTGGGTTGTGCCAATGAACTTGTCTTATTTCCATATAAGAAAACAATTAACTCTTCAAAAGTTGTGGAACCTACCCACTTTCTAACTTTTTAACCTTCTCTTTAATACTCATGCTGAATAGTAACCAGACATGTTCAGTAGGACGGAAGGAGTATAAAATTATTTTAAAATATATAAATGTAAATCAAAATATAAGTTATGTCACGTCGAATCTCGAAGGTCTACTTACTAGTTTTAGTAAATAGTTCAATTTTTCTTTCCTCAAAAAAAAAATAGTTCGGTTTTTCTTTCAAAAAAGTAAAAAGTTCAATTTTAAGATTAAATAACTTAATTTAAAATACGAAAAATTTTAATCAATAAAAATAAATTTGTGACCACTGAGTGTGCATTATTTAAAAAAAAAATCATATTTGGCACATTTATAAGGAATACTAGTTGTAGATATGAATGTCAATACAACCCAGAACCAATGAATTAGTCCGAATAGATCAAAAAAATATTAGGACTGAAAAAGATAGCTTAATAAAAATGCAGGTCGATAGACCCGAACTGAATAGCTCGACAAAAAGATAAAAGGCTGGTCAAATCTGGTGGGTTTGCTTAAGGAATGTAAATCTAGTCCAAAATCGATGGATTAACTAGAATAACTAGATTATCCGAAAGGACTGACTCGAAATCAAATAAGTTGATTCGATTGACATTCCTACAATTAGTAATATTAAAAAGATTCATTAGTCAACTGCAATTAAGTTATGCTAAGCCAAAAATAATAAACGATGAGATTGTACATACAAGTCTAAAAATGCTTTTTGAATAAGTTAAATGCACAATTAAGGAGCTGACTGGTATGATGGAATGTCAATTCCTAAATTCATTCCATTCATTTGTTTGGTAATGCTTACGAAATAGAATCACCATTCCATTAGAAATCATCATTTCTTTCCCATTGGAAATAGTCATTCCATCCTACACCATGGTATTACCCATTCCATCTTGGTATATATGTATAATTTTATTATTTGATCAAATTATTCAAATAAATTTTATTATTTTAACAATAATTTTAGATATATAAAAATTTTAGAGAGAGAAAAATTTAAGAGAGAGAAAATTTTTGAGAGAGAAAAATTATAAATAGAAAATTTTAGACAGAGAAAAAATTCTAGAGAAAGAAAGTGCTAACGAAAAAAATTATAATGATAATAATTATAATAATTTTCTCTCTAAAATTTTCTATCCCTACATTTTCCCTCTCTAAAATTTTTCTCTCTCTAAAAATTTCTCTCTCAAGAATTTGTTCTCTCTAAAAATCTTCTTTCTAAAAATTTTCTCTCTCAAAAATTTTTCTCTCTATAATCTTCTCTCTGAAATTTTTCTATCTCTAAAAAATTTACCCTCTCTAACATTTTTCATGTAATATTATTTTGAGATAGAAGAAAATGATACAAAATGGTAAATAAATAATGATTTCATTCCTCTCCTTAATCCTTGTACATATTAAATAAAGGAATCAACCAAGATTTATCATTCAATTCCCAACTCATTCCATTCCATCATACCAATCACCTCATAATAATAAGCTATATGCAAGGACATGCTCTAAGTGAAATTTTAAGTCACGTCCCTATGAATTATGATCACTACAAAAAAACTGTCTTTTACCGACGGATTTTTCCGTCGGTAACTCTAAGAAATCCGTTGGTAAACATATTACCGACGGATGTATGTCGTCCTTAAATACGTCGACGGTAAATATTTACCGACGGATTTATTTCCATCGGTAAATTTAACGACGGATTACCGATGGAAAATCTGTTGTTGTCGTTCTGTTTGGCGTATTCCGTTGGCTGTCTGTTGCGACGGAATACCGACGGATAGTCTGTCGGTAAATACCGACGGAATATAGTCCGTCGATAATTACTGGGTTATTACCGATGGATTCATTTCCGTCGGTAAGTTTCAAGGAATCGAAGCATACATTACCGACGGATTATCCGTCGGTAATTACCGACGCATTACGGTCCGTCGGTAATTACCGACGCATTACGGTCCGTCGGTAATTTTTTTTAAAAATATTTTTTTTAATTATATATATCTATATATTCATTTAAATATATATTTATTTTTGTCGAATTAAAATTTCCAACAAAACATCAAACATGAGCCAAAATTAATTTGCATTAAGAGCGCTCGTCATATATAAAATAATATATATCAAGTTCAACATATATATATACTAAAATGTAAAGTAGTTTCAATATGCTAAAATAATAAAAATACTAAATAATCTAAAAAATATCCAACAAGTGAAAATCATACATCAGGACCAGGGGGTGGAGGTGGACGAAAAAATTGCCCTGACGCCAGCATCTGCTGGAACTCGGCAAACTGCTGCTCCAGACGTGCACATGCCTCGCGTTCTGCCTGCTGCTCCTACTCGATGTAGGCACGTGCCTCTCGCTAGCTGCTCCTGTAGCTGCTTTTCTAAGCTGCCGATTCGTGTCTAAAACATCTCTTGTGTCAGAGCAGCCGTCGAACCGGAGCTACCACTGGATGCAGTCTGTCTAAGCTGGCTGCTGCCGAAGTTTCCAGTGCCGTAGCGCCTCTGCTTCGTGGGTTGTGTGATCTCCAAATAGATCTCGTTCAAATCGGATCGTCCCTCCGCAGCAGCCCGGCGATGAACCTCGACCTAATTCATAAATATAAAAATGTTAGAAAATATATATTATCAATAACAATTAGAAAAACTTAATTAAATACTTACATCAATTTTTTCATCCCTCGGCATCAGATAAGTTCCATCATCCCTCACGTGCAGTCGGCAGAAAGTCGCATAATTCAATTCATGCGGTGCGACTCCTTGCTCTGCAGCCTATTCATGCATTATTACAAATTTTAACATATAAGTTTTAATTATAAATTAAAAATATAATATATATACATACATACATATATATATAGTGATTAACAAGTTAATTAAAAATTACGTACCAACGACTGAACGAGGAGACGAGTGGATCTTGATCCTCCCCTATGCTTGCTCATCCCTGTGCCGGGTCCATCGGGCTCAGCCAACCGATTTGTACGAGCCTTTTCTGATCTAGAAATCACATCTGGACTCGTCCAATACTCTTGCAAACCCGCCCAAAACTCATCCGTCGAGTAAGGGAGTTTGATGTCAGGGTTTTTGATCCACATTTTCTTCATATCGTTCACCCACCCACTGTATCTAACACGTGCCTTGGCCTCCTATATTTTATACACATCTGCTTCCCACTCAGCTGGCCAAGTAAAATATTTCTGTTGAATAAAATATTAATTAATAAGTTAATCACATTTTAATGATAATAGTAGTAGCAAACTCCTGAAATTTTATTACCTTAAATTCTTCAAAGAACGTAGCCTTGATGCTATCTGGAGTCAACTTACAACTAAATCCTCCTGGATTTTGAATACTCTTAAAAATTACTGTAGCAGTATGGGCAATCCCAGGTGCCTCTAATAGATTACTTTCCATTTGTAAAAAAAAAAAAAATTAGACAATTAACACATAAATATATATATGTATTATATCATATATTATAATATATATATATATATTATACATATATATATATCATATATAATAAATATTGAAATCTTTAATAAGAATTACGATAAATAAATACATACCCGTTGTCGTCTCTTTGAAAAACCACCCTCCCCGTACTGCCTCTCAGGAAAATAACTGGTGGCCAACTGGAGCTGGCAGGTGCTGTCTCCGGAGGGGTATCTGGTACCTGCTGTGAAGAGGGGGAGTAGCACCTAGACGTGTAGTTGAGGACTCCGACTCGGGTTGACTGCCCGAGCTAGAAGGAGCACGAAAACCTCTACGTAGATCCATGATATCTGTTTCACAAACAACATTTCTGCAGCATAACTCCACTATCCTTACTACCAAGTGTTCGACTCTACCAGCAGCTATAGTAACCATAATGGTTCTAAACGTCTACATCTACCCCCAATGTGAATGTCCTGGTCAAAGACGTAATTAATTTCTATCCCAAAGGAACTAGATCCTTAAAAAATTAATTACATCTTTCACCAACAAAGTTCTAAGTTCATCCCCAACATATAAATGATAAATAACTGCATCTTCAACATAATATACTCACATAAATTAAATAAATAACATCTCATTATTGGGAGACGATCCTTAAGATGTAATTAATTTATATCCCAAGGGGAGTAGATCCTTAAGAAATTAATTACATCTATCCCACTAAAACACAATAACCATTTTTAATAAAAAAATTGTTAAAATGAGCAATCGCGAATAATTGGAAACCAAACTGGAGAAGTTCCTATACCAAATTCCAATAACAAATTTCACTAACACTAGTATGAGTACTTATCAATAACAAATTTCACTAACAAATTTCACTAACAAATTTTAATAATCCATATCAACCTAGCATACGACGAACTATAAATACCATATCAACATATCAATACAATAATCCATATCAACATATCAATATAATAATCCATATCATGCTATGCTTCAATCTAATTCAGCCCCAATCTAATGATAAGGTACAGATGTTACCAACCTCAAATACGACGAACTAAAATCCGAGGTTTGAGACGGAGGCAGTGGGCTGAGCGACGATGGGGCGGGGCTGTCGACAGGGCTGCGCTGGGCTGCACAATGGAGAGAGAGAGAGTGAGCGACAGAGAGAGACAACAAGAGAGAGAGAGAGAAGAAGAAGAGGGAGAGAGATTGAAATATACCTTATCGACGGTGAGAGGTGGGAGATGGCGGCGGCGGCAGTAAGGTGGCGGCGCGGCGGCAGCAAGGCGGCGGACAAGGCCGCTGAAGAGACTCAGAGAGAGTCAGCGAGAGAGAGAGGCAGGGCGGGGCGGAGATAGAGAGGCAGGGGTGACGAGGCAGGGCGGGACGGGGCGGAGGCAGGGACGGCGAGGCGGGGCGGAGAGTGGGAGAGAGGGGCGCGACGGCGAGGCGGAGGGAGGCGGGTAGGACGGCGGCGGAGGAGAGTGAGAGAGAGTCAGCGAGAGAGAGAGGCGTGGCGTGGCGGGGCGGGGCGGCGGCTAGGCGGAGGGGGCGAGTAGGACGGCTGCGAGGTGGAGGGGGGCGGGTGGGAGAAATTAGGGTTGCGGGTGAATGAGGGAGAAGAGTATGCCTGCTGGATTTATCGCAGATTTACCGACAGATTCAATCCGTCGGTAATTATATATAATTAATTTATTATAATTTTTTTTCAACTTATTAATTAACGACGGATTTATCCGTCGTTAATTAATATTTTTGATTAAATATTATTTTTCGCCTGATTAAAAATACCGACGGATATATCCGTCGTTAATTATCGACGGTCAGTAATCCGTCGATAATTAACGACGGATGTATTCGTCGGTAGGTTTTTTTTATTTTCAATTAGATAAATTAAAAGTTATCGACGGATATTTCCGTCGGTAATATTAACGACGGCAAGTCCATCAGTAATCCGTCGTTAAGTTCTTAATAGCCAACCCGTTTTTTTCCGTCGATAATTACCGACGGAATTGCATTCGTTGGTAATATCAGTTGGCAAACATGCAATTTTTTTGTAGTGGATGGTGAAGCGTGACAAATTGGTCAAACTTTCGCCGCCCTTTTATTTAAAGGGTAAATGAAATTCTAAACTATTCTATTCCCAAAAACAATAAAAATAAATAAATAATCTAAACTATTCTCATAATCTCACTTTATTAAAATGATCTGAACTGTGAAAAGTTACTATTTAAATTATGAATTACTATATTTTTGTATCAATAATATTTTGAATTCCCTTTTTTTGGCTCAGAAGCGTCGAACGAGGCATGCCAGACGCTTTATGTGCAATTTTGTCCCATATTTTTGAAAATGGCGTAGATCAAAATAACATCGTTTTGGCTTGTAAACTAATTTGTGTTTTTTTGTTACTAAGCCTCTTCAAAATAATATGTCATGTTGTGTTTTTGTTAATTTACCAATCGTTTTATGTAAGGAATTTTCGCCACTATTGGCATTTATCACTTTTAAGGCTCTGTTTGGTAGCCCTGATAAGGCCAAGATAGGATACATATATGGCCTTATCAGGGTGTTTGGTATCATTGATCTGTATTAAGAGTGGCCCGAGATTAAAACACTGTTTCTCTTTAGAAACCATATCCCACCAACTTGGTCCGACTCCTAAGCTAGATTCAACAGTGATCAAGACTATAGAGTGAAATGACATTATTACCCTTCCAAACGAGCCCTCTCTCTTCTCTCTCCTCCCTCTCTTTCTCTTTCCCGTCCGACGAGATGATGAAGGTGGAACCTTCTCCGGCCGCCGCTGCCGCCGTCACCACCACTGCCCCTCTGGAAAAACACCACCTTCGATCTTCAAAAGCCCCAGCCGCCAGCAGGCTGCTTTGTCGTCGTCTTCATCTTTTATCCCGGCATGCCCGTCGTCTCCTCGCGATGGTGGAGGAAGGAGGTCGCTCTTCGCGGCGGCGGCAGTCGCTATTCGTTTCCAGATGGGGAAGGTTCGTTTCTCTGTGAGAGAGGAGATGGTGGCAGCCGGGTTATGGTCGGCGGTCATGGTGGTGGAGGTAGGGAGGTGGTGTGGACGTCGGCGGTGGTAGAGAGAGAAAGAGTGAGAGAAAGAGTGAGAGAAAGAGAGAGAGGGGAAACGGGTGAGGAAGAAGAGAGAGAGATGACTGTTGCAGTGGTGGTTGCGGTGGAGTTAGGTGGTGGGTGGGGTGGCGGAAGGAATGAGAGAAGATAGAAATTGTAGAGGAGAGAGAGATGAGTGATATAATTGAAGAGAGAGAGAGGTGAGATATTGTATAGAGAGGTGAGAGAAATAATAAATTTATATTAGGGGTAGAATTGTCATTTTCCATTTAATCTTGAATTTAATTTAGGGTACCAAACAACTAACCTATTATACACTATATTTATCTTGACATTATCTTGTCGACCAAACACAAAGATACACTAACAATCAACCCTTATTCACTATTTTTTATCTTGGCTTTATCTATCTTACCTTATCCTAACATACCTACCAAATGAGCCATAAGTCTATAATCTTGTTCTTTATATGCTATATGAAACTACAGTACAGTCAAACATAGAGATAATATTTGAATGTGCCATTGAAATTACATAAATAGAAGGTAGAAACACAATTAGGAAGACGTGTGCAGGAGTTGCCTGCACCATTAATTTACGTTTTGAGACTATAAACAATGAAACAAAAATACTGTAAATGAAGTATCCCTGGACCCGGGTATAAAAAGTACAAGATAATTAAGATAATATCGAGAAATTTCACACACCTTTTTAAGACATATATTGTTGGGAAATTAATAGAGTTTTGAAGTGATACCAAAACCCAGCTGACCCCAACCGAGTAGATGATTGCATAAGCCGAAGTATTTTTTCCAGCTCACCTGTTTGAGCTTATAGAGTTTCTAAGTTTACAGGTGGTCGCTGAAGACAGCAGAAGACCAAGTTGAGTTCACAGCAGGGTAAGCCAAGTCGAGTGATTAGCAACGTTATCCAGATTCAAGACGATCAAGTTCATCCAGACACAGCTGTAGGAAAGACCCAGCTTGTGTTGCAACTCAGCTCAACATCAAGACCCAGCAGAGTTCAAGACTCAGCTCAGCGTCAAAGATCCAGCAGAGTTCAAGACAGCTCAGAGTCACCAGCACAGCAGAGTCGAAGTCAACTTGAGATAAAGTCAGAACTGACCTGAACCATCAGGAACTTGACACCTCAGCACCTAGAAGTCAGACCTAGGATTGCTTTACGAGGAAATCAAGGAAGAAGACAAAACCAACTTGTCAGAAGTTAGGTAGAGATTCAGAACGGCTCTTTCCAACGGCTAGTTCTAATCTCTCCCTATAAATATGAGTCTTCTTTATCTTCAGAAAGAAGAAGTTACGAGAGAGAAAAATACAAAATGAGAGATCAACATACTACATTGAAAGAAGTCTAACCAAAGATCAAGAGATCTCTCAGAAAAGCTTCAAGATCCAGCAGCCTTCATACTTATGAGTTCTTATTCATTCTCAGGCTGCTGAAGCTCTCTCCCACTAGTATCTAGACGCATAATCCTTCCCATCTTAAGCCTAGTTTGAACGAGTTCATCATACTCATTGTTCTTCATTGTAAGAACTCGTTCATAGTTGGAAACCCCAAACCCAAACCCATAAAAGGTCAGGTAAAGGTACGCTTGCTCGAAGCGCGTAATTCGAGTGTTGGTTCTGTAGTACTCGTAAACTACAGGTTAGGCTTCAGCTGTGCCCGTAAACAGACTGGTTACGTTTCGCTACAGTACGCGTGAACTTGTATCCAGCTTGAGAAACTAAGCTGCAACGCTTGCTGACTGCGCGAAAAGTCAGTGGTATCCTTAGTGGATTACCAGAGGTTTCTGGTCGTGGACGTAGGAGTAGTTTCTCCGAACCACGTTAAGTTGCTTTGTTCTTTCCTGTTTTATTTATGCATCCAGCTAACTCATCATAAGCATTCTATCAAGCTGCATAAACTGACTAACTGAAAAGAGAAACAAAGTTTTGCAATATATTTGAAGTATCAGACGGACTTTCCAAAAAACCCACCACATTCCGCACACTGCCAGTTGTGTTGATCAAGCTGCCTTCCAGCTAGATCAAACACAGCCAGCTCACTCAAAAGAGTTTTAATTGGGAAAGTTTTCAAACCTTGGTGTATTCACCCCCCCTCTACACCAAGGTATCCGTCTTGGGACCATCAATTGGTATCAGAGCAGTGGTTCAAAAGATCACTTTATCTGTGTCAAGTCAGCCTCTTTGCTGATAGTGGTCACCTGAACAGATCCTTCAAAGTTTCAAGTTTTTTCAAAATCATTATATTGCATACTGTCATGGAATCTTCCTTGTGCAGGAATCTTCCGACATTCTCTGTCGATGATTATTAGATCTGGAAGTTCCGACTCAAAAGCTTTCTGAGTGCGCATCACGACATGATGTGGGATGTTATCACTGATGGACCCATCATTATCATGAAATCAGAAAGACAAGGAGAAACCACACTGAGCCGAACCAAGATTCTCGGCAAGTTGTAAAGCCCAAAAGGGAGTACTCTCCAGAAGAAAGAAGACAAGCTGGATTGGACAGCTACGCTCGCAACGTCATCTCTTCAACGTTGACGGACGCTTATCTCAGCAAGATCATCAACTGCGAGACAGCTAAGAGGATGTGGGACACTCTAGCCAAGCTGTGTGAAGGCTCAGAGAAAATTTAAGAGAACAAATTCTCAGTTGCATGCCAGAAGTTCGACAACTTCAAGCAACTCCCCTGCGAGTCCATTGATCAAATGGAGCTTAGATTCTCCAACCTCGTCATCGAGATCGAGACGATCCGAACTGGAAAATATACAGTTCAAGATAAGAACTTGAAAGTTCTTACAGCCCTCTCCTCAGAATGGTGTACACACAAGGTGGTTCACCAAAGCAGAACTGATCTTGGCAGCATGGAGACGGAAAATTGTTCTCCATCTTGAAGGCCAACGAATTTGATCTGGGGATCACAAGCAGAGATTCATCCAGCCGAATGAATGAAGCAGAGCTGAGGATCAAGCCAAGAAAAGAAGCTCAATCAACTCAGCTTGGAAGGACTAACAAGGAGCACAGAAATATGAGCAAAGAAGATTTGAACGAAGAAGTTGCCATGCTTGTACGAAGCATTAATCAGCTGGAACAAAGCAAGGAAACACTACTACAAAAATGCTAATAGACAAGGGTTTTAAACTGTTGTTGTAGGCATATTTTGACCGTTGTCGTACGTGGTGATGTGGTAGGGTACTGAAAAATGCGCTCATAGACAACGGTTATAAACCGTTGTTATAGATACTTTTCACAACGGTTATAAACCGATGTTGTAGCAAGGATTTAAGTGTTGTCGTAAGTAGTGTTCTCAAAGTTTGCGCTCATAAGCAACGGTTATAAACCGTTGTCGTATATATTTATATAACAATATTTTTAAACCGTTGTTGTATCTATAAATCGTTTGTTTTACTAATCTATGACAACAGTTTTGGAAATAGCATATACATTTAAATTGTTAAATAATTAAATTTAAACTGTTAAAATATAAATGATTCAAGTTACAAAATAACATAATCACAATATTCATTACAAAACTTCAAATGCATTCCTAAATATCCGAAAAATTGTATATATACTCTTGTACACACTCCGCCCACTGCTTAAGCACTTCATTGATATCCGCAGGCGAGTAATTTCCTTGATTGAACTGTTATGTACAGAAATACATTAGAATATTAGATGTAGATAGTCACCACAAAACACTTGAAGTAAAACTCAATTACAACATTTTAAAGAAGAAAGATGACATTAAAATCGATTTGAAAGCCTACAAGCAAAAACATCTCAACAAGCTAATTATTATTGACATTCCGTTGCATAAGCCACAAAAAAAAAATTATAACAGCTATGTTACACAAGCTCAATCTCACAATGAAAAATCAGAAATACTGAAATGTAACATAGATTGATGTCTGCTGCAAAGACTATTCATTTTAGCATAACCAGCAGAGCAAGCAATGATGGATTACAAGAAGCTAAACTATTTGCAATTTATAGTATCAGCTGAACTTAAAAGGGATCTATAACACACATTTAAAAGTAAATATCAATGGTCGTAGATCAAATGCTTTTATGCATCTTACCTAGATAAAAAAGTGATTAATTAATGGAGCAAAATATGTAATAAACAGGAAATGAAAGGCAACAATTTGATTATTTGTCTTACCTTGACAAGATTTGTCAAACCCACAAATACCCATAGACCTTCACTGAGCATACAACCTACTTTACATCCCACATTCACTATCCTGCCATTTTGATCATAAGTCAAACCAAAGCTCCTCATAATAAAATAATATTGTGCAGAATATGAATAATTACATCAAATAAAACAAAACCAAATGGAATCATCCCTATCAGCAATATATAAGATAACTTACACCAAACAAGCAACCTTTTTCCTCTCCTCTGTAAAACAGTATAGAATACTCAAAAGGGAAAGCAACACAAACCTGCAAAATTTCATTCAAATCATCTCCACTCTCTCCATTTGCGTAACAAAGTGAGAGTGAGACATGCCGCCCTTGTACAAAATTTTGAAACAAGATGAGATATGTAATGCGGGAAAGAACACAATTAACAAATTTAGCAAGTGTAAACATAAAAAATGTGTTGAAGGCCGATATAAGCAATAAGTATGTCACGTAAGTTGCGAGAGGAAAATTTTATATACCAATTCATAGCCACTTTGGATAAGATTATCCCAAGACCACTAGGAAGCATAATTGACTCCACGAATCATGTCGTCGACGAGCCGATCTGCGCTAGAAAACTGGGCACCTATGGCAAGTTATGTATGCAAGTTATTTTGCAGATAACCTAAGTCCTCACATCTCCAAATGCAGAAAATCCAAACATAGATTCAAAGAACATAGAATGTTTTAACCTATTGTCGACCTCTCTTCTTCTCCTTCTCATTTAGGATCTCAATCCTTAGCATGTCTGTTTTTTTCTTTCCATTTCCAACATTTCGAGTTCCCATTTGAGCTTATCAATCTTCATCTTGGGAATGAACATGTCCTTCAGCACGAACCTTTGAGCCTGTGTAAATAAAATCTAGCTATCAGTACAAACATGTGCAGAACAAATCCTACATATCAAATTGGTGAAACAAGGATTTGCTTTAAGGAGATAAAACCAATTAGAAGCCAGCAGATCTTCAAAATAAGGGAATGTGGACAGATTTAGTTTGTTTTACCATAAAGAATAGTCTCACAAAATGATTTTCGCAGAATTGGAAATAAATTCACATCAATTGATTTCAACTACATCAAGAAAATTAGAAGCCAAATCCCCAGCCAGTAACAAACATTCCTAGAAAAAATTAATTAATTGTTTACCCCCATAAAATTACCTACAAAATAAAAATTAGCAACTACACAGTTTGTATTTTGGTATCAAAAACCTAACTACTACAAAAATGAAAAATGTAAAATAATATGTACCAGACGATTAACGATATTTAAGATGAACAGAGCGATAGCCCCACCCATTAATTAGGAGCTTTGGAAAAGTATAACAATTTTCAAGACCAATCGAGCGGTAACCACACCAATTAGGATCGCTTACCCCAATACCTCGACCTCCACCACCTCCACTTCCGCATCAATGTACCAGGCGATAGATGATGGCGGCGTAGTGGTAAAAGTTGGAGGCGTGCGCTGTAGAGGGGATAAGGGTTCCATAATTTTAGACTAAAGCAAAGCGAAAAGAATTAAAATGGAGGTCTAAATTAGAAACAAATTAGGCCTCACTCGCGGTGGATATAAATGACTAAGGCGACGGCGGTGGTGGTGGAGCACTCAGGCGGCGGCGGCACAAGAGAGATGCAAAAGAAAGAACACATCAGACAAAGATGAGAAATCGGAAACCCCTTTTTTGTGTTTTAATTTCTATTTTCATTTTATTTTCTTAACTTTTTTTTTTCAAAAAGACAACGCATATAAAACCCTACGACAACGGTGAAGTTAGTACCGTTATTGTCCAACGTAACAACAACAGAATATAACAACGGTTCTTACAAACCCTTGTCTATGAGCGCATTCTTTCGCTGAATGACAACGGTTTTACCTACGACAACGGTTTTTAGTGCTACGACAACAGCTTTTGTGAAAAACCGTTGCCGTTTTAGTGTTGTCGTTTACCATTTTTGTAGTAGTGAAAGGTACAAGAATATCGTGAAGGTTCATCACGACAAGCAACTCTATCCAAAGAGAAACCCAGCTGAGTCATCCTCCCGGAGAGAGGATAAAAGGTTAGTATCGAGCGAAATGGATGATGATCAAATCTCCTTCTCCGACTCAGATGAGGATGATTGCTCTGATTAAGATGTCTGAAACATCTTATTGATTCAACCATCGAAGAAAATGAAGAAACCCAGCTAACTGACTGGGACCAGCTGTGAAATAAAGACAGCTGGATACAAAACCGAAGATTCAGCCAGTCATACAGCTAAGTACATTGGTCTCAAGAGAAGATTAGAGAAGCAGCATATGAATTAGCTGAATTTGGGACAGCTGTCTACTTGCTATACAAACTGAGACATCATCAAAGAAATGAGCTGATGGTGAGAAATTCCGTTCGTTAAAAGGAAGTAGGATACAGCTGAAGAAAAAACCACCTACTATCAAATCAAGGGGGAATTCTACATAGCCGGAAAGAATCAGCAAAATACCCAGCAGGATGCTCTCACCAAGATAGACTCATCTGGAATCACCAGCTGAAGGGAAACCTGATCCAGCGGAGCAATCAAGATAATTCTCTAACCCAGCTAACGCCATGAAAGCATTCAAGAGATTTCTCAACATCTGAAGGAATCCATTGTTGGGAAAATTCACACAGAAGCACAACCTGCTGAAATCTAAGTCAAGATAATGTGTGGATTACTTGGACTGCTAAATCTGGATGAAGAAAAACCATCCAGCTGAGGGTGAACAAACTCAGCTGGATCCCAAAGCTCAGTTCAGAAGGGTTACCCAGCTAAAAGGGAATCAAGATCAACTGGACATCAGTCGAAGAGCTAAAGGGAACTCAGCTGAAGGAAAATCAAGCTTTTGACCAGATACTCAGCTAAGGAGAAAACTCAGTCAAGCAAAGAAGAAGACCGCCGTGGTAACAGCTGGATACTGTGTCCAAGCTGACCGGTTTGCGTCTCATGCATTTATTGCTCTGAGGAATATAATATTTAAGTTCATTCAATTTGAATTCTCATGTTAAGCGGACATATATTCCTTAGTTAAATTGTTTGATAAGTTTCCTTTCCCGTCGCATTAATTATAATGTCTACATAGTACTGTAGCACGACAGTATCGAGGCAGAACGTCAAACGTTTGAACTGCCTCACGTGCGGTTGTAATACACTCGCCGAAAGCACGTCAGCAAAACGTGATGAGTGAATCTCTCCCAGTCGTTGATCAAAATATCAACTGATTCAATCTCAACCGTTGATCCATTATGGCAGTTGATATATATGGAAAAGATACGCGGATTCTTTCTTCCTTCATCTTTATCTCTGCAAATTTCAAAGATTCAAAATCTTCTTCTATTCTCTGCAAGTTCTTCGCACGATCAAAATCAACAGATTGCAGAAATGGCACCCAAGAAATCAACCGCAGGGATGAACCAGTTTGAAGCTCTAATGACAAAGCTATCTTTTGAGAATGTTCTGTCCACCTCCAACCTCCATGTTTCAGAATTAAAAGAGATGGTGGATCTTGTTGCAGACTCCGGTCTCTTGCTGTGGGCAACCTCCATGCCCAAGCTTATGCTGAAGAGAGATGCCGTTCTATTCTATCTCAATATCATTGACGAAGAAGGCTTCTACTCATCTTCATTCGATGTGACTGTCGAAGGCGATGACAGAAAATTTGACTCAGCAACCGTCAACATCAAACTCAACAAGATTCTACGAAAGGTGTTCAACCTACCCAGAGAAGGAGGATTCATCCCAGACGATTACAACCGTGAAGAAGTGGATGAATTCCTCAGTAAAGAGATGCTTATCTCCCCAAAGCCGTACAGAGCGAGCATGTCAAAGCTTCTACTCAAGACAAAGTACAGGCTGCTGCTGGATATCACGCAAAAATGCATCTTAGGGATAGCTGGATCTCAAGGAGAGATCAGTATTCCAAAGCTCAAGCCGATGATTGCCATGA
This sequence comes from Agastache rugosa, assembly GCA_031470985.1. Taxonomy (NCBI): domain Eukaryota; kingdom Viridiplantae; phylum Streptophyta; class Magnoliopsida; order Lamiales; family Lamiaceae; genus Agastache; species Agastache rugosa. Next base: position 6,226,724 of record CM062601.1, on the reverse strand, counting down.
TCAAAGGAGCAAACGTCAACTGGTTTGATTTCTTACTCAACCGACTGGTCAAGGAGTCAGAGAAGATAAAGTTCAACTCTACCAGGACGACGTATTCAACCTCAGAGCCACTGTATCTATGCTCCAAGATTTCGTTCTTAATAGAACAAGCTGTGAAAGGATACACAGTAAAGTGGGCTGATTCAGAATCTTTTCCAGAATCGAAGATTCTCTTCCAGAGAATTAGTCAAATCAATGATCTCCTGAGGAAACAGCCGACTGTGAGCAAAGGCAAGAAGCAGCTGGAAGGAACAGAGCTAGAAGTTCCAGCTGAGAAGAAACAGAGGAAAAGGAAGCCAGCTGACCCCAAACCAGCTGGAGACCCAGCTGAAAAGAAAAAGAAAACCGCTGTCATTCCACCATCTGAGGCGAGACCTTCATATGAAGAAACTCCAAGTCAAACAATGGTGATTCTCTCCCCACAGCCAGTGTCAACCTTCAATCAATACGGATCAAACATCCTGGCTGAGATGAGATTGAATGATGGATCGTCATCCAGCTCAGAGGACGAGCTGGATAATCCAAAAGGCTCACCCCAGCCCTCACCGCCTCACAGCTCTCCGCCGAAAGAACCTTCTCCTCCACCCAACTCTCCAACCAAAGAGCCATTTCCTGTAAAAGAGCAGGCAGATATTCAACTGGCTGAAGCTCCTTCACAGCCAGCTGACACCCAAGCTGAACCCTCTTCCACTAATCCCAGCTCACCCCCAAAACAGCCATCACCCAAAGTTCAATCTCCCATGCAGTTGGCTGATACTTCTTCACAGCCTACTGTGAACCCAATTGAACCAGTTCATCAAATCTCCACAGAATCAGAGAGTGATTCTACTGCCTCTCCATCACTCAACTCTACTGGCTCAGCCTTTATGGAAGCTATGTACGAGGAGTTACGCTTTGCAGGGATCAAGAGTGTTTTAACTCAATATCCCATCTTGGCGCACTTACCAATTGCCTTCGTCAAAGTTGGAGATCTCAAATTCTATCTGGCCACCAAGCTGGCAACGTGGTACCAGAATGAGCAGCTGATCGAGACCTTCTCTAATGAGAAATTGAAGACGGATGAAGCATGCCTCCAACACACTTTTGGCTTTGGAAGTTTGGAGGATGCATACTTGCATCAAGATGATCTCATTAGAGGTATCATCGAAGTATCTCAGCAGTTCCCCAAGCCGCACCCAGCAGACGTCTGGGAGTCAGCCAACAAGCTTCTTACAGCAGCGGGATGGGAAACATCTTCTGGAGCTGACAACTCCAAAGAAGTCTCAGCTGAGATTACCAAGGAAGCTGTACCAGACGACACAGCTGAGGTAATGATCATTGAAGAAACAGCTGATGCAACAGCTGAACCAGAGGCAGCAGCCCCACCAAGTCCAATTGCCGATGACACTCGCGCACTGGTCGAGTTCGAGGCAAACAAACCCAGTCTTGTTGATTCTGCAACTCAAACTGACTCAGCTGCCGAGCTCTCAAACGCCATGAAGGAAGCAATCTCTAAAGAGGTTGAAGAAATTCTTTTTCAGGACAGACTGAAGTCTCAAGTAGATGTCATTACGCGATTCACAGCTCTAGACTGTCAAGTTATAGAGCAACAGCGGACAATTGATGAAGTCCATAAATTTGCTCAAGATTTACAAGAAAGTACAAGTCTAGATCTCAAGCAATCTCTTGTCTCTCAAAGCATTGATCAATCGCACCTTCTAGAAAAGAGTGTTCCTGAGATTGTAACAAGACATCAAGCTCCACTGGTCGACGACATAGCAAATATTTCAAGCCAGCTGGAAGCTCTCAAAAAGTCCACTCTCTCCAACAGCTCTGACATCCACCAACTCTTCAACTTATACAAAGATCTGGATGCTCAGTTCAGAGCTGGAAGCAACAGCGCTGCTCAGCTGAACATCGCCTCAGCTGACAACTCAGCCAAGATCGCTGATGTGGAAACTGCTCTCGCCAAGCTCAACGCAACAGTCGCTGACCTCTCTGCCTCCCTTGTTGATAATGCCAAAAAGGGGAAAGATCGGAATGAAGCTGGAAAAACAATAGAGAGGAAAGCTGCAGCTCAGGGGAAACCTGTGCAGACAAATCAGTCGGAAATCGACGACTTTGCTAAAGAGCTGGATGAGGAAGAGCCAACTACAGCAGTCAAAGAGACATGGAGAGAGAAAATGGTTGCTCTTGCCAAAGCCTGTGGACATAAGCCAGAAGAATACAAGGACTATCACTGGCTGTGTAACTTCCACAGCGAGCAAAGAAGAGAAATGCAAGAGCTGGATAAGATTATCAAGAGGAAAGCTGATTCGCTCAAGCCTGCTGAGAAAAAGCAAAAGAAGAAAAGGCAGAGCTACAGGCAAGCTAGGAAGAATCAAGTCCAAGCAGCCTCAACTGACAAGAAGAACCCAGATGATATCAATGAAAACTGGGAACGATGCAAATCAGAATTCATCAAAGAATTCTACTACTTGAATCAGTACAAAGGCATGGATCCAGAAACTGCGTTCCAAGATTATCTCCTCGAACTTCATGAGACAGATCCAATGATGGCAAGATCAATTGCCCTTTATGCCAAAAGAAACAACATCCAGCTGAAGGCTCCAAAAGTCAAGCAATTGAAGCCTCCATCTCTAGCTGGAACGAACCTTCCTGACAAGGCCCAAATTATCAAAGAAATTCATCACTGGGCTGGCAAAAGAGGAATTTCCAAATCAAAGAATCAAGCAGAATGGAAGGAGCTGGAAGAGTTCATCTTCAACAGATATGGTCTCAAGACTGACCATCAGATTGATGAACAAAGGAAGCAGCAAAACTGAAGACCCAGCCAACTGGGAATTATCTTTTGAACTTTTGTATTTAGAAAGTTGTAAAATTTCTTCATATTAATGAAAAGTTCGTTTTATCAAAATCAACCTGAAGACAATCTCTCTTTGTCCAGGCTCTGAATATGTTTATCTGCTGTGAATGTTTAATCTTTTAAACCCCGTTTCATGTTAAGGGGGAAGTAAATTATTTTTCCAACTTGGGGTTTTGGCATCATCAAAAAGGGGGAAATTGTTGGGAAAATTAATAGAGTTTTGAAGTGATACCAAAACCCAGCTGACCCCAACCGAGTAGATGATTGCACAAGCCCAAGTATTTTTTTCCAGCTCACCTGTTTGAACTTATAGAGTTTCTAAGTTTACAGGTGGTCGCTGAAGACAGCAGAAGACCAAGTTTAGTTCACAGCAGGGTAAGCCAAGTCGAGTGATCAGCAACGTTATCCAGATTCAAGACGATCAAGTTCATCCAGACACAGCTGTAGGAAAGACCCAGCTTGTGTGGCAACTCAGCTCAACGTCAAGACCCAGCAGAGTTCAAGACTCAGCTCAGCGTCAAAGATCCAGCAGAGTTCAAGACAGCTCAGAGTCACCAGCACAGCAGAGTCGAAGTCAACTTGAGATAAAGTCAGAACTGACCTGAACCATCAGGAACTTGACACCTCAGCACCTAGAAGTCAGACCTAGGATTGCTTTACGAGGAAATCAAGGAAGAAGACAAGACCAACTTGTCAGAAGTTAGGTAGAGATTCAGAACGGCTCTTTCCAACGGCTAGTTCTAATCTCTCCCTATAAATATGAGTCTTCTTCATCTTCAGAAAGAAGAAGTTACGAGAGAGAAAAATACAAAACGAGAGATCAACATACTACATTGAAAGAAGTCTAACCAAAGATCAAGAGATCTCTCAGAAAAGCTTCAAGATCCAGCAGCCTTCATACTTATGAGTTCTTATTCATTCTCAGGCTGCTGAAGCTCTCTCCCACTAGTATCTAGGCGTATAATCCTTCCCATCTTAAGCCTAGTTTGAACGAGTTCATCATACTCATTGTTCTTCATTGTAAGAACTCGTTCATAGTTGGAAACCCCAAACCCAAACCCATAAAAGGTCAGGTAAAGGCACGCTTGCTCGAAGCGCCTAATTCGATTGTTGGTTCTGTAGTACCCGTAAACTACAGGTTAGGCTTCAGCTGTGCCCGTAAACGGACTGGTTACGTTTCGATACAGTACGCGTAAACTTGTATCCAGCTTGAGGGACTAAGCTGCAATGCTTGCTGACTGTGTGAAAAGTCAGTGGTATCCTTAGTGGATTACCAGAGGTTTCTGGTCGTGGACGTAGGAATAGTTTCTCCGAACCACGTTAAGTTGCTTTGTTCTTTCCTGTTTTATTTATGCATCCAGCTAACTCATCATAAGCATTATATCAAGCTGCATAAACTTACTAACTGAAAAGAGAAACAAAGCTTTGCAATATATTTGAAGTATCAGACGGACTTTCCAAAAACCCACCACATTCCGCACACTGCCAGCAGTGTTGATCAAGCTGCCTTCCAGCTAGATCGAACACAGCCAGCTCACTCAAAAGAGTTTTAATTGGGAAAGTTTTCAAACCTTGGTGTATTCACCCCCTCTACACCAAGGTATCCGTCTTGGGACCATCATATATTGAATAGTTAAATTTTATTTATTTCTTTAAATATGAAATTAAAAAAAAATGATATATAGGCTGTGGGTAATTGCCATTTTAGTCCCGTTCGCAAATGGTCACAACATACAACAAATAAATGTTATTGTCTTACCGATATAGAACATAGTATATTCATTAATTCAGAGTAGCAAACACTTGGTTACAATCAACCCTATGATCGGATTGGTTGTATTTAGGGATAATTAAGGGAGATTAGAGACAACTAGGGGTGATTTGAGTTTATTAATATAATAATAATAATAATAATAATAATATCATTAGAGTTTATTAATCACACCAATTAGGATTTATTAATTCCAATTAGAGTTTATTAATCTTAATTAATATTTATTAATTATAATTAGAATTTATTAATTCCAATCAAGATTTATTAAGCCAATTAAAATTAAAGTTAACTAACTATTGATTAAGTAATCAAAAAGTCAAAAAAACATGGTGCACGGTACGGTTGCGGTGCCCCATACACGAGTTTGTCTCATTTGGAATTTGTCCAAAATAATATTTTCAAGGGTGAATATCTTTCAAATTTACAAATTTATAAATGATAACTGCCAGAACTTCGATAAAATATATAATAATTACAAACCATCTCAAGAAAATAAGAAAATGACTAAACTTCATAAAAAAAATTTATTGGTATAGAAAACCATTTCATACATTCATTTACTATAATCTGAATTGATTCGGACAACAAAATTATTTCTCCGAAATATTCTTTTTCTGCAAAACAATCACCCCACTACTTCCAATTTAATCTAAAATCGTGTGTACCGAGTCTTATCGAATGATCGAATATATATTAAACTTAAATACTATAAAGAAAAGTAAAAGTTGAGAGGAAGTGTTGTGGTTTTAAACTTACTCTGTTACTCAATATAATTAGGTGAGAAAATTAATAAATATACTTTATAAATAATAGATGGATTACTCTAGGAATGCATATATATATGAAACTATTATCATACGTACGTACTGCTAATTATGTGTAAATGCATGCCAAAAAGATTCCATGCATTAATTTTATTGGACCAGATTTATTGCAAATAACAAACAAAGTTGACTAAATAATTAGCGTGGACGCAGCCCAAACGATCTAGCTAGTACTAGTATTTAATCCATAGAGTTTTAAGGGTAATACTAATACCCATTTAAACATAGATAAACAAGAAAAATTAAATTAAAAAAATAAATAATAATCTCTATAGTTAGAGATAAAAGTGGCCAATGCCCCATAAAATTCTTGATTAACCTCAGTAAAATCCTTCACTAAATACTATAAATGAATCCATCTCCCCATTCATTTCTTGCACACAATTAACACATGCGCAGCGTAACCATGACAAAGTTAGCCTCATTCACCGCTTTCTTCTTCCTCCTATGCCTTTCATGCTTCGTCTCCCACTGCTTAAGCCGCCCCATCAGTCTCAAGTCCGCCTCCGATTCTTCCGACGCCGCCGTTGAAGTTGATACCGCCGGAAAGTTTGGGGAGGAGTACTGGTTCGATCATCCCTGGCTTCTCGCTCATCCTCCTCTGCCGGCCAACTGGCCCAAAAAACCATGGCCATTTGTTCATCCACCGATGCCCAACGGTGGTTACAAGTGGGGCCATTGGCCGGGGATGCCGGAGAAGCAGTGGCCGCCTAAGGACTGGCCATTTGCTCAATCTCCGATGCATGACGGTTGGAAGTGGTGGCCGAAGAATGAGGATGTTGCTGCAGATGAAATTGAGGCGGCGGCGGTGGCAGCTCCGCCCCTTGCGGCATAGAGTTAATTAATTTAGTCGTCATTCCATAGAGTGATGAGTATTTTGAGGCGTTTTTGCTTACAATAAGGTAGTTTTGAGTTATCTTTGATTTTAGTCAGGCAAAAATAATTTAGTTGGTTGGTTTTGATGATCTAAAAGATCGGAAAGGAACAAAGATGTCGATCTGTCATCATTTTGTAAGATGTTTAGAGCATAAATTCGAAATGCCGAAAAATAATTAGCAAGGAAAATATTTGTGCTTATAACCATGTTCAACATGATTTCGAACCAGCGGCGGAAAATATTTGTGCTTATTTTTTTATTGCATATTATAACTATCAAACCCACTAAATTACATGGATAAAAAATAAATTAAATAAGCCCATAGTTGAAATCTTAAAGCCCACCACCACAGCCCAACATAAATTAGAAAAAAGAAAAATAAAAGGAACATAACAAGAAATTGACGGGAAAGGAACAGAACGAGAAAAGAAAAGGAACAGAAGAGCATAAGCAGAAGCAGAACAAAACAGAACGGAACGGACGAGTCGACTCGCCGTCGAGTCGCCGCCGACGTCCGGCGTCCCTCCAGCCTCCAGGCCGCCACCAGCCCCACCACGGCAGGCTGCAGCACCACAGTCCACTCCACACTCAATTCTCAACTCTCTTCTATTATTTTAAGGTATTAACTATTAACCCTAAAATTCTAAATTCAAGGTATATGGTGTGTGAATTACTGAATTAGTAATTGATTTCAACTTCAAGCATGAAAATTAATGAGGAATTTGGAAACTTTGATTCATAGAATTTGCAAGCTTTTGTTGTTTTTAGGAGTTGTTCTTGATTTATATGTTGATTTAATGATTGATAATTTGGTAGATTTTTAGTTTCATTTTATAATTCAGTTATATATGTTAAATATAGGATATGAAGAACGATACATCTAAATCAAAAAAATCAAAAGGAGTGATTAACCAAGCCAATCTTCAACGATTTATGTTTAAGAAAATAAAATCTGAAGATGACTCATGTTCTTCACGGGTAGATGGTGAGAATGTTGAGAATCCTTCTAGTGCTAGTGTCTCTCCTTCAAGTGATTCTCCTCAAACTCAAAGTCAAGAAAATGCTATGAACTTGGATTGTTCAAATGCTAGTAGTGTGCCATTAGAGGAAAAAGAATTGATTTATGATGTTGAACTTCTTCCTCATGATCCGGGAAAAAGAATAAACATAATGGATTATCCCCAAACCAACGAGATTCGGTTAGAAGAGCCTATATTCTTAAAAAACCTTGTCAACCCAAAACTCACAATTTTCCTCAAAAAGATCTTGGAGGTATGCGCCGATTTATTGCTTCTTGCTTTGATAAGTGGGATTGGCTTGAATATAGTATTGAGAAAGATGCCGCGTTTTGTTTTGTTTGTTTCTTGTTCAAGAATGATATTGAAACTAATGTGGGGGGAGATGCATTTGTTAATGGAGGATTTAAGGCATGGAATAAACTTTATTGCTTTGCTCATCAACTTCAACTAACTCTTGTAGCAATTGCTAAAAAGAATAATGAGTGTGCTTGGCTTTTTGATACCCTTGCAATCTTGTTGAATGTGATTGGAGTTTCTTGTAAGAGAAGAGAAATGATTCGAGAACTACAAGCACAAAAAGTTGCTTAAGCTTTGGAAGTAGGTGAACTTGTGACAGGATCGGGGTTAAATCAAGAACTTGGTTTGAAAAGACCTGGAGAAACTCGTTGGGGTTCTCATTACAAAACTGTTTTGAATGTCATGAACTTGTTTTCTACAATTGTTAAAGTACTTGTGATGATTGGAGAGAATGACACTAATTCGGATGATAAGGCAAAGGCTCAAGGTATCTTATATTCACTAGAATCATTCGATTTTGTTTTCATGGCACAACTAATGTCTACAATCTTTGGGTACACTAATGATTTGTGTCTTGCTTTGCAAAGAAAAGATCAAGATATTATTAGTGCTATGAGACTTGTCACTGCAACCAAAGCTGTATTACAGACTATGAGGGAAAGTGGATGGGAGACTCACTTGAATAAGGTTATCACATTTTGCAATGACAATGATATTGTTGTTCCAGATATGGATGCCCGTTATATCCCTCAAGGAAGATCTAAGCGATTTGTTCGACAAATTTCATATAATCATCATTTTCGGGTTGACGGTTTATAGAAGTAATTGATTTATTACTTCAAGAACTTGACAACCGATTCGATGAAGTCAATATGGAGTTGCTCAAATGCATGGCTTGCTTAAGTCCTAAAGATGGCTTCTCTTCTTTTGACAAGCAAAAGGTACTTAAACTTGCCACTTTTTATCCATCTGAATTTTCAAGTATTGATTTGATTACTCTTAAATGTCAACTTGATATATTCATGGAAGATATGAAAAGAGATGATGAATGTCAAAACCTGCAAGATATTAGTTCTCTTTCGATGAAGCTTGTTGAAACAAGGAGACATGTGACTTATCCTCTAGTATTTTTGCTCATCAAGTTGGTGTTGATTCTTCCAGTTGCTATTGCAAGTGTAGAAAGAGTATTTTCCGGAATGACTTATATCAAGAATAAGTTGCGAAATAGTATGAGAGATCAATTTTTAAATGATTGTTTGGTCACTTTCATTGAAAAAGATATGTTTCTACAAGTTTCCGATGATGATGTTGTCAATCGCTTTCAAGAAATGAGGACTCGTCGTAAAATAGATTAGACAACATTTCGAAATGTACTGCTTTTAATATGAAGCATCTTTTTATGTTTATGATTATGTGATTATTTGTCACACGACTCGCACCCCATATTCAAAATCCTGGCTCCGCTACTGTTTCGAACCCCTAGATAATTCGGATGTTGAGGATTTAATTGGTATCTAATTTACTAGTCAAATGACGAGATTTTTTTTTTTGAGTTTCACATAACAAACACACGACTCGAACCCCCCGACCTTGAGGTTAGAGGGGAAGCATTAACAAAGTTGTGCTTCGTTGTATGTAAAAATTATGAATTTAATAGATAATTATATCGATGGAGTATTAAATAATAAATATTTTGTTACTTCTAATTTATAAAACTCGCATTGCAAATATTACAAATCAAAGTTTTAATTTATAACCAAAGTACAGGAGATATATAATGGTCTTCCATCCCCAAAATTTAATTATGCATCAACGATCTTACAGCAGATAAGTATGAGTCACCAATTCAAAGGATTAGATGATGATGCATTTAACAAAAGATGGACTGCTTGTTTCCGGAGAATGCAGACAGCCTCCAGAGGCTTCTCCTTATGCAGTGAAAATCCTAAATTAGCCTTAAAATCCACCTCAACATCCTCTAATGGTTTCTCCCATTCAAAACACTGCACAAACGCTCCCAATGCCAACGACACCGTTCTGAATGCCATTGCAGCTCCAGGACAAGCCCTCCTTCCTATTCCAAACGGCAAGAATTTATGGCCTGATTCCTTTTCTTCTGTCTCTGCAGCTGCATCCCGAAATCTCTCTGGGACGAACTTTTCTGGCTCGTCCCACAGATTAGGATCCCGTTGAATAGCCCAAGCATTCACCACCAGGATCGTACCTTTGGGAATGCTGTATCCTCCCACCATGCATTCTTCAGAGGAAAGGTGAGGTAAAAGGAGTGGTGTCGCCGGATGCAACCTCAGAGTCTCGTTCACAATGCATCCAAGATAAGGAAGCTTCGGAAGATCTGAATCGTTGATCAGATGATCGTGTCCTATATTTTCATCAATCTCTTGCCTCAACTTTTGCAGCTCATGTGGCTGAGTTAGCAGATGCGACATTGCCCATTCTAGTGTCAAGGCATTGGTATCGGTTCCAGCCGTCAGCATTACCTAATTTAGCAACAATTAACTTCAGCTTAATTCATTTGTCAAAAATAATTTCATCTACATTATAGAATTAATCTTTCCATATTAACTAACATGTGATAAATAATTACAGCTACAACATACTTACCAACAAAATACTTTTGATGACATCATCGCTGTAGAAATCAGGTTCTGATGCTTGAACCGATAGAAGAGTTTTAATCAGATTATTGCTCTTCCTTTCCTCCTCCGCCTCCACCGCCGCCGCGTTGTTTTTCACTCGAATCTCATCAATTAAATGCTGTAAGAACTCATCCCTCTTCTTATGGATTAACATGGCATTATTTTCCAGCCCTTTGTAGCCAATCCACCTCAAAAATGGAAAGTAATCACACATACCTAACAACACAGTAGGAGAAAACAACTCACGAATTCGTTTCAGAATCTCTTTTCCCGCTTCACTTCCGATCTCCTCCTCCTTAACACACCGCTTTCCGGCGATACCTCTCATCACGATATTAAAACTGTAGGTGGAGAACAAGATATTTAGATCAACTTTCTTGTTGCAGAGCTTGTGCAGTACGCCAACAAGTTCAAGTATCTCCTGTTGGCGTATTTTAGCAGATTTTTGGAGGCTGTTTGAAGAGAAGAGTTCGACAACTGATAACCTGCGGAGGACTCGCCAATAATGGCCGTAAGATGACCATGCGTAGGCTGCGTAGTTGTACGTCAGCCGGTCTCCGGCCACGGAAGTAGGGCGGTTGGCGAAAACGATGTCGTTTTTGGTGAAGCATTCTTGGGCGGCGGATGGAGAGGAAACCAAGAGAAGTGATTTGCAGCCTAGGCGGAGAGAGAGGATGGGGCCGTAACGTGATGATATGGAGGTTAGAGAGAGATGGAGAGGATCCTTGATGAGGTGAAGATGGCCGATAAGTGGTAGAGATGGTGGACTTGGTGCTGAATTATGGCTTTGATGAGATGAAAAGTGTTTGAATATTAGGAAGAGGAACACAAAGGGTAGCATCAGTAGAAGGAAATAGCTCTGGTTTTCCATGGCTTCAGTTGATGAAATGTGTATTTTCTCCGAAAAGGATAACATTAAAGCGAAAACTAAGGTAGGGTCAACGGAGGAACGGTGCGGTTGGCTGTAATTAGTAAAGGAAAGAGAGTCTTCATTTCTACGGTTCCATTTTGGCTTGTATAAATTGCTAGTTTTCCACACGTAATTAATTACTAATGATTCATTACAATGCATTTGTTGCGCCATCTTGTCTGATGTAAAACCTTTTCTTGATTGGTTCTGTGATCTCATTTCTACAGCATGGAAAAGGCCAAACAAGGGGTGGCAATTCGTACGCTGCATGCCTTTATCATGTTTACACGATAGGATCATACACGAACACGACACGATATGTACAAACACGTACACAACACCAAACTGATGACTTGGAAACTAAAATTTCTTGAAACTGTATTAATTATCAGGGTTAAACTCACTACTGGAGTAAGTTGAGTAACAAGATTCTTCTCCGAGTGATGCAGTGTGCAAAAGAGAATTTCAGCACATCACTAATTAAAAAATTTGTAAAGTGAATAGCCTGAATACACCACAATCCGTAACCTTATTGATTATCTGAGATATGTAGCAATGTATATAAGCTGTGAACTAGTACACTACAAGAAATTGAATTTTTTGCCACATATTTTGCCACACATACTAATGTGTGGCAATTTAACCACACATAATTTAGACATGTGTAGGTAAATTAAGAAGTCACTTTTTATTAGTTGTTGATATTTAATATGTGTGGCTAAATATATCTCGTCACATTTATATTTTAGCATTATATTTTTTTTACGTTTTATCTAACTAATCATTTTTGTATATGATGACGTGGAAATTAGATCCAAGGAATTAGCCACATATAATTATAAATTATTTATGTGTGGCTAATAACTCATATAGTTACTATTATATTGACATTTAATAAGTGTGATAAAAAATTTATAATCACATTTATATTTCGGTTAATTTTTTATTTATTAGAAGATAAAAAAATTTAAATTCCAAAAAAGAAAATAAAATCAAAAGCAATCAAAAGTTTGCCAGGAAAATAAATAGACTCAAGAAAATAAAAACTCAGAACCAAAAAAACTTGAAATTTTTCACTTTCCCCGCCCAACACCAAAAAACAATCCCCCAAAAATGAACCCGCTTAAACCAAAAAATCAAAGAAGACGATACCGCTCTTTTCTATTATACAAGTAGTGTCGTACGTGTGTCGCACGTACTATTGATAGATTTTAATAATCCGAATATATATGTATGAAAAATAAAATAATCATATCATAATAAATTTAAATAATAAATATAGATATGTAAAAAATAGATATATAAATCTTACCACAATTTTGAGAAAATTTAAATGCAAGAGGATTCTTGTTTTATATCAAAGGATTCTTATCACCTATCAAATAAATAAAACATAGTTATATTAATTTATTAAACTATCCTAAATAATTTAAAGAAGTAAGAATAATATATAATAGATCAATATATTATATGATATACATTATTTTTCATATAATTAAATTTATAATAGGGGTATAATAGTCAAATTAATTTTTGTAAACAAGACACTTTTATAATAGGTATATATATATATATAGATGGTGGACGTCGTATACCACCAAATAATTTCTGCAACCTGCTCAGAATTAAATTAGTATAGCAACAAGCAGGGACGTTGAACCACAGAGAACGGGGAAAATCACTTATTTTTCCTAAAAATCTAGTTTTGATGTAGCCACCACGCCTGAAATTGAGAGAATTAATTAAAACTAAGAAAAACAATAAATTAACAAAATAGTAATGAATGGAAATTTAATAAGAAGAAAAACAATCCGGCTTCGAATAAATCCAAACTAGTCTAGGGCTCTGATCATCGATGCAAAGATTAATTAATTCCCAAGAACCAACCAGTTATAGGGTACCGTGAACGCAGCGAACATACCCCAATTCCTACGTACTTTATCGATAGTTAGCTGTAGACGTCAGACCTAACTATTTCTCTTATTAAAACACAACCTAGCTGGAGATGCTAGACCTAGATTTAATGCTCTAATAGCTTTTAGATTTGAAGGAACCCAATTTAGACAAATTACCCAAGAACTCAAGTAATAACCCGTCTACCAATTTATTCCTACTACGAACACGGTAGCTTTATCACTAATTAGCCCTATTCCAATAATTACGGATTGGGGGAACTAATTGACTTTAATCCAATTTAATCTAAGTTGATCAGGCTTAAATAAAATCAAAATTACTTTTAAACACAAGGAATAAATCGAAACCCTAGGAAATTAATTATATGAACAATTAGATCTCACAGAAATTAATAGACTAGTTCTTCAATATTCTCGTCGAATTAAAGAATTAGCTACGCATAATAATAAAACTAAACATAATAAAATAAACTAACGAGAACATAATATTAATATAAAAAAATAGAACAACGAAATTGTCACCAGAAATTGATAAGTCGATCCAAGAATTGAATCTCCAAAATAAGTGAAACAAAAATTAAACTAAAATCAAGAAATTCTCCACAAGTTGTCTGCTCTCTTCTAGCGTGTCTTCAAAAATAAAAACTTGGAATTATAATCTAGGGACAAAATTCTTTATACACACTTTGCCAAATCAAAAATGAATTTTACAAATTAATGAAAAATACACACTATAACCATTATACCCTTTCTGCTGAATTTCTTTATTAATTCTGCTTATTCCAATCCAATTTTTCAATTATAGAGATAAAATCATGCAACACTATCAGGCCCATCACACTTCCGTAAAAAAATTCTAAGCATACCAACTTCATACCTTTTTTACCGTAATTCTGCCGGGTATTTCCACTGAAAGTTTTAGGGACCTCGTCCAACCACACGATCGCAACCGATAGTTTCCAGACGCAGACTCCTTCAGTAACACTCAGCACAGCCCTCATTCGTTTCCTATCCGGGGCGTATGGAATTTAGTTGGTATTTAGAGAATAATCAGATACTGGAAGGGATGAACAAAAGTCCAAACTTTATTTAGGAATTATATAATATTTATTACAACATAAGTATATCTCCTTTAGGGAGGAGACAAACTTGTTTAACTACCTATGGTAGCGGAATTGAAATACATAAACTAAACTATACTAGAATAGGAACTATAATTTTATTTTGGAGAGAGCAGAGAAGATGGTGTAGAGAATTTCTTATATCTAATGCTCTCTTCAATCCTTGTTTATATAGAGGTCTTCAGTGAAAGGCCTCCTCCCCCGCATTATTGCCTTTGATGCTCTTATCCTTGGCCAGCTTGCTTCCACGTGAATGGGGTAATCCATTGTCTTCCATAATTGAATGAAGACAACTAACTTTCGGTGTGAGGTCCCTTTCTTGTGACAAATGGACCACTTTTCTATTGGTAGTGGTTCTCCTGTTGCTTTACCCATCTGTTATTTAGTGGGTAATCACTGTTCATCCACCCACTACTGTCGTTTTCTTTTTAGTGGGTGGTTCTCCAGCTCAGAGTCACATGACTTTACCAACTAGTGTCGGGAATCTACTTTTTTCCTGGGGCCCTAGGCGTCCTTGCTTTTGGCAGCGCCTTGTGCTCTAGATGCTCGTTGGACCGAGCCTTCTCTTTTCCCCTTCTGGGCAAGAATCCTTTCCCGAACTCTGGTTCCTTCTGGTTCTGGCAATCCGAACAAACGCGTTCAGACCAGTTTCCAAAATTAGCCATGTTGCAGTATTTGCGATGAGTTTCTTTGCTCGTCGCAATCTTGTTTTCCCAAAGCAAAGTCCTCTTTCTTTCGAAAGCTTTCTCTGCAAATCTTGTTGATTTTCCTGTCATAGTATTACACAGAAATGATCCGTTTACTGAATTCTGAAAGAATTTAAACGGAAACTTGACTTTGTCCATCTCTGTGAGACAGACCCATAATCTCCATGCTCTTCTGGTAGAGATGAGGTCTTCTGGTGGAGATGAGGTCTTCTGGTAATGTAGAGACCAAAGTAGTCTCTTTCTCTGTAGGAGCCTTAATTTTTTCGAAGGCGCGTGCATCTGGTCTTCGAAGCCTAATATAGTGGAAGTCTTCATGGTTTCCTTTTCCCGCTGGTTCTGGGGCTGCACTAATAAAATACAGCTCCAAAATGTCCCCTCAGCTAAGCTGCGGATTGTTAGCCCAGGTATCATACATCGCTTCTTGAATCCGTTTAGGTAGATTCTTGATTTCGGCGAATGATGGAGATATGGTATAAACCGAAGCAAGTGCTCCAAATTCATACCATCTTTTGACTTCGTGTGGATCTGAATTTGGCATCATCCACACCCGAGGATATTTTCCAGAAACATCAACCCTTACTTTTTCTGGGTTGATTCTCGTCCTTGTATGGAGCTTCTCCCAATTAGCTTGACACATCGCCAAAAAGAAGAAACTTCAAATTTTTTAGTATTAACCTTAGAAGTGCCAGTCATTGGCCTAAGATTAATCTCTCCCTCTTTTATCCCAGAGGTGCTGGGTTGACATGATGGTTCAGAGTGTGACCCCTGAATATCATCATTTTCTTGGGGCAATGGTTTCGAAGATACCACCACCTTAGAACTCGGGCAAGAGGTATTGGAATCCTCTGCTACAGGTTTAGAGCCCTGTACTCGAAACTCTTCTTTCACCAAAGGATCTTTGGCCACCCTAAGGATTGGTGTTTGACATGCAACCCAGAGTTGACCCTGAGACGGTATGCAAGCTCGTATTATCTCAGTGACTTTCGTCTTGTTGAGAGTCTGCAATCTTCCTGCTTGTTCAGCATTCAGAATGCACTCGTCTCACTCTCCCGTTAACATCTCCAGATTTTCTCTGAGATGCCTATGGGCCAGTAGAATGGAGTTCACATCAGTTTGCTCCATCTCTTGTTAAGAAATCTGCAAGAACATTTTCGTGAGATTTCACAATGACAATATCAAAAATATAATATTGGCATTCAGCTTGCCATCTAATTAGTCTAGCCTTTTCAGGCTTAGATTCCATCTTGTTGCTTAAGAAAGCCTTAACCTGCGTGTTATCAACTTTCAAAGTAAATTTCTTTGCTAATAAAAATAAAGGCCATTTTTTAAACGCCTTTTCGGACTGCAAAGAATTCTTTCTCATTGATGTGCCATCGCACGGCCTCATCTTCTGAGAATAAACCACTACAGTATCTGCAGGGTTCTTCTCCATTAGGAGTTATCTTGGTTAAGACTGCTGCCCACCAATAATCACTTGCATCTGTATACAGGACCAAGTCGTCTTCGTCCTGAGGTATCGAGAGTTTTGGGAGATTTCTGCAACTATCTTTTAACTCCTTCATTCCCTGTCGATGTTCTTTCGTCCAGATGAACGGAACATCATTTTTTAGTAATGTACTGAAGACTTTTTTATGTTTTGCGAGATTCTTAATGAATGGTCCCGCAAAATTAACAACTCCCAGAAAGCTCTGAAGTTGTTTCTTTTCTTTCAAATTTTCAGGAAAATTTTGGACCTTCTGAACAATATGATCCTATAGAATAATTCCTGCTTCATCGATCTCGATACCCAAAAATTCTATTTTTTGGGTTGCAACTACTGCCTTCTTTTCAGACAGAACTAATCCTTTTTTGTAACAAACATCTGCAAAGATTTCAAGATGTTTGATATGTTCTTCTATATTTTTTGATGCAATTAAAATGTCATCAATATAGACAAACATATAAGAAAAATAATCTTTGAACAGATTATCCATCTTCCTCTGAAATATTGGAGGCGCATTAGCCAACCCCATTGGCATTACTTTCCAAACATAATGCCCTTGTAGAGTAGAGAAGGCTGTAAACTTCTTACTATTCCTCCATGCGAATCTGGTAGAAACATGACTTGCAATCAAATTTAAAGAACACCTTAGCATTTCTAATGCAGTTAATAAGGTGTTCCCTACTAGGGATAAAATATCCATCAAGTCCCAGTGGGAATGGCCTAGTGGTGGAGTGGTTGCCTGTTGACCAATAGGTCAGAGGTTCGAGTACTCTCGGCCACAAAAAAACCCTAGGTAGGGTGTGTGAGTTTAATATTTGTAATGATATTAAAAAAAAAATATATCCATCAAACTCCAGTATATCATTAATTCCTTTGTAATTAATAACTAATCTGGGTTTACCTCGTTTGATCTTACCATGATTCCTTACCAGAAATCCGGGACTGCTGTAAGGCGAGTTCCCTGGTTCGATCAACTTTAAATCAAGGTGTTCCTTAATTATCTCCTTCATATCCTGTTGATCTTTGAGGTTCATCATGATTGGTCTGTATCTAACAAACTCATACTCCTTATCTGGCTTCACCTTCAAGGTAGCTTTGAGCTTGTTTCTATCCCACCATGCCAAATGATTCTCATTGTAATTCCTTTTAATCTTCCTTTTGACATCTTCTAGGGACACATGCATCTCTTCCTTAATATCTTGATGAGATATTAAAGATGCTTTAAGGATCTGGACCTCTTCATATTTGAGATCCTCTTCCCTAATACAGCTTAGCACTGCTTCGCTGAATCTCCTTTGATCCTTCATTTTTGGGTGTCGAAGTTTTCCTTCATCACCACGCTTGCTGCGAAAACTCAATGGTATCTGACGATTAAAAGCCCCTTTGAGCCTCTGGACAATGATTTTGTGATCGCAAATGGTTGTGAACACCAATTGCCTTCTTTCATTATCCTGCATGTATCTTTTGAACATCTGTAGAAAATTGTTTCCTAACAGAATATCTGCTCCTTTATCATGGAAATAAATTGGTGGAGTTTTAACCTTATACCAAAGTGTACTTCTGGCTCAGCCAATTAGAATTTCCGTCTCTTTTACTCCTTTAGCCAAGAGCAAAATCTTCTTTGAAAAATATCTTCATGCAATTCGGGATAGATCTTCTTCTACCTCTGCTGGAAAGACTCCTCGTTTTGCATTACAAATTCCTGCACCTGAATCAATATAAGCAGCAATATATTCTGCCTTATATTTTTCATATAACATCCCTATAGAGATGTATATGGAGAATGGACTTGTCATTCGATTAATAGTTTTCTTCCATTAATCGTGATTTCCATTCCATCTTCTTTATTTGCCCAAGGTTTGTGATCCTCAAGAAATCCAAACTCAATACCAAGATTGCTTCTCTTCCAGCTCTGCCCTTGATCTCCATTACATTTCCCCCAATCTCCAGGGTACCTTTGTAATGATTGATCTCCGACTGCTGTAGATAGTAAATAACATTACAAGGGAAGTTGGTTTCCCACCTTGTAGTGTCGAATTTTACTATCACTTCTCTCCATTCCTCGGGACATTTCAGATTCACTGAAACTTTGTTACTCTGAGATGTTTGAGGTTGAGCTTCTCGAATGAGATTCCGACTCCTCCCATATGGCAAGACATAATTCTGTCTCCTTGGAAGGATAATCTTCCTGAAGTTATCCTGAGACTTTGATCGTGTCTCATGACTTCTCTATCTCGGATTTGAATATCAACATTTCTTAACCGAGTAATTTCCACTCTATCGGGACAAACAACTATTGTCACCTTGTTGAAAATATCTGGTATCTCAATGAACTTCTTTCCCAGAAATAACTTAGTGTGATGTGAGTTGGAAAGTGCATATGATACCTGATAAGTCATGGAGTAAGGCCTATTTCCTCCCTCCAATAAATCCTTGCGCTTAAAGTCCTGATAAAGCGTCAGGGCTTTGCTGAAATGAGTATCATTAAGATTGTAGGCAATCTTTGGATAAATGATTCCCACTACTTGTCCTGCACAAAGATCTCCCGCAATTGATCCCAATACGTAATCTTTCAGATTTCTAACTCTTTTATCGCATATAGCGATATCGATCGGCGTATGCACTCCTGTAAAGAGAGCCGATTTTAACATCAACTGAATTGCTCCAATATGTATCCAGTTCATCTTTTCAGCGACACTCCGGGCTTCATCATATCTTTGATAGATCCTCCCTGATGTCATTAGCTGGAATCAACTGAATCTCCACTTGATTCCTTGTAAGCTCTATAGGAAGCGACATTTCTCGTCTAGTAATTCCATAAACGATTTGTTGTTTCCTGCTCTTTAGATTAAAGTTTCTCAGAACTTGATCTATGTTACTTGTTGAAAAGCCTTGATACTTTTGTATATTCATACTCTTCTTCATAATCTTGTCAATCAGATTTTGAGAGAGAGTTGTGTGACTAGAGAATCCCGTCCTGTCCTCTTTCTCCTGATGAACAATTTCTGGATCAGTCTGACTCCGATCTAGTTCCATCAGACCACTCTGAATCTTCTTCGCTGAAGACTTCTTCTTGTTCATATATACTCTCATCCGAGGGTATATCTTCGAACTGATATACTTGATCAGTTCTTGGTAGTAGATGGCATCTTCGATATCCGGAGTGGATTCGAATTTATTGATACCTCTTCTCTCGTTGTCAAGGCAATTTGTGGAAATATGCCCCTTCGCACCGTACGTCCAGCAGTTGCAATCCTTGAAACTTTCATTAATTCTAGTATGAGTTCTCCTGAAAGTTTTCTTGGCATGTGTCCTTCCTTGGGATTTATTAACTCTTTGGAATGGATACCTATTCTTTGATGGTCCACTTCTTTGGCCTGATTTGTAAGATTTGGCCTTCTGTCTTGACCATCTGGTTCTTGGTTTCCAAGAATTTCTTTTTGGATCTCCACCTTTATGATAGGGCTGAAACCTATTTTTCTTGCTTCTTTTCAGCCTTGGTGGTTCTCCTCTAATGATTGTTGGCAGATCATTATCATCACAGTTGAGAAGAGCGTATTTGTTAATCCTCCTTAGTTTCTTTATGTTCCTCAGAGTTGTTGCTTGCTGACACCACTCTGAGGGCTTTCGATGTACATAAGACATCCTCCTTGCGACATTTTCAGGATCTTCTGGTTCGTAATCCCGAATCAGCATCTCTTTCCATGGGCTTGGAAATTTTAGAAAGAAAATTTCCAGCGCAACTCTATCATCAACTTTAGATTGATGTTGTTAAAGAGTAAAGAGCTGTAGAAACTTGTTAAGCGATTGTTGATCTAAGACTACAAGTCTTAGATTATACAATGCCATCAAGTATTTCTTTCTCTTTTCTTGATCAAATCCCTCGAAATATCCTTCTCCCAGAAAATGGCTTTTAAATATTGTTTCCATATTCTGAACATGTTCAGTGAAGTTTTCACTCTCAAAACATGCATTCTTGATATCCATAGGAAATAATTCTCATGCTATCTTGGCAATTCCTGCAAGGCTCATCTCGAGGATTCTTACGAATCCTTCCTTGTTTAAATCGAGAGTGGATGCCGCAATTCTCAAAGCTGACGTCCACTCATCAATTACGGATTCCCGATCTTTGAAATTAACTTCATCAAGGTCGAGCATTACTCCGTAGGGATGGATTGGATCCAGGGTCGCCTTTCCGTAAGGTGTATCCTGTATCTTTGGTTGCTGCCTTCTTGCCCTTGTCCTTCTTGCCGTCATATATGCATCATTTGGGGTATGTTGATCATACCTTGCTCCAGTCTGAAAATCCTGGACTATATTAATGGCTCCGGGTGCATTTTGAAAATCTTGTGGATTTCCAATTATAGCTCCTTGTGGAAGTTGATTCACCGGCTGTGGGTTTTGGACCACATTCTGGTTCATTTTTAGATCAACCATCGTCATGTTAACAAAAGATTCTGCTAACTCCTAGAGGTCGTCAAGATTGATTCTTTCGAGATTATTCATCTCTTCATTTCTCGAATCATTCTTTTCAAGGCCTCCACGTTTGGATCCTTCTGGATGTCTCCCACTGGTAATGGATAAATGGGTTCATTACAAAAAGGATTCCTCCTTTGACTGGAACGAGGTTGTTACTCCAGTTTTTCGATCCGTGACTGGATCTCCTTCAGGATATTGTAAATTTCATCCTGTTTCATAGCGATCTTGTAAAGATCGAGTGGTACTCCATACGGACTATCACCATAATGTTGTACCGTTTTCTGTATTTCCTTCAGGTCCTCCGATATCTTGGATGAATCTGGAGTAATATCTTGATATAAAAGAGTAGATGATACTCCTTTATCTTTATTTGGTTCCATTAGAGATGATTCCAATTCACTCCCAAATGGATCCAATAGTCTCTTCTCATGGCATGTTTTATATCCCATTCAAGGCATATACAACTATGGAGAAGATCTTCTTTTCTTTTGATTCCTTGGAGGCAAGAATTAATTAATTCTTTCTCCTGGTTATGTTGAATTAAGAGATTCAACATATTTCTCCAGTGTGTTAGGACCCTCTGGTATCTCATCCTTCTTTTCTCCAGGATTTGGAGACGTTCCTGGAAATGTCCACACCTTGGACATCCTTCTAGATCCATCAGTCCGTATGGTTCTGATGGTTTTCTCTCATCACGTTCTCCGTCCTTAGATGGAGATACTTCAACTCCTCAATGAAGTTTTCTCTTCTTCTTATCTCTTGGTGGCAAGAGATAATGGATTCACAATCCACCCTTGTTGCTGCAGAGTGGAATTCTCTCTTCCAGATTGCAAGAGCAGTCTGGGTTCTTGTTTTCTGTACCTCCAAATCATGGAGATAATTCCTGTAACACTCGCATCTCGGACAATCGTCCGGATCCATATTTTTCTTGATGTCTCCTCCGTTAGGATAATACCTAAAGCAATAAATAAAAATATAATTCCTTAATAAACCTTAGGCTCTGATACCATTTTGAAAGCGTGGGTTAGGAAGAGCAGAATGTACGCAAAATAGTTCATATAATAAAGAAATACATAGCTATTTCTGTCCATAGTAATTCTGAACTGTCAATAGTTTAAACAGAGGGGTATAATCGTCATCTTGTGTATATTTCATTTGTCTTGGTGATGGTGTGTAATTTTCATTTTGCAAAATGAATAGTGTGTATTTTACTAGATTAATACTATAATCTAATCTCCCTAATATGGCGGCTAAAATAATATGGAATGAAAGTAAGTTCTCCTTTGTGGCTAATAGCCTATATATAAAGGGCTTATTAGCTAAGGGTGATTAGGGTGTATAATATATATTATACACCCTAATATCTTGTTTGGTACAAAGTATGAGGCCCTTTATAAAATTCGGGCCCGTATAATTATACCTATTGTCGTTATTATCTAATACCATCTATGAGGTGGTATAAATAATACTGCAACTAAATATAAGAATAAATTACTATAATTTCACCCGCTTACCATATAATTAATATGTTTTGCAGAGAATTTAATCCATCATACCAAACACAATATTAATTCTTTATACATATTAAGATATCCCAACTAATCATATCAAGCTTTATCTCATAGTTCGTAGCAAACGAGCCCAAAGAATATATGCGCTAATCCTAATTAGCCGTCAATTTCTCACTTAATAACCTAGCAAAATAATAATTAAATAATAAAAATAAATTCCTAAAATAAAAGGTATTTGAAATATAGTCCATATATTACAAAATAAGTCCGGCCTATTCATTATCTTCCAAAATTGTACATAAATTCTTCCTTCTCGATTTCTCTCGTCCAAATTCATTTGCTCACGAACTTTGCATTTCCTGCATAAAAACCACACCTAAACGTACATTATATCAATATAAAATCATAGAAAACTTAACTTCTGAACAACCAAAATACACACACGTCAATAGATATAATTATCATGAACCAAAACTGCGGCTGGAAAAGTCTACAAATGGGACCTTCAAAACAAAGTTCATTTTTAAAAAATAGATGAAGTTGTACGTATCTCTTATATATGCTTCTTGAATTATAGATCTGTTTGACATTCTAAAGAAAGTATCACTTAGTTTGAGCATGATCTTTCCAGTTCTAATTAAAATTTAGAAAGCAATATTTTGACTATAAGCAACAGATGGACCAAAAGAGAATATCTATAAGCAATTTATAATTAGCAAAGTTAGAATCTTAAAACAGAAAAAAGAGACAAAAGCACTTCTTCTACAGTCTATATCTCTGTACCAAAAAACCCAAAACAAGACCAAAGCAGCTGATGCATAATAAGAGATGATATAGACGAAAATAAAAAAGCATATTATTACAGCTCAAATCAAAGTTTTATAAATTAGTAAATGATCTTCCATTCTCGTAAATCATAATTTTAAGTCGATAACATCATCTATCTTACAGCAGATAATTTAAGAAGATATGAAGCATATATATCTAAGTCTTAATGTTCGATAAAAGATGGGCTGCTTCTTTCCGGACAATGCAGACAGCCTCCAGAGGCTTGGTCTTATGCAGTGTAACACCTAAATTAGCTTTAAAATCCACCTCAACATCCTCTAATGGTTTCTCCCACATAAAACACTGCACAAATGCTCCCACTGCCAACGACACCGTTCTGAAGGCCATTGCAGCTCCTGGGCAAGCCCTTCTTCCTATTCCAAACGGCAAGAATTTATGGCCTGATTCCTTTTCTTCCGTCTCTGCAGCTGCATCCCGAAATCTCTCTGGATCGAACTTATCTGGGTCGTCCCACAGATTAGGATCCCGGTGCACAGCCCAAGCATTCACTAGCAGGATTGTACCTTTGGGGATGTTGTACCCTCCCACCATGCATTCTTGAGAGGAAATGTGAGGTAAAAGGAGTGGTGCCGCAGGATGCAACCTCAGAGTCTCGTTGACAATGCATCGAAGATAAGGAAGCTTAGGAAGATCTGAATCGTTGAGTAGATGATCGTGTCCTACATTTTCATCTATCTCTTGCCTTAACTTTTGCACTTCATGTGGCTGAGTTAGCAGATGCGACATTGCCCATTCCATTGTCAGGGCAGAGGTATCGGTTCCAGCCGTCAGAATTACCTAAGCAACAATTAATTTCAGCTTAATTAATTTGTCATAACAATTCCAAAGTAGATTCATCATCATTATTGATCATCAGCTATTGAATGCGATTTCTCTAAAATTATCAAAGTTTAGCATCGGAATCGTCGCTTATCAGAAAAAGCTTAAAAATTGTAGTAAAGCGTTACCACTAAAATACTTTTGATGACATCATCGGTGCAGAAATCAGGTTCTGATGCTTGAATCGATAGCAGAGTTTCAATCAGATTGCTCTTCCTTTTCTTCTCCACCGCATTGTTTTGCATTCGGATCTCATCGATCAAATGCTGCAAGAACGCATCCCTCTTCTTATGGACTAACATGACATTCTTTTCCATTCCTTTGTAGCCAATCCACCTCAAAAATGGAAAGTAATCACACATGCCTCCTATCAACACAACAGGAGAAAAAACCTCTCGAATTCGTTTTAGAATTTCCTTTGCCACTTCACTTCCGATGTCCTCCTCCTCAACGCACCGTTTTCCCGCGATAGATCTCATCACGATATTAAAACTGTATGCAGAGATCAAGTTATTCAAATCAACTTTCCTCCCTGTATACTTGTCAAGTACGCGAACAAGTTGGAGTATCTCCTGGTCGCGTATTTTGGCAGATTTTTGCAGGCTGTGTGAAGAGAAGAGTTCAACGACGGTTAGCCTGCGGAGGACCCGCCATAATTGGCCGTAAGGTGACCATGAGTAGGCTATGTAGTTGTACGCCAGCCAGTCCCCGGCCACGGAAGTAGGGCGGTTGGCGAAAACGATGTCGTTTTTGGTGAAGCATTCTTCGATGGCGGATGGAGAGGAAACCAAGAGAAACGATTTGCAGCCGAGGCGGAAAGAGAGGATGGGGCCGTAGCGTGATGATAAGGAGGCTAGTGAGAGATGGAGGGGATTCTTGATGAGGTGAAGATGGCCGATAATCGGTAGAGATGGTGGACTTGGTGCTGAATTACAAGTACTGCTTTGATGAGATGAGAACAAGTGTTTGAATATTAAGATGAGGAGCACAAAGGGTGGTAGTAGCATCAGGAGAAGAAAGTAGCTCTGATTCTGATTCTCCATGGCTAGAGTTGGTCAAATGTGTGTTTTTCTCTCAAACGTATCGTTCTGATAGTCTTATATAACCCTAATTTATTAGTTAGTAGAGGAAATTGCCTTCATTTCTACATTTTTGGCTTTGTGTCTGTGTGTGATGCTCTTTCCTACACGCAACTATTTGCTATGATGCATTTTCGCCATCGTTGTTAGATGCAAAGTCTTTTAAGGATTCTGTTGTCTGGCTGTCTGCTCATCCATTCAGCAAATTTCGCTTCTTCAGCATGGAAAGGGCAAAACATAAAATAAATCGTCAATTTCAATATATCCTTTTTTGGCTAAGATGTTACCGATGACTAAAATTATACTCCCTTCGTTTGCACAGTTGATCATAATACGGGTTTTTAAAAATTATAGTAGTGAGTATTGTGGAGAAAGGATCTCATTATAGTAGTGGTATTGTGAGTGTAGTAGTGGTCATGCTTGGTAAATTGTGTAAGTATGATAAAATATGGAGGGTAGTAAATAATAAGTGTTGAGTATTGTCCAAAAATAAAAAGTGTAAACTTTTGATGGACGGATGAAAAAAGAAAAGTGTGCAAACTATTCGTGGGAGTATTATGTGGCGAGGGTGAAGCACCTGCTTGATCTATGCCTTCTTTTGGGCACACGATTGGGCCTGTGCAATTAGTCGTACAAGAGTTTTGTGAAAGATATATTGAAAATATTTGAATATGTGGAAGTTTTTTTTTTTAATTGTGATATTTTTTGGAAAACTTGTTTTTTATGAATTAGTATTGAAACTTATATTGTGTTATTTCAAGAAATAAAATTTTATTAAACATATATTGACATACCGTATAAAATGTATGGAGCTAGATATTTACCAAGCATACAAAATAATATGAACTTAATAATAGAATAACTGAACAAAAATAAGCGTGGGAATTAAAATATGAAAATCCAAAGTTCAAAAAAGAAGGGGGCCGGGGTTGGGGGGGGGGGGCGTGAAATACTACTTACAGATGTTAAAGATGAGAGCCCAATTGTTTTACAGCCATTGTTACATAAAACTAAAAAGATACACAAATAAATAAATTTTAAATTTGGAAAAAAGCCCAAGAAAATCTAGGATTGATATAACCCTAGCCTGCTCTAAGTTGGCTCCTTTATTTTTGGTGTTCTTAGCATCTTAATAACATTCTATTTCTGTTCTAAAAAAATTAAAAAACAAAATACTCCGTCCCACAAATTTAGTCCCCCTTCAATTTTCACAAAACATAAGAAAATGCATTTAATTTGCTTTGGAAATCATAATCTATATGTAAATATTTTATTTTACCCTTATTTAATACTCCATACTTCATTTTCATATTTTTAAAAATAAGGTTATTTTAGTAAAAGAATATTTTAATCAAATTCCAATTAAGAAAGTTGACTATGTTTTGGGACATCCAAAAATTAATAAGGGACTAATATGTGGGATGGAGGGAGTAACATTTTCTTTGGGGAATTATATGAGGTACATATATATTCAAATAAATTACTACACCATATAATTGGCACCTCTAAACAAGGTGAAAATATACTACACCGCACGCAAGCATGATTGAACCCAAGAATTTAAACAAGGTGGGAATATACTACACTGCACGCAAACGAGATTAAATACAAGACCCTCTGACTAGAAGAGTCTTGTTATGCATCAACTAGCCACTTGAGCTAGACCTCATCGGCTTAAAAAAAATGTTCTATTTCTCCTTTATGCCTCCAGATTTTATCGACAAATTTGGTGGAAATACCAACTTTAGATGTAACACCATGTTCGGTGGTATTTTATACCGTGTTAGATTCAAACTAAGAACACGAAGAAGAAAGAGGAATAGATGCAGAAGAGAAAAAGAGTAATAGAAAGAGAAAATTGAGATTTTGAGATAATTTTCATTATTGAAACTTCAAGAAGTTACAACTGCATGCTTAGCATCCTTTTATACAAGAGAAAGCAACAGATCAAGGAAGCTTCTAGCGAGCTTTCCTTCTAACTAATTTCTAACAGAAAATAAACAGAACAGAACGAAAGTAGAAGAGAGAAATAATAACTTAATATGCTCCCAAAAGGATTTTATCAAGCCATGATCACCAAGGGAGAGAAGATTGAGCTTGCTGCGAAGAGCACAAAAATGAGGTTCAGCTAAAGGCTTTGTGAAGAGGTCCGCAATTTGATCTTGGGCAGGAACATGACCTATATCGACAAACTTGTCTTGAACCTTTTCCCTTACAAAGTGCACATCTACTTCAATGTGCTTTGTGCGAGCATGAAAAACTGGGTTTGATGATAGAGCAACCGCACTAATATTATCACACCATAATTTGTGTGGAGCCGTGAAAGGAATCCCAAGTTCTTTACACAAAGCATCAAGCCATATGATTTCAGACGTTGCATTTGCTAACGAGCGATATTCAGACTCTGTGCTACTTCTAGAGACCACAGATTGCTTTTTCGAGCTCCAAGTAATTAAACTAGACCCAAAATAGACATAATGGCCCCCAGTTGAGCGACGATCATCCACACAACTAGCATAATCGGCATCGGCAAAAGCTACAAGTTGTTGCGAAGATGAAGAAGAGAAATGAAGAGCCATAGTTGCAGTACCTTTTAGATATCGGAGTAAACGCTTGCAAGCAGCCCAATGCAGAGTGGTAGGTTGCTGAAGAAATTGGCTGA
This sequence comes from Agastache rugosa, assembly GCA_031470985.1. Taxonomy (NCBI): domain Eukaryota; kingdom Viridiplantae; phylum Streptophyta; class Magnoliopsida; order Lamiales; family Lamiaceae; genus Agastache; species Agastache rugosa. The sequence continues at coordinate 6,198,859 of CM062601.1, read as the reverse complement.
GCTTGTTTACCGCAAAAAGCTATATCCGGGCGCGTGTGGGTGAGGTACTCTAATGCACCAATCGTACTCCGATAAAGAGTCGGATCAGAGAAGGGTAATCCATCAACTCTAGAGAGCTTTGTAGAAGGAGTCATCGGAGTGGTGCAAGGGTTACACGAACTCATGTTTGTTTTCTGGAGAAGCTCATGCAAATACTTGGACTGGCATAATGAGTAAGAATCATGGGATCGAGTAACCTCAATACCTAAGAAATAGTGAATTTCGCCAAGAGAGGTGAGGGCAAATTTTTCATGCAGTAGATCTATAAGAGCAAGAATATCCGATTTGCTATCCCCAGTGATCAAGATATCGTCCACGTATATGAGCAATATAGTAAGAACACCATTAACACGTCTATGAAACAATGAGAAATCAGAAGCAGAGCGATGAAAACCAAAATCATATAGACAAGAGCGCAGCTTATCATACCATGCCCAAGGAGCTTGCTTCAAGCCATATAAGGATTTCTGCAATTTGCAAACATAATTTGGGTGATCCGGATCCTCAAAGCCCTTTGGTTGAGACATGTAGATGGTATCCTCAAGATCACCATTGAGAAAGGCGTTATTTACATCTATCTGTTGAATAGACCATCCTTTTGATGCAGCAAGAGCAAAAATAAGACGTATGGTTGAGGATTTAACCACAGGACTGAAAATTTCAGTGAAATCAACCCCAGCTAATTGTTCAAAACCTCGAGCTACTAACCTTGCCTTTAGCTTATCTAGTTCACCAGTAGATAGAGTTTTGACTCGGAAAACCCACTTATTTGAAATGACCTTATAATGAGGAGAAGGTGGGATCAGGATCCAAGTACCTTTGATGTTGAGAGCTTTAAGCTCTTTTTGCATAGCATCAAACCACCCTGGATTAGCTAAAGCATCATCATCTGATGTAGGAATAGAGGGAAGTTGTTTAGTGGAGGCAGTCATAGCCATCAATGCTTCATGATGTGGCGATGGAAAAAATATTAAGACCTCATCACCTGGTTCAGAACAGATAGCAAAAAATCCAATAATATGTTGTTGAGAAACCTGCTGTGTGACATAGCTTTTAGGCTTGAAAATGCCATGTTTGGACCTGGTAACCATGGTATGAGTATTGGTAGAAAAAGGTAGAGGAGGAGATGGTGATGGTGATGGAGGTGGAGATGGAAAATGTTGTGGAGAAGGTTCTGGAGATGATTCTGGAGATGAAGATAAACCATCTGTAGAGGGAGTGGAAGAAGCAGAAAGTGGAGATGTGTGTAAGGAAGATGAGGGTGAGGAGATGGATATGTCTGAGGAAGAAGAGAGAATGGGATCTGGAGTAGGAAAATGGAGAATGTGAAGAGGTTGAAGAGAGTATGAGGGGGGTGAGGTTGTAGATGGAAACATAGATTTGTAAGGGAAGTCAAGCTCATTAAAGTGAACTGTATCAGCAATATATATGCGTTTGGAGGAACTTAGACACTTATAGCCCTTGTGACAGTCACTGTAACCTAAAAATATGCATTCAGAGGATCTATATTGAAGCTTATGTTGGTTATATGGTTTGAGATATGGAAAACATGTACAACCAAAGACTTTGAGAAGCTTGTAATCTGGAAGTTGATGGAATAAAGATTGGAAATGAGAGATATTATGTAGTGAGGGGGTAGGAAGTCTATTTATGAGAAAAGTAGCAGCTTGGAATGCATCCCACCAATAGTCAAAGGGTAAGGAAGACTGAGCAAGAAGGGTGAGACCTGTATGCACTATGTGTTGGTGTTTTCGTTCTACCCTCCCATTTTGATTATGGATATAAGAACATGGGTGTTGGAAGTGAATGCCTTGATTTTGAAGATAGGCAACAAGTGGCCGAAACTCTCCTCTCCAATCTGTTTGGAAGCGTTTTACAGAGGTTGAGAATTGACATTTGATCATGGCTAAGAAATTTTGGACAGTTTGAGTAGTTTGAGATTTGAGAGTGAGAGGATATATCCAAGTGAAACGAGTGAAATCATCAACAAAAATTATGTAGAACTTGTAACCAGCTGTAGAGGGCATGTAAGCTGGACCCCATAGGTCTGAATGAATAAGATCAAAGGGAGCGTTTGTTTTAATAGGTTGAGTTATGTGAGGTGTTTGATGCATTTTTCCAATTTTGCAAGCTTCACAGAAACTTAACAGAGAGGATTTAAAAGGAATATGAAGTTTATTGCATACTTGAGCCATTACATGGGGTCCTGGATGACCAAGAGATCTATCCAGCACATCTAAATGAGTACAAGCAGCAACTGGTTTAGCTAAAGATACATGTGAAATAGGCTGAGTGCTAGATTCTTGATTACAAGAAAAACCAACAGATGATAGAAAAGCAGATGATGGATATGATAGAGGTTGAGCAGACTTGGGAATGAGCTTGGATTTGTTGTAGAAGGATGATAGATCAAGCTGGTATAGTCCCTTAGACAGGGTGCCCTTCAGGAGGATCTTGTGTGATTGGTTGTCCTTAACAAAACAGGAATCATGATTAAATTCTATGGTGACTTGATTATCTTTAGTAAACTGAGAGATGCTCAAGAGATTTTTGGTGATGTGAGGCACATAAAGGATATTATTGAGGAGCAAGGAATGATTTGAAAGATGAGGAAGAGAAATGACAGATGAACCAATAGAATTGATGGAATAGAGTTACCAATTCCAACCACAAGCTTTTCATTTCCAGAGTAGCTAGTGCTCACAGCAAGATTTTACATGTCATTGGTAATGTGTGCAGTTGCTCCACTGTCAACATACCAATTTGGATCAACAAAGACAGTTTCATTAGAGAAAAAACCTTCAGTGAAGAGAGCTTCTGGATCGTCAGCAACATCGGAGAGATAGGCCTGAGGAACAACATTAGAATTGTCAGTAAAATTTATGTCAAAGCGCTTGAAACATTTGATGGCAACATGGCCATATCTGCCACAGAGCTGGCACACAATGCCCTTAGAAGAACCACCACCACGATTAAAACCACCACGGTTGCCAGATACAGATCCACGATTGCCTAAATTGAAACCTCTGCCTTGACCTCGATAAGCAATATGTGCAGCAGGATCAAAAATTGAGGAGGAGTGTTGCTGTTGGAGACGAAGTTCATATGCTTGAAAGGCATACTGAACTTCTTGCAGATTAGAAGAATCGCTTCGATGCATGATGTTGACCACCAAAGCTTCATATTCTGGACCAAATCCAGAGAGCAGATAATTCACCAGTTCATCATCTGAGATCACTTGCCCTACTGCGGTGAGTTGATCTGCATATCCTCTCATTTTTAGAAAATATTCCTCCACTGACATAGCTCCTTTCTTCGTGGACTAAAGAAGCAGACGCAACTGCATAATTCTGGCCTTGGATTGGGACATGAAAAGACGCTCTAACACAGACCACAAATCGCAGGCGGAAGTGCATCGAACGACATGGCCAAGCATTGATTCACTCACAGAAGATAGCATCCAACTTAGCAAAAACTGATCACGGCGCATCCAGACTCCATGCGCAGGATTTGGAGCATTTCCACCACCAGCTGATGTAGAAGGAAGGAACATCGGAGGTACGACAGCAGTTGGAGAGATGAAATCATTGTAGCCATGAGCGCGAATTGTTGAGATGGCTTGCGCTCGCCAAAACGAGTAATTGGAGCGATCTAGTTTTATAATGGATGGAAAATGGGGAAGATGAGGTGTGGGAGCTAGAGGATCCATGGCTGTATGAAGATTTGAAGATCTGAAAATTGGAAAAATTGAAAAAAAAAATTGAAATGCGGCGGAAGAGCGGATCGAAGAGAAAAACTGAAATGTAACTAACAAATATGAAGATCTATACGAGAATTGTGCAGATTTGCAGAAAGTGAAACATCGGAAGATGAGTTTTCCATGTCAGAGGATGAAGAAAGAGAAATTGACGAAAATAAACGGAAGAATCCGATCTGAAATTGATCGGAGATAGAGATCCGATCTAGAATTATTGACCGGAGAGAGTAGATCGAAGAAGATAACCGAAGAACTATGCTAATTTCTGGCGATTGATACCATGTTAGATTCAAACTAAGAACACGAAGAAGAAAGAGGAATAGATGCAGAAGAGAGAAAGAGTAATAGAAAGAGAAAATTGAGATTTTGAGATAATTTTCATTATTGAAACTTCAAGAAGTTACAACTGCATGCTTAGCATCCTTTTATACAAGAGAAAGCAACAGATCAAGGAAGCTTCTAGCGAGCTTTCCTTCTAACTAATTTCTAACAGAAAATAAACAGAACATAACGAAAGTAGAAGAGAGAAATAATAACTTAATATACCGGAATGACTGAACTTATATGCAGATTAGGAGAGTAAATTGCATAAAACACACATGTTTTAACAAGGTTTTGTGCATGTTTTGAAAAATATCACATGAATGTTTTATACAATTTAAAAAATATATGAGTATTTTAAAAATATATGAGTGTTTCTTGTAATTTACCAAAAATACATTGGTATTCAATGCAATTTAATCCAGATTAAGCTGATAATATGAATTCACTTTTTGTCAACCACTATGTACAATTTCTTCATATTTTTGCTACCTTCATTAGCCATGAACATCGAAAAAAATAGAAATGTCAATTGAGAAGTGAGATTAAAGCTAGAGGTGTAATCATCAAGTCAAGTCGTGCTGAATATTATCATGATCAAATTTAATTAGTTTATTATTAACTTGAGCTCGAGTTTTATTCACCGATTTTCTTGACTCACGCGCTAATTCAAACTTAACCGAGCTCATTCAATCGGCATTGTAGAAAAATATAAGACTGGTCATTTATTGTAAAAATTTCCTCTCAAATAAGATAGAAAAAAGAAGAAAAAACTTGTCAAAGCCATCTACTTAACAACCGTAGACTTCAAATTCGATACGACATTTTATGTTTTAGATATGGATATAAGAAATTTTTAGATAAAAAAATATTATACTCCCTTTATCCCACAATAAATATCTTTATTTCTTTTCGGCATACATATTAAGGAGAAGAGTTAAAAAGATATAAAATGGTGGAGCGCACACTTTTTTGTGAGAGAAAGTATTTTCCATGGTAGGTATATGACATTTATTGTGGGACATCCAATATGAAGAGTTACTGAGTTATTATAGGATTATAGCACTTTCAGAGGAAAAAAACATTAATTATAGCACCATTTTTTTAAAAGACAAATAATAGCATTTTTGGACATTTATGTCCTTAATTCTTTTATTAAATGACCTCTAATATTCTATACCAGAAATTTAATTTATATTATTATTTTGTATTTTAGTTAAATTTTTTATTATTTCCTTTTAATCATATTTATGATTTTATTTTTCATGATTTATTACCTCTCTTTTCTTCCTCCATCTAGGTGCTCCTCTCGTCGCCCCCCACTCCCACCGCCACCGCCACCGCCACCGCCACCGCCACCGCTACCGCTACCGTCGTCGTCTCTATCATAGATGCCGCCACCGTCGTCATCGTCTTTATTTCGATGCTCTATTTCTCGTCATCACCAATATCACCGTCATATCATCTTCTCCACACTTATAATCGGACGCTGCCACTATCTCCATAGATTCCGGCAAAGACGGCGACCCATCTCCGAAGATTTACATCATTCTTTCAGCAAAAACGGTAACTCTCATCTGTGATGATAATTTTATGGATTGAGATTTGGTTTTTCCATTCAGATCTGATTTTTTTTTATTCTTTAAATTTAGGTTTTTCTTAGATCTAAGTTTGTTGTTAAATGATGTTTTGTTTTGTTGTTCCTTGTTTGTTCATAATCTGAAATAATACTTAGTGTTTCATTAATATTTTTGGGATCGATGTTTACTGTTTAATTTTTCTGGAGATCGACATTAGATAGAGATTTATAGTTTCTTTGGTAGAGATGAATATGGTGGCCAACTCATTTTCTATGAATGTTTTCACATTTTATAATTTGTGAATTCACATATTATTATACGTGAAATCAGATATGTGAATTTCCCTATTTTTATTTGTGAAGTTGCACGACGAAGGTAACATTGGCGATAGGGTTCATAATTTGTTTTGATGTTTGTTGTTTGTTCGTCATCGGAAAGAATTTTTGTATTTTCAGTAATTTTTTAAGTATCGACGTTTATAGTTTGATTTTTCCGGAGATCGACATTAGATGAAGATTTCTAGTTGCTTTAGTAGGGATGAATATGGTAGGCCACTCGTTTTCTGTGAATATTTTCACATTTTATACAATGTGAATTCTCATATTGTTATATGTGAAATCAGATATGTGAATTCCACTATTTTTATTTGTGAAGTTGCACGATGAAGGTAACATTGGCGAGAGGGTTTGTAATCATGGTCTAGTTACAGCAGTTAGGAACTCATGATCAGATTTCACATTATTTTTTATGTGCTTAACAAACTTATGAATTTAAATTCAGTCTTACTAAAGTGTGAATTCACATGTTTGGGAAGGTTGCACTTTAGTTGACACAAGTATGTTCTTTTGCAGATGAGTATCACATATTGTATGTTTTGAAGTGATTTGAGTTAACGAATCTTATCAAGGGGGCGACAAAAGACTCCTGGTAATACTGAGTGATGGAATATCTTACCACGGCTGTTTAGATCAAATTCAGACTACAATTGGTGGTGTTGTCTGCAATTATTTTACAGATCTAGATAAATATTTATTGAAGTTGTTAGTTTTACGTTTCCTTAGATATAGTTTATTGTTTGTTCATCATCGGATAGTTCGTTAAGTAATAATTGTTTTTGTCGACGTCTACTATATATATGTTTTTGGTTTTTTCACATTTTATAAAATGTGATTTCACATATCATTATATGTGAAATCTGATATGTAAATTCCCCTATTATTGTATGTGAAATTAGATTTGTGATTATTTTTTGTTGTACTATTTCCTCAGAAATTTTGTAATGAATTCAACTTGTAATATACGCTTTTTCACATATAACAATGGTTCATGGGAAACATTAAAGGTAGTTTCATCTCCGTTTTTTTTATTTTTGTGTTCATTGAGTACTTATAGTTGTTTGAGACCTTTTGACAGATTCACATTTTTAGTTATGTACCTTCACAAATTATTATATGTGAAATTATACAATGTGTGACATATTCAATTTAATATTTTACGAATAATTTTGGGTGATTTCACACTGTATTGGACGTAATTTCAAGTCGAAAATGTTTAATTTAATATTGAATTATAAAAATATGCGAATTAATGGAATACATATGAATAATTGTTGTCTGATTGTGATTTAACTTAATAAAACGTTTGATTTAGCATTTATAATTATTTTTTTAATGTTTTTACAAAATATTGTATGTGATGTAACATGAAAAAAGTGTGAACTAGCATATACTCCCTCCGTCCGAATAGCAATGTCTCACTTCTTTAATTGATGAGAGTATAAATTAATAGAAGTGGGACCTTGCTATTGGGACGGAGGGAGTAATAATTTAGATTTTTTGTGCAACAAAAAAATCTATTACAAATGAACTCGCATTCACATTTTTATGATCGACAACAACAATACTTTATCAATGTAGAAAAATTATCCAAAACTAAAGCTAAAACAAATATTGTTATCATTAAAATACGTCTACAATGTTGTAAGGATTAAAATTCGATAGTCATTTTGTCTGCATTAAAAACAATTTTTTCTCTCCCTTGATATCAAGTCGTTTAGCCATTGTCCTCATAGGCCACATGATTGATGTTGGTCTCTGCACAAAAATCAAAACATTTAATAATTTACGACCTAATGCACCCTAAGAAATAGAAACATTCGTGAACAATCACACAAATATTCGTAAATTTACACAAATCTGAATTCTCATAAATTGTGAATTCACACAATTATATTCGTGAAATCATACAAAAAATATTGTGAATTCACACAATTATATTCATGAATTCAAATCTTTTATACAATCCACACATGTTTTTTAGTTATGACACAACAAATCTAGCAATATTCATAAGTTTTATGGTGCACCAAAAAAATCTTCGAAACATACTACATAATACATACCACGTCTTATATCAAATAATTGACAATGGACTAAAAACAAATAATTGACAAATTATACAGTTCACATTTTTTTTCTGGGAAATTAAAAAAAAACATATTATGAACAAGTCTTACATGAATAATTTTTCCATTGTTGTTCACATAATTTTTTTGGAGAAATCACAAAATATTATTTGTGAATTCACATTACAGAAATTGTGAACAAGTATTAGACTTTTGAATCACGAAATTTTTCGAAAATAACAGATCTGAAAATTTAGATGTCGTACAAGATCATATTGCAATCGGATCTGACAGTGTTTCGTCGGAGATTGGAGAATGAAATGAAGACAACGACGTTTGGATCCAGTGGCTAGTTTCGTTAGAAGTGGGACAGAGTGAAGACGACGATGGTGGGATCCGGTTGCTGCTTTCGTCGGAGGATGATATAGGTGGCGGTGGCGAAGTGAAATTCGCCGAAACTCGGGTAAGTTGTTGGAGGTACTACTCGCCGGAATTAATGGCGCGGATGGAGAGAATAATGATCGATTGGTGGATTCGTGGTTGTCGGAAGTAAATGGTTGAAAATACAGGTGAGTTGTTGTGTGGTTGCCGGAAGGTGGTGGCACACATCTCGCCGGAAGTGACGGTGTAGATCTCGTTGGAAGTGATGGTGCTTGTTTTAGAATTTCTGGAGAGGATACGAGAAGAAAGGAGAAATGAGACATATTAGGGTTAGATAATTCAATGCTAAAAGTAAAAAGTAAGTATAATATTTGGAGTAATTATTTGAATTATAAATTGATTTCCAAAACAAAAAATCAAATAAATATAAAAAGAAAGGAGGGGTAAATATGTCTAGATGTGCTATTATTTGTGTTTTTAAACATTGGTGCTATTATTAGTATTTTTAATCTTAAAAGTGCTAAAATCTCATTTCTCCCTTAATATTATATATTGGATAAAATGGATTTTATATTTAACTATAAATGTCTCACTACAAGAAAATATAGATAAGGGGACCTTTATTTCAGGACTCTCACATGATGAGTGTCCTGTTATGACTAAATAGGACTCTTTCTTCAGATTGTCATATTTAATAATTTTGAAGCATCACATTAAGTTGAAAATATTTAAAAATTATTAGAAACAAAAATACTAACTCTGAAAAGGGTCGAACACTTGACCTCAACAAGACAAATACACCAATTCTACCAACTCTACCAACATCATTTTTGTTGTGTTTTTTAAAGTTTTATTTAAAGATATGTACATTTTTGGATACTAATTAACACCCCTAAACCTCCGATCTTCACACCCACATTAATCTCTCTCTCTCTCTCTCTCTCTCCGATCCTCACCCAAATTCTCTCACTTCTCTCTTCGATTCGCACCCCATATTCTTCATCTTTCAATTTCTAAAATATCTTCTGAAATGCATGACGATTCCCCGCTCCAGAAATGCATCACATAATTTTACCTTTTTCTCGATCAAATTGGCGGCTGCATATTGATTGATCTTTGCGAGATTTTGCTATGGGACGAATCGGTGGCAGCGAACAGAAGAATTAGGGAGAATTGTCGTTTGGTTCATCATTATATCTACGAGGTAATTTACAATTGGTAATTCTACTAGAAATAAATTAGTGCGGTTCGTATCTATATTATTCACTTATTGTGTGTGTTCCATTCGACTGATTGTGTATTTCAAGCCTGCAAATGTGTGAGTGCTGATATTTTGGTTTCTGAGAAATATCTGGATTTCAAACTTCATTGCTGGCTTTAAATGATGCTGCATGTGTTAGAATTTTATTTATTTATTCTATTACTTCTGTTTTTTTGTTGCTTGTTGGTGGCTTATTCAACAGCATTTCGCTCTGTTTTTGGAAGGTAGAGGTGTACCTTGATTTATTCTTCACTGTGTTCCTTGATTTATTCTCAGAAAGAAAAATTAGCCTGACTATGTTTGAATAAACATTAACTCTGATTAGCTTAAAAAATATGATTGATGTCATTTGATTTTGCCTTTTCAACCACTAAATTCTTATTATGAATTTGTATTTTATAGATTGATTCCTTTGAGAAATAATTTAGAGATGTGTTGTTTGTGGAATGCACAATGCAGGTTTGTTGATTGAAAATATGGAGTCTGTGGTGATCGAAACTTAAAATAAATTCTGATAATTTTTGTTTTCTTTGTTGTATTTTTAATTTATGTGAAATAAGCAAAGCGTTTAAAGTATATATAAGTGCTAAATCCTACATAACTTGTTCTACTGTTAATGGCTTGGAAGTTTGAAGGAATTTCTTAAAAATGATATTAGGTAAGAAATACTACTGTCTTGTTAATAGCATGGAAAAGTAACTGGACTGCAAAATAGTTCAACTATTTCTCCATGAACACGTGTTGTTTCTTTATGGATTAACTATTCATCAAGATCTCTTAGCTGCTCTTTATTTTAGTGTACCTTTGCTCCTTTTACTTCTTAACATGTAATCTTCTAGAAAGAAATTAATGTGCAGATTTAATAATTAATGTGCAGATTTAATATAAAATTAGATTCCATTTGTTGCTTGCTTACGTGTCGTGACATAATTTCTTTGTTTCCAACTTGAAGGTAATAACATGGATAAGACTTGGATGAAGTTCCCTAGGAATAGCAAAACTTATTTGCATGGATTGAAAATGTTTCTTGATTTTGCTTTTTCCAAAGATAACACAAGTGTCAATGGAATGATATTGTGCCCCTGTAAAACATGTAAAAATGGGATATGCTTACCAAGGGAAGATGTAGAAGTTCATTTAAGATGCTTAGGATTTATCAGGGGCTACACTCAATGGATAGCTTACGGTGAAACCTCTGATTTTACAACACCCACTACATTTTTTAATGAGCCAAGTGATGGGGACAATATGCAAGAAATGCTTAATGATGCATTTAGAGTACCATACGATGATGTTGCAATAGATGAGAACGAATCTGATGAAATTGAGGAGCCAAATTCAGAAGCTAAATCCTTTTACAAATTAGTTGATGATTCCCAACAAGAATTGTGGTCGGGGTGTAAAAAGTTTTCGAAACTATCATTTCTGGTACGATTGTATCATATCAAGTGTCTAGAAAAAATTTCTAATAAGATATTCACCATGTTGCTGGAGTTATTAAATGAGGCATTCCCAGAAGGTGTGAAATTACCTAAATCTAATTATGAAGCAAGAAAAGTCATTGAAGAATTAGGCCTTGGTTATAAGAAATATGATGCATGTCCAAATGATTGCACACTTTTTTGGGGTAAGGATGAAAGTAGAGTACAATGTCAGACATGTAGCTGCACTAGATGGGTAGTTTCAGATGGGGATCCTACTGGTGAAAAGAGAAAAGTTCCACATAAGGTATTATGGCATTTTCCTCTTATGGGAAGGTTACAACGTTTATTCATGTCTTCAAAAACTGCATCTTTCATGAGATGGCATGCTGAAAGTCGTACCAAAGATGGCAATATGAGGCATCCAGCAGATTCTCCAACATGGCAGTATTTTGACTATAGGAATCCAGATTTTGCTAAAGATCCTAGAAATGTTAGATTGGGTTTGGCATCTGACGGTTTTATCCTTTCAAGAATATGAATGTTTCACATAGTACCTGGCGTGTAATATTGATACCTTACAATTTGCCTCCTTGGATGTGCATGAAGCAACCTTATTTTATGATGTCGTTGCTTATACCTAGCCCATCTGCCCCGGGAAATAATATAGATATATATCTGCAACCACTGGTGGAAGAATTAAAATATATGTGGAATGTAGGTGTTGACACGTATGATGCATCATGCAAACAAAATTTCAAAATGCGGGCATCACTATTGTGGACTATTAGTGATTTCCCAGGCTATGCAAACTTGTCAGGTTGGAGTACTAAAGGAAAGCTTGCTTGTCCTGTTTGCAACAAGAATACTGAGTCACTATGGCTTAAAAATTGTGGAAAATATTGCTATATGAGTCATCGTCAGTTTCTAGAGAAAAAATATACTTAGCAGTTACGAAATGTGTTTGAAACTTAGAAAAAAAATTCATTATATGTGATTGGTAGGTTTATCAAAGAAAAGTCGGGGTCCAACTTACTTACCTAATCTTTGGGCAAGAAACTCAAATGAAGGGCGCATACTTGTGAATTTCAACAAGAGAGGTCAGCCTATTGGCCTGAATAAAAAGATATTTACGGGATTTTTGGGTACGTTGGCAAGAAATTGTAGGTTCACTCCACTTGACATTGAAGACTGGCGGAAAGTGCCAAAAATAAGAAAGGATGAATTGATAAGGATGGTGAAGGTACTGAAGTTTGCTATTTATTTTTTTTCATTTGACTTTATTATTGTAGATATTTTAATGTCTGATTTATTCTTATATAAATTAGGAGAGATTCGAAGTTCCCAAAGATGCAGACCATTGGATTTTGTTGTCTATAGGCAAAAAGATAAGACATTAGAGATCACGAGTCAAAGGTGGATCTTTTGCTCCTACATTAGAGATTGAGAATCAAGCCCACAATAGACCTATTCGGGTACATGAAGATCAGTGGAAGAACTTATTATCATATTGGGCCAAAGAAGATGTAAAGGTATATGAACTTTGACGCATTATTTTATTCACATATTATTCCACTAACTTCTAATTTTCAGGAAATAAGTGATAAAAACAGAGATCATAGAAAGTGTTCTTCTATGCAACAAACTACAGGAAAGATAAGTTTCGCTGAAGTCGAGCAAGAGTTGGTAAGATTTGATTTCTTTTCTTTTAACTATTTTACCTTACCAACAAATGAACTCATTAGTTTTATAATTTCTTTTTGTAGAAAGAAAAATTGGGTGGATCTCCATCACGTGTAGAGATGTTTGAAGCGTGTTACACTGATGGATATGGCAACCCATCATGTGATGAAGTTGGAGCTGCCATTGTAAGATTACATTTTAAAAATCGTCTTTAATGTAAAATTTGTATATTAAAACTTTCAAGCTATATATATTTTTTTTTAATAAATGCTTTACAGGGAGAAATGAAAGAGATTCAATCGAAATTATCTATTGGTTGCTTAGATTCAGTTGGACCGAGTGATACATTTTCTAGAGTTATGGGCAAAGAACCACGTGGTAGAGTACGCATGCTTGGTTTAGGTGTTAACCCTTCAGACATATCAGGTGCTGTTCCAAGTCGCAGTGAATGCTATCGAATGGTTTTGGAAAATCAAGAAGCACTGGCAAGAATGGAAGAAAAAGTGAACGTAGCGACAACGCTTATTACAAGTTTAAAGGAACAAATGGAGCAAAATGCTAGTGTTTCTACAGCACGACGACCTGCATCGCCAAGTCAATCTAGCAACTCAGTTAACTTAGGACACATTTTTCAGGTATATTCTTATGATATAATTTCAATATATTTATATTTATTATTTTGAGCCTGATTAATTTAGTCATCAATAATCATTTGTTATGCTATGTAGGCGAGGGTAGAATTTGATCTGCATTTTTTGTAATGACCATAAGCAAATTACATATAGTACTACTTTTGCTGTGAATTGTTTATTGATCAGTAGGAGTGATTGAGAGTTGAGTGTCCATTTTTACCATCAGTTTTAATTTTTTCTACCTCTACCTTTGCTTTTACTGGCTTTGTTTCCTCCCAAAAGTGCTGATTATTGGGAAAGTCATGCAACAATATGGTTTTGTGCTTTTCAATTGACAAACAATAAACACTCTATTGATGATTAATTTAGAACACACATTTCAGGTTGGAGATTCGGTGCTTTTGAAAAGTTTGTTCGATTCTAGAAAAGTTGTGGCAAAAGGTTTTGTTCGAAGTGTTGATCCAGATCAAGATGTTGAAGGGAAACGACTTGGATTAAAATGGTGTGAAGTTCAAGTTTCAGTTCCAATAGAATGGGATGAAGATCTGATTAGGCCTTATTCAAATTTGTCTACAATTGGAGATGCAATTGGAACATGCATTGCATGGCCTAGCCACTTGGTAATCATCTTTATACAGTCTATTCTCTTGTTTGCCAGCAACTAAATGAATTTGACTTTGAAACTCCGGCTATCATTTCAATTAATAGAGTTGGATTAGATGATCCTTGATGATTCTGATATTCACATTACAATGTTTAAAGTTGTAGTATTTCGGTATAGGTGATTATATTTTGATTGAGTGTGTGCTGGAATAACTTGTAAGAGTTTGTGTTACAAGTGCGTGAGATTCTAATATTTTTCTCTTGTGATTTTTAGGTGAAAGCTGATGATCAAGACTGATTGGCATTGATGCAACATTGACAAACCAACAAAGCCGACATCAAAAGATTATTAATATACTTACTAAATATCGAGAATTATGAGTTCTCTCTGTGCTCTTCTGGTGCATCGATTGAAGACTTAAATATTCTACAATACTAGTATTTGATAGTTGACACTGTTATTTTGGAGCCTTTGAGGGCAAGGCAGTATTTCTCTCTTTTTAACTAATCAAAACAACTTAATTTCTGTTTGATGTAACTTGATATTGAGCAGATGTATTTTAATTGTGAAATTGTTGATGGATCATCCTATTCTACTTTTTTTATTAAGAAATGAATGATAATTTTGAGAGCATTATTGTAGTTTTTTAGAGTACAGGCCTAAGTTTGAAAGTTAATCCATATTATCAAGCACATATAATAATAATAATAATAATTAATTTCGTATTAAATATGAAATGAAACTGAAATAGGCACCATGAGCGTTATATTGAGACTCTCCAAGCGTCCCAAAATAGGACGCGCGAAAAACGTCCTATTATACATATTGTGGTAAAACAATAATAGAACCCTCTTGAGCGTCCTAAAATGAGTCTCTCCAAGCATCCCAAAATAGGACGTGCGCATGCATCCTATTATGCATTTTGTGACGCGCGCAAATAGGACACTTCTAGTAAGTGACCTATACCAAGGAATGTCCTATTATGTAACGTAATAGGACACTCACGAGCGTCCCATTAAGCAATTTTTGTTGTAGTGTCTCTTTCTTCATTATACGGTTATACCCTGTTTCACGTTTTTATTATTTTTGGATATATGTATGATACCAACCATAATATTAATAGGCCGTGTCCGTCAAATATATATATAACCATTGTCGATTATGAAGTTAGATTTCTTATAACTTTAAAAAAAATCATATTAATTATATAATATTTCACGTTTAATTTAAATATTGAGTGGATATATGATATTAATCATGATTTGAAACACCCCGAAACAATAAACCATATATATGAATAGCCAGACTCTTCTACTTAACATTCATACACCATACACCAATTTAGATAATGTTTAAATTTTTTTGCTTATGGATAGAATATTTTATTGGATATGGGATCTTATAAGTATTTATATTGCATAAAACTATATTTTTAAGAATATCTCTTTTTAAAATTGTTTCCTATGTCAAGCTTTTTCTTAATTACATTTGAGAGAATAAATTATAATAATTATCGTGTGTATATTACTAACCAGTTACCATATATATACTTAAATAAATTTCGGTTTAATTGTCTCCTAATTTCTTAATTTATTTGAGAAATATATTGTCGCCTAAATTTGATTATAGTCATTTTTTTTTAGATGAGGGAGGGAGTATCTCATCTTTAAATGGATTATTAATACCACTATACTACTCCCTCCGTCCACGATAAATTTGTCACAATTTCTTTTTTGGTCCGTCCACAAAAAATTTACCACATCTATTTATAGTAATAGACCTCACACAACTCACTTACTTTTCCACTCACAACACAATTTAAAATTATATAAAAGTGGGACCCTTATTCCACTCACAATACAATCAACCAACAAATTATTAAAACTCGTGTCATCTACAATGTGACAAATTTATTGTGGACGGAGGGAGTATATATTAGCGTCTGATATCTTCACTAATTTCCTTGTTGTAAGAAAAATAAAAAATAAAACAAAGAAGATATAAAAGTTTTATTTGGATATGAGTGTTTCATATCTTCACTAATTTCTTTGTTGTAAAAAAAAAATAAAAAATAAAACAAAGAAGATATAAAAGTTTTATATGGATATGAATATGGATATAAGATTTCATCATCAATATATATTTTTTTGTATAATGATTTTATTAATTATATCCTGTATAGTGTATACAACACATAATAGAATCCTTGTGGTATAGTAACAATTCCTTACACAGTTACGCATCTATATAAACCGTCTCTACCTCCCTTAATTCTTCACTACACACTTTCCTCAAGCACATACATACACATATACGTATATATTTTGATTATTTTGTATAGCAATGACAGCAGCAAATAACAATGGTGGTTTGATCGTCAGCTTCGGTGAGATGTTGATAGACTTTGTTCCAACGGTCTCCGGCGTGTCACTGGCGGAGGCACCGGGATTCCTTAAGGCTCCCGGCGGTGCTCCGGCGAATGTCGCGATAGCGGTGACAAGGCATGGCGGAAACTGCGCCTTCATCGGCAAGCTCGGCGACGATGAGTTCGGCCACATGCTAGTTCGAATCTTCAAGGAAAACGGCGTTTCTACCGCCGGAGTAAGCCTCGATAAAGGTGCGAGGACGGCGCTGGCGTTTGTGACGCTACGCGCCGAGGGGGAGCGTGAGTTCATGTTCTATAGGAACCCTAGTGCCGATATGCTGCTCACGCCCGATGAATTGAATCTCGACCTCATTAGATCAGTAAGTGTTTCATAATTTGATACGTATAATTGTTATGGTTGTGTGAATTTTGTACTCGATTTTTTTTATTTTATCTTACTTAATCGACGCCATAAACTGTTTGTTTTGATGCTCTCTGGAAATTTTACTTCTCTATATCTCAATCTTTAAATATAATTTAATTTCTTGCATGTTTTGAAAATTTATTTTATGCATAAATATAAGGAGTCATAATTACAAGCAAAACGTAATCATTTTTAGGGTGGGGTTGTGTTACATTCATTTTTTATTGTATTTCTGGATGTTTTGCATGTGCGCTTTTGATGACATTTGTTTTGTTTCGCATTATTTTAAAGTTAAAATGCGCTAATGATGTTGTGTCGAGCTATCGGGTTGAAAATGTAGATTTTGCTCGGGAATGATGAAGGCAACCACAGTTCGCTCAACTTCCGCCGCCGTTGTGAGTTTTCTGCTGCAGCAATACATTCCGTTTGGCCAAACGGGACACCTTCAGGAAGTCAGCGGTCTCTCACTCTAGGAGACCGCTGAGTCCAGCGCCTCACCAATACAGGGCCAGAAGTCAGCGGTCTCTCAACCTGAGCGACCGCTGAGTCCAGCGCTTCATCCATTATAGGGCGAGAAGTCAGCGGTCTCTCACACTAGGAGATCGCTGAGTTCGGGCGTTTAGCGGGTTTACTAAAGTGCGCTCAGCGGTCGCTGAGGCTAGGAGACCGCTGAGCGCAATTAATTCACCGTATGTATAAATACCGAGCGAGGGTTTTTCAGACGCTCTCTCCTCTATCTACTTTTCCAGACGCATTTCTTTACTTTAATTTTCAGAGATTGTTCTTTAGGGTTCTTCTAGTTTATTTCGGATATTTTCTAGTTAGTAATTTACTATCGTCATTTCATTCCGGATTTGAGGCTACAGACATCGCACTCTTCAATTCCAATTCTAGTTCATTGTGTTCGTCAATTCTTATTATGTTTGTGAGTTAATTCGATTTCCGTTCTTCATCCATGCTTATAATTGCTCCGTTCATTTGCTTAATTGAATTAATGTTCAGAATAGGATCGATCGTTTAATGCTTTTGCTATGCTAGATTCTGATTCATGCCTAGGGTTTAATTTGGTGCATTTTAGTTCTTGCCTAGGGATTAATTTATGTTTAATTATTCTTTTCGTCTAGTTATAAACCTCAAACCAATTGATTTACTGCTTTCTGTTTATTTTCTTCTCGCAATACAATAATTTCTCTGCTAAGTTTTCCTTGTGAGACAATACTTGGGTTGGCTTGCTTAATCTATTGTGATCTCGTTCAATTGCGAGCGACTATAGGATTAATTTAGTCGAAACAGGTTGTTTAATCTTCATTCATGATTTATATTTTTATATATTATATAATTAAACTATTTTAAGTGGATCTGTCTTTTAAATATATTATTTTAGTAATATATTTGTAGCATATGTAGATAAGATTTCTATATTCTTCACAATAGGTCATAGTTAAAAATAAATAAAAGATTATATGCGTCAAATTAGGGAGATTAGTATAATTATTTTATGGAAATAAAAATCAATAACTTATTTGGTGATGTATGTTATTTAAACTTAGAATTTTGAATTTGTAGTAATCTAAATCTATCCCTAAAATAGCGGTAGGGATATGTAATTGTAAAGTAAAAAATTTGATAATATATAATCCTTAAAGTTGTCATAATTATGGTTGTTTATTTAGCCGGGAGAAATGGTATAATAGATTAAAAATCCTAATAATAGCACATATTTTAAAAAAAATACAAATAATGGCACTTGTGGACATATTTACCCCTCCATCCCACCATTTCTTCATCATTATGTGTGAATTTACAAATTAGAATTTGAGAATTCACGAATTAACATTTGTGAATTCTCAAATTTTAATTTGTGATTCACAAATTTAAATTTATCATTTCACGCTACATCTTCTTCAAATTTAAAATATTAATTCGATAATTGATAAATTCACGAGTTTTAATTTGTGAATTCACAAGTTTAAATTTGTGAATTCACGAATTCTAATATGTGAATTTTAATGTGCGATTTCACGCATAAGAAAGGAGGTCGCCGAAAGGAAGACGGCGACGGCGATTAGGCCATGTGAGTTGGTGACGGTGACTTTAAAATCTACGGCGGCGGCAGAAAGATGGTCTGACATGTATGAAAAAAATGAAGATAAGAATTAAGGGCAGCAAAAATATCCAAAAGTGTTATTATTTGTTTTATTTTTTAAAATTGATGCTATTATTAGTATTTTTTTTCCCTAAAAGTGCTATAATCCTATATTTTCTCTATTTAGCCTTAATCTTATTTTATTATTATGATTAAAAATAAAAATAAAAATAAAAAAGATTAGGTATCATTCTAACCACGTATTAAAATGCTAAGATTTACCTTTCAAAAAATGCTAAGATTTAGTGAAGATGTAATTGGAAAAATTTGTAAAAACCTAGCCTCTCCCATTCGCGTATCAAATGTAATATATTTGGATATATAGTATAACTTAAGAATTATGGAAAACTACTTAAATGCAATCATGAATTAAACTATTAATGTAGGATCTCGTATTTCTTGCGTACTAAAATTTATTAATTTAATGAGAAAGATAAGAATTTTAGTAAAATAAAAATTTTCTTTCCGAAAATTTTATCCGGCAGATATATTTTGCCGTAAAAATGAGTTTTAATTAAGAATGATCGTCTCGGTTAATCCAAAACGAAGAAGTTTCTACATTTATCAATAGATGATAAATGTTTAGTCATTAATTGACTAAAAGAAGAATTTAATTTAATTACGTAAATTTTTACGTAAATTATCTTTTAAAATTTTAGTTTCGGTCGATTTGAAAATATTTCGAATCTCCGATTATTTCTGTGAGATTTTTATCTAGGGTTCGTCAAACCCTAAAGTTAATTACTATGTTGAGAAATTAGAAGTTTAATTAAAGATTAGTTGTAATTAATTAATTGAATTAATTAAGTAATTAATTAATTAACTAAAGTTTACTATTCACCTAAATATCTTAGATATTTAAAATAGAAACTTCCTAATCCTATCTATATATATCTCTATATTCATCATCTTCTTCACCCCTTTCTTTCTCTCTCAAGCCGCCAAACACACACATATATTTCTTCCATTGTTGAGCAAAGATCAAGCTTCCAAGAGATCAAGCTTAGTTCTTCATCTCCCAAGTAATCAAGTAAGGTTAGATATATGCTAACCTAACTTTTTAGCTTGATTCAATGGTTGAAATCTCTTCTTTATATATATATATATATTTCGAAAATTTGGGAAAAATTGAGGAAGAGATTAGATGATCTTGATGTCTTAGTATGATGCTTATATCATGTTTATATGATCAAATATGTGATTAGATTGAGTATGAGAAAACCCTAATCCTAAGATGTAATTTTCGAAAATTATGAAATTTTAGGGGGTTTTGATTCATTTGTTTTATGATCAAATTGATGTTAAATATGAGCTTAGATAATTATTCTAAGTATGTTTCATGTTGGAAGTAAGCATGAATTCCCAACCTATCTCATTTTATTATTTAATGTCAAAAATTAGGGTTTTAATTAGGGTTTTGAAGATTTGATGTAATTGATGGATAATTTGATGTTATATGATGTTAATGGTAATTGTTGAATCAAGAGTTAGTGAATTAAAAGCATGATTAACCCTAGAAACCCTAAAAATTAAAATTAGGGTTCTTAAAATTAGGGTTTATTGTTTAATGAGTAATTGAATGAAATTAATTGGAGAATTAAGTTTAAGAAGTTTAATTAAGGATATTAGAAATGAAAACGAAGAGAAAAGAATTCTAGAAATCCTAATTTTAAAAATACCGAAAATAAAATAAATAAAATAAATACTTATTTGATTTTTAATTAATAAACTAATTACATTTATGAACTTCTTAATAAAAATTAAGTATTGTGTAATTTTCTAGAATTTTAATTCAAAGTATAAAAAACTTTTCTATTTTTAGTTGATTTTTCCGTTTCGGAAGTTTATTCGTTAATTGGATCGAATGTGTGAAATAAATGTGTAATTATGTTTGTTATGATGAAATAAGTATATAGATTTAATTTTAGAATTTTCTGAATCCGTTAGACGGATTAAAATCGACTTAGTCGATTATGATGAATAGTAAATGATGAATGTTTATAATTGAGTGTGATTGTTTTGATTGATGATTGTTGATTAATGATGAGTTAAGATAGAATAAGAATGTTTAAGAAGTTAAGATAGAAATTCTCGAGTTTCGTTAAGTTCGGCGTAGAAATTCGAATCGAATTACGTTAAGATTATCGAAGTCGTTATTCGATAGAAGTTCTCGTTCTAAAGTCGCTATTCCATTTCGATTTAAAGGAGCAAGTGGAAGTGGAAGCAGGACCGTGAAGTAAGAGTATCGAGCGTAAAAGTTTAAAAGTTAAAGCTTAAATCTACCAGGTGGGCTTTCTCATCTATACAACGTGAAAAGTATGAATTTATATGATTTTTCAAAGCTTTGATACTTGCCAAATGTTTTAAAATGGTAAGTATGTCACCATCTACTTAAGAAGGACGAATTCGGTCCCGCGCAAGGTGGGATTTGTGTACACATATGTAATCGTGCGCATTTCTTTGATGGATCGGTTATACGTAACTGTCATGAGCCTTTCCTTGATATGCCGGTTACAAGTGATTGAGAAAGAGGCCTCTTTCTCATGTCTATTATTTACTGTAGATATGGTTCATACTGTTAATATGTCTGCAGACAAATGTTTTTTTTTTCAGGAAAAGAAAATGTTTTAACATTGCACAAGTTGTTTTTCAGAAAACCCTTGTGTTATGTTTTCCGGCAAGTTTTTCATAATATAGATGTATTCAGCGAGTTTCAGATGTTTTCGCATGTGTTCACTAAGTACGAAGTACTCAGCCCTGCATGTTATTTCTAAAACGTACAGGTTAGCAGGGATGCAAATGACGAGGGTTGAATGGACGTTTGTTGTTGTTGTTATGGACTGTTGTTGTTGTTGTTAATATTGTTTCTGTAGAGAAAGTCGTTTTTGAGAAGTTGACCTAGAATATATGTCTTTATACATATATTCTCATGTTTTCCGCTGCAAGAAAATGAAGTTGATGTTGTCATAACGTTTGAATTTTAAAGTCGAACTCTTTTGTCGAGTTCTTTTGAAACTCAACCAGTGAATCATATGTATATAAGTTGTTAGTTGCATTGAGAAGCTTTGTCGAACTTGAAACAGTTTTCTTTACCGTGTTTTCTTGATCATCGAGTCAGCTTGTCGTTTCCTCGATCATTGTCGATTATTTGGTTGATCGGGTCTTTTGTTTTCGAGCTGATTTGGATTATATTGTTGATTTGCATGTTGTTATTAAAATCGTTTGATCGTCTCATTTATCTCGAGTCATGCAGGTCGTGATTATTCAGAATTCTTGAACTTTATTGAGTATGAATGTCCTTTGTTTTAGTAATCAATAGACGGGTCGCTATTAAATTCCCTTTGTTAATCATAAATTGTGTAAGTCGTGGGACCTACCGGCCTTGACATCTGATATCGAGGTCGGGCTGCGACAATTAATCATTATAATTTCGTTAATCTTTAGCTAAAGTATCATTACTCATTATAATTTCGTTAATCTTTAGGCTAAAGTATTCCACTATGGATCCATAAGCTTGATTGTCGAACCGTGTCGATCAGCTCACTTGAAATCAATGGAAGTGGCTAAGGATGCCGGCGCTTTGCTCTCTTACGACCCGAAGCTTCGGTTGCCGTTGTGGCCTTCGGCGGAAGAGGCAAGAGAGCAAATTATGAGCATTTGGGATAAGGCTGACATCATTAAAGTCAGTGATGAAGAGCTTAGTTTCTGTTGGGAAAATAATAAACATGTTTTGAAGTGACACTACAAGAAAATCGGGCAATTGCGACATGTAGAATGTGTCGCTAACGATTGTTTTAATGTCGCAAAAGGTAATTTACGACATTTTCTGCGTCATAGTGGATTGTGTCGCAAAAGGGGTATGTAGCAAATTTACAACGCTTTTTGTCATTTGTGTCGCAACATATATGACACTTTTTGCAACATTAAATTAATCGTCATTTAAAATAAACGACACATTATGCGTCATTAAGTGTAGTGACTTCCGTCACAATTTACGACACTTTACTCGTCATTAGTTGAAATGATGCATCCTATTTTGCGACATATTTCTACGTCAATTTAGATTTTGTCACAAAAGAAATATGTAGCAATTTTACGACATTTCTCCATTTACGACACAATATATATGACACTTTGTGCGACATTAAAATAATTGTCACATAAAGTTAATAACACATTATGCGTCGTTCGTTATAGTGACGCACATTACTTTACGACACATTGTGCATCATTAATTAAAATGAGATGCCGTAATTTACGACATTCTGAACGTCAATTTAGATTGTGTCGAGAAAAAAAAATGTAGCAATTCTACGACATTTCTTAATTCTGACGCAACATATATGACGCTTTATGCGACACTGAATTAATTGTCATACAAACTTAACGACGCATTATGGATCACTAATTATAGTGACGCATGCCCATTACGACACCTTACGCGATATTAGTTGTAATGTGTGATCTTACGTTACGACACTAGTTCGTGACATTAATAACCATCAATCTGACATATTTTTTGCGACAAACATAACGTCAATTTTTAAGTATCATATATTTTTTTGCATCATATATAACATTTCGCAACACATTTGAATATATCAAATAACACATTAAATAAACATATAATAAACAATATGTATCAAATAAATAAGTAAATCCAATAATAATCAGAAAATATAAAAGCAAACGTCTGTAAATTTTAAAAGTAAACTACCAAAACCAAAATTCATCACTCTAGCATACTAAATGTCTATATTTATTCGAAGATAGATTTAATGAAAATTCCACAAGTGACAATATGGCAATCATTGGCTTCTTCCTCCTTTTACTGCTTTTCTCTTGCTCGTTTTTTTAGTTTTCTCTTGTTCCTATAAAATTCAAAGAAAATAGATTATTCTACACACACATATAATTAAAAAAAATTGGTAAAATATCAATTGAAAATAATACCTTGAGATATTGGCCATATTCAGGATCTAATTGCTCGAGGCGTTTGTCGTTCTCTTTTAGAAAACTCATTTCTTTTGTGAACTAATAAATCGATCCAACAACATTATATTATTACAGTGCTAGAATGAAATATACTTTGAAATATTAATGAAAAACTAATTTACCTCAAGAGATTCAGTGGCGGGAACGGAGTCTAAGTTTTCCATTGCTTGAGAAAATGGTCCATTATTCAATGCTTGTATGCGTCGAGAACTTAAAGACCCAGATACCTTGTAGATTATAATATAATATACGAGTTAAAAATACAAAAATAATAAAAATGAAGTATAATGTAATACTTACATTCATATTTTGATCCTCCAATGTGAGAAGTCGACCTTGAAGCATCTCCATTTTAGAAAAATATTCATCTTTAAACTTCTTCATCTGCTCTTCAAATCCCTTTTGTATACTTGCAACTTTGTCATTAGATTTCTCTTCGACAAGTCGGTCAAACTCTTCTCGAGAGGTGAAAACCACATTCTTATCTTTTTTTGAAGCAGCGGTGGCACTACGAACACATCCTGGTGCTTCAGTTCCAATAACCGTCTCAAAAATCGCATCATTTGCATCTATGTCATCTGTCAATTCCTCGGGCAATTTGTTCTTCAACTCTTTCAAACGAGCCTGATTAAAAGATATTTAATTAAAAAAAAGTAAACTAATTCTTTGAAATCTTCTATAAGATATTGAAACTAATGAACATGGCATCTGCACAGCACAAATTTGACTCTCAATAATCGAAAGATCAATCATTTTATAATTTCATTCACATTTATTTAGATTTTCACCAGCAACTTAACAACACTTAAGATCGAAATTAATAATACATTATCACCACAATATTAATTCCTGACATTAAAATAATCTTATCCACTATCAAACGAAACAATTTTGGCTCATATCATGAAAACAAAAAAATAGCAATTTTAAAAAAGATGAAGTTCACAATTTACTTACAATTTTTTCTTCAGTAATTTTGTCAATAGGTTTTCCAGTCTTGCTCTCTCTTGAATAGATAAACAAATCAACCTTTGATGGTTCCTTGCCAAATTCTCGACGATACTATAAAAAAGAAACGAAATTTAAAACAACATTGGCTCTAATTTCTTGATCAATAGGCTAATTTCAGAAATTATTGTATACGAATAATACCTCTTCTTTAGCACTTGCAACATCCTTTCTTCCCATTCTAGATGGCAATTTGACATGCTTTCGACTATTTCTATTGGCCCTACTGACTTTCTGTTATTCAATAAAACAATATATATATATATATACTTGTATTACAGATTAATGTAGAATTAAAACAAAAGCATTTACATTAAATAATACTAACTGCATTACTAACCTTGGCATTATTAGAGCTCCAATAGTTTACCAACACAGGCCATTGATCAGCTTCCACCCTTTCTGGACATTTCGCTAGTAAGGAACTCTTGTCTTGCCTATATGGTGTATAATATTTGGCTTTCAATCTGTTCTTCCAGTCCTTCCAAAGTTTTCCAAGTTTCTTCAAACAATTCTTCTTATAATTGTCCGTCAAGTTTGTATTATCCTACAAGAGCAAAACATGATTGATGGTAGTGTACTAATTGGAATTATTGAAAATAATGAAATCTAGAGATATATAAATACCTTCACTTCCTTCCATACGAGATCCTTTTGTATAGATGGAACTGCCCTCCAGTCTGTAAATGAAAGGGGCAACTTGTTTCCATCTTTTGCCAGGATTCCCAAATGAGATGAAAATATACGAGCATTGGCTCCAATCACTTGATTTTCTGCATCTAGTTCCAGTAACATTACCTTGCCTGTACCCCCACGCAAATCCAATCTTTGCATGTCCTCTTCTCACGATTTCTGTTAGTCATATTTTACAAGATATAATAGGGATTAATAAATTATTAAAACATGATTGCAATGACATATGAGTAAAAAATAATTAAACAAATTTACCTTGATCATTTATATCGTCAGCACTATGTTCTGTCTCATCATCAGATGGGGATTTGGTAGTGTCCGAGTCGTTTGATGCAGATTGGGTAGCGTCCAAGTCGTCTGAATTATCATCAGATAATGGTTCATCTAGGTCAGCATTGGTATTATTTTGATTTTCTGTTTCGTGAACTATGGTGTCGAGCATTGATCCAATAGAACATCGAGATTTCTTCTTGGCCGGTGCCATGAATAGCTGCAAATCAAAATAATTATTTGATAAATAAGTCAATTTTTCAGGAAATCCATTCATTCAGCCATAAAACTGCCCTAAAAGCAATGAGCCAGAAGAAAACTATCAAGAAATAACTATTTGATAAATACATCAATTTTTCAACAAATGACTCACTAGAGAACAATCAGGAACGCTGCTACAAATTAATAATCTTACTTTTATTGTATATGCATGTGCAGAAAGATAGAATAACAAATAAATAGATAGTAAGCAAGATCCTTGGCTGACCCAATTGCTAATGCTGGTGCAACAAATTCATTATGTTTGTTTTTGTTTTCTAGGAAGGCAGTCTCATGGAGAAGTATGGCTTAAGTCCTGGGACATTGAAGTCGTTCAATTTTCTAAATTGCATAAAAGAAAGACAAAACACTGCAAGTCCTATAATCAATTTCATTGTTATATAAGACACACATATCAAAAGAAGAAACTAAATATCCAAATTGACTTTTGAAAGTCCATTTCCAAATAACAAATTACAAACATTTAGTATGAAATAGTATGAATTAAATACTCCATCCATCACTTGCAGCAACAAACATGAGGATAAATAAATTTAATTTAAATGATTAACAATGCAATACATGAATATGCTCATACAGAAGAACCAAACCTACATAATGGGCTGGTTTAGATTGATCCTAACCGGATTTTTTTTATTTAATATTTATATAGTCAACTCGTAGATAAAATATCAAATCACGGATTTGCACAAAATCCATTTTTTTCATTCAACTGCTACAAGATCAACAATTCCATAAGCCTGGGCTTCTGTTGCTGACATAAAAACATCTCTTTCCATGTCTTCAGATACAACCCAGAGAATAAAATAATACTCACTTGCATTAATCAAACAAATTCATAACTATAATTAATCAAAATTCGTGACCTAGAGAATAATGAATAACATATTTCAATAAAACAACAATAAACCTCTTCAAGTTCATACGAAAATAGAAATTCAAAATCTTAGCCACAAAAAGATTTGCCATACCTCTGATTTCAGCAAGGGGCACTTCGATTGGATCAATAGGGTTTTGTTTGTAAAGGATGAAATTGGTTTCTGTTCTTATATGCGATGGTTTTCTACAGCAAATTAACATATTTACTGTGATCTTTTCCGCAAAGATAGGGAAGTAAATCGTGGGAATAAAATTCTAGGGCGGGAGGATCTTATTTGAGCGCCAAACCTTGAAGAAACGCCGCCCTCTCTGATCTTGTACTCGAAAGGGTTGAAGGCAGATTCTTGTTTTATTTTTTTTTTGGATGAATGGGTCGTTGATATTTATAATATCAGTTTTTTTAGATTAAATACTTGTAATTATTATTAAATTATTTCGAAAATCATAGTATCTAAGCTAACAAACAAAATAATTATACATGTACGTACAAGTCCTTATAACATAAAGGTTTTAAATACAAGTGTTATAATTTATGGTTTTATTTAATTTGATTTTCAGGCAAATAATTTTATTCAATAAATATCTATTAATATATCACAAATATTGAATAATTAATAAAAAAATTCAAATTATTAGGGCTGTAATCAAACCGAGCCAAACCGAATACTGAAACTCGACTCGATTAGATATTCATTTGCTCGAACTAGACTCGAGGTTTTTAAATCGTGATCGAGCTCGGCTCGATTCAAAATTAGCGAGCTCGAGTTTCGGCTCAAGTTTGACACGTTAAGGTATTGAAGCTCAAGCTCGAACCCAAAACGTCAAAGACTCGATTCTATTTAAATTTAGCTCGTCAATATGTTATTCGAGCTTCAACTCGATTCGTTTAAATCTTGGTATTTTATGAAAGTTCAATTTGTAGACTCCCAAACTAGCTCGATTCAACCTCGACTTGCAGGCTTGCGAACATGCTCGACCTCGTCATCAAACTCGATTAAATACGAGTCAAACATGTTTGCGAGCCTTGAATCGAGCAACATGATGATCGAGCTCAACTCGATAAACTTATCGGTATCTATTTATAGTTAAATCCAAAAAATAGAAATAATTAAAAATATTAATTTAAATAAAATAAAATAGTACGATATTTTTTTAGTATGATAATTAATTAGAATTTTATTTTTTTTGTTTTAGTGTTAATGACATTAATTTTATCCATGTTTTTTTAATAAGAATTCAACATGTTCTCTTCTTGATTCTTGTACCAACTTTTGTCATTAATTTATTCGAGCTTTAATTTGTTTAGTAAGGATTATTTTCATATCAAATAACATAAAATAAAATATAAATTAAACTTGAAAAAAAAAAAGCCACTTGAAAGCAAGGCATTGAGGACGAGAGTTGATCCTGTCAAAACAATTGAAAGTTTTTTCCACGCCCTAACTCTATTATCCTCTTTTCTTCTAATCGTAAAACTCTATTTTCTCTTGTGATTGCATCCTTTACCAGTTGCCTTTGCCGGAGTTATCTTTGACCGACGCAGCTATCCGTCAACCGAAATTAATCGCCAACTCACTACCACAACATCCAGGTTCATCATAAATTCAATAATTGCTGCTATCTAATTGCGAAATTGTGCAGTTTTTTTCCGTTTGTATGTCCAAATTGCGAAAATTTCCAAAGTTGTTATATTCCCATATTATATTGCTGAAATTTTTGAGTCCCATATTATATTGCTGAAATTGTACACACTTTTATAATTTGTATTCTGGCCAACATTAATCTACTGATATTTGAGTTACTTTAATTATATCATTGGGTAGAATATAATAACTGTTTGTTGAGTTTTATATAATTAATTATTTTTGCCTGGCTCATATGTTGGTTTTTAAATTTTCTAGCGTGTGTACTCTAATAAATTATTCTATGAATTCTTCATATAGGTGAAAGGGTACGAGTTTTGAATCATGTCTGAATTTATGAACATCTTTTAATTGTTTCCTATATAATCTTGGCTGCCTTAGAATATTGATACTGAAATGGTGAGAGCGGGGCTCACTTCTTCTATATGTGTTAGTAAAATAGTCTTGTACATATTTTGTGGATCAAATTTTTAATTTATGCTTAAATTTTTTTGCCTATTTTTTTTACTAAGTCACTAAATGCTCAAGTATATTGTTCTATATTTATATGTAGATGGATAAATCCTGGATTAGCATAAAAGACCGAGTAAATGATGATGCTTTTAGGCGTGGGTTAGACAATTTTCTTGAATTTTCATATAGAGGCAAGTCCGTAGAGGCTAAGATAAAGTGTCCTTGCACTAAATGTAGAAATTCTAGATTACATTCTAGAGATGACGTCTACGGTCATGTTATGATAAATGGTTTTCTTCAAGGCTACACTAATTGGGTGCATCAAGGTGAAGAACCACATTTTCGAACGAACATGATGATATGGAAGGATTGATGCATGATGTATTTCTGACATCGTATAAACATGGTGAATTTCATGAAAATTCAGGTGGTTCAGACACTAATTATGAAGTGCCTGGAGGAGAAACACAAAATTCTGAGAATTATTTTGATGAGAACACTGAAAAGTTTTTTAGACTGTTAAAGCATGCCGAGTGTGAGTTATATCCTGGGTGCAAAACATTTACTATCCTCTCGTTCATAGTACGGCTATTGCATGTGAAATCACTTTGTCGATGGAGCAATAATTCCTTTACAATGTTGATGGAAGTATTGAAAGAGGCATTTCCACACAATGAGATGTTTCCAAACTCTTATAGAGAAGCTTGGAACATAATTAAGGAATTGGGACTTGAGTATAAAAAGATTCATGCATGTCCTAATGATTGCATGTTGTATTGGAAAGATACTGAAAATGATGAAGCTTGTAAATATTGCAAAACTTCAAGGTATAAGTCATTTGAGGTGCAAGGCGAGTGTTCAACTAGAAGGGAACGTGGGATTCCAGCAAAAGTTGTTCGTTATTTTCCTTTGAAACCTAGGCTTCAAAGGTTGTTTATGTCTTCAAAAACTTCTCATTTGATGACATGGCATGCAAAAGAACGCATTAAGGATGGTAAACTTAGGCATCCGGCAGATTCTAAAGTTTGGAGTTCATTTGATCAAAAGTATCCGGACTTTGCTGCCGATTATCGTAATGTCCGACTTGGACTAGCTGCAGATGGTTTTAATCCATTTAAGTCAATGAGCATTGCTCATAGTTCATGGCCTGTTATTCTTATTCCTTATAATTTACCTCCTGGGAGATGCATGAAACAAACATCAATTATCTTATCCACACTCATAGATGGTCCTCGTGGTCCAGGGAATGACATCGATGTGTATTTGCAGCCCCTAATGGATGAACTTCAAGAGTTATGGAATCCTGGGGTTCCTACTTATGATGCATCAAGCAAATGCATGTTCCAACTACATGCTGCACTATTTTGGACTATAAATGACTTTCCTGCTTATGCCATTTTGTCGGGTTGGAGTACAAAGGGTGCATATGCATGTCCCTGTGGTAACAAAAATTGTCAATCTCGTTAGCTAAAACATGGGAAGAAGCATTGTTATATGCGGCATCGTCGTTGGCTTCCAACCGGGCATAAGTATCGTAGAGATAAGATTAATTTTGATGGGACTATTGAGAAAACTGCCAAACCCAGAAGATTGACAGGTTCAGAGATATTAGAGCAGTTAGATGGTATGGTGAACAATTTTGGAAAGTATGCAGTCCAAAAAGTGGAGAAAAAAAGAAAGAAGGAAGAGACCACTGCTGAAACTCCAACATGTAGATACAATTGGAAGAAATTGAGTATATTCTTCCAATTGCCGTATTGGAAAGAAAATCAGCTTCCCCATAATCTCGACATAATGCACATAGAGAAAAATGTTCTGGAGAATATATTATGGACTCTGCTTGGTGTTGCAGCAAAAACAAAAGACAATCTTAAATCTAGATTGGATCTTCAAGAAATAGGTATACGGAAGTCACTTCATCCTCAGAGGGAAGGTGATAAGATTTGTCTGCAACCTGCTTGTTTCACATTAAGTAAAAAAGATAAAGATGTTTTCTTACAAATTTTAAAAAATGTAAAGGTGCCAGATGGCTATGCATCAAACATAGCAAAATGTGTTAACTTAGCACAGCGGAACATATTTGGTCTTAAGAGTCATGATTGCCACATTCTAATGCAACAATTGCTACCAGTCGCTTTAAGAAGATTGGTTCCTACTCATGTTTGCAAAGCTATAATTGGCTTATGCGATGTTTTCAAGCAATTGTATTCAAAAGTGCACAATGTAGCTGATTTTGAAGCTTTGGAGGAACAGGTTGCACTAGTTCTTTGTGAGTTAGAGAAAATTTTCCCTCCTTCATTCTTTGATGTTATGGAGCATTTACCGATTCATTTGCCAGAAGAAGCTAAACTTGGTGGACCTGTTCAATTTCGTTCAATGTATCCTATTGAGAGGTATTGTGCAATATTTTATTTATATAAAATTTTTATTTTATGGTTTATATGTAATTAATAAATATTTTTTCAATTAGGTATTTGTGCACAATGAAAAACTATGTTCGTACTCGAAGTCACCCAGAAGGATCTATTGCCGAGGGGTATCTCGCTGAAGAATGCATGACATTTTGTTCAATGTATTTAAGTGATGTTGAGTCCAAGTTGAATAGATCAAATAGAAATGATGAAGATGGTCATAATTCACTCGCTCAAGGTGGTCGTCCTCTGGGAAGAGAAGAAACTTTTATGTTGGATGACATCGAATGGATTCAAGCACATAGATATGTGCTTAATAACCTGTCAATTGTTGACTGTTTTAAAGGGTTTGAATACATATCTTGTGATTTGATTATTATTTTTTTAATTTTAAATTGTTTAATGAATAAAATTCTAATATTGCAGGAAACATTTGCATGAGCTGCAACATACAAATCGACGCATGTCAACTTATGATAGGCAAAAGCTTCATACTGAAACCTTTCACGATTGGTTCAAAGATCATGTAAGTTCATAAATTATTCTAACATCCTTATAGTCTATATTATCCAATATAATGTGATATTATATTTTTGATTAAAAATTTATAGGTAAGAAAAATGGAAAACACAAGTAATATTACTGGTGCACAACAAGTCATTCCATACTTAGCTGTTGGACCAAGTAAATGGGCTCGATGCTACACTGGGTATATTATAAATGGATTACGTTTTCATACTAAGATGCGTGAGATAAGGAGGAAAACCCGAAATAGTGGCATGTTCTTGACTGCTACTACGAACAGTTTCTCAAGTAGTAGGGATAAAAATCCGAAATTGGGAGATGTGTCATTTTATGGTGTCTTGAATGATATAATAGAAGTGAGATACACCAATGATTTGAAATTTGTGTTATTCAAGTGTGATTGGGTTGACCACAATATAGGATTGAGACGTGATGAGTTTAATTTCACTTTGGTGAATTTTACTCACTTACTATACCAAGGAAATCGGAAAATTGATGAGCCATTCATTCTAGCTTCTCAAGCACAACAAGCTTGGTATATTCAAGATCCAGTTGATCCAGATTGGCATGTAGCTTTGAAGATGACTCCTCGAACTATATTCAATGTTGACCCAGAAGTCAATGAATTTGAAAACATTGAGGATGAGCAAGTTTCTACTCAACACCAAGATGAAACGGATATGGCCAATCATATTGTATCATGGGATAGAGCAGATGTTGATAGGGTAACACTTTCATGGACAGATAATCCTAGTGGTGAAGTTAATGTTGATGATTCAGACCTTGAGGACACAGATGATGAAGCAGAAGATCTTACAACTGATAACTCTGATTCCGATGATGATGATGATGATGATGATGATGATGATGATGATGATGATGATGATGATGATTTTTTTGAAGAAATAATACCATCAAATGAGAATGAAAACGATTAAGACAATCGGTAAGTATGAAATTCATTTACTTATTTTTTTTATATCACTACCATATTTATGATTTAATGTTTGGTGTTATATCACTTTTTAATTAAATTTGGAATAAAATAAGAAACAAAAAATATTTGTTGAATACAGGTTGTATTTGTTCACCGTTTACGAGCTGAAGAAGTGGATTTGAATGATTCTTGATGTAGATTGAACATTGGGGATTATTGTGTTTTGTTCGATTTTTTAAAATTGTAATAGATTAGTTGACAAAGTTCTTACTTTGCAAATTATTGTTTTACAATTGTTATTTGTGCTTGTTATTGAGGAAGTACTACATTATGATGAGTATTATACATTGATTTTTGTTTGATCATGTTACAAAGTTTGAGTTTTGCAAATGATTTCATATAAATTATTGTCTCACTATATATTAATTATGATATATGTTATATTGATTTGAAATGAATATTTTGACACTAAAAAACAAGCAGGATTATGCGACGATAATTAATTATCATGCTAAAAAAATCAGTATACATATCATATATTTCTAATGAAAATTTAAAGCTGAATATATGTAGAATAATTATAAATCATGCTTATTTTTTTAAATTAATTATGCTCTAGACGATATTGAAATCATGCTGATTTTTTTAAATTATCTTAGAGCTAAGTATGAGTGTAACAAAAAAAAAAACTATTATAAGTATGACGTATTATTATGGTGCCGCAAATAAATTGACACAATTTGGAAACATAAATATAAATATCAGATTTGTCGTATATTTTGCGATACAATATTTAGACCATACATAATTGACGCAGATATACGACACTGAATGCAACATAAATTTTTTTTATTGTATAATTATGACATTTTATTGAGGTGTCAAAAATAAATTGTCGCAAATAAAAGACATGAAAAAAGGTGTCGCATTTGTGTCGCAAAACTGTGACATATTATTTAAGTGCCGTAAATAGACGGCACTGGATGCAACATTATTCTATATATGTTGTATAATTATGACATTTTATTGAGGTGTCACAAATACATTATCGTAATTAAAAGACATAGAAAAGACGTGTCGCCTTTGTGTCACATAAATGTGACGCATTATGTAAGTGACGTAAATATACGTCACGGAATGCAACACTATTCTATATATGTTGTATAATTATGACATTTTATTGAGGTGTCACAAATAAATTGTCGCAATTAAAAGACACAGAAAAGAAGTGTCGCCTTTGTGTCACATAAATGTGACGTATTATTTAAGTGACGTAAATATACGACATTGAATGCAACACTATTCTATATATGTTGTATAATTATGACATTTTATTGAGGTGTCATAAATAAATTGTCGCAATTAAAAGACATAGAAAAAAAATGTCGCCTTTGTGTCACATAACTGTGACGCATTATTTAAGTGACGTAAATATACGACACTGAATGCAACACTATTCTATATATGTTGTATAATTATGACATTTAATTGATATGTTGCGAAAAATTGTTACAATTCAAAGACATTAAAGAAAGTGACGCATTTGTGTCACAAAAATGTGACACAATATTAATATGATGCACAAGTGACGCTAATATACAACACAATCAGCACAAGTGTGGTAATTTTACGACATTTACATGTAGTGCCGCGTGCGTGTATGTCGCAATAGCCCAGTTTTCTTGTAGTGTGATACCAAAACTCAGCTGACCCCAACCGAGTAGATGAATGTACAAACTTTGTGTTGTTTCCAGCTCGCGTGTTCAGAGCTATTAGGTTTTCTAAGTACAGGTTCAACACAGCAGAAGACGCAGCTAAGCAGATACAGCTGAGGAATTCAGCAGAGCAGATCAAGCAGAGTCAAAGACCGAGCAATATCAAGACTCAGCTCAGTGACGGAAACCCAGCTCAGTGTCGAAGACCCAGCTCAGTATAAAAGACCCAGCTTAGTGTCGATGACACAGCTCAGGTCTGAGACATAGCTCAGGTTAATGACACAGCTTAGGTTGAAGACACAGCTCAGGTTGATGATACAGCTCAGGTCTAAGACACAGCTCAGAG
The DNA here is from genome assembly GCA_031470985.1 of Agastache rugosa. Classification (NCBI taxonomy): domain Eukaryota; kingdom Viridiplantae; phylum Streptophyta; class Magnoliopsida; order Lamiales; family Lamiaceae; genus Agastache; species Agastache rugosa. The sequence continues at coordinate 6,163,687 of CM062601.1, read as the reverse complement.
TCGAAGACGCTGAAGACACAGAAGAGACGCTTAGCAGCTCAAAGACGAAGACCAACTCCAAGACAAGATCCCGGTGTCTAAAGATCTCATCTAACCTGGTCCAATCAGAGATGAGGAATAGCTTCTGCAGATGCAGACCTACATCGTAGGCGAAAGGCTAGAAGTCAAAGAGAGTAGGTGAGATTCAAACGGCTCTCTTCCAACGGCTAGTTTGAATCTCCACCTATATATATCTCCTCCTCCAGAGACTGAAAAAAAAGAGACTGAAGAAATAAAAGAGCCAACAGATAAATGAACAACGATCTTCAATGCCAAATCTCTCAAGAACACCCAGCCAGTCAGTTGTGTTCTTAGTTGTTCACATATTCAGTCATAGATAGAAAAGATTAGATTAGAACTATCTTAAGCCTAGTGTGAACGAGTTCATCATACTCCTTGTTCTTCATTGTAAGAACTCGTTCATAGTTGGAAAACCCAAACCCAAACCCTTCTACCCAGAAAAGGTTAGGTTAAGGTACGCCTACTCGAAGCGTGTAATTCGAGTGGCTAGGTTCTTCAGTACCCAGAAACTGAAGGTAGGCTTCAGCTGTGCCCGGAAATAGTTGGTTACATTTTGATACAGTACGTGGAAACTTGTATCCAGTTCGAGAAACTGAGCTGCAACGCTTGCTGACTGCGTGTAAAGTCAGTGGTATCCTTAGTGGATTACCAGATGGTTTTCTGGTCGTGGACGTAGGAGTAGTTTCTCCGAACCACGTTAAATAGCTTTGTTCTTTACTGCTTTATTTATGCATTCAGCTAACTCATCATAAGCATTCTTTCAAGCTGCATAAACTGACTAACTGAAAAGAGAAACAAAGTTTTGCAATATATTTGAAGTAACAGACGGACTTTCCAAAAACCCACCACATTCCGCACACAGCCAGTTTTGTCGATCAAGCTGCCTTCCAGCTGGATCGAACACAGACAGCTCACTCAAGAGTTGGAAAAGGTTTTAAACCTTGGTGTATTCACCCTCCCTCTACACCAAGGTATCCGTCTCGGGACCAACAGTTTCCTTCTTCAAAGTGATGTAGTCGACGACAAAGCGGCGATGTCCTTGTACCATGACAAGTTAAAGATTCTTTTGGTCACACTTGGAGATAAGGGATGTCGATACTATACGAAGGTACAAATAATTCAATATTTTTATTGTGTTTTAATTTGGACTTTGTTGGAAAGTCACAAATCTTTGTGTCTTTTCTTTTATGTAGAAAAGTAATTAGAATAAATATTATACCCCATATACTTCTATTTAATGCACGTGAAAATATAATATTTTGTCCTAATTGTCTCAAAAATTTGACTTTTTAATTATATTTATATTTGTTGAATTTGCAGCATTTTCATGGAGCAGTTGACAGTTTTCGCGTCAATACTGTGGACACCACCGGAGCAGGTGATTCTTTTGTGGGAGCTCTCCTTTGTAAGATTGTTGATGATCAAACCATCATTGAGGTACAACATATTTACAACAATTCAGTCTTTTTTCTTTTCTTTTTTTTTCTTTCTAATGCTTAATTTCTCAAAAATACTAAGATAATTCATATTTTAATGATGATGACAGGACGAAAGAAAATTAAAAGAAGTATTGAAATATGCATGTGCATGTGGAGCAATCACAACTACTAAGAAGGGTGCAATTCCAGCTCTTCCTACACCTTCCCAAGTTCGCGATCATATCAATTAGACGAATAACTGTTTAGTTATATTTTATCATTCCTAATTAATTAGCTCCTTTTGTTTTACTATGGATTTTTTGGATTTGTCCAATAAAGATCGAGCAGCATATGTTGGTTTTATTGAATAAATTAAAGCCGTTTCTTTTAATCTATTCTGTGATGCAAAATAATTTAAGTTAATGAATGTGCATGAACCCGCACTTAATTAGAAGATAATGAATTTATTAAGCGTGTTTCATATTTCAATTGAAATTGTTTTATATAAGTGAGTTCTATCACTTAGCCTTTAATTTAATTTGAGAGCGCACTTCAAAATGAGGTCAATCATACTTGTTTATATTTTGAAAATTCTCAAACAAATGGTGAAGATCTTTTGAACATACATTTGATATAATATTCTCGGTTGATATCTAATTAGCTTGGTAATTTGCATAAAACGAAGCATGTAACTACATGACATAAACATTCCAACTTAATTTTAAACATATTGTATAATATAAATTAATAAATGAAAACTTAATTAAATAGACATTCCAACTTAATTTTAAACATATAGTATAATATAAATTAATAAATGAAAACTTAATTAAATAGGTGTTGTCAAATATCATTCATATTTAGTTGAGAAAATATACCGATATAACCTAATTAAAGTTATTCTAAAAAAGAAAAAAAAAATAATTAATTAAAGTTCATGTTTTAATATCTAACCTAATAAATGACTATTTGAACGTACTGATGAATTGAACAGATTTTTTACTCTTATCTATCTAGATCAACTTTTGGCTGCCGAATTATTTAACTCATATGACGTGTAAAATAAGGTTGTCCATATCAGTCGAAGGAGCTTAAGCACCCCCTCGACCAATATATTTGGGGTAATGGCCTGTAAATTCCTCAACTTTCAGTAATTTTTGGTTTTGCTCTCCACCTAAAGATTCTGCCTGTAAATTCCTCAACTTTCAGCAATTTCTGGTTTTGCTCTCCACCTAAAGATTCTGCCTGTAAATTCCTCAACTTTCAATTGTTTCTGATTTTGCTTCCGGCGATGGGATCCGGCAAGAATAGTTTTGAAAATTTATAGATGTGGCTTAAATTAATCTATGTGGCATTCTCGTGGCATATATGTAAATTAAAAAAATAAAAAATATTTCATGTCATCATCCCCACCCCTCTCTCAGTCTCGTTCTCCCATACTTTCTTTCATTCTCGCAGAGATAATTCAACCGAGAAAATACATATCATGTGCCAGAAGACACCCATAAAATCACAAGAATTTTAAATCCTACTCACACCCATACAATCTTGAATTCATCAAATCTCCAAATAGGCAGAACAATAATTTTCACATTCATACGAAGGGAAAACACTGACAAATCTAGCAATCTAATCTTGGAGAGAGAGAGAGAGAGAGTGTGGGTGGGTTGATTCGGTTCCAAAACTATTCTTGCCGGATCCCATCGTCGGAAGCAAAATCAGAAACAATTGAAAGTTGAGGAATTTACAGGCAGAATATTTAGGTGGAGAGCAAAACCAGAAATTGCTGAAAGTTAAGGAATTTACAAGCAGAATCTTTAGGTGGAGAGCAAAACCAGAAATTATTGAAAGTTGGGGAATTTACAGGCCATTAACCCAATATATTTTGTGAGGACAAATATTACTTATATTGTACCATATTTTAACTTTTTTATAATAATAATTTTTAATTATATTATTTTTGAAGGGTAATAATGTCTCAGTATAAGATAATGATATATTTGTATTTAATGTTCCATCTTTTCATAATTGGGTCCCATTATTTCCTACAAATTAATATCCAACTAACTCGTTAGAGAGCCCGCGTGAGATACGTACATGGATTATTATTAAATTATAAATAATGAAATTAATTTTGAAAATCTAACAAAAATTAAAAAATACTAGTAATAATAAAAGTCTTAATACACATAACTATCCAGTATGAAGATAGTGTTTACCACCCATACCCAGTTTTGGTGGCATGTATAAGTCATAATCACTGACAACTTTTTGGGATTCTTTTTGTACTTTTCGGTTGTTTTAAAATAGCTTAATTGTCAAATTCATGCATTAATTTCCGTGTCCGATCATTGTTCAAATAATTGTTGACTTGCTTTATGAATGAGGACAAAAATGATTCCCAATGTACAATGCACAGATTCAGCGTTCTGAATATTTTCATGCATCATTCACGTCAAGACTTTAATATAAAGCTTGTCATGCATGCCAATGTACGAAATTAAATAGTGTCAATGCACGCGTAAAATCTTATCGGTACATCTATTTAGTTTCATTGATTCTTCTGTCTATATATATATCACACACAGAAGCACATGAAATTACACTTCAGAAAAAAAAATAAAAGAGATAGAATCACAATACCACAAAAACAAGTAAATATCACTCACGTTTGCTATAGAAATCACATAGCAGACGACATTTATTTTTCAAAATTATTATAGGTGAGTTTAATTTTATTTTTAATGATGGTATCGAAGAGAAATATATTGTACCGATCGTATTTTTATTGTACCGACCATACACATCACCTATCGGTACAACTAAAATATCGATCGGTACAATATTTTATTTTCTCCACACACTATTTCATTCAACTCTCTTTCATTCTATGCTCTTTTTTTAACCATCCCATCGTTGTTTTGTAGAAACGAAGTCACACACGTACCGACATTTTCACTTGGGGTTAATCGAGATATAGAAGGAATTTTCATTCGGAGATTGAATAGGTCAGTTGAAATAAAATTTTAAATGAGTACCGGCACGAGAAAAAACTGTACCGATCGGTACGGGCCAATTTTCTCAAATACTCTATCGGTACAATATTTTTACCGAGTGGTACAATTTTTTTTTAATAATCTTATTTTTTTCTAATAATATTGTATTTGTGCAGATGGAGTGTAGGAGATTCATCGTTAAATACAACGGGACATGGGACGATTGTGTGTATAATGGTGGGGAAGAACGAACTTTCTACCTTCCGGTGGATACGATAAGTTTCTCTAGCATTAATGAATATATTGATTTCATAATGATGTCGAAATCGTTAAGTCTTGAGTATGAAATATTCTATTTATTGACGTCTAGAACTGGCCGAAGTGTTAAACATAGTTTGAGTAACGATGAACAACTTCGTCGGTTGTATGTTACCAAGCCTGAGCCTACATTGTATGTCGTGCATATTGATGTTGTGTACAGGCCGTCATTTGATTTGAATGAATCTTCGCCGTATGTATATGACGATCAAATCCCTCAGTACTCGCAGTACGACGAGTCGCTCGCACATTTGGCTTCATCTGATTGGCTTGGTGATACTCAATGGGGTGCTAGTGGTGATACTGAATGGGGTGCTAGTAGTGGCGCGAACATTCCTATGCGGGGGGAGGGGGACGGCAGTCGCAGGTACACGAGGAGGCTGAATTTACCGCCGATTCTGACGAAGATGATGAGGATGAATCAGAGTCTGATAAGGAGGACAAACTGTCAGAGTCTATGCATTTGACCCTTGGTACTTTTGCAGACTTCATTACATGGGTGCATATTCAAGGCGGCGTGAACAAGCTCTTGTCAATGCTGATGCAGAGTAGTCGTATGCCCCTTGTTGATGACACAGACTGTGCCACTGAAGCTGAGACACTGCAGAATTGGTTAGTTCCAATGATTCTACTAGCTGCTACTGCTTCGCTCGTTGTTAGTGATCTAGACAGGCTGCCAGACAGTCCATTGAATAAGGGCGAGATATTTGAAAGTTGTTGTTGGATTGTGGCACATGGAACAACGAGCTGAGTTTAGTGTTCCACATTCAGATACTGAACGGGTTCACTTCAAATACAAGTACGGAAGTAACTGTTCTTTTGATTTGCGTGCTCGGAAACAGGGCGACTATTGATATATTCACAAGTTCATTGGGAGGCATAAATGCAATCTTAATATGGACCGTTCAGCTGTCAGGAAGGTCAGTGCTAAGGTTATTGCAGCTCATTTTGCGGGTAGAATGATCAATGAAGGTGAAATCACTAAACCGAAGTCAATTCTGGCATATTTGCGTCGAGAATATGGTTGCGATGCAAGTTACAGTGTATGTCTGTGAGCACGGAATCGAGCCCTCGAGATGATATATGGTGGATATACAGACTCGTGGAAGATGCTTTCCGGCTATCTCCACATGTTGCAGAGAGAAAATCCGGGCTCGTCAATCAGCCCGAATGATGATCGGTTCGAACAAGCTTTTGTGGTGTTGTCAGCTTGTATCGTGGCATTTCAGTGGTGTCTTTGACCGGTGATCGTGGTGGATGGAACACACTTGAAGGGAAAAAATAATGGCATATTATTCTGTTGGGAAAATTAATAGAGTTTTGATTTGATACCAAAACCCAGCTGACCCCAACCAAGTAGATGATTACAAAAGCCTAAGCGTTTTTCAGCTCACCTGTTTGAGCTTATAGAGTTTCTTAGTTTACAGGTAGTCGCTGAAGACATCAGAAGACACAGCTAAGCTGGACTCAGCTAAGGTATTCAGCAGAACAGACTCAGCAAAGCAAGACCAAGCAGAGTCAAAGACCCAGCAGTATCAAGACCCAGCTCAGTGACGGAAATCCAGCTCAGTGTCAAAAACCCAGCTCGGTGTAAAGGACCCAGCTTTGTGTCGTTGACACAGCTTAGGTCTAAGACATCTCAGGATAACGACACAGCTCAGGTTGAAGCCACAGCTCAGGTTAATGATACAGCTCAGGTCTAAGACACAGCTCAGAGTCGAGACACATCAGAGTCCAAAGACGTTGAAGACACAGCAGAGACGCTTAGCAGCTCGAAGACAAAGACCTTCTCAAAGACAAGATCCCGATGTCAGAAGATCTTATCTGAAGCAGTCAAATCTGAGAAGGAATAGCTTCTGCAGATGCAGACCTACTTCGTAGGTTAAAGGCCAGAAGTCAATAAGAGTAGGTAAGATTCAAACGACTCTCTTCCAACGGCTAGTTTGAATCTCCACCTATATATATCTTGATGGTCCCAAGACGGATACCTTGGTGTAGAGGGGGGGTGAATACACCAAGGTTTAAAAACTTTTCCAATTAAAACTCTTTTGAGTGAGCTGGCTGTGTTCGATCCAGCTGGAAGGCAGCTTGATCGACACAGCTGGCTGTGTGCGGAATGTGGTGGGATTTTGGAAAGTTCGTCTGTTGTTTCAAATATATTGCAAAGCTGTGTTTCTCTTTTCAGTTAGTCAGTTTATGCAGCTTGAAATAATGCTAATGAAGGGTTAGCTGGATGCATAAATAAACATGAAAGAACGCAGCTATTTAACGTGGTTCGGAGAAACTACTCCTACGTCCACGACCAGAAACCTCTGGTAATCCACTAAGGATACCACTGACTTTTCGCGCAGTCAGCAAGCGTTGCAGCTTGGTTCCTCAAGCTGGATACAAGTTTACGCGTACTGTATCGAAACGTAACCGGATCGTTTACGGGCATCGAAGCCTAACTCCGTAGTTTGCGGGTACTACGGAACCAACACTCGAATTACGCGCTTCGAGCAAGCGTACCTTTACCTAACCTTTTAAGGTTTGGGTTTGGGGTTTTCCAACTATGAACGAGTTCTTACAATTAAGAACAATGAGTATGATGAACTCGTTCAAACTAGGCTTAAGATGGGAAGGATTATATGCCTAGATACTAGTGGGAGAGAGCTTCGGCGGAACGAGAATACATACTAACTCATAAGAATGCCGTCGTATCTTTGAAGCTTTTACCGAGAGATCTCTTGATCTTTGGTTAGACTTCCTTCAATGAAGTATGTTGATCTCTCTTGAATATATATTCTCTCGTCTCTCCTCTTTCTGATGATGAAGAAGACTTCTATATATAGGGAGAGATTAGAACTAGCCGTTGGAAAGAGCCGTTCTGAATCTCTACCTAACTTCTGACAGGATTGACTTGTCTTCTTCCTTGATTTCCTCGTAAAGCAATCCTAGGTTTGACTTCTAGGTGCTGAGGTGTCGAGTTCCTGCTGGTCCAGATCAGATCTGACTTTATCTCAAGTTCACTTCGACTCTGCTGTGTTGGTGACTGAGCTGTCTTGAACTCTGCTGGATCATTGACGCTGAGCTGAGTCTTGAACTCTGCTGGGTCTTGACGCTGAGCTGAGTCTTGAACTCTGCTGGGTCTTGACGCTGAGCTGAGTCTTGAACTCTGCTGGGTCTTGACGTAGAGCTGAGTCTTGAACTCTGCTGGGTCTTGACGTAGAGCTGAGTTGTCACACGAGCTGGGTCTTTCCTACAGCTGTGTCTGGAAGAACTTTATCGTTTTAGATCTGGATAACGTTCCTCATTACTCGACTTGACTTACCCTGCTGTGTACTCAGCTGGGTCTTCTGCTGTCTTCAGCGATCACCTGTAAACATAGAAAATCTATAAGCTCAAACAGGTGAGCTGGAAAACACTTGGGCTTGTGCAAACATCTACTCGGTTGGGGTCAGCTGGGTTTTGGTATCACTTCAAAACTCTATTAATTTTCCCAACAATTTCCCCCTTTTTGATGATGCCAAAACCCCAAGTTGGAAAAACAAAAATTGCTTCCCCCTTAACAGGAAACGGGGATTCAACGAATTAAACATTCACAGCAGGTTAACATATTCAGAGCCTGGACAAAGAGAGATTGTCTTCAGGTTGATTTTGATAAAATGAACTTTTCATTAATAGGAAGAATTTGTACAATTATCTAAATACAAAAGTTCAAAATAAAAATTCGGGTCTTGACTGCTTCCTTAGTTCATCAATTTGATGGTCAGTCTTTAGACCATATCTATTGAAGATGAACTCTTCCAGCTCCTTCCATTCAGCTTGATTCTTTGACTTTGAAATTCCTCTTTCACCAGCCCAGTGATTAATTTCTTTGATGATTTGGGCCTTGTCAGGAAGGTTTGTTCCAGCTAGAAATGGAGGCTTTAGCTGTTTGACTTTGGGAGCCTTCAGCTGGATGTTATTGCTCTTAGCATAGAGGGCGATTGACCTTGCCATCATTGGATCTGTCTCATGAAGCTCGAGGAAATAGTCCTGGAAAGCGACACGGATCCATGCCTTTGAATCTGATTTAAGTAGTAGAATTCTTTGATGAATTCTGATTTGCATCTTTCCTGGTTTTCATTTATATCATCCGGGTTCTTCTTATCAGTGAAATTTGCTTGGATTTTCTTCTTTGCTTATCCGTAGCTCGCCTTCTTCTTCTCGCTTTTCTCGGCTGAGAGCTTCAGCTTTCTTCTTAACAATCTTATCCAGCTCTTGCATTTCTTTTCTTTGCTCATTGTGGAAGTTACACAGCCAGTGATAGTCTTTGTATTCTTCAGGCTTGTGTCCACATGCTTTGGCAAGAGCGACCATTTTCTCTCTCCATGTCTCTTTGACAGCTTTGGGGAGAGCTTGGCTCGTCTCTTCTTCATCCAAACTCTTTTGCAAAATCGTCGATTTCCTCTCGTATTGCACGGGTTCCTTCCCTCTCACTTGTTTTTCCAGCTTCATTATGATCTTCCCCCTTTTTGGCATTATCAACAAGGGAGGTAGAGAGGTTGGCAACTGTTGCGCTGAGCTTGGAGAGAATACCTTCAACATCAGCGATCTTGACTGAGTTGTCAGCTGTGACGAGATTCAGGGCATTCTTCTGCTTCCGGCTACGGGCGAGCATCCAGATCTTTATATAAGTTGAAGAGTTGGCGGATGTCAGAGCTACTGGAGAGAGTGGTCTTTTTGAGAGCTTCCAGCTGGCTTGAAATATTTGCAATGTCGTCAACCAGTGGAGCTTGAAGGTTTGAGATGATCTCAGGGACTCTCTTCTCTAGAAGAATTGACTGATCAACTTGTTGAGAAACAAGAGATTGCCTGAGATCTCTGCTGGTGCTTTCCTGCAGATTGAGAGCGAATCTGTGAACGTCGTCAATGGACAGTCCATTGCTCTGGACTTGAGACTCTATAGCTGTGATGCGCAGAAGGGTATCAACATTTGATTTGAGTCTATCCTGAAAAAGGATTTCCTCGACTTGTTTTGCAATTTCGTCCTTCATTGCATCAGAGAGCTCAACATGATCCGTCTGGGTTCCGGATTCGGCTTGGCTGGGTTTTACTGCCTCGATCTCGACCAGTGAGCGAGTGTCATCGGCAATTGGACTCTGTGGGGCAGCTTCCTCTGGTTCAGCTGTTGCAGCAGTTGGCTCGTCTTCAATCATCATTGCCTCAGCTGTGTTGGCAGGTACAGCTTCATTGGCACACTCAGCTGAGACTTCCTTGGAATTGTCAGTTCCAGAATGTGTCTCCCACCCCGCAGCTGTTAGAAGCTTGTCAGCTGATTCCCAGACTTCAGCTGGGTGCGGCTTGGGGTACTGCTGAGACACTTCAATTATTCCTCTGATGAGATCATTCTGGTGTAAGTATGCATCCTCCAGACTTCCAAAGCCAAAAGTGTGCTGGAGGCGTGCTTCATCAGTCTTCAGTTTCTCAAAGGAGAAAGTCTCTATCAGCTGTTCATTCTGGTACCAAGTTGCCATCTTGGTAGCCAGATAGAACTTGAGGTCTCCAACTTTGACAAGTGCAATGGGCAGGTGCGCCAGAATTGGATACTGAGTTAGAGCACTCTTGATCCCTGTAATGCGCAAGTCCTCGTACATGGCTTCCATAAAGGCTGAGCCAGTAGAGTTGAGAGAAGGAGAGGTTGTAGAATCACTCTCCTCTGATTCTGTGGAGATTTGAGGAGCAGGTTCAAAAGGGTTCACAATTGGCTGTGAAGAAGTATCAGCCAACTGTATGGGAGATTGAGCTCTGGGAGATGGCTGTTTTGGGGGTGAGCTGGGATAAGTGGAAGAGGGTTCAGCATGGGTGTCTGGTGAAGGAGCTTCAGCCAGTTGAATATCTTCCAGCTCTCTTGCAGGAGATGGCTCTTTGGTTGGAGAGCTGGGTGGAGGGGAAGGCTGTTTCGGCGGAGAGCTGTGAGGAGGAGAGGGCTGGGGTGAGCTTCTTGGATTATCCAGCTCGTCCTCTGAGCTGGATGATAATCCGTCATTCAATCCCATCTCGGCCAGGATGTTTGATCCGTATTGATCGAAGGCCGACACTGGCTGTGGGGAGAGAATCACCATTGCTTGACTGGGAATGACAGTTGTTTTCTTTTTCTTCTCAAATTTGGACCTTCCAAATTTGGTTTAGAATCATTTGCGCTTTCCTCTTTCTTTGTTTCTTCTCAGCTGGAACTTCTGCCTCTGTTCCTTCCAGCTGCTTCTTGCCTTTACTCACAGCAGGCTGCTTCTTCAGAAGATCATTGATTTGATTTATTCTTTGGAAAAGAATCTTCGTTTCAGGAAACGGTTCTGAATCAGCCCACTTTACTGTGTGCCCTTTCACTGCTTGCTCTATCAAGAAAGAGATTTTGGAGCAGAGATACAGTGGCTCTGAAGCTGAAAACGTCGTCCTGGTGGAGTTGAACTTTATCTTCTCTGACTCCTTGACCAGTCGGTTGAGTAGGAAATCAAACCAGTTGACGTTTGCGCCTTTGATCATGGCAATCATCGGCTTGAGTTTTGGAAGGCTGATCTCTCCTTGAGATCCAGCTATCCCAAGAATACACTTTTGTGTGATGTCCAGCAGCAGCCTGTACTTTGGTTTGAGCAGGAGCTTTGACATGCTTGCTCTATACGGCTCTGGGGAGATAAGCATCTCTCTGCTGAGGAATTCATCTACTTCTTCCCGACTGTAATCATCTGGGATGAATCCTCCTTCTCTGGGAAGGTTGAACACCTTTCGTAGCATCTTATTGAGTTTTATGGTGACGGTAGCTGTATCAAACTTTCCGTCTTCGCCTTTGACACTCATGTCAAACGAAGATGAGTAGAAGCCGTCTTCGTCGATAATGTTGAGGTAGAACAGTGCGGCATCTCTCTTTAGCAACAGCTTGGGCATGGCGGTTGCCCACAGCAGGAGACCGGAGTCTGCAACTATATCCACCATCTCTTTTAGCTCAGAAACATGGAGATTGGAGGTGGACAGAATACTCTCAAATGACAGCTTTGTCATTAGGGCTTCAAACTGATTCATCCCTGCGATTGATTTCTTGGGCGCCATTTCTGCAACTTGGAGAATTTGATTGTGCGAAGAACTTGCAGATAATAGATGAAGATTTTGAATCTTTGAAATTTGCAGAGATAAAGATGAAGGATGAAAGGATCTGCGTATCTTTTCCATATATATCAACTGCCATAACGGATCAACGGTTAAGATTGAAACAGTTGATATTCTGATCAACTACGGGAGAGATTCACTCATCACGTTTTGCTGACGTGTTTTCGGCGAGTGTATTACAACCGCGCGTGAGGTATTTCAAACGTTTGACGTTCTGCCTCGATCCTGCCGTGCTACAGTACTATGCAGACTTTATAATTAATGCGATGGGAAAGGAAACTTATCAAACAATTTAACTAAGGAATGTCTGTCCACTTAACATATGAATTCAAAATAATTGGACTTTATATAGCATATTCCTCAGAGCATTTATTGCATGAGATGCAGACCGGTCAGCTTGGACACAGTATCCAGCTGATATCACAGCTGTCTTCTCCTTTGTTCGATTGACAGATTTCCTCAGCTGAGTATTTTGAGATTAGCTTGAATTTCCTTCAGCTGAGTTCCCTTTATCTCTTCGACTGATGTCCAGCTGAGCTTGATTCCCTTTTTGGCTGGGAAATCCTTCTGAACTGAACTTTGGGATCCAGCTGAGTTTGTTCCCCCTCAGCTGGATGATTTTTCTTCATCCGGTTTGAGCGGTCCAAGTGATCCACACATCATCTTGAATTAGATTTCAGCCTGTTGTGCTTTTGTGTGAATTTTCCCAACAATGGATTTCTTCAGATGTTGAGAAGTCTCTTGGATGCTTTCATGTCGTCAGCTGGGTTAGAGGATCATCTTGTTTTTCCTGCTGGATCAGGTTTCTCTTCAGCTGATGACTCCAGCTGTGTTTATTTTGGAGAGAGCATCCTGCTGGGTATTCTACTTGATTTTACTAAATCTTTTCAGCTATGTAGAATTCCCCCTTGATTTGTCAGTAGGTGGCTTTTTCTTCAGCTGCATCCTACTTCCTTTGAGCGGATTTTTCTCATCATTGGCTCATTCATTTGTTAAGGTCAGCTGTCCCAAATCCAGCTGATTCATCTGCTGCTTCTCTAAACTTCTCTTGAGACCAATGTACTCAGCTGTATGACTGGCTGATTCTTCAGTTTTGTATCCAGCTGTCTTTATTTCACAGCTGGTCCCAGTCAGCTAGCTGGGTTTCTTCTCTAAGATGTTTCAGACATCTTAATCAGAGCAATCATCCTCATCTTAGTCGGAGAAGGAGATTTGATCATCATCCGTTTTGCTCGATTCGATCCTTTTATCTTCTCTCCTGGAGAATGACTCAGCTGGGTTGCTCTTTGGGTAGAGTTGCTTGTCGTGATGAACCTTCACGATGTTCTTGTACTTTTCCTTGCTTTGTTCCAGCTGATTATTGCTTCGTACAAGTATGGCAACTTCTTCGTTCAAATCTTCTTTGCTCATAAATCTGAGCTCTTTGTTGGTCCTTCCAAGCTGAGCTGATTGAGCTTCTTCTCTCGGCTTGATCTTCAGCTCTGCTTTATTCATTTGGCTGGATGAATCTCTGCTTGTGATCCCCAGAACAAATTCGTTGGCCTTTAAGATGGAAAACAATTTTTCCGTCTCCATGCTGCCAAGATCAGTTCTGCTTTGGTGAACCACTTTGTGTGTACACCATTCTGAGGAAAGAGCTGAAAGAACTTTCAAGTTCTTGTCTCGAACTGTATATTTTCCAGTTCGGATCGTCTCGATCTCGATGACGAGGTTGGAGAATCTGAGCTCCATTTGATCGATGGACTCATAGGGGAGTTGCTTGAAATTGTCGAACTTCTGGCATGCAACTGAGAATTTGTTCTCTTGAATTTCCTCTGAGCCTTCACACAGCTTGGCTAGAGTGTCCCACATCCCCTTAGCTGTCTCGCAGTTGATGATCTTGCTGAGATAAGCGTTCGTCACCGTTGAGGAGATGACGTTGCGAGCGTAGCTGTCCAATCCAGCTTGTCTTCTTTCTTCTGGAGAGTACTCCCTTTTGGGCTTCACAACTTGACGGAGTACTGGTTCAGCTCCAGGTGTGGTTTCTGCTTGACTTTCTGATTTCATGATGATGAAGGGTCCGTCAGTGATAACATCCCACATCATGTCGTGATGCGCACTCAGAAAGCTTTTGAGTCGGAACTTCCAGATCTGATAATCATCGACAGAGAATGTCGGAAGATTCCTGCACAAGGAAGATTCCATAACAGTATGCAATATAATGACTTTTAAAAAGATTTTGAAACTTTGAAGGATCTGTTCAGGTGACCACAATCAGCAAAGAGGCTGACTTGACACAGAAAAAGTGATCTTTTGAACCACTGCTCTGATACCAATTGATGGTCCCAAGACGGATACCTTGGTGTAGAGGGGGGGTGAATACACCAAGGTTTAAAAACTTTTCCAATTAAAACTCTTTTGAGTGAGCTGGCTGTGTTCGATCCAGCTGGAAGGCAGCTTGATCGACACAGCTGGCTGTGTGCGGAATGTGGTGGGATTTTGGAAAGTTCGTCTGTTGTTTCAAATATATTGCAAAGCTGTGTTTCTCTTTTCAGTTAATCAGTTTATGCAGCTTGAAATAATGCTTATGAGGGGTTAGCTGGATGCATAAATAAACATGAAAGAACACAGCTATTTAACGTGGTTCGGAGAAACTACTCCTACGTCCACGACCAGAAACCTCTGGTAATCCACTAAGGATACCACTGACTTTTCGCGCAGTCAGCAAGCGTTGCAGCTTGGTTCCTCAAGCTGGATACAAGTTTACGCGTACTGTATCGAAACGTAACCAGACTGTTTACGGGCACAGCTGAAGCCTAACCTGTAGTTTGCGGGTACTACAGAACCAACACTCGAATTACGCGCTTCGAGCAAGCGTACCTTTACCTAACCTTTTCTGGGTTTGGGTTTGGGGTTTTCCAACTATGAACGAGTTCTTACAATTAAGAACAATGAGTATGATGAACTCGTTCAAACTAGGCTTAAGATGGGAAGGATTATATGCCTAGATACTAGTGGGAGAGAGCTTCAGCAGCCTGAGAATACATACTAACTCATAAGAATGAAGGCTGCTGTATCTTTGAAGCTTTTCTGAGAGATCTCTTGATCTTTGGTTAGACTTCCTTCAATGAAGTATGTTGATCTCTCTTGAATATATATTCTCTCGTCTCTCCTCTTTCTGATGATGAAGAAGACTTCTATATATAGGGAGAGATTAGAACTAGCCGTTGGAAAGAGCCGTTCTGAATCTCTACCTAACTTCTGACAGGATTGACTTGTCTTCTTCCTTGATTTCCTCGTAAAGCAATCCTAGGTTTGACTTCTAGGTGCTGAGGTGTCGAGTTCCTGCTGGTCCAGATCAGATCTGACTTTATCTCAAGTTCACTTCGACTCTGCTGTGTTGGTGACTGAGCTGTCTTGAACTCTGCTGGATCATTGACGCTGAGCTGAGTCTTGAACTCTGCTGGGTCTTGACGCTGAGCTGAGTCTTGAACTCTGCTGGGTCTTGACGCTGAGCTGAGTCTTGAACTCTGCTGGGTCTTGACGCTGAGCTGAGTCTTGAACTCTGCTGGGTCTTGACGTAGAGCTGAGTTGTCACACGAGCTGGGTCTTTCCTACAGCTGTGTCTGGAAGAACTTTATCGTTTTAGATCTGGATAACGTTCCTCATTACTCGACTTGACTTACCCTGCTGTGTACTCAGCTGGGTCTTCTGCTGTCTTCAGCGATCACCTGTAAACATAGAAAATCTATAAGCTCAAACAGGTGAGCTGGAAAACACTTGGGCTTGTGCAAACATCTACTCGGTTGGGGTCAGCTGGGTTTTGGTATCACTTCAAAACTCTATTAATTTTCCCAACATATCTTCTCTCCATGGAGAAATGAGAGAGAGAAGACCAACACGACGACTGAAGAAATAAAAGAGCAAACAGAAAAATGAACAACGATCTTCAAAGCCAAATCTTTCAAGAACATACAGCCTGTCAGCTGTGTTCTTAGTTGTTCACATATTCAATCGTAGGCAGAAGAGATCAGAAAAGAAACATCTTAAGCCTAGTTTGAACGAGTTCATCATACTCCTTGTTCTTCATTATAAGAACTCGTTCATAGTTAGAAACCCCCCATACCCAAACCCAAACCCAGAAAGGTTATGTAAAGGTACGCTTGCTCGAAGCTTGTAATTCGAGTGGTTAGGTTCTTCAGTACCCGGAAACTGAAGGTGTAGGCTTGACAGTGCCCGCAAACTGTTGGAACACAAGTCGGGTTAGAGTTGTGAAGTTGCTTGGTACTTGGAAACCAAGTGGTAGTAAATTACCAGTGAACCTGGTCGTGGACGTAGGAGGTGTTACTCCGAACCACGTTAAAATTGCTCTGTTATTTATCGCTTTGTTTTTATGCATGTTACTAACCCCTCTCATGCATACATTTCAATCTGCATAAACTGACTAACTGAAAAGTGAAACAGAGCTTTGCAATATGATTTGAAGCAACAGACGGACTTTCCAAACCCACCAACTTCCGCGCACACACTCACACAGCCAGCTGTATCGATCAAGCTGCCATCCAGCTGGATCGAGCACAGCCAGCTCTCTGAAAAGAGTTTTAACTTGGAAAAGTTTTTAAACCTTGGTGTATTCACCCCCCCTCTACACCAAGATATCCGTCTTGGGACCAACAATTGGTATCAGAGCAGTGGTTCAAAAGATCACTGTATCTATTTCAAATCATCATTTCTTTGCTGATAGTGGTCACCTGAACAGATCCTTCAAAGTTTCAAAATCTTTTTAAAATCATTATATTGCATACTGTTTTGGAATCTTCTTTGTGCAGGAATTTTCCGACACTCTCTGTAGATGAATATCAGATCTGGAAGATCCAACTCAAAATCTTTCTAAGCAAGCATCACAACATGATGTGGGATGTTATCACTAACGGACCCATTATCATAAACTCAGAAAGTCAAGCAGAAGACTGAATGATCAGGAGTGTGAGGATGGCCAAAGCGTTGAATCAGATCAAAGAATGACTCCAGCCAATGCAACCCAGCTGGATTCAAGCCAAAGATGTTCCAAAGAGGTCGTACATTTTCAAGCCATCACTCCAAGCTCAGTCCCTTCAAAGAAGAAAACTGCTCAGCAACTCCCAGCTGATCTCATAGCTAAAAGGCAGCAAATAAATCCAGCTGACTGGAATCAAAATCAAAGACAGAATGTCATTCAGCACAGACATTCAGATCAACTAAAAAGACAGCTGAGAAGGATCTCAGCTGGTTATAAAGCTGAAAATCAACCGAGCTTCACATCAAGATTCCAGCAGACGGGATGTCAAGCTAGAAATCAAGCTGATAGACTCCAGCTATGAAATGGACCTCATCAAAGAAAATGGAGTTCAAGCAGTCAACAAGGTCCAAAGAAGAAGAGGACACATTCAAGGACCAACCAGAAGTATCACTCACAAAAGATAAGGACAAATCCGGGTTATCAGTGGAACCCTAATCAACAAAGCCGGACCCAATCACAACTGGGTTCCGAAGGAGTGATAACAAGTCGAGGGACAGAAGTAACTGAGGATGTCACCAAGCTTGCTGTAAAGACATCTGATGATCAAAGCTCTTGAATCACCTCAAAGCTCTTCAAAGAATATGTCAAGTGTACTGGTCCCAGCCAATTGTTGTGAACAGTTTTCCTGGTGAGTTCAATGCGTATAAATGCAATCAAAGGAACAGAAAATCGAAGTTTATACCCCACAAAGCAGCGGTGAACTCAGCTGATCATGGAACAGCTGACATCATCAAAGAAATGAGCCAGTGATGAGACTCCGATCAACTCAAGTAGGAAGCAGCTGTAAAAAGACAGCCACCTTCTATCAAGGTCAGGTGGAACTCCACCAAGCTGGAAATCGACACAGCTGTGATATCAACTGAGGGAAAATTCATTCCAGCAGAATATTCAAGTGAAGAAAGTTCATCCAGCTGAGGGGGAACAAACTTAGCTGGATCCCAAAGGCAGAAGGTTTATCAAGCTGAAGAAGAATCAAGCTAATCTCCAGATACTCAGCTAAGGAGATATTTCAATCAAGCAAAAGAGACCACCACCGTGATTTCAGCTGAATACTCTGTCCACGCTGATCAGTCTGCTTCTCATGAATTTATTTCGCAAAGGAATATACTATTTCAGTCCAATTATTTTGAATTCCTATTTTAAGCGGACATATGTTCCTTAGTTAAATTGCTTGATAAGTTTCCTTTCTCATCGCCTTAATTACAAAGACTACAGAGTACTGTTGCATGATAAGATCGAGGCAGAATATCAAGCATTTGAACTGCCTCACGCGCGATTGCAATTTACTCGCTATAAACACATCAGAACGTGATGAGTGAATTTCTCCCAGCCGTTGATCAGAATATCAACTATCTCAATCTCAACCGTTGATCCATAATGGCAGTTGATATACATGGAAAAGATACGCAGAATTCTTCCATCTTTATCTCTGCGGATTTCAAATCTTCAAATCATCTATCTATTCTCTGCAAATTCCTTGCTCGATCAGAATAAACAGATTGCAGAGATGGCACCCAAGAAATCAATCGCAGGGATGAACCAGTTCGAAGTTCTTATGACAAAGTTGTCATTTGAAAGTTGTCTTTCCACCGCCAACCTTCAAGTCTCAGAACTCAAAGAGATGGTAGATCTTGTCGCAGACTCCGGTCTCTTGCTGTGGGCGACCTCCATGCCCAAGCTTATGCTGAAGAGAGATGCTGCTCTCTTCTATCTCAACATCATTGACGAAGAAGGCTTCTACTCATCTTCATTCGATGTGATTGTAAAATGCGATGACGGAAAATTTGACTCAGCAACCATCAACATCAAACTCAACAAGATGCTGCGAAAGGTGTTCAATCTACCCAGCGAAGGAGAATTCATCCCAAACGATTACAGCCGTAAGGAAGTGGATGAATTCCTCAGTCAAGAGATGCTCATCTCCCCAGAGCCGTACAAAGCGAGCATGTCAAAGCTCCTACTCAAGCCAAAATACAGTCTACTGCTGGATATCACGCAGAAATGCATTCTGGGGATAGCTGGATCTCAAGGAGAGATCAGTATTCCAAAACTCAAACCGATGATTGCCATGATCAAAGGCGCAAACATCAACTGGTTTGATTTCTTACTCAATCGACTGGTTAAGGAGTCAGGGAAGATCAAGTTCGACTCCACCAGGACGACGTATTCAACCTCAAAGCCCCTATATCTATGCTCTAAGATTTCGTTCTTAATAGAACAAGCTGTGAAAGGATACACTGTAAAGTGGGCTGATTCAGAACCGTTTCCAGAAATCAAGATTCTCTTCCAGAGAATTAGTCAAATCAATGATCTCCTGAGGAAACAGCCTGCTGTGAGCAAAGGCAAGAAGCAGCTGGAAGAAACAAAGGCAGATGTTCCAGCTGAGAAGAAACAAAGAAAAAAGAAGACAGCTGACCCCAAACCAGCTAGAGGACCAGCTGAAAAGAAAAAGAAAACAGTTGTCACTCCACACACTAAGGCTAGTTCTTCTTCAGAAGAAACTCCAAGTCAAGCAATGGTGATTCTCTCTCCTCAGCCAGTATCAGCCTTCAATCAGTACGGATCAAACATCCTGGCTGATATGGGGTTGAATGATGAATCATCCAGTTCAGAGGATGAGCTGGATAATCCAATGAGTCAGAAAACTCTTCCCAACTCACCCAAGCCCTCACCACCTCACAGCTCTCCGCCCAAACAGCCTTCTCCACCACTCACTTCTTCAACCAAAGAACCATCTCATGTATTTGTATAGGAAAATATTAAACTGGCTGAAGCTCCTTCACAGCCAGCTGACAACCAAGCTGAACCCTCTTCCTCCAATCATTGCTCACCCCCAAAACAGCCATCACCCAAAGCTCAAATCTCCACAGAGTCAGAAGAAAGTGACTCCACTGCTTCTCCATCACTCAACTCCTCTGGCTCAGCCTTCATGGAAGTTATGTACGAGGAGATACGCATTGCAGGGATCAAGAGTGTTCTGACTCAGTATCCCATCTTGGCACACCTGCCAATCGCCCTCGTCAAAGTTGGAGATCTCAAATTCTATCTGGCCACCAAGATGGCAACTTGGTACCAGAATGAGCAGCTGATCGAGACATTCTCCTACGAGAAATTGAAAACGGATGAAGCATGCCTCCAGCACACTTTTGGCTTTGAAAGTCTGGAGGATGCTTACTTGCATCAAGATGATCTCATCAGAGGTATTATCGAAGTATCTCAGCAGTACTCCAAGCCGCACCCAGCAGACGTCTGGGAGTCAGCTAATAAGATCCTAACAGCAGCGGTATGGGAGACACCTTCTGGAGACGTCATATCCAAAGAAGTCGCAGTTGAGATTACCAAGGAAGTTGTACCAGATAACACAGCTGAGGTAATAATCATTGAAGAACCTACTGATGCAACAGCTGAACCAGAGACAGGAGCCCCACCAAGTCCAATTGCCGATGACACTCGCTTGCAGGTCGAGCTCGAGGTAAACAAACCCTGTCATGTTGATTCTGCAACTCAAACGGACTCAGCTGTCGAGCTCTCAACCGCAATGAAAGAAGCAATATCTAAAGAGATTGAAGAAATTCTTTTTCAGGACAGACTGAAGTCTCAAGTGGATGTCATTATGCAATTCACAGCTCCAGACTATCAAGTTAGAGAGCAACAGCGGACAATTGATGAAGTCCACAAATTTGCTCAAAATTTACAAGAAAGTACAAGTCTAGATCTCAAGCAATCTCTTGTTTCTCAAAGCATTGATCAGTCGCACCTTCTAGAGAAGAGAGTTTCTGAGATTGTAGCAAGACATCAAGCTCCACTGGTCGACGACATAGCAAATCTTTCAAGCCAGCTAGAAGCCCTCAAAAAGTCCACTCTCTCCAACAGCTCCGACATCCGCCAACTATTCAACTTGTACAAAGATCTTGATGCTCAGTTCAAAGCTGGAAGCAGCAGCAATGCCCAGATGAACATCGCTACAGCTGACAACTCAGCCAAGCTTGCTGATGTTGAAGCCGCTCTTACCAAGCTCAACGCAACAGTCATTAACCTCTCCGCCTCCCTTGTTGATAATGCCAAAAATGGGGAAGATACGAATAAAGCTGGAAAATCAATAGAAAGAGAAGCTGCAGCTCAGGGGGAACCTGTGCAGCCAATCCAATCAGAAATTGACGACTTCGCCAAAGAGCTGGATGAGGAAGAGCCAGAGCCAACTGCAGCAACCAAAGCAGTAAAAGAGACATGGAGAGAGAAGATGGTTGCTCTTGCCAAAGCGTGTGGACATAAGCCAGAAGAATACAAGGACTATCACTGGCTGTGTAACTTCCACAACGAGCAAAGAAGAGAAATGCAAGAGCTGGACAAAATCATCAAGAAGAAAGCCGAATCGCTCCAGCCTGCTGAGAAAAAGCAGCGGAAGAAAAGGCTAAGATACAGGCAAGCCAGGAAGAAACAGGTCCAAGCAGCCTCAACTGACAAGAAGAACCCAGATTTTATCAATGAAAACTGGGAACGATGCAAATCAGAATTCCTCAAAGAATTCTAGTACTTGAATCAGTACAAAGGCATGAATCCAGAAACTGCGTTCCAGGATTATCTTCTCGAACTCCATGAGACGGATCCAATGATGGCAAGATCAATTGCCCTATATGCCAAAAGAAACAACATCCAGCTCAAAGCTCCAAAAGTCAAGCAATTGAAACCTCCCACTATAGCTGGAACGAATCTTCCTGATAAGGCCCAGATTTTCAAAGAAGTTCATCACTGGGCTGGCGAAAAAGGAATCTCCAAATCTAAAAATCAAGATGAGTGGAGAAACTTGGAAGAATTCATCTTCAACAGGTATGGTCTCAAGACTGACCATCAGATTGATGGTCAGAGGAAGCAGTAGAGTTCAAGACCCATCCATCTGGGATTTTTTTATTTTTTTGTATTTTCTTTTGAATTTTTGTAAATTGTAAAGTTGTAAATTTTTCTTTATTAATGAAAAGTTCGCTTATGATCTCAAGATCACCCTGATGACAATAACTCTTTGTCCAGGCACTGAACTCTGAATTTGTTTTCCTGCTGTGAATGTTTAAACTTTTGAAACCCCAGTTTTTTTTGTTAAGGGTGAAGTAAATTGTTTGTCTCAGTTAGGTTTTGGCATCATCAAAAAAGGGGGAAATTGTTGGGAAAATTAATAGAGTTTTGATTTGATACCAAAACCCAGCTGACCCCAACCGAGTAGATGATTGCACAAGCCTAAGCGTTTTTCAGCTCACCTGTTTGAGCTTATGGAGTTTCTTAGTTTACAGGTAGTCGCTGAAGATAGCAGAAGACACAGCTAAGCTGGACTCAGCTAAGGTATTCAGCAGAACAGACTCAGCAAAGCAAGACCAAGCAGAGTCAAAGACCCAGCAGTATCAAGACCCAGCTCAGTGACGGAAATCCAGCTCAGTGTCAAAAACCCAGCTCGGTGTAAAGGACCCAGCTTTGTGTCGTTGACACAGCTCAGGTCTAACACAGCTTAGGATAACGACACAGCTCAGATGGAAGCCACAGCTCAGGTTAATGATACAGCTCAGGTCTAAGACACAGCTCAGAGTCGAGACACAGCAGAGTCCAAAGACGCTGAAGACACAGCAAAGACGCATAGCAGCTCGAAGACAAAGACCTTCTTAAAGACAAGATCCCGATGTCAGAAGATCTTATCTGAAGCAGTCAAATCTGAGAAGGAATAGCTTCTACAGATGCAGACCTACTTCGTAGGTTAAAGGCCAAAAGTCAATAAGAGTATGTAAGATTCAAACGGCTCTCTTCCAACGGCTAGTTCGAATCTCCACCTATATATATCTTCTCTCCATGGAGAAAGGAAAGAGAGATGACCAACACGACGACTGAAGAAATAAAATAGCAAACAGAAAAATGACCAACGATCTTCAAAGCCAAATCTTTCAAGAACATATAGCCTGTCAGCTGTGTTCTTAGTTGTTCACATATTCAGTCGTAGGCAGAACAGATCAGAAAAGAAACATCTTAAGCCTAGTTTGAACGAGTTCATCATACTCCTTGTTCTTCATTGTAAGAACTCCTTCATAGTTGGAAATCCCCCATACCCAAACCCAAACCCAGAAAGGTTAGGTAAAGGTACGCTTGCTCGAAGCCTGTAATTCGAGTGGTTAGGTTCTTCAGTGCCCGGAAACTGAAAGTGTAGGCTTGACAGTACCCGCAAACTGTTGGAACATAACTCGGGTTAGAGTTGTGAAGTTGCTTGGTACTTGGAAACCAAGTGGTAGTAAATTACCAGTGAACCTGGTCGTGGACGTAGGAGGTGTTACTCCGAACCACGTTAAAATTGCTCTGTTATTTATCACTTTGTTTTTATGCATGTTACTAACCCCTCTCATGCATACATTTCAATCTGCATAAACTGACTAACTGAAAAGTGAAACAGAGCTTTGCAATGTGATTTGAAGCAACAGACGGACTTTCCAAACCCACCAACTTCCGCGCACACACTCACACAGCCAGCTGTATCGATCAAGCTGCCATCCACCTGGATCGAGCACAGCCAGCTCTCTGAAAAGAGTTTTAACTTGGAAAAGTTTTTAAACCTTGGTGTATTCACCCCTCTCTACACCAAGATATCCGTCTTGGGACCAACAATTGGTATCAGAGCAGTGGTTCAAAAGATCACTGTATCTATTTCAAATCATCATTTCTTTGCTGATAGTGGTCACCTGAACAGATCCTTCAAAGTTTCAAAATCTTTTTAAAATCATTATATTGCATACTGTTTTGGAATCTTCTTTGTGCAGGAATTTTCCGACACTCTCTGTAGATGAATATCAGATCTGGAAGATCCAACTCAAAATCTTTCTAAGCAAGCATCACAACATGATGTGGGATGTTATCACTAACGGACCCATTATCATAAACTCAGAAAGTCAAGCAGAAGACTGAATGATCAGGAGCGTGAGGATGGCCAAAGCGCTGAATCAGATCAAAGAATGACTCCAGCCAATGCAAACCCAGCTGGATTCAAGCCAAAGATGTACCAAAGAGGTCGTACATTTTCAAGCCATCACTCCAAGCTCAGTCCCTTCAAAGAAGAAAACTGCTCAGCAACTCCCAACTGATCTCATAGCTAAAAGGCAGCAAATAAATCCAGCTGACTGGAATTAAAATCAAAGACAGAATGTCATTCAGCACAGACATTCAGATCAACTAAAAAGACAGCTGAGAAGGATCTCAGCTGGTTATAAAGCTGAAAATCAACCGAGCTTCACATCAAGATTCCAGCAGACATGATGTCAAGCTAGAAATCAAGCTAACAGACTCCAGCTATGAAATGGACCTCATCAAAGAAAATGGAATTCAAGCAGTCAACAAGGTCCAAAGAAGAAGTGGACACATTCAAGGACCAACCAGAAGTATCACTCACAAATGATAAGGACAAATCCGGGTTATCAGTGGAACCCACATCAACAAAGCCGGACCCAATCACAACTGGGTTCCGAATGAGTGATAACAAGTCGAGGAACAGAAGTAACTGAGAATGTCACCAAGCTTGCTGTAAAGACAGCTGATGATCACAGCTCATGAATCACCTCAAAGCTCTTCAAAGAATATGTCAAGTGTACTGATCCCAGCCAATTGTTGTGAACGGTTTTCCTGGTGAGTTCAATGCGTATGAATGCAATGCAAGGAACAGGAAATCAAAGTTTATACCCCACAAAGCAGCGGTGAACTCAGCTGATCATGGAACAGCTGACATCATCAAAGAAATGAGCCAGTGATGAGACTCCGATCAACTCAAGTAGGAAGCAGCTGTGAAAAGACAGCCACCTTCTATCAAAGTCAGGTGGAACTCCACCAAGCTGGAAATCGACACAGCTGTGATATCAACTGAGGGAAAATTCATTCCTGCAGAATATTCAAGTGAAGAAAGTTCATCCAGCTGAGGGGGAACAAACTCAGCTGGATCCCAAAGGCAGAAGGTTTATCAAGCTGATGAAGAATCAAGCTAATCTCCAGATACTCAGCTAAGGAGATATTTCAATCAAGCAAAAGAGACGACCACCGTGATTTCAGCTGAATACTCTGCGTCTCATGAATTTATTTCGCAAAGGAATATACTATTTCAGTCCAATTATTTTGAATTCCTATTTTAAGCGGACATATGTTCCTTAGTTAAATTGCTTGATAAGTTTCATTTCTCATCGCCTTAATTACAAAGACTACAGAGTACTGTTGCACGATAGGATAGAGGCAGAATGTCAAGCGTTTGAACTGCCTCACGCGCGGTTGCAATTTACTCGCTGTAAACACGTCAGAACGTGATGAGTGAATTTCTCCCAGCCATTGATCAGAATATTAACTATCTCAATCTCAACCGTTGATCCATTATGGCAGTTGATATACATGGAAAAGATACGCAGAATTCTTCCATCTTTATCTCTGCGGATTTCAAATCTTCAAATCATCTATCTATTCTCTGCAAATTTCTCGCTCGATCAGAATAAACAGATTGCAGAGATGGCACCAAGAAATCAACCGCAGGGATGAACCAGTTCGAAGTTTTTATGACAAAGTTGTCATTTGAAAGTTGTCTTTCCACCGCCAACCTTCAAGTCTCAGAACTCAAAGAGATGGTGGATCTTGTCGCAGACTCCGGTCTCTTGCTGTGGGCGACCTCCATGCCCAAGCTTATGCTGATGAGAGATGCTGCTCTCTTCTATCTCAACATCATTGACGAAGAAGGTTTCTACTCATCTTCATTCGATGTGATTGTCAAAGGCGATAACGGAAAATTTGACTCAGCAACCATCAACATCAAACTCAACAAGATGCTGCGAAAGGTGTTCAATCTACCCAGCGAAGGAGAATTCATCCTAGACGATTACATCCGTGAGGAAGTGGATGAATTCCTCAGTCAAGAGATGCTCATCTCCCCAGAGCCGTACAGAGCGAGCATGTCAAAGCTCCTACTCAAGCCAAAATACAGGCTGCTGCTGGATATCACACAGAAATGCATTCTGGGGATAGCTGGATCTCAATGAGAGATCAGTATTCCAAAACTCAAGCCGATGATTACCATGATCAAAGGCGCAAACGTCAACTGGTTTGATTTCTTACTCAACCGACTGGTTAATGAGTCAGAGAAGATCAAGTTCGACTCCACCAGGACGACGTATTCAACCTCAGAGCCCCTATATCTATGCTCTAATATTTCGTTCTTAATAGAACAAGCTGTTAAAGGATACACTGTAAAGTGAGCTGATTCAGAACCGTTTCCAAAAACGAAGATTCTCTTCCAGAGAATTAGTCAAATCAATTATCTCCTGAGGAAACAGCCTGCTGTGAGCAAAGGCAAGAAGCAGCTGGAAGAAACAGAGGCAGATGTTCCAGCTGAGAAGAAGTAAAGAAAAAGAAAGACAGCTGACCCCAAACCAGCTGGAGGACCAGCTGAATAGAAAAAGAAAACAGCTGTCACTCCACACACTAAGGCTAGTTCTTCTTCAGAAGATACTCCAAGTCAAGCAATGGTGATTCTCTCCCCTCAGCCAGTATCAGCCTTCAATCAGTACGGATCAAACAACCTGGCTAATATGGGGTTGAATGATGAATCATCCAGTTCAGAGGATGAGCTGGATAATCCAAGGAGTCAGAAAACTCTTCCCAACTCACCCAAGCCCTCACCACCTCACAGCTCTCCGCCCAAACAGCCTTCTCCACCACTCACTTCTTCAACCAAAGAACCATCTCATGTATTTGTATAGGAAAATATTAAACTGGCTGAAGCTCCTTCACAGCCAGCTGACAACCAAGCTGAACCCTCTTCCTCCAATCATAGCTCACCCCCAAAACAGCCATCACCCAAAGCTCAAATCTCCACAGAGTCAGAAGAAAGTGACTCCACTGCTTCTCCATCACTCAACTCCTCTGGCTCAGCCTTCATGGAAGTTATGTACGAGGAGATACGCATTGCAGGGATCAAGAGTGTTCTGACTCAGTATCCCATCTTGGCACACCTGCCAATCGCCCTCGTCAAAGTTGGAGATCTCAAATTCTATCTGGCCACCAAGATGGCAACTTGGTACCAGAATGAGCAGCTGATCGAGACATTCTCCTACGAGAAATTGAAAACGGATGAAGCATGCCTCCAGCACACTTTTGGCTTTGAAAGTCTGGAGGATGCTTACTTGCATCAAGATGATCTCATCAGAGGTATTATCGAAGTATCTCAGCAGTACTCCAAGCCGCACCCAGCAGACGTCTGGAAGTGAGCCAATAAGATCCTAACAGCAGCGGAATGGGAGACACCTTCTGGAGACGTCATATCCAAAGAAGTCGCAGCTGAGATTACCAAGGAAGCTGTACCAGATAACACAGCTGAGGTAATAATCATTGAAGAACCTACTGATGCAACAGCTGAACCAGAGACAGCAGCCCCACCAAGTCCAATTACCGATGACACTCGCTTGCAGGTCGAGCTCGAGGCAAACAAACCCTGTCATATTGATTCTGCAACTCAAACGGACTCAGCTGTCGAGCTCTCAACCGCAATGAAAGAAGCAATATCTAAAGACGTTGAAGAAATTCTTTTTCAGGACAGACTGAAGTCTCAAGTGGATGTCATTATGCGATTCACAGCTCTAGACTATCAAGTTAGAGAGCAACAGCAGACAATTGATGAAGTCCACAAATTTGCTCAAAATTTACAAGAAAGTACAAGTCTAGATCTCAAGCAATCTCTTGTCTCTCAAAGCATTGATCAGTCGCACCTTCTAGAGAAGAGAGTTTCTGAGATTGTAGCAAGACATCAAGCTCCACTGGTCGACGACATAGCAAATCTTTCAAGCCAGCTGGAAGCCCTCAAAAAGTCCACTCTCTCCAACAGCTCTGACATCCGCCAACTATTCAACTTGTACAAAGATCTGGATACTCAGTTCAAAGCTGGAAGCAGCAACAATGCCCAGATGAACATTGCTACTGCTGACAATTCAGCCAAGCTTGCCGATGTTGAAGCCGCTCTCACCAAGCTCAACGCAATAGTCATTAACCTCTCCGCCTCCCTTGTTGATATTGCCAAAAAGGGGGAAGATACGAATAAAGCTGGAAAAACAATAGAAAGAGAAGCTGCAGCTCAGGGGAAACCTGTGCAGCCAATCCAATCGGAAATTGACGACTTCACCAAAGAGCTGGATGAGGAAGAGCCAGAGCCAACTGCAGCAACCAAAGCAGTAAAAGAGACATGGAGAGAGAAGATGGTTGCTCTTGCCAAAGCGTGTGGACATAAGCCAGAAGAATACAAGAACTATCACTGGCTGTGTAACTTCCACAACGAGCAAAGAAGAGAAATGCAAGAGCTGGACAAAATCATCAAGAAGAAAGCCGAATCGCTCCACCTTGCTGAGAAAAAGCAGAGGAAGAAAAGGCTAAGTTACAGGCAAGCCAGGAAGAAATAGGTCCAAGCAGCCTCAACTGACAAGAAGAACCCAGATGATATCAATGAAAACTGGGAACGATGCAAATCAGAATTCATCAAAGAATTCTAGTACTTGAATCAGTACAAAGGCATGAATCCAGAAACTGCGTTCCAAGATTATCTCCTCGAACTTCATGAGACGGATCCAATGATGGCAAGATCAATTGTCCTATATGCCAAAAGAAACAACATCGAGCTCAAAGCTCCAAAAGTCAAGCAATTGAAACCTCCCACTATAGCTGGAACGAATCTTCCTGACAAGGCCCAGATTTTCAAAGAAATTCATCACTGGGCTGGCGAAAAATGAATCTCCTAATCTAAAAATCAAGATGAGTGGAGAAACTTGGAAGAATTCATCTTCAACAGGTATGGTCTCAAGACTGACCATCAGATTGATGATCAGAGGAAGCAGTAGAGTTCAAGACCCAGCCATCTGGGATTTTTTTATTTTTTTTGTATTTTCTTTTGAATTTTTGTAAATTGTAAAGTTGTAAATTTTGCTTTATTAATGAAAAGTTCGCTTATGATCTCAAGATCACCCTGATGACAAACTCTTTGTCCAGAAGATCATTGATTTGACTAAGCAGTGTCAAACTCTGCTGAAAGAGTCAAATCAATTACTCCGAACCACGTTAAAATTGCTCTGTTATTTATCGCTTTGTTTTATGCATGTTACTAACCCCTCTCATGCATACATTTCAATCTGCATAAACTGACTAACTGAAAAGTGAAACAGAGCTTTGCAATATAATTTGAAGCAACAGACGGACTTTCCAAACCCACCAACTTCCGCGCACACACTCACACAGCCAGCTATATCGATCAAGCTGCCATCCAGCTGGATCGAGCACAGCCAGCTCTCTGAAAAGAGTTTTAACTTGGAAAAGTTTTTAAACCTTGGTGTATTCACCCCCCCTCTACACCAAGATATCCGTCTTGGGACCAACATATTCGTTGCGGTTGCAAAGAATGGAAACGAGCAACTGCTACCACTGGCATGGGGGATCGGTTCAATTGAAAATGATGTCTCGTGGACATGGTTGCTCACTCGTTTGAAGGAGGCATACGGTTGTTGTTCGGATATGGTCATCATCTCAGACGCCCACTTAAGTATCGCGAATGCAGTTATGACAGTCTATCCTGGCGTAGCACACGGTCTGTGCTACTATCACATCCTCAAGAGCATGGTTAGTTTTGGAAAACCTATCACCAAGTTGTTTCAAAAAATAGCATATGCATATAGAAAGTCGGCTTATGAGAAAGCAATGAATAGCATTCTTGCTGGGAAGCCCGAAGCGTATAATAAGCTAATGAACATTGGTCCAGAGAAGTGGGCTCGATCAATGTGCCCTGTTCGACGATATAGTTCCCTGACATCCAATGCTGCAGAACAATTCAATAATGTATTGGTGTTTTTCTAGACACTTACCAATTTGCTCATGCTTGAAGACAATTAGACTCACCGTCGAAAAATGGTTTGATAAAAGACGTCAATTGTATTCATCGTCTACTGATTTTCTCACAAATGAGGCAGAGTGAAAGCTCCGTACAGAGGTGGAACTCTCAAGATCATACACTGCCACGCCCGTCAGAGACTTGATCTTCAAAGTGAATGACGGAAAACAGAATCTAAATATCGATCTGCATGCAAGGACTTGCCCGTGTCGTGTGTTTGATTTTGATTTGATACCGTGTTCTCATGCTGCTGCAGCCATTCAGTAAGAAAACCTCAAGTTTTTATATTTAATTTTATATTTATTTCTGTTGCACTTAATCTAATGATTATATGTTATATGTATGACAGGCGAAATGGCAGCTTGTATACAACTATGTGGACGATTACTACAAGAGATCTACACTTTTACAAATTTACTCCCAACAGGTGAATCAGGTCTCTCCCCAGACTGAGTGGTCTTTACCTCTACATGTTGCGGCAATAATTATTTTGTCACCACTGCCCGTCAGTCAGGCGGGGCGCCCGAGGAACTCCCATCGTCGATCTGCAGTTGAGAATTTGTCCTCCAGCAGACGTCCAGTCACCGTAGATGAACCTTCCAGTAGCCGTCAACGGGCACCGAAAAAATGCAGAATATGTCACGAGACTGGCCACACAAGAAGAACATGCCCGCTCAGAGATCAGTAGGAGTAATTTATTATTAATTTAATGTTAATTTAATGTTAATATGTGTATTGGCCATTTAAATGTTATTATTAATTTAATGTGTAAATGTTATTATTAATTTAATGTTATCATTTTAATGTTTATCCTAAGCAATTAAATGGCACAGGCAATTAGAATAAGAAATTATTAACACTTATGGCACAAAGCATTAATGTTTGTCAAACATAATCGACATGGCTTTGCAAAGCCAATAAGAAAACATCACGAGCTATTTTACGTCTATACAAAGCTACACTTCCCTCTTCGTTGCCCCATGCAATGGAGGGCCGGGCACTGATCATGCGCTCTATACTCATCAGCGCAAAAGGATCACAACTGTGACTGTCCCACTGGATGTGCTGCCTAACGGGCTCCCGTGGTGTAGGCTTAGTCAAAAAGACCATCCTTAATGCTTCCGACGTGTGTGGTGCCTGGGTTAGGTCTATGGTATCCCAATACTTTCCTTCATTGAACACAGTTGAGAATTTTTGATGTAACGGCTTCAGCTGCCTCTTACGCGCCTCCTGAACTCCTACCTTGTGCAGCAAAGAGTCGTGCACCTCAGCCGTCCATAACCTTGGCAGTATACGGACGACATAGAAATGCTTGCCGGATAGCACTGGAACGATGATCTACATAAAAATCACGTAGATGTGGGTCATATGTTATTAAAAAAGTTATAATTAATATAAGATGTAAGTTACCTGCTCTAGACCTGCCCACGGGCCCCGAACCGGCAGTTCCGGACCCGAGCCCGCCGGTTACGGTTTCACCGGAGAGTGAACCGTAACCGGCCCGTGTACACTGTACACGGTTACGGGCCGGGCTTTTTAACCGGCGGTTCCGGGCCCGATTAAAACCCGCCGGTTTCGGTTAAAACCGGCCCGCTTTTTAATTTTTTTTTCCTAATATATATATATATATATATATATATATATATATAAAACATTGAAAATGAAGAAAATGAAACATAAATGAAAATGAACTAGTTTTTCATTAATACTTGAAAATTAAAATAAACATTACTAAATAGAAATTACAAGTACTTGAAAATTAAATTAAACATTACAAAATACATATTTCAATTTTCAACTACAAAATAGAGATTACATTAGTAACATTACATACTCAATTTCCCATAGCTTCGGTCGGATGCGCTTTTTGAATGTGACGAACAAGGGAAGCATAGCCATCATTTTGAGTCCACTTGAAAACTTTATTGCAATAATTGCAATGAACTTCATAGGTTGGATTAGAATAGTCGGGCAATGGAGCACTACGGGTGTAGTGCTTGTTGAAAATATCAACCTTAATACTAGATCTAGGAGGCATTGTTGTTTTTATTTTGTAGAATTGAAGTTGAAACTTGAGTCTTGAGAGAGAAAATTAAAAAAGAAGAAAAAATGAAGAAGATAGATAAGGTGAAGAGCTGAGGAAGATTGAATGATAGATCATTAAGGTGAAGACGGCTGAGGGAGTGAGTAAGAAAAGGGTTGGGGGTATTTATAGATAGAATTTAGGGTTTTGGAAAAAAAAATAATAATAATAATTAAAAACCGCCGGTTTCTGCCGAACCGCTGGTTCAGGGCCGAAAACCGGCGGTTAATTACAGACTGTTTTTGTATTTTTTGAGCACTTTTTTCAACTTTTGTAATTTTCTTTTTTTTTTGTTTTTTTGTAATTAATTGTTGTATATATATATCTTAAGACAATATAAGCAAAAAATTTAAATTTTACTTAGTAGTCATTGAATAAAAATATTAAATCATTTCTCATTAATATTGTTGAAATTACAACACTTGAAAGTTGAAATGAAAAAAAAAAGGAAAAAAAAAAAGACTTGAGCTCAATTTTAATATTAAAATTGAGTTGCCTACGTATCCTCATAGAGGAATCAAAGTCCACGTAGTTCGATTACATTATATTACTCTCTAGTAGTTCTCGTCCATCGATCGATCACTCTCGGTGAACTCTTCGTTTGGGCTCTCATCGCGATCATCCCAATCGAGCTCTTGAGCTCTAAGGTCGGCCCTCGACCAATCATCAAGAAACATTAAGAAACATTGTGGCTTCAATGTTTCTTGGTTTCATCGTTGATCTTCTTTGGTAACATGAGTCCGCCAATGCTAAAAGCTTGTTCGACCAAGACTGTGGATGCGGGGACGGCAAACAACTCTTTCGCCATGATAGAGAGTACGGGATACTCTGTTCTCTTTGACCACCATTTCATCACGTCGATTTGTGGAGCACTATCTTCAACACCAAAAACAAAATGACAACCCAAATACATATCTAATTCACTATTACCTTGGCCCCTAGGGAGTTCATAAGATCTATCTTGGTACATGCTACTTAATTGTTGAACTAAGGGATCTAAGGAGTTTAAATCAAATGGTATAAATGAAGAGGTAGAAGTAGAAGAAATAGGTGCATTTATGTCAAGATCATATCCATGAGTCATCTTATATTCGGCAAAAAGAGATCTTAAAGTTCTTTCTAAGTCATCTTTTATTTGACTAACATTAGGAATATCAAAGAAAATTATTTCTCTCCATCAATTTTTACATTTAAAAAGTCCATTTGCTTAAAAGCATTATAATAAATATCTAACATTTGACAAACACCATCATATTTCCATTTAGGATCTAAGCACTTAGCTACTAAAAAAACATCCGGAATATTTCTAAAATATTTTAGCCATTTTTGAACCATAAAATAAATCACACCTTGCAAATTGAGTTTACTAAAACAATTTTTAAAGCTAAGTGCAATATACATGCAATGTTCCAACACACGAACGGAAGTACAATAATAAACATCCGATAATTGAACGGTGGCATTATTAAAAACCTTTAACAATTGATATAAATCCATGCATTGGTCCCAATAAGAAGGTAATAAAGTCAATTGAACCGTCGCAAATTCTTTTCTAAAAAATTTGCATAAATAATCTTTATACTATAAAGTAGAATTAAGCATTTCATAAGTGGAATTCCAACGATGTGATACATCTCTAACAAAACTCCTATGTTGAATATTCTTATGACGATAATATTTTTGCCATTTTTTACCTAAAGTTATATTTTTATGCAAAAGGGCAACGGCTTTTCTAATTGGCATAACCGATTCATTAAAAATTTCAAGTCCATCTTGAACACATAAATTCAAAATATGACAAATGCATCTACTATGAAAATATTTTCCTTGGAAAGATGGATTACATGCTTCAATGAGTTCGGGAATACTAGCGGTGTTGGCGGATGCATTATCAAAACCAACCGAAAATACTTTATTAATCAATTGGTATTCATTTAAAACGGTTATAATTATTAAAGCAATATTAGTGGCCGTGTGTGGATCATCGAACTCCCTAAATGCAATTAAACATTTTTGTAGTATCCATTTATCATCAACCCAATGACATGTTATTCCCATGTAATTATTTTGATGAAAACAATCCGTCCAAATATCGGCACAAATAGAAACTTTATGGTCTAAGTTCATCAAATATTTTATTAATTCCATTTTTTTATCAAAAGCTTGTCTTCTAATTCATCTAAGCATATTACTTCTACTAATTTTTTTAGCGGCGGGACAATATGCATCTTTTATACTTTCTTGATAGGTTATTTTGTCGGCAAATGTAAAATGTTGTTTTTCCATAGCACAATATCTAGCCATAACATCTTCGGCATGTGGATGATCATATTTAAATAAAGGGTGAGAAGACGTACCCGTCGCCGAGAAAGCGGTGCCACGAATTTGAGTTTGTGTTGATGCAATCCCGTATTCTTCCGGATGACACGTCTCCATGTGTCACCTTAGTGTGCCATAGCCTCCTCCATGCGTCCATTTGTAGATGTTATTGCAATAGTTGCAATAGGCGTTGTATTTTGGAGGATCTCCGGGCTTGTCGCTAGGTGCCGGGGCTCTAGGCATTTTTTTAAAATGCTTAGTAAAGATATCCGACACAAGAGGTCGACCCGTCGGTTTATTTGGCGGCGCTTCGACTTCTTCTTCTTCTTCATTGGATTGTTCTTGAGATTGCCGGAGCATCTCCTCCTCTTGACGATGAACTTTCTCGGCAAACTCTCGATCCTCTTGTTGTTGAAGTTGTTCCGCATACGCCCTTGATATTTCTTCGGCGGCCATTGCTCGAGCTTGCCGAGCCAATCTTCCTCCTCTTTTGGATCGAGGTGGAGCATCATCTTGATTTTCGGCAACACCTTTGCCCTTATTGACACGAGAGAAGGTCAACATTATGGAATATGGTTATGGATGGATTGGTGAAGTGTGTGGTGAGAGAAGTTGAGAACTTGAGCAAAAAATTAACACAAAAAAATGAAGAATTTGAGCAACAAATAATAGATTGAATGCTTGAAATTAAATAGAGAGAGATGAGAATTGGTGTGATTATTTGAGAGATTATTGTGTGGTATTTATAGGGTAAAATGGGGGGGAAAGGAGGGGGGAGGCAGCAGCAGCAACGGCTATTTTTCTAGCCGTTTGCTGCCATTGATGCAGCCTGCTGCACACTGCCTTTTTCCCGTTGGAACCGGCGGTTCCAACGGTTAACCGACGGTTCCAACGGTTAACCGCCGGTTTTGACCGTTCGAACCGGCCACGTCACATATATATATTTTTTTATAATTCCGGTTAACCGCCGGTTTTAACCGGCGGTCACGGTTTGAACGAAGATAGGCCCGGAACCGGCCCTTGAGCTCACGGTTCCGGTTACGGTTCCGGCCCGTTGACTGCCGGGCCGGTTAAAAAACCGTTGACCGGCGGGCCGGTTCCGGTTAGGCCCGCCGGGCCCTCCAGTTTGGGCGGATCTAACCTTCTCAGCTTGCCTCCAAGATGTAATATCTGCATTGACATCCAAATTAGTTCGTAGCGACGCCGTCAATTTTTTGCTACTCTTGATCTTCTTGAAGTAGAACTCGACGTCCCTCTGTGTGAATAAAAAGCACGAAATTCACAAAAGGAACATATAAAATCCGTGAACCAATTAAAACATAATGAATTAGTTACTCACAAAGAATTCGGCATAACAGATGATTGTGTTCGTAGCATTTCGATCGGAGAGGACATGGTTCATTTTTTCCAGACGTCCGCGTAAAATGTCAATGTACCTCTCGAACACCTGCACACAAAATAAATTGGAAAATTAGAAGAAGAAATAAGTACTCCCTCCGTCCCATTATTGTTGGCCTGTATTCCTTTTTGGGCCGTCCCACGAAAGTTGGCATGTTTCCTTTTTGGGAAATATCATTCTCCCACAAAAAGTTGTGGGCTCCACCACTTTCTATCTTTTTACCCTTTAAACACCCTTCTCCTTAATACCAGTGCCCAAAAGAAACGTGCCAACAATAATGGGACGGAGGGAGTATAAAAATGAGAGTATATTTAAGAATATATTTGAGAGATT
The DNA here is from genome assembly GCA_031470985.1 of Agastache rugosa. NCBI lineage: Eukaryota > Viridiplantae > Streptophyta > Magnoliopsida > Lamiales > Lamiaceae > Agastache > Agastache rugosa. The sequence continues at coordinate 6,127,688 of CM062601.1, read as the reverse complement.
ATTTACAGAATAATCAAGGTCAATCTCTGTGTTCTCAATTGTGTGGAAGTACGGAGGATAAACGACGGAGCCACCGATGATTACGCAAGCATCATCTACTGACATAAAGGCTGCATAGCGACGCCATTTCTCCTCCTCGGCGTAATCGGCAGGAGGCAACGAACCAATTGGCTGTGGAATTTCTTCTTGTGGCTCAACTTGTATAGCCGATTGATGTCCTTCCTGCTGCTCGGTTGTCATTTAAATATTCAAGTCTCTGCCTCGAGTATAGGTTGTACAGCTCAAGATTGTGCAAAATGGAGCCGTAGTCAGGAGGGACAGCAGTAATGGGCTGAGCAACAATATACTACACACAGATAAATTAATTAAAGTCAATTAAATTTAAACTTTTAAAAAATTAATAAATTACTAACTTATTTTTTACCTAAGGTGGCTGACGATATATCTCGGTTTGACACAGAATGTCGAGGAGGGTCGTATGCATGCTCAGAATGCCGAGGAGGGTCGTATGCATGCTCAGGACCACCCATGCTCACCCACTCGGGTGTAACAAAAGCGGGAGTGGAATGGCGTGCTGAGATGAACTCAGGATCGGCGCCTGTACCTCCAGTCTCCCTTCTTGGACAAACGTGTGGGGAATGCACGGGTGGTGGTGTGTCACGACGCGGTGGTGGAGGTGTATCTCGACGCGGTGTGGAACGGCGGGAACTCTTACTAAAAAGGTCTGTGAAGAAGGCCTTGATCTCCGGAAAAAATACATTTCTCCATTGTGAAGTTATCTCTCTCTTCACAGTTGTTGTTGTCATCTCCTGCAGCTCCTTCATAAACCGCCTATCACGAGATCGTCCACTAGTGTCGGCGCCGCTGCTCGATGACGATGATGGAATGTTTCTCTGAGCACGCTTTCCCTTGCTTTTGGAAGTATCTTTCGACGGGGCCTGGTCTCTCAAGTCGTACGTGTCACGATCGGTGCATGGCTCTGACATGTAACTGGAGGACTGCTAGGCCTCTGAACTGGAGGACGATGTGCAACTGGTATTCCTTCTTTTATTTGGTTGATAGTCCTCACGTAATGCACTCCGAGCACGTCGTCCATCAGTAGGGACCTCCAGTAATGTGTCTCCTCCCCTGCTGCCTCTGGCTCAATGGAGTCAAAACAGACGACTCCTGCACGAAACTGATCATCAAGATCCACTTGCAACGCTGCTGCCATTACCCATCTCAAACAGCAAGGAATGGCAGTGTCTGATACGGGAGTAGAAACCAAACGAGCTAAACCAGGAATAGCCTCGAACATCCAACACTGCAGTACCCACACAGGGCCGTAATAATGGTACTTGGGCATCATTTTCGACCCCTTCGTTTCCAGATTCTTGGTGTAGTTCCTCAAGTTTTGAAATGAATACCCGCCCCACGGGAATCTGTTCCACGCGTCAAGATCATCCACCAATACCCAAAGCCAGGGCACCATATTTCTCCGATCATCGCCACCTATCCCTAAATAATAAGCGATGATAACATTTGCTTCCCGAAAGTGAAGCTCGCCTTCAGGATCAACTATCCCATACCCTGTAACAAACCGGTCCCGCAGTTTTTTGGCAGTTATTGGCTTCCCGTCACAAAATCTCTGATAAGCCTCCACATTATCCGGTGTGTGATCCACATGTGGATCAAATGAAGCAGCTCCAAAACACAATCCCGAAATTAGGGCGTACTCCTGAGCCAAGAATCGGATATTTTTGTCGCCGATACGATACCATGTATCGTACGGCAATTCACCGTACACCTCTACCTCTCTTGATACAAGCATGTGTAGCGCTTTGCAGCACGCTTTGCCCAATGGCCATCTCATAAGATGCCCGAAACAGCCGGCCATGAATCTATCCAACAGTGCTCGACCCCCAACAGCAAGAAGTCTCTGCCTAATATCTGTTATAATCGAAACTTTGTAGTACGTGTTAATCCTCGGAGAACAGTGTTGAGCATCTTCTCGGATCCAGATCCAACCATACTGAAACAAACACAATACGATTCAGAAATAAGAACACAAACACACTGGAGAAAAAAACAATTGTACCGACCGGGAAAAAATTTGTACCGCTCGCAGTAAAAGCAACACATGATTTTACTGCGAGCGGTACAGAATTTTTCCCGATCGGTACCATTTTTTCAAAATTATCACACATCTACGTAATATATGTCAATTGATCATGATTTTCAAATTTATAAATGAGTTATAAATAAGTGAAAACGTAACACCAAATGATCTTATTTGTTAAATTAACTATTAAGCGTGCCAAAAAAAATATAATAAACATAACAAAACATCCAGAATAAGAACAGAAACACACTGTATTAAAAAAAGATTATACCGATGGGAATAAAATGTGTACCGATAGGGTGTATATTATTATCTATCGGTACAATATTCTACACGGTCGGTACAATTTATGAAACATATAAGGCATCGTCGTAATTATCCTAATTAGCACGAAAATTAACATAATTAGCACATAAGCATAGCCACCGAAAATGTCCTAATTAGCACGAAATTTAAATAATTACCACGAAATTAACATAATTAGCACGAAATTATCCTAATTAACCATCATATTTTTAACAATATATCAATAATATGTTCTGAAAACTGTACCGGCAGTCTGAAAAATCTGTACCGACCGGTTCAAAAAAGGTACCGACCGGTTCATAACCTATCGGTACAATATCATGCCGGTCGGTACAGTTTTTTCAGCCGTCCCTCTTCACATCGGTACGAAGAACTAACATCTTCCAGACGTCGTTAATTTTCACGGAGCCGTTCATCCTCAGATTGATGTCTTGAACTTGATGACGCCATGGATTTTGATGAGAGAAGAATGATATGGGGACTGATTGATGAGAGAAGAAATATATGGGGGCTGTGGGAAATTTTTTGAAGCCTTTGAAATTATTGCATCGGTATGAATTGTGTACCGCTAGGTTTTATTTATTGTTGAAGAAGCATAGAGTGTACCGCTAGGTTAGGGTTAGGTTTTGTCTTCTTTTGTTTGTTTTAGAATTTGAGTCAAAGTAAAAAATAAAAATTCCTTCACATAGAGTGTACCGCATGTGAGAGTCAAAAAGATTAAATCCCAAACTTCAAGGGAGTCAAATCAGCACAAATATATTTTTTTTTCTTTTTTTTATCTCTGAAAAGTACAAAAAAAAAAACAAAAAGTTGTCAGTGGATATAGCTTATACATGCCACAAAAACTGGGTATGGATGGTACACACTATCTTCATATTGGATAGTTTTATTTTCCTCTCATATTAAAATATGGGTTTTTTATCTTCTCCAAATCTCTCTCTATTTTTATCTTCTCCATTGTTAACTCTTTAAATGCAATTTTGATGAAACATGGCCATTAATTGACTAATATTCATCCGAAAATATCCATAAATATTAGAAAATAGGGAAAAGATTTTTGGACACTAGGTGGTTGGCCGCCCATGGCATTTTTGTAAATATTTGGACTTGTTAATTAATTTAATAAAATCCGAAAATTAGGCTATATTATTGATAGTCTAATTTACCCTTTACCCCTATAATCTAGGAAATTAATTCAAATTTTGAATTTCAAAATTCAAAATTTGAGTTTTTTTTCGGAATTCTTTGGTGATTGATTTTTATCCATAATTAATTATTGATTTTGTTTCGATTATTATACGTAATTTCCACCAATTTTGGGATTCTTCAAAATTAAATCATATTTCTAATTTTATTTTATTTTCTGTACTATTTTGTGATTGATTTTTATCCATAATTAATTTTTGATTTTGTTTCCATTATTATACCTAATTTCCATCAAATTAGGGATTCTTCAAAATTAAATCATATTTTGAATTTTATTTTTATTTTCGGTATTATTTTTTGATTGATTTTTATCCATAATTAATTTTTGATTGTGTTTCTATTATTATACCTAATTTCCACCAAATTAGGGATTTGCTTCATTATCTTTTATCTCTTTTAAAATTTAATTTCATATCTTTTATTTTTAAATTAATATCGTCCAAACCCTACATTACAGTTTCTTCAAATATATCGAAACCCTAGATTTTTATTCCATATAACTAATCCCTAAAAAATTGGATCCAAATATATTTTTATGAGTTGTGATATGCATATTAGTGATTTAAATATTTTTTTGTACGCTTTTAAATTTTTTTTTTTAAATCGAATTGCACTATATTATAGTTCAGTGTAATTGATAAAAAAAATCGACTTTGGGTTAAAAAAATTTACAACTTATTGCACCTAGTGGGAGTCGAACCTGAGACGTATATATTGAAATTAGAGTATTGTGCCACTGAGGTAAGTGGCGGCCCGCAAAATATCTTGCGAAACATATAAATTTACATGTTTTCTTTTTGAGACAATTAATAAAAATTAAACAAATTGTGCTTAGTAATAATTTACAAAATAATCGATATAATTTTTTTCATAATAATTAGGGAATATGATTTCGTTTATTTATTTATTATTATTAATATCAATTATATAGGGATACATACCAAATTCATAACATCTCTTTGATCTATTTTAATGGAATATGTATACGAAATCTTTTACAAATTCATAACAATTCTTTTACAAAAAATAAAATATAAAATTAATCACCTATATTAAATAGATAAAATTCTCATTAATTTTATTTTTTAATTTCTAAAGTCTTGCATGATTGATATGACACTGTGGTTGTTATTTTATGTTGATATCACATGCAAAATTCTTGTTCTTGTTTGATTAAACAAAACATACAATAGAATTTTTTTTTAATTTCTTTCTTATTTTTTATTTCCACTATACTAGTCCAATTTGTGAAAATTAATTCGGATTATGTTGATTTGATCATGGTCTAGTGTAATTGTTAATAGAAACGATCGAATTACGATCAATTTCCACTAATACTAATTCAATTTGTGGAAATTAATTCGGATTATGTTGATTTGATCATGGTCTAGTGTAATTGTTAATAGAAACGATCGAATTATGATTAATTTTCACTATACTAGTCCAATTTGTAAAAATTAATTCGGATTATGTTAATTTGATCATGGTCTAGTGTAATTATTAATAAAAACGATCGAATTACGATTAATTTCCACTATACTAGTCTAATTTGTGGAAATTAATTCGGATTATGTTGATTTGATCAGGGTCTAGTGTAATTGTTAAGAAAAATTAGGGCTGTCAAAACAGGGCCGGCCCATTTTCGGGCCGGGCTGGGCTCCACAAATTCTGGCCCGATGAATTTTTGGGCCGGCCCGGCCCGAAATAGGTAAAAGCCCAGTGGGCTCGGGCCGGCCCGGTAAAATTATGCATAAAATGATCTTTCGGGCTGGGCTGGGCTCCATATTTTCCGGCCCGGTAAAAGCCCGGCGGGAAATTTGTGGAAATTAATTCGGATTATGTTCATTTGATCATGGTCTAGTGTAATTGTTAATATAAACGATCGAATTACGATTAATTTCCACTATACTAGTCCAATTTGTGGAAATTAATTCGGATTATCTTGATTTGATGATCATGGTCTAGTGTAATTGTTAATAAAAACGATCGAATTAACGTTAATTTCCACTATACTATTCCAATTTGTGGAAATTAATTCGGATTATCTTGATTTGATGATCATGGTCTAGTGTAATTGTTAATAGAAACGATCGAATTACGATTAATTTCCACTATACTAGTCCAATTTGTGGAAATTAATTTGGATTATCTTGATTTGATGATCATGGTCTAGTGTAATTGTTAATAAAAATGATCGAATTACGGTTAATTTCCACTATACTAGTCCAATTTGTGGAAATTAATCCGGATTATCAACGTATATATTGTAATTAGAGTATTGTGCCACTGAGGTAAGTGGCGGCACGCGAAATATCTTGCAAAAAAAATTCCTTTACATGCTTTCGACCTTTCGAATTTTATTTTATTTTTGGTATTATTTTGTGATTGATTTTTATCCATAATTAATTTTTGATTTTGTTTCCATTATTATACCTAATTTCCACCAAATTAGGGATTCTTCAAAATTAAATCATATTTCGAATTTTAGTTTATTTTCGAAATTATTTTGTGATTTGTGGCGGGAAATATAATCCAAATATAATCCCACTAATTTAGGAACTAATTCGTGGGAGGGAAAAAATATTATCCTAATAGAATCCCACTAATTTAGGAACTAATACATGGGAGGGAAATAATTAGATATTTTGTATAGTATTTCGATGGAATATTATTTTTTTAAATTTTAAATTCATTATAGTAGTCGAAATTAAATTAAATTTAATTTAAATTAAATACGATACTTTGAAATCGAATTAATATACTTTAAAATTGCATTATATATATTAATTGAGAAAAAATTATTTGATTTAATTTAATTTATTTTCTTTAATATTCAACTTGTAGTCGGAATATTATGAAATTGAATTAATGAAATTTCATTTGCTTTATAAATATTAATTAAGAAAAAATATATGTTGCTATATTAAATCTATAATTAAATATAAAATGTATTATAATTTTTTTTAATTATTTATAATGGTAGGAATATTATGAAAATGATTTAATATAATTTTAATAACATTATATATATATTAATTGACATAAAAAAAGATTTTTTCTAAAATAATTATGTAATAATTTTATAAATATATTTCGACCATTTTGGAGGGGCCGGAAAAAAAGAGAGGGAGAAATAATGTAGATAGATTTGTCGCCTAAATGAAAGATTTATGAGGGAAATTAGATTAGGGACATAATTGACACAAAAAAAAAACTAAAAAAAAACGACCAAAAAATATAAATGAACCGACCGGTTTTTAGCAAAAAACCGGATGGTGGCTGGCCACCGGGTGGCCGAATATCACTACCCTAGAAAATATTGTTATTAATGAATTTATGCCACAGTAGAATTTTATACTCATGTGTCGAGCAATTCTTCCTGGATCGTCATAAAACTATTGTGATTACTTACTAATTGAATTGAGGTTGTTCGATCTCTACACTCAACTTAGATTTTGTACATCCAATCCATTTCTTTTAAATTTTACAAAGCAATTTATAAAAGGCAAAAAATGGACCAAGTTAGCTAGATACATTATATGCGAAAATAGGAAAGTATATTACAACTCAAATCAAAGTTTCATAAGCAAAGTAAAGTAGTAAATGATCTTCCATTCTCATAATCATAATTTTAGGTAGATAACAAACATCATACTATATCTTACAGCAGATAAATTAAGATATGAAGCATATATATATCTAAGTCTTAATGTTTGATAAAAGATGGACTGCTTCTTTCCGGACAATGCAGACAGCCTCCAGAGGCTTATCCTTATGCAGTACTGTAACTCCCAAATTAGCTTTAAAATCCACCTCAACATCCTCTAATGGTTTCTCCCAATCAAAACACTGCACAAATGCTCCCAATGCCAACGACACCGTTCTGAATGCCATTGCAGCTCCAGGACAAGCCCTTCTTCCTATTCCAAACGGCAAGAATTTATGGCCTGATTCCTTTTCTTCCGTCTCTGCAGCTGCATCCCGAAATCTCTCTGGATCGAACTTATCTGGGTCGTCCCACAGATTAGGATCCCGGTGCACAGCCCAAGCATTCACTAGAAGGATTGTACCTTTGGGGATGTTGTACCCTCCCACCATGCATTCTTGAGAGGAAATGTGAGGTAAAAGGAGTGGTGCCGCAGGATGCAACCTCAGAGTCTCATTGACAATGCATCGAAGATAAGGAAGCTTCAGAAGATCTGAATCGTTGATCAGATGATCATGCCCTATATTTTCATCAATCTCTTGCCTTAATTTTAGCAGTTCATGTGGCTGAGTTAGCAGATTCGACATTGCCCATTCCAGTGTCACCGCGGAAGTACCGGTTCCAGCCATCAGCATTACCTGACGTCCATCACCAACTTCAACTTGTCATGATAATATTTCACCTAGATTATAACTAACATCTTTCTGAACTAGTACATTTCTACAGAAATTTCCTACATAAGCCTACAAGGCTAACCATCATTCACATTTGATTGTTCCATGCTAAGCAATTCAATTTTGGTGCATCTCATTTAACAACATCCTAATTTGCATACAGATGCAGAGGGGTTTATGGCAGGAAATTTTCTATCACACAAGTCGATCAAGTTAGTCCGGGCCTCATTAAAACCTTCTTACCGAAAACCCAATGGTGAAAAGCACTAAGAAGGAAAAAGAGTAGTCATCTAAGAAAAAGAACGTACAAAAGGAATACTACACATATGCCTAGTTAAAAAATCCGAGAGGCAGCCACGGGGTTCAAACCAAATGCCAGAATCATTAGAACTTAGAAGTATTGGCCATAACATCGGCTGCCGTATTGGTTCCATATGTAGGTTAATTTAAGAAAAGAGTAGCGTCCCTAGCTAACATCTTTTTGTGGTTCTGCTACTATTGCATATGTATAAAATAATCAAACAGTGAAATTAATACTACTATACTTAATTTACATGTTATGAAGATAAACAGAGTTGTAAGATTTGTCTGTGTGTTAACCCAAAACATCATCAGACAAATTATCATCAAAATCACAAGTCAATAATTTTCGTAGATAATCTAAACAATTAGCACAACACTACTTATCATAAAAAGGCTTAATTTATTGTCTAATAAACTTACCAATAAAATACTTTTAATGACATCATCGCTGTAGAAATCAGGTTCTGATGCTTGAATCGATAGCAGAGTTTCAATCAGATTGCTCTTCCTTTCCTCCTCCGCCGCCTCCGCCGCACTGTTTTGCATTCGGATCTCATCAATCAAATGCTGCAACCACTCATCCCTCTTCTTATGAATTAGCATGGCACTCTTTTCCAGTCTTTTGAACCCAATCCACCTCAAAAATGGAAAGAAATCGCACATACCTAACAACACATTAGGATAAAACAACCCACCAATTCGTTCTAGACTTTCCTTTCCCGCTTCACTTCCGATCTCCTCCGCCTTAACACACCTTTTTCCGGCGATAACTCTGATCACGATATTAAAACCGTATGTAGAGATCAGGTTATTCAAATCAACTTTCTTCCCTGTATCCTTGTGCAGTACGCTAACAATTTGGAGCATTTCGTCTTCGCGTATTTTGGCAGATATTTGGAGGCTGTTTGGAGAGAAGAGTTCGACAACTGATAACCTGCGGAGGACCCGCCAATAATGGCCGTAAGATGACCATGCGTAGGCGGCGTAGTTGTACGTCAGCCGGTCTCCGGCCACGGAAGTAGGGCGATTGGCGAAAACGATGTCGTTTTTGGTGAAGCATTCTTCGACGGCGGATGGAGAGGAAACTAAGAGAAATGATTTGCCGCCGAGTCGGAGAGAGAGGATGGGGCCGTAACGTGATGATATGGAGGCTAGAGAGAGATGTCTGGGATTCTTGATGAGGTGAAGATGGCCTATAATTGGTAGAGATGGTGGACTTGGTGCTGAATCATGGCTTTGATGGGATTGAAAAAAGTGTTTGAAAATTAAGATGAGGAATACAAAGGGTAGCATCAGCACGAGAAAATAGCTCTGATTTTCCATGGATTATGGATAGAGTCCATGAAATGTGTGGTGTCTGACTGTCTGAAAAAGGATTAGAGGAATTGTAGGAAAATACGTATTTTTAAGGAAAAAATATTAATTATAATCTATCTTCAAAAAACTATAAAAAATAGTATTTTTGGATATTTATACCTCTAATTCTTTTATATAATGATATCTATGTCATATCGTTTTCACATATTTATACCTCTAATTCTTTTATTTAATGACATCCATGTCATATCATTTTCACATTTTAAAAATTGTGAATTCATATATTATTATATGTGTAATTTTCATATAGTTGTGATTTTATAAACTTTTTTCTGTGAAAGCACATGTATAAACCAATATTTGTATCGTTTTTATATTTGCAAAAATGTGAATTCACATATTATACGTGTGATTTTCAATATTAGTGTGATTTCACACAAAAAAAATCATGAAAATACGTGTATACATTTGTGCTTTCACATATTATACTGATGTGAAATTGGGGAGGAAGAGCAAATATGTACAAAAGTGATATTTTTTGTAGTTTTTTCAAGAAGTACTATAATTAGAAGTATTTTTTTTTTCTTCTCAAAAGTGCTATTATCTCACTTGCCCCCAAAGGATAACTCTTTTTTTTTGTGAGCAGCACTGGTGTACAATGCAGCACACCGTGTATGATGTGGTGCACCATGTTTATTTATTTTTTTTAATTGTTTAATTAATCTTAATTGATGCATAATAAAAAAGTTATGATCAATAATAAAGGATTAATAAATTCTAATTGAAGATTAATAAATTGTAATTAAGATTAATAAATTCTAATTATCTCTTAATTACTCATAATCATCCCTATATGCCCCTAATTCCCTTAATTACCTCTAATTACAACCAACCCTACGAACAAGAGGTAAGTTTTTTTTTTTTTTTTGCCTTTCAATTCAATAAATGGAATATTATCTTTGTTGAACTTGATCATATTTAATTGTTCTTTGTCTTTCTATTTGCATCTCTTATTAAAAGATAAAGATTAAACTTAATGGTTGTGTAATTATACTTTTTGCTACATAAATCTATTAGAGAATAGTTTAGAGTTTTGATGTTCAAAATTAATCAAATGTGGTTTATGTTTACAGATTATTAAACTAATTTGGATGATTTAGTTAATTTTAGCATAAATTAGGATTTAAGATTTAGATTTGAATTATATTTTTTTTTTAAAAACATAAATCTAGAGACACATTATAAATTTTTCTTATTATAATGAAATTAAACTACATAGTTTGAACTTTGTATTGAGAGCTGAGGGAGAACCTTCATTAGACTTAAGCTGGAGACGAGATAAGTTGCTATTCATTGAGATCAATCACCTGACTTAGCAGCTAATTTGACAAGGGAAGACTGTTAACTGTGCAAGAATAACAAAGCATATTACAGCTCAAATCAAACTTTTATAAGAAAAGTAAAGTAGTAAATGCTCTTCCATTCAGCTCCTAAATCATAATTTTAGGTAGATAACAAACATCATACTATATCTTACAGCAGATAAATTAAGATATGAAGCATATATATATATATATATATATATATATATATATATATATATCTAAGTCTTAATGTTTGATAAAAGATGGACTGCTTGTTTCCGGACAATGCAGACAGCCTCCAGAGGCTTGGTCTTATGCAGTGTAACTCCTAAATTAGCTTTAAAATCCACCTCAACATCCTCTAATGGTTTCTCCCATTCAAAACACTGCACAAACGCTCCCAATGCCAACGACACTGATCTGAATGCCATTGCAGCTCCAGGACAAGCCCTTCTTCCTATTCCAAACGGCAAGAATTTATGGCCTGATTCCTTTTCTTCTGTCTCTGCAGCTGCATCCCGAAATCTCTCTGGGACGAACTTTTCTGGCTCGTCCCACTGCTTAGGATCCCGTTGAATAACCAAGCATTCACCACCAGGATTGTACCTTTGGGAATGCTGTACCCTCCCACCATGCATTCTTGAGAGGAAAAGTGAGGTAAAAGGAGTAGTGTCGCAGGATGCAACCTCAGAGTCTCGTTCACAATGCATCGAAGATAAGGAAGCTTCGGAAGATCTGAATCGCTGATCAGATGATCGTGTCCTATATTTTCATCTATCTCTTGTCTTAACTTTTGCATTTCCTCTGGCTGCGTTAGCAGATTAGACATGGCCCATTCCAGTGTCACGGCAGAAGTATCAGTTCCAGCCGTCAGCATTACCTAATTAAGCAACAATTAATTTCAGCTTAATTAATTTGTCAAAAGGTAAATTCATCATCACAATTCTAGGTCCTACAAGCCAACCATTATTAATAAATTCTTATTAGGCATGAACACATCCTAATTAGGGTTAATAAAGTTATAAACTATAATTGGAATTTATAAACTCTAATTGGAGACGTATACTCTAGTTAAGGTGCAAATACTCTGTAATTCCTCTTCAAGGCTCATTCATTCAGTTAGAAGCAGAGTCGTAAGATTTGTGTGCGTGTGTCATCAAAATCACAAAGTCAACGCAATCATAATTTCCGGTAGAACCACACTTATCATAAAAAAGCTCAATTTATTTATTGTCTATAAAACTTACCACTAAAATACTCTTTATGACATCATCGCTGTAGAAATCAGGTTCTGATGCTTGAACCGACGGCAGAGCTTCAATCAGATTGCTCTTCCTTTCCTCCTCCGCCGCCGCCGCGGCGTTGTTTTTCATTCGAATCTCATCAATTAAATTATTCAAGAACTTATCTCTCTTCTCACGCATTAACATGGCACTCTTTTCCAGCCCTTTGTATCCAATCCATCTCAAAAACGGAAAGTAATCACACATACCTAACAACACAGTAGGAGAAAACATCCCACGAATTCGTTTTAGAATCTCCTTCCCCGCTTCACTTCCGATCTCCTCCTCTCCGACACACCGTTTTCCGGCGACACCTTTCATCACGATATTAAAACTGTATATAGAGATCAAGTTATTCAAATCAACTTTCTTCCCTGTATCCTTGTGCAGTACGCCAACAAGTTGGAGTATTTCTTCTTCGCGTATTTTGGCAGATTTTTGCAGCCTGTTTGAAGAGAAGAGTTCCACGACGGTCAACCTGCGGAGGACTCGCCAGAGATCGCCGTAAGATGACCATGTGTAGGCGGCGTAGTTGTACGTCAGCCAGTCTCCGGCCACGGAAGTAGGGCGGTTGGCGAAAACGATGTCGTTTTTGGTGAAGCATTCTTCTACAGCGGATGGAGAGGAAACCAAGAGAAATGATTTGCAGCCTAGTCGGAGAGAGAAGATGGGGCCATAGCGTGATGATAAGGAGGCTAGAGAGAGATGGAGGGGATTCTTTATGAGGTGCAGATGGCCTATAATTGGTAGAGATGCTGGACTTGGTGCTGAAGATAAATAATAGCCTCTCTGTACTTTTTTGCTTATTAATGCCTTTTCCTGATTTTCATTTTATCTGTTAACAGGTTTCACAATTTTTTTTCACATCCTCTCTCTCTCAATATATATATATCAGATTCTCAAGCAGCAGCAATGCAGATCTTCTTCTCCGGCGACTACACCCTTTTCCCCGGCGGCGTCATCCTTTGTGTTCGTCTTCATTCTTCTCATCCGGTGCCATACTTCCACTCCACCGGCACGATTAATTCGGGAAAATCGATGGAACACACTTCTAACATATCCTCTAATGATTTTGATATTCAACCTCCTCCTCCACGAACCATACCCAAATTAGAAGCTATTTCACAACATTATTCCCTTGGATCTCTGCGATTTGATGATGTATTCGGATTTTTTATCGATTTATTAAAAGTTTTTACGTTTTCACAAATATTTAGGTGTGAAATCACGTGAATTCACACAACAAAATTCATGAAATCGCACATTAAAAATAGTGAATTCGCATAATAAAATTCGTGAATTTCGTAAATTATGAAATCACACATAAAAAATTGTGAATTCACACAACAAAATTCGTGAAATCACATAATAAAATTCGTGAATTTCGTCAAATTTGAAGAACACCCATATTCGAATTTTGCAGATCCAACCAGAAGAAAAAAAGGAGAAGATTAAAGATCTGGAAAAGACTAATTGCCTGAACGCCGATTACATCAACAAGGAAAGATTTATCTTTTTTAATAGACGATGGTGGAGGTTGCAGATGGTCGGAACATAAGGATGCCTTCACATATGGCTGACTATGAGACTGAAGATTGCCGGAAAATATGGTCGCAAGGAAGAAGGGAAACGAAACCGCCGGAAGCCGGCCGTAGGAAATGAGATCATGGCTACTGTCGCCGTTGTGTAGAAGAGCATAGATGGAGGATCAGTCGTAGAGAGTCAGAGCGGGAGAGAGATGGATGAAATGTGAAAAAGGGATAAAAAGTTTAAAAAATATTAATTACTTGAATTTTATGTTTTAATTTAAATTAATAATAATTATTTTCGGTTAATATAAAAATGAAAATTAGGAAAATAAAAAAGAGGGCAAAGAAGTCCAAAAAAGTTGAAAAAGACCAAAATTTATCTTTTAAATCTAGGGTGCTATAATTTATCTTTGTAATCTTCAAAGTGCTAAAATCACCATATATCTCTCTCTCTATATATATATATATAGGGGATGGTTATAATTGAAATTGTTAACTAGAAATACATCTATGCCATGGATTTGAAAGATTTGGATGGTTGTGATTGATTAGAGATAAATAAGCAATTACCATGATAATAATTAAAGAGGGCTTTGTGGTAAAAGGGCGACAAATAAAAAAGCTTTATGTTCCGGCCATCTGCAACAAATACGATCCAATTATGGGATCTAATGTACATATATTCTTTTGAATATATGCTTTTTTATTTTAATATAAAACGTGATTTTTTTAGCTTATAGTTTATTATAAAAAAAAATAACAGAATTGCATTGTTTGAATTGTCAGGGTGCATTGTTTAAACTTTCAGTTCCATATTACTTACATGCACACAATACAAAATCAATGTAAAAAATAATGAATTATACCAAAAAAGCAATATGAAACTATAATAAAATGCAATGAATTGTACCAAAAGATATAATTATAACAGAAAATAATATATACCAAAATAAAATAAAATGCTCATAATAAAAAGCAATGAATTATACAAAAAAAATACATTTAAATATAATAAAAGGCAATGAATTATACTAGAAAAAATAATATGAAAAAATAATAAAAAAACAATGAATTATGCAAAATAAAATATGAAAATCTAATTAAAAAACAAATGAAAAATACCAAAGAAGGCAAATGTACGTAATAAAAATTAAGCATATTGAATTATGGTATGAAAATATAATAAAGAACAATGAATTACACCAAAAAAACAATAAAAAAATATAATAAAGAACCATGAATTACAATAATAAAAGCAAAAAGAAAATATATTAAAAAATAACAATGAATTACATAAAAAAAATAAAAAAATATTATAAAGAGCAATTAATTACACAAAAAAACAATAAGAAAATATAATAAAACAATAAATTTACCAAAAAATGCACATAATATTACACGATTTAGAGATTGTGTATGTGTGTGAGAGAGAGAGGCGGGATTTTGCAGTAATGGGAAAAAATCCCACCAATTGAGGAAAAAATTAGTTATATTTTTTTGTTAAAATACTTATATACTCTTAATACTTGGATTTAAGCGAAAATAAAACTTCTATCCATCCAATTAATCTAGGCCATTAATTTACCCAACCGACGTATTAGATTTATTTTTAGTTAACACATGAAAATATTTTTATTTGATCTCTTTCATATATATATATATATATATAGTTTGTACAGAACCTGAATCAGAATCAGAAACTGAAGATTATGACCAAATTGATTTAATTGGATACAGTAAATTTAATGAATTAAATGACTATTCAGATAATGAATCAGAAATTGAAATTGAAACAGGTTTTAAAATAGAAGAAACAAAAACTTCTATTGAACAAATAATAAATAAAAAATTTATTTATAAAAAATTTGTTCACTACTGCAATTAACTATTAATCTCACATAATGCATTTGTTGAGCCATTAAGCAATGAATCTCTAAACTAACTACAACTTCACATTTCAATACCATATTTTCAGCAAGAATCTTTGCTTCACTTTTGAGTAATGAATTTCTAAACCCAACACTGCATAGGGTGGAAACACGTTAACTACTGCTCTACATGTATTCTTTATAGACAAAATTAATAATATACCAAAAAATTGGATACTAGATCATGCCAAAAAACATCAATACAGATTTAAGAGACAAGACTCATGTCTTAGATCTTTTCAAGTATACCAGCATAAATCAAAATTCCTAAGCAGACCACCAAAAGGCTACACGGCTCTACTTAAAGGAAAGCATGCTGAGGACTATCTTGTTAGTAATCTCACTAATTTTACTAAATACAAAAACCAATTCACTGAATGAAGTCAAGTGTCAAGACGTTGTTCAGCCTAATGCAGCAGAGATAGCACAATGAAGCCCACATCCAGCTAGAACACGAGCAGAGTCGTCTAAAATACTTGAAAGCTTTTATGTACACTTCCTTGATTTTAAGGCTTCAATACTTGTAGACAATAAGTAATCTTTTCTACTTGTGGAAAAAGTGTTCTGGGATTTCTGAAGGCGAGGACAATGCAGATACACATTTGAACTGTTAACAGAAAAGCAATTTGCAGAGTTAGTCTACAGTATGAACAATAAGTAGAACCCAATCCAACCAAGCACATAGTGATAAGATATACAAACCTTATGTTGCTTGTATTTCTCCTTAACGGCAACCAAAGAGCCCCCTCGTTTGCTCAATTGCAAATCGTGAAGGATGCCTACACATTCTTTCAGATCTGCAGCTTTGTATCCTGAATTTTGTTCTAGGTCCTCATTCTGGAGAGAAAGAATCATCCAATTAGCTTACAGAAGATGATATAGATCAGATCATTTAAAGAACTCTAAACAATCATTGTTCATACCCATGGATGTTGTCCGGGCTGAAGTGTTAATCTTGCTAGGAACATGACTGATGCAGCCACCATTGAAGGCAAGAATTTTACGCATCCATAATCCAACAAACTCAACTCCGCTAGATAGTAACCCAAAAACTCTAATTGCAAGTTTGATGTCTGCAAAAGATTTTGCATACATGAGAACCACTTATCTTCAAAAGAGAATTCGTAAAATGCGCATTGCATGCTAACCATAAGCTTACCTCATTATCTTCTTGAGAGATCCTGGTGAATTTTCTGAGAAATGTCTTCACTGTAGGATTGCCCATTTCAAATCGAAGGGACTTGAGCACATCAGCCTCCATCTTCACTACTTCTTCCTTACTGTATGTGTTATCTGTTATGTAGCAAAAGTCATCCACGTGTGGAGGATTGATCTCCTCGTATTTCCTACAATGATGCAAAAACACCTCAACAATTTGAAACTTTGAGAGAAATTTAGCTCTACAGCAAGATTATCTGAGCAACATTATGTTACTTACGAGGCAACGAGCATTGAAGAAACACCAAGTAACTGAAGCTTTTGCCTGCTAAGAGCATTGGACGACAAGTATCTGTCAATGTAGGAAACTGTTAGATACAGAGTATCCGGAAGAAGCTTGTACTCCTCAGCCACCTCAACCAACCAATCTATCAAAACTCCTCTCATGTTTGCAGTTACATCTTTCTGAATTTTCTCCACGAAGTCTGATAATGGCCTTCTCTTAGGCTCCATCTGAATGAAATATTATATCAGCTTAATGTTACAAAACTGAAATTGATTAAAACAATTCTATGAAATTACTTAAAATAAATGCTAACTCAATTCTCAGCACATTGGTTCAGAAAGCCCTAAATATTTTTAGAAATTAAACGCCAAAATCTAAAACCCTAAATCTCATCAATAGTTAAATAAAGAATTAAAAGAACTACTCGTATTTAAGGAAAACAAAATCCAAATAATACTAAAGAGATTAACATATCACAAATTTAGAACCAAATCCATAAACATATCCCAACAGAAGATGCATTCAACAATCATCGGAAAATATAAATCAACACCAGGCGGAATGCAACCAAATTCACACTAAATTAGCTAATACTAACCTCCATATTATGAAGATATTCATATATATCAGAAGCGTAAGCTCCACACATCTGCGGATCATCAGATTTCCCGATCAAATCGATGGCAGGATCGGTCTCTCCTTTAGAAATCTTCGATTCCTTAGCTCCACCGGCTTCCCCTCTCTTGACATTCCTCTGGGGTTTGATTTTAGGTTTTTCATTCACAACACGAATCTTCTGATCTCGAGAAGACAACACGTTCTGAATCTCGCCCAACACAACCCTCTTCTTCTTGCTCTTCTCGGAGACCATTGTCTCTTCAGCTGCTCTCTTCCTCGCCGCCAGGCGCGTGAGCCTCTTGCTGTTTTCCTGGTCCGCCATTGAAGGATGGTCGAAATGGAGGGTCCAAGAAAACTAGAGAGAGGGAGAGGGAGTGCGAGAGAGAGAGGGAGGGTTCAGTGTTGGTGAGAGAGGGCAGATAGATTTGAGTATATAAGCTGCAAATCGAAATGCCGCCATTGATGCGGAGGTTTGAATTTTTATTTGAGCGAGCGGGGGGCGTTTTGTGAAGAAAAGTTTGACTGAAATTGAAATTTGAGTTTTGGGGGTTTTGGGTTTGGGTGATTTTGGGGGGAGCGGTCAAATTTTTAGACCGGCATAAAACGTTTTGAAATTGGAGAATTGGAGGGGTGTGAGATTTTGGTTTTGGTTTGGAGTGAATTTTCCTGTTTCCCGGTTAAATTATTATTTTAATGTACGTACCAAAAAAGTAAGGATCTAAACAATCTCGCTGTCTGTTTTTGGTGGGAAATATTTGCTTTAAATTTATTTTGTCTTCATTTTCTTAAGCAATAACTCCAACGAAGTACCAAAATAAGGTTCGAATTTTTTTTGAAAACTCATGGCCTTTTCTTTACGTGGTTTATTGCTATATTTTTTAATTAGTGATGTGAAGAATAGAGAAATAGGAACATAAAGTTTCACATATTTTCATTGATTTTATTTAGGTGGCCAAAAAAAACAAAACTGTCGGAACCGAACCGAAACTGGAGGTTCCGAAACCGAACCGCCGGTTCCTCATATATTTTTTTTTATGTTTTTATCTATATTTATGTTACAATTCATATTTATTTCACCTAAAGTTTATGTTATAATGCATAAAATTACAATTAAATCGCGGAACCAGACCGAACCGAACCTTGCGATTCCGGTTTGAAACCGAAACCGAAGTGGTCAGCGGTTCGGTTCCGGTTCCCTTGAGGTGGAACCGAGAACCGTCGGTTCGGTTTCGGAACCGGAACCGAACCGAACCGCAACCACCTCTATTATTTTATATATTTATTTAATTATAGAATCTTAAGAAAATTATTTAATATATATCTTTATGTGCTAAAGATCAAGATCAAATCCCTCCAAAACAAATCAAATCTTACTATGTGTACTGCGTATGTACCAAGAATTAAGAGTTAGAGCACTTGCAACGGTGGGCGGGTGGGCGCGGGCGACCGGTAGGGGTGTGGGCGCTGCTGATGGCGCCCAGGGGAGGGCGGATGGGGTGGGCGGCCTGGCGCCCGGGCGGGGAGGGGTGGATGGCCACGTGGCGGCTGGGTATTGGGCAACGGTTTGATTTTTTTTTAATTTTAATTTAATTTAATTCTAATTTTTACCTATAAATACTACACCTTATTCCATTCATTTTCACCCCATTCTCTAGGGGTGAGCAAAACAAACCGAACCGACCGACAAACCGTACCGAAACCGTCCCGAAAAAAATGGTTAATCGAACCCACGGTTCGGTTTATTTTTCTAATTTTAAAAAATCGAGGATAACGGTTAGGTTTTTATTTTTATATATAAAAACCGACGGTTAACTGAATTGAACCGAAAACTCATTTAAAATTATAATTTTACTAATTATATGTTATAAAATTATTATACCAACTAATTATATGTTATAAATTATAATATTAACTAACTTGATTTTACTACTTTGACTTGAAAACATGAGAGTGTTCAATTTATTATTTATACTTTTTTAAATGTATATTTCGTATTCACATTTTAAGATATGGATTTTTGTTTTTCATGCTATGAATTATAAAAAAATAGAAAATTTTCTTTCTACATGGTTAACCGTTGAATAACGGTTAACCGAACCGATTTTTAGGTTAACCGTTATAGTGATTTTTGGTTTTTATTTTCTACATTTTAGCGGTTAACCGAACCGATTAAAAACAGTATGGTCGGTTTTTTTTTGTGGCAAACAGTCGGTTAACCGAACCGTGCTTACCCCTACCATTCTCTACATTTCTATCTCAATTTTTTCTAAATTATCTCTACAACTTCTTATATTTTTTGTGCTACAAATGGATCCCAATCAAAATTGGTCTTGGTTCGGTTCTAGTGATGCAAGTTTCGATCCCAATAATCCAAATTTCTACGGCAATTTTCGACCTCTATCCTTCCAAAACATCTCCACCCCCACCCCCCAACCGTCCTCAATTTCCGCCGGGTTCCGCCTATGTCCCTCAATTTTCACCAGAGGTTTTCTCCACGTATCCTACACATACGGCACCTTCTCCTGGCGACTTTCAATCGGCAGTCAATTTGGACTCGTCTGAGGACCAAGTAAACGTGGAGTACGAGGAGCCCGCATTTACTTCTACGCCCAAGAAAAAGGACCGGGGTAAAGCCATTATTCGAGGCAAAAGAGGCGGCGGCAGCAGCAGCAGACCTGAAGGCGGCCGGGGCAGTCAGGGCGGCGGGGAAAATAACTACAGTGAGGCCGAGACGGAGTGCTTAGCTCATTGTTGGGTCGATATTAGCCACAACCCTATTGTCGGTAACGCCCAAAAATTTGGAAAATATTGGGAGCGAATCATGGAGTACTACAATCGCCTCCGTCCCGAGGGAACGAAAGCGCGAAGTGAGGAGCAATTGCGCAGTCATTGGAAGAGAACCAAAGATTTGTTGATTCTCTTTCAACAAATCTACAAGGATGCTTCGGAGCAATATAATAGCGGCGAGGACATTTTCCAGAGAGCACTAGCGGAGTGGCAGAATAAATTCTACACCCCATTTAAGCATTTGGATGCTTGGAACGTGGTTAGGGATACGCCGAAGTTCCATATTATCGTCTCTTCCAGCAAAGTCAAAGAGAATATCGTCAAGCGATCCAAGATCCGGAAAGACGTGAGCTACACCACGACATCAGAAGCTTCCACTCCAAGCACTCTGGGCATGACGAGCGGTGGCGAATTCACCTCGGGAAGCACTCGCGCCGCACGTCCAATGGGAACGAAAAAGGCGAAGGCATTAACTCGGGGAAAAGGTAAAGTTTCTGCTGACATAGAAGAGAAGTTTAATGCTATGCAATATCAAATTACGAGGCAGGCAAACTACGAGATTCTAACTCGAGACACAACGGGCATGGCACCCGACGCGCTCCAAAATCATCTTGCGTTTTGTGCAATTCTCAGGAGAGAAATGGGACTCACCGACCCCCCGCCGCCGCAAAATTAATGTATTTTTTTTAATTTATCTTTATGCAATGTTTTTTTTTTCAATTCAATAAAGAGTGGTGCTATTTAGCCACATTATGGGCACCCATACAGGGGTAAAATAGTAAATTTTGAGTCTTAATTACTAAATAAAATATTAATTATGATTAGTGGACAAATAAAATTACATATATACCCTTAGGTGCCTTTTTAAGATGAAAGAGGCTAGCTGCAATTTGAAATTTGAAATTTGGCACACAAACATTAATTACATACTGTATTTGATAGTTTCAATATATAAAAATAATAATTTAATATATATGTATGTTAGGGGTTTAGATTTATTTTCTCAAAGAACTCTCTTCACTCCATTTATCTCCAGCAGCATACAAACATTTCCTTCTTTTTTTTCATTCAACGACAGCATTATGGAGAGCTAATAGTTCAATCTAAATGAGATAAAGTAATATTTCAAATTCACTATGATGCGGTCTTTAAATTTAGTAGTATTATATTCCCTTCATCCATGATAAGTGTGGTCCGGAGAAAATGATACAGGTTTTAAGAAGGATGTTAGGTAGATGTATAGTGAGTGGAGAATGAGATCCACTTTGTTGTATTGTTAGTTAGTTTTAAAGGGTAAAAGAGTAAATTTTAAATGGTGTCATATTCATTTAAGGAAAAACTACATTTATGAGGAACAGACGAAAAGAGAAAGTGAACTACACTTATCAGGACGGAGGGAGTAATTTGTTAGAAGTACTTTACTTAACGAGTGCTGACTGAGCACAATAGTTTAGAAAGATTCCCCAGAAAGATGCTAAAAGACGGAATTTGTTCAAATAATTTTAGAACTTTTTAATCCGTTTCTCCTAAATTTCATCAACTTTTAAAACGTTGAACCTGATCCTCTTTTTATATGTTGAATATATATATATATTTTTTTTAATGTTTTTCTTGTGAACTCAACTGATAATAGAGTTGACAAAAAAATTTATCCACAAATTTCAAAAAAAATTTCCATGGAGTTGTTTCTGATCATATTCTTATACTCGCCGTTATTTCTTTTTCTGTATTTCGCAACTCAAAATCTGGTCAACAAACTGCAGAATCTCCCACCTTCCCCCTTCCTAAACTTCCCCGTAATCGGCCACGTGTACTTGCTGAAGAAGCCTCTCCACAAAACACTCCACGCCCTATCCAACAAACACGGCCGCGTCTTCTCCCTGCAGCTCGGATCCCGCCGCGCGCTCATAGTGAGCTCGCCGTCTGCGGCGGCGGAATGCCTGAGCAAGAGCAACGACGCCGTTTTCGCCAACAGGCCGCGCCTCTCCGCCGGAAAGCATCTAGGCTACAACTACACGAGCATCGTGTGGGCCCCCTACGGCGAGCATTGGAGAAACCTTCGCAGAATCTCGTCCGTGGAGCTTCTATCCTCTCACCGCATACACTCCCTCTCCCGGATCCGATCCGACGAGGTTCGCAAGCTGATTCGCCATCTCTACGAGGATTCGGTTTCAGGCGGCGCGATCCAGATGCGGAGCGTCATCTTCGAGCTCATGTTCAATTCGATGACGAGGATGATTCTCGGCAGAAGATATTATGGTGAGAAGGAGGGTGATTCGGAGGAGGCAAAGGAATTTCACGATATTATCAATCAGATGCATAAGTTGGCTGGGAAATCGACGGTGGAGGACTTCATCCCGTTCCTCAGCTGCTTTAGAAGA
This sequence comes from Agastache rugosa, assembly GCA_031470985.1. Taxonomy (NCBI): domain Eukaryota; kingdom Viridiplantae; phylum Streptophyta; class Magnoliopsida; order Lamiales; family Lamiaceae; genus Agastache; species Agastache rugosa. The sequence continues at coordinate 6,104,741 of CM062601.1, read as the reverse complement.
TCAGAAGATTGCTATAAAGCTGTACACCAGAGAAGGGACAAGTTATTGCAGAATTTGATTCAGGGGATTCGTAACCGACCAAGTTGTGCGCATCACAAGCCCCAAACCATGATTCAAGTGCTCTTTTCGCTTCATCAATCAGATCCTCACTACTATACTGATGAGATCATCAGGAGCCTCACCGCGGTAACCTCTGCAAATTTTTCGTTCAATATTTTGCCCCTTTTTTCCTGTAGCAAAAACTAATTGGATTAATTTGGTCTACGTCTATAAACTATACTTATTTTTCGATATTAATAAAAGTTGTGTAAATACATCAACTTTAGTCCTTTTGAAGTTATCCCGATCCACGTCGGTTTCGATTTGGGAATAATTTCAATTTGGGGATAGTTCATGTATTACACCAGACTTTTATTATATGTTGGGAAAATCAGAAAATGGTTATAGTTTATAGATTTAGAACACAAACTAATTCTAGTTTATGGTATATATATAGCTTGGTATTTTCACATTTTGGGTGGCTAGGTACTTCTTCAAGCCGGCAGTGACACTTCAGTGGCCACGATGGAGTGGGCAATGGCACTTTTACTCAACAATCCATCGGTGTTAAACAAGGCTCAAATGGAAATACACAATCTTGTAGGCAACAAGCGCCTGATAGAAGATTCAGATGTATCCGAGCTTCCTTACCTCCGTTGCATAATACGTGAGACGCTAAGGTTGTATCCCGTAGTTCCTTTACTCCTGCCTCATGAGTCGTCTGAGGACTGCACCATCGGAGGGTTCAACATACCACGAGGGACAATGCTACTCATCAACGCGTGGGCCATTCACAATGATCCCGAGATTTGGGAGAGTCCTCTCAAGTTCAGGCCTGAGAGATTCATGTCCGAGGAGGATGGCCTGAGAGAGCAATTGAGGCATATTCCTTTCGGGGCCGGGAGGAGAGGATGCCCCGGAGAGGCCTTAGCAATGCGTATGATTGGTTTGGCATTAGGATCACTTGTTCAATGCTTTGATTGGAAAAGAATTAGTGATGAGTTGGAGGATATGGCTGAAGATACTGGAGTGGTACTATCTAAGGCTCACCCTCTCTTAGCTAAGTGTTGCCCTCGCTCAATCATGTTTAATGTTCTTTCTCAAGTGTGAGTATGGTTTTCGCCTTCGTGCACAGGTCAGGTCATGGATTTGAATCCCATTAGCGCCTTAATGTTCCTTCTCAAATTTGAATATGCTTTTCTACTTCGTGCACGTCTTTGTAGTCAACTTGTATTTCTTTGACATTTCATGAGTTTAAATCTAACTAGCTAGCGCCTATAGATTGAAATATCATGTGCGCAATGTGGTCACAAATGCGGATATTTATAACATAAAAAAAAAAAGTAAGTATTCCCATGTAAGTGATGGTTGTTTTACTTTTATATGAGTTTCAGCCATAAACCAGAAGAAGATGCATCTTTAATTGTTCAACGGGAGGATGGTAGACTAAAGGACAAAGTATTTATGTACAATTTTGTTACGGTGGAAATGCAATTAAATTTTCTGGAACGCTATTGAGGCATTTTCTCTTGTGCGGAGGCACCGGACGTGCAGTGTTTTTTTTTTTTTAATTTTTAATTAAATAATATTTAATAAATTTTAATTGTGAATTAATTTCTAATTGGAACTTAATAAATTTTAAGTAGAGATTAATAAATTTTAATTGGAATTACTAAATCTTAATTGGAAATTAAAAATCCTAATTGAGATTAATAAATCTTTATTTTGTGGATTAATTAAATTGATGAAACATACAAAAAGTGTCTTAATTAAGCAAATGCTTTTATGATTCTCCCCTCATTATCGCCAAGGATTCCACCAAAACCCAAATTAATGCCCTTCTTTCTTCTTTCTTTTTTTTCCTTTTGAGGAAAAGTTAATGCGCATTTTTATTTCTTGGAATCAACTTGAAAGTTGAAACAATTTTGATGGCACCAAAAACTCTTACAATTTACCTGCATGAACTAATAGTAGATAATTGAATTTAATCTAATTTTCACTTAATTCAATATGAAAACGTTAAGTACCTTTTGATATCCAAATAGTGCAGTAGATCTCCCACAAACTCAAAACGAAAAAGGTCTAAAATTAGTTGTTGTTTTTTTTTTTCTTTTTTCTTTTTTTAATTTTGGTTTTCGTTTGGAGTGAATTCCCTTGTTTCCCGGTTAAATTGTATTTTAATGTACTTACCAAAAAAGTAGTGATCTAAACTCTAAAGATTCTAAACAATCTCCCTCTCGTTGTCTGTTTTCGGTGGGAAATGTTTGCATTAAATATATTTTGTCTTCATTTTCTAAAGCAATAACTCCAACGAAGTACCAAAATGAGGTTCGAAATTTTTTTGAAAACTCAAACATTTGGGTGACTTAGCTATGTTGACAATTACTCATGCCTTTTCTTACGTGGTTTATTTAGAGCTGGCAAAAAAATTTATGAAACAATACACTATTTAATTAAAACTAAATATTCGCATTTAGTTATTTTTTCTTTTTTCTTTTTTTTTAAAATTCATCATTACACTTTATTTAATTTCCTGAAATTTTTTTAAGTACTCCTTGATTGTATATATTATGGAAAATACTATCTCTAGATCTCTTTGAATCGAACACAAGACCTCAACATTCCAAGTTTATCCCACACAAAAGTCCCATCAACTCTGGCAACAGACACACATTACCATTAGAAATTAAGTGACCCTAAACTTAAACTAAATTATATGATGGAACTATATAAACATAGACATCTCGATACATATATATGCAGGTCGATGTTGAACGATTCCACGCAGCTACTCTTTTGAAGGGCTTATCAAAATACTTATATGCAGGCCCACACAGCATGCATGAATGATGAAAGCTAATCCATGATCTGCAACGAGCAATATTGTTGACGACGACCATTCGCAACTTGATGTTTGTCAAGTATCTCCTCCACAGTGTTGAGCTTCCGAAGAGCGTCCCTAATGGTGATCCGATCATCCGGGGACTCGGCAGCACACGATAGGCCAACCCCGACGATTGTCACCAGACAGTCGCGTTGACTTTGAGGCTTACTCTCCTCACACAAATTGTTCATTTGTTCAAGTAGCTCGAGGTCTACGACTTGCTCGACGTTGGTTGGAAATTGTTGCTGCACCCAACTCTTTAGGCTTACACCCCCTCCGAACATCTCATGCGTAGGCCTCCTACAAGTGAAGAGTTCCAGCACAAGAATGCCGTAGCTGTATACGTCTCCCGCTGTCGATGCTTTTACTCCATACCCGTATTCTGCGTACACGAATACAATTTCATAAACATGTAATTTTACCCAAAAAAAAAACATTAAAATTAAAATTTAGCAAATTAGTTACCTGGAGGAATGTAGCCAATGGAACCCTTGAGAGTGTGTGCAGAACTAATTGAAGTTTGGTTGTTAGCGTCAAGCAATAACTTTGCAAGGCCGAAATCGGCGACCTTTGCAGTCATGTCCGAATCCAGCAGAACATTGCTCGGTTTCAAATCACAGTGAACAATGGGAGTTTCGGTTTCATTATGCAAATAGTCTATGGCTGAAGCAATTCCAATCGCACATCTCAATCTCTCCAAAACATTGAACCTCACGTTATCCGCATCCCTTCTCCTCCCACTTATCCAATCATCCAAGCTCCCATTGCTCATGAACTCCATGATCATCGCCAGAAACTCCTCATTCTTGGAATCTATACTCGAACACACCGTCACAAGTTTAACAAGATTCCGATGCCTAACATGTCTCAGCGCTGCACATTCTGCTACGAAACTCTTTCTTGATCTAGCAATTGTCGTATCAAGGACCTTAACCGCTACGGCCGCCCCCTGCAAAATCCCTTTGTAGACACATCCAAAGCTCCCCCGTCCGACCACATTCTCTTCACTAAAATCATCAGTTGCAACGCGGAGCTCGTTGTAGGAAATCATCGGAGGCTGAGACTTCACAGAGGATTCAAATGAACCCTTCTTCATCATTCTTTTCCCTCTCCGAACATACCATATAAACCCAACAGTGAAAGAAACAGACGCTAAAGCAGCAACACTTACTATGATAATCACCAAGGTTGATACCCTTCCACGATCACGGGGCCTTTTGCATGACAAACCGGAGCACAGATCCTTGTTGCTTTCGAGGTGGACTTTGGAGGGATCTGCGAAGACTCCGGCCTTCGGAATCTCTCCTTCCAAGCTGTTGTAAGAGAGATTCAGCAACTGCAGCGACTGCAAGTTTTTTAGGTCTGATGGTATGGCCCCCGAGAGGTGGTTGGAGGAGAGATCGAGCGTTTCCAATCCTCTAACATTTGCTAGAGTGTCTGGAATCGCACCCGAAAGCATGTTTCGAGCAAGTGAAAGCTGCTCCAAGCTCTTGCAATTTCCCAGTGATGTAGGGATATTGCTTGAGATCTTGTTGTCAGATATGTTTATGATGGCCACGTTCTCCAACATTTCGATTTCTACAGGCAATGCTCCACTCAGTTCATTTCTTGATAGATTGAGGAATGCACTCAAGCTGGGGAGATTGAAAAGTTGAGTAGGTATGGTTCCATTCAGATAATTCTCAGACAAATCCATGAAAATTAAGCTTTGGAAGTTCCCGAAAGTAGTGGGTATACTTCCAACTAACTTGTTCTTGGACATATCTATCTTGGTTAACTGTTTGAGATTGCCTAAAGAATCCGGGATTGTTCCCGAAATCATGTTGTTAGATAATCTCAAAACCCTCAATTCCTTCAACAACCCAATCTCAGATGGAATTTCACCAGAAATAGAACGACTATCGCCTAAATCCAGTAACTCCAATGCCCTAAGCTCACTAATGGAAGGCGGTATGGTGCCGTATATATCATTTCCACCCATGTAAAACTTTGTGAGAACTTTGGAAAGATTGCCTATGGAGTTTGGAATGGTGCCCTTGAGAAGATTGCCATCAATGGCGAGGAAGTTCAAGCGAGTGCTGTTGCTCAAAAGCTCAAGAACGTCGAACCCCCCGACGATCTTATTGAATCCTATGTTATACATCTCTAGGTGTGGGAGGTTCCCCAGCCCTGGTGGAACACTCCCATGCAGAAGATTGTGAGCCATGCGAATGATTTTTATGTTTGTGAGGTTGTGCAAAGACCAAGGGATGGTGCCGGTGAATTTATTGAAGCAGAAATTGAAGCCTAAGAGGTTTGGTAAAGTGACAGCGATGTCACCGGGGAGCTCACCGTACAGATCGTTGGAAGCTAAGGCCAAGTATACCAAGGAAGACATGTTGTATATTGAGGGAGGAACAGTGCCTGTGAGATTGTTTATGGTGAGATCAAGATACTTCAAGTTGGTTAGACGCGACAGATCGTCTGGAATCGGACCGAATAATTTGTTCGTGCCTAAGTTGAGATCGACAAGGGACGAAAGGTTGGCTAAGGACGATGGAAATTTTCCTGAAAGCTGATTTCTTGCCAGATTCAAGATTTGGAGCTCTTGGAGAAGGCCGATTTCTCGGGGAACTTCTCCTGAAATCTGGTTCTGCATTAGGTCTAGCTTTCTTAGATTTTTGCATCGACTGAGATTCGAAGGTATGAATCCTCCGATGCTGTTGAAACTGAGGTTTAACGTTCTGAGTCTAAGGAGATTACCTAGTTGATGAGGAAGATTGCCACTCAACTGGTTGTTTTGCAACTCGAGTGATCTTAGGAATGACAGGTTGCCTAATTGAGGACTTATGGAACCTGTCATTCTAAGGCCCGAGAGGCTAAGGCCAACTACGTTTTGGCCAAGTTCGTCACAAGAAACCCCCGTCCAGTTGCACGGGGAGAGGCTTTCGTCCCAACTCGATACAGGGTTGGGAACTTCAGCCGAGAGTTGAGACTTGAAGGAAATCAAGGCCTCTTTATCACTAGTTATGCTTCTTGAAGCTGCGGAGGATGAATCAACTACAAGAAGCATAACTATGAGTTGAATAGCAACGATGAAGTTGCTAGAAAACTCCATCTCTCTAATATGATATTGCTATGATAGAAATGAAAAAAATTGACTGTGATAAGTGTAACAAAACTCAAGCCCACATTTATAGGCTCTTTATGAACAGTGGCATTGATTTGGTCTATATTTCAACGCGTGTGAGTGAGGGAATTGTTTCAAGACTTGTATTGAGGTAAGTGGTGGAAATTAAATGCTTGAAATTTAGACCGAGACCAGAAAAAATGATGATTGATGAACCTATTCATACTTTCATAGTTTACGTGAAGCAAAAATATTATATTCCCTCACTCCCATTATTCTTGTCATGTATTTTTTTTTGGGCTGTCCCGTTATTCTTTTCCTGTTTCCATAAAAGGAAATATGCTTCTCTCACAAAAAGTTATGGGCTCCACCACTTTCTATCTTTTTACCCTTTTAAACACTCTTCTCCTTAATACCCGTGCCCAAAAAAAATGAGACAAGAATAATGAGACGGAGGTAGTAACAAATTTCAAAGTCTTCCGCATCAAGTTATCATGTACGCGTAAATTTTCTCCCCCGTAGATGGCGACATTAGTAAAACGTAAAAGACAGATCGATTCTATGTCTCAATATTTTTATTTTAGTTTTTGGTTTTATAATAATAATAATAATAATAATAATAATAATAATAATAATAAATTATAATGCTCATAATAATAATAATAATAATAATAATAATAATAAATTATAATGCTCATAATAATAATAAATTAACTATTATAATAATAAATTATAATTAACATTTATTAGGATTCGAATGAATTAAGTTATTGCAAACGATAATAAATAAATTTTTTTTAGAGCCGATTAAATTAAGAGGCAAAAACTAGAATAGCCAAATCACTTAGTAAAAATCAATAGTTGTCACCAAACTTAGTTTACACAAATTCCAGCAATCTTTTATCTTTTCGGACCCTTTTACCCTTACTTTTGATTTTTCATACCTAACTCAAATTCATACCAGCGTACCACCGCCGCCATGAGGTACGATTTTAGTATTTTCGTACCAGTGTACCACTATCTGCCTCCCAATCCGCCGTCGCCGCCACCACCACCGCCGCGGCGGCGAGGTACGATTTTTGTGTTTTCATACCAGGGTTCCACCGTCCGCCTCCCAATCCGCCAACACCACCGCCGCCGCCGCCGCCGCCACCGCGGCAGCGAGGTACGATTTTGTATTTTCATACCAGCGTACCATCGTCCGCCACCGCCACCGCCGCGGCGGCGAGGTACGATTTTTGTGTTTTTGTACCAGCGTACCACCGTTCGCTTTTAGTATTTTCGTACCATTGTCTGCCTCCCATTCCGCCACCGCCACCACCACAGCCGTGGCGGCGAGGTACGATTTTTGTACCATCGTACCACCGTTCGCCTCCCAATCCGCCACCACCACCGCCGCAGCCGCCACCATCGCGGCAGCGAGGTACGATTTTTGTGTTTTCGTACCAGCGTACCACCGTCCACCTTCCAATCTGTCACCACCACCTCCACCGCCGCCGCCACCACCGCGACGAATATATCAGAAAAATAAAAGTTAAAAATACAAGTTGTCCATTGTACCTTCAAAACTAAAAAAAAAAATTAGAATATGGTACTAATATAAATCATTCGTTCCAACGTACGTGGGACGACTGGTAAAATACACCAATTCGTGTCAGTCATATCAATGCAGCATACCTTGCTAACATGGTAACATATTGGTACGCTGGTATGAAAATATAATAATCGTACTATTTTACCAATGAACTCTAGTACGAACTCTCTGTTTTCGTACCGACGTATCAAATTTACGTCTCGCGCATGCATGGTACGCTGGTACGAAAACACAAAAATCGTACCTCGCTGCCGCGATGGTGGCGGCTGCGACGGCAGTGGTGGTGGCAAATTGGGAGGTGGACGGTGGTACTCTGGTACGAAAACACAAAAATCATACCTCGCCGCCGCGGCGGTGGCGGATTGGAAGGCGGACGGTGGTACGCTGGTACGAAACCACAAAAATCGTACCTCGCTGCCGCGATGGTGGCGGCAGCGGCAGCGGTGGTGGTGGCAGATTGGGAGGCGGACGGTGGTACGCTGGTACGAAAACACAAAAATCGTACATCGCCGCCGCGGTGGTGGTGGATTGGAAGACGGACGGTGATACGCTGGTACGAAAACACACAAATCGTACCTCGCTGCCGCGATGGTGGCGGCGGTGGTGGTGGCGAATTTGGAGGCGGACGGTGGTAGGCTGGTACGAAAACACAAAAATCGCACCTCGCTGCCACGGCGGTGGCGGTGGCTGAATGGGAGGCAGACAGTGGTACGCTGCTACAAAAATGCTAAAATCGTACCTCGTGGTGGTGGCGGCGATACGCCGGTACGCTGGTAGGAATTTGAGGTGTTGAAGGTAAAAGATGAAGGATGAGAGAGAATGTAAAGTTAGGTAGGAAAAGTCAAAAGTAAGGGTAAAAGGTCCGAAAAGGCAAAAGATTGCTAGAATTTGTGTAAATTAAGTTTGCTTGACAACTATTGAGTGTCACTAAGTGATGTGGCTATTCCACCCTATTAACTCTTAAATTAACTTATGATTAAATCGAGTATAAATTAACCTTTTCTTCTTACACAGATCTTTAATTGCCAATTTGTATGACATCCTTTATTACTTTTGTTGGGTTAATGACGTGTGACAATCTAAAAATTTAAGTATGGAAGTAAGATTTATTATATCCAATTAGAATATATAATTATTTTCAAATCAATACATGTCATTAATTTAATTGATGCAATAGAGAATATCACGCAAATTGACAATAAAAAATCTGAATTGTTTTTCTAGAGGCATAATAAATTAACTTAATGTTCCCTAAAAAAAATTAACTTAATGTTTCTTTGTTCTCATGTGAGTTCTGGTTTAGACTGAGAAAAAATACTGAATACCGTTATACAAAACTTCTGGTGATCTATTTCTTTCTTTTTTTAATTTGGTTGGTGTAATCTACATTTATGTTCCCACAATTATCCTATATATACATACTAGTAAGTAGCCCGTCGAAATTCGACGGGAAATAACTTTATGTTTTAATTTATATGTATATATTTTAAAAATAATTTTATTTCTTATTTAAAAGTTGTGATATTATTCACGTTAATTATTAATCAAACTTAGAAAATTAATTATTTCATGTATCTAAATTTATAATTAGGAATGATAATGGATCGGGTATACTCATTCATTATGTATTTTTTTAAAATCTAAATTTGTTTAGAATTTTTCTACATGTTCGTTCTAATCTTGGTTAAAATAGTGACTTTACTGTACATACTCGTATCAAATCCGTTGAGTAATACTCGATAAAAATATGAACACTCCAAGTAAAATTAATTAAAATTAGTAAAAATCATTCTTTCTATGTTATTTGAACCGTCTAGTTGGTTTATGCTAAATTACTCGATAAAAATCTAAATAAAGTTAATATTAATTAAAATTAGTAAAAATCCTTCTTTTTAAGTATATTTGAATTGTCTCGTTAGTCATGTTAAATCGATATCTCTAATCTTTGCTAAAATGTGGAAAAAATATGTTTACATCTTCAAATTTTTTTTTTGTTCTTTTCTTTAGCTACCTATCCCACATTTGATTCAATATATATATTTTCTAGAAAGCACTAATCGAAGTTTTTAGAAAAACATGAATGAAAAAATAAAAAGGATTCCATGTTGATTAAATATATTTATTTAGTCTTCATAGAGAGATTTTGTAGCATCCCGCAAAATCCGAGCTAGAAAAATCCGAATAAATTAAAACTTTTTGGATTAATTAGATATGTTTTTATTCCCGGATATTTTAAAAGAATAAATTATTTACTCTAAAAGAGAAGATGAAGATATTATTGATAAGAATTTAAAAGAATTGATTTCGAAACCTAACAATTGATTTTTTTTAATTGTTTCGATTATCATATTTATTCACGAACACCAGCATGACACATTATATATCTATGTGAATTATGTGTGGTATATTACGTGATGTGATGTAATTGTATGTTGTGAATTATTCGATAATCGAATAATGTAGCAAATAAAAGTATCGATAAAGATCGTATGAGATGAAATAACTAGCAACGGGACCACCTAGAATAATTTATCTAGGTGAGTATGCTTAAGATAATTAAATAATATTCGATCATAACATAATTTTGTTAGTTTAATTATTTAAGCTCGATTTATTTAGAATCCTTCTAATTAATTTACGTTAAGATCAATAGGGCTCGTACCCGGATATAATATACGAGACGAGATGAACTATACGTATGAAAGTATGTGAGTGCCGTGTGAGAGAGAGAGCAAGAGAGAGATGGACTCAAAGTCACAAGTTGTACCATAATCATTTCATTCTTTCCCCCAAAGTCAAACATCCAATGCATGCCCTCTAATCTCTTACACACACATCTACCTATACAAGCAACTATCACATCCTTATCACTCCCTCACTCCAACTTGGCAGCAACAACAACAGCAGCCCCATCATTCACCACACTTCATCTCCTTCACACCACTCTCTCCATTGTTGCCCTCAAACACCACCACCACCACCCACACCTCTCGGCTGCCACCACCACCATTTCTCCACCGGTGAAGAGAGCCCAAGGAGGAGAGTAAGAAGATGGGAAGGGCTGGAGAAGAAGAGAGAAATCGAGATAATCGAGAGAGAGCCGTGAGTGAGGTAGAGAGAAGAAGAAACATTTGGTATAACTTCTAACCCTAGTTTATAGTTAAATCTGTAGATTTTCTTCTAGGATTTTTATGTCAAGGTATTATACATGTTATGAGCATGATATACATGAGGTTTCTCGATTTCCATGGTTATATATGAAAGTCTATGGTTAAAAAAGGAGATTTATGGTTATATATGCATTCTTGAGAAACATGAAAGCTATCTTGAGATTTTAAAGTGAAAGCATGTTAAATCTTGCTTGATATGAATGATATACATGTTATATGTGTTATATGTTTAAGATCTAGGATATATAGGTCGATTTTTGAAGCTTAGAAGTTCGAAAATAAGAAAGATATAAAAAGCCCTAAATTCCAGTTTACTTTTTATGTTTTTCGAACCAAACGGGCCAGCCAAAACCATAGTAAATGAACTCCATTTTCTCTAAAATTTTAACATGTTGGAGCCTTATATATCTTCTGTAACATATTAAAAAATTAGCCAAATCCATCTAGCAAATCGTTCTAGACAAAATAATTTATCTACTGCCCTGTTTTCAGGAACCCTAATCTGCCCAGTTTCAAATATTAGCGTCTAACTCTTTGGTTATTCAGATTAAGCAAATATGGCCTTTTGAAGAAATGTAGTAGACATCCTAAGATTTCCATAGCCATAAAGAACTTGATTTTTGTACTTGTGGTTTGTCCTCTATGAATTTATTTGTCTGCCCCTTGTGCAAAGAACTTCCAGAAATTGAGCAGAATATGTTCTGCCCTGTTTGCTCGAATTTGATGAACTTATGATTGATGAAAATGTATTTTAACACTTGAATATAATAATTAGGTCAGTATAGATGATGGTGTTAAAAGTGAAAATCGATCAAAGATCGTTTGCTATTTTTCCTCTAATTAAACTAATTATCGTTCAAGTATGGAATTATGAAAAGAGGGCTTAAAAGGTTTTAAACCCTTAAAATCGATTTTCATGAATTAACATAAATGTTTTAATTCTAATTTCCAGTAAATCATATTAATTTATATTATTATGATTTTATATGTAATTGTTTAATTAATTAAATAAGTTATTTAGTTAATTAATACATATGGGCTTATATGCTTAATTGGGTCTAGAATAAATATTTGGGCCTTATTATGTGGGTCTTAGTGCCATATATGATTTATTTGAATTATTTGCCCAAGTATGTCGTATGTGACCGATTAACTAAATTAATCGGGTTAAGTGTAACTAATTACCTAAGTAATTAATTGAGTATGAGATGACGTGATTATATAATTGCATTATGTTATTATATGCATAAGTACGCTTACATGAGTTACGTGCCGTCACAACATGACATATGCATTCACATAATTTCGAACTGTGGTTTGATAAACGTTTTTAAAGTTGCATAAACGATCTGGATCACGGATCCGATGTTTTTAAAGGAAAATAATCAAGTCAAAGCCTTGATGGAGTTTTTAGTTCAATAACAAAGACCGGGAATAGGATTTGACCTAAGATACTTATAATGGCTTGAACTCTCGATGAATGTAGTTTAAGTGTCTAGATTATATTGTAGGAGACGTTCAACCATAGATCAAAGGAATACGTTTCGCGCTCGACAACCAAGGTGGGTTTCCTATTTTCAACTGTGGGATTACAAATTCCCACGGAGGTAACATTTCGGGTTATTAAGCCCAAAAGCTTTTTAAATTGATATGCATGCTAAATGTTTTTTATCTCAATTACTTGTGGTTACTTGAGAAACGGTATTCCCGTTTTCTCTTGGCACTTATGTGCCAAATAATTCAACAACGATCGGCCTTGAGCTCCGTACAAGCCAAGGTAGTGTACACGGTAAATTGGACATGGGAGGGACTGAAAGACGTTGCCCCCTTGTCTCAGTAAAGGACGGTTCAATTGAGTGGGAGTGGCTCCCCACTAATTGTTCCGGGTTTGGTAACACAAGAATGAGAGTTATGAATTGGTGCACCCATATTTTGAGCTTAAGCTCATATTAAATGTTTTAAAGAATATAAAAGGGAAAGTATTTTCTAACTAATAATACCCTTTATATAAAAATGAGCATGCTATATCTTAATGCTTTTATAAATGTTTTTCAAGAGGGGCATGGAACCACTGAGTGCTTTAGTACTCAGCCCCCTGCATTGCTTTCCCTAATGCAGATTGAGCAAAGGCCGAGATGGAGGTGTGTTGGTATTCAAGCCTATAGATGACGATCACTCGGATCGTCACCTCTTCTTCATTGCATGCACGTATACAAACGTCATCATTCATTTAATATCTACGGACTTAACCGATTACTGTTATTTTCAAGTAATCGCTTCCGCAGCGCGGGGTCAAAGTCCTCATACTTTACCCCCAAGGCGACCAAGCTAGGGTAACGATGACAATACGATAAATGTTATTTTCATAGTATTATTATCAAGTCCTCGATTGTTCAGAATTGTTAATATTTCAGTCGCAGTTGTAAATTGCCCCTTTTATTGATGTAATAACGGTTATACCCATGGATTCACAAGTAGCGGTCCTGCAAATCCGCATAGGGTGGGGTGTCGGGTCGCTACAGAATGGTATCAGAGCCAGGTTCGTTCGCTCTGAACCGTAGAGCCCTTCGAAACTATTCTTTCTATTCCAAAAATACCATGCATTCCAGAAACTCAACTTTCGCTTCGAAGTGCGACACTCTTCTAAGAACTCGAAATAGAATTCGATCCAAGTCATTTGACTCCTAAGTATTCGAACCCTATGACCCCCAAAGTGGTCAAAGGTTCTAAAATTCAGAGTTTAATCTCCCTTATAGGATTCAAATGCTCAATTTCCTTCTAGGAATCATCAGACTAACAAGTTCCTAATGTTTTAAAACTCAAAATTCGGAGTCCAAGAATTCCTAAATGAGTGAACTCTCTAGAGTCGATAATTATTTCGTACAAAAGGTACAAAATTCTTTCTTAATAAAATCAAGATTCGACAAGATAAAATCTAAAATGATATGTTCGTAATGAAACTTCTTGAACCAAGTTTGTTCTGGGATGCTAAATGTCCAGCTCAAGAAAGGTTTGATTTCTAAAATCAATTATGTGTATCAGTGTATTATGTGATAAGTGCAATGAATAAATTGCTTATGTAAATGATCATGAATTTCATAATGTCATATGAAAGTGTAAAGCCCTATGATGAAAACATGCTATGAAAAGGACCCCTATGGGAGTCAGATGCATGTAATGTTTATGACGATGATGAATGACTATGGCCTTATAATGATGCTATAACATGCGTTGACCTCTAGAAGAAAGTCAAATGAGTAAAGTACGAATGGCCTTAGTATGATGTAGATCTCTTAATACACAAACTCACACTTATATCAAATTGGGAGAGCTTAAAGAGAAGAATAGGGGCTCATCCAAAAGGATATTTGAACATAGAAGTCCCAAATGTACGGCATCCCTTCAGGCACCCCTGTTAGTGTTAGTATGACTTAGTTAAGACTAAGTAAGTACATAGGTGTTTTTAATAAGGTAAGAAAAGCCCCCTCATAATAGATGCCGAATGATAAATGAAACGATATGAAAGATGTTCTAAATTATGATAGAGACCGGAACGAGAACTAGATTGAGAATCTAGAATGATTAGGGGACTATGTTTAGGAAAAGAAGATAAATACGAAGGAGACGACACCTGAGTGAAGTAAACACTAGCGCGACGGTGCAGGGAAAGACGATATATACCTCAATGCGATGTCTCAACCCCGAAAAAACGCATGAACGATAAGAACGACTCTATGCACAATGAGAACTGCCACAAAAAGTTGCTGGAAACCACCACAAGGTTGTATTCACGAACAATCGACCAAAATGCATCGAGTTACTATCATAAAGAAATGACGTTAAAAATTTAAGACGAAGTAAGATAAACGTGAAAACTAACTAAGATGATTCTCGTTCATGTTGTACCTAAATGGCACAATCAGTTTATTCTTTTAGCATTGACCATATGATCGGTCACGCCTAAGTATCTTCCAAGATACGCATATGCTACCTTACTCCAATGCCTCTAGAACGACGTATGGATATGAATCTTTTTACGCATCAACTACGTATTCTTACCATGTTAAGGTATTCAGACCTTCATTTCGAAGTGTTCTAACACGCAAGATGTTATAATCACATATTTTATTTCGCCAATTTGGCTTAGCAAGTAACGACTTCTAAAGAGATCTCCTCTATTTCCCTTATGATGTCAAAGTCCTCGATTCACCACGTTATTCTTTAAATGTTAAAATTGCTCTAGTCAGCATTCAGTTTGTCCAAGTATCTTCTCGATATTGGTAAACCTTGTCTTAAATTGGTTACGCTACCACGAACTCTATTCCTCTTTAACATGGAATTCACTCCGTCCATTTCAAATTCCCAAATTCTTCTGGCATTTGACCAATGGTCATAAAGTATTTAATCCTCTACCTAAGAATTGATGTGTGTTATCCAAGAACTTGCCTCTATAACACACCTAGTGCACAGTTACGAGTGAAATTTTCCCAGTGCACCTGCGAGTGTCTAACAATTCCCCTGGAAATCCGAACATTTTTATGTTTGAACTCGTTCAAATATTATTTGAACCACTAGTCATGAAATATTGGCATTTCATGTTCAAATTTTTATGTGTCACTTTGAATTCTTTTCTACAACACACCTTGCACTACGGATGAGCTCAGTAATGAGCAATGTATTTCTTGATATGTGTGAATACACTTAAGAAGTTCATTTGAAAGCACAGACCTCCTGGCCATTTGCTTCGGCCAGGCAATGTCAAGATCCCTTGATTTATGATTATGCAATACTTTAGCATTCATAACCAGCTTGATGTGTGTCGCTGTGAAACTCATTCACGACACACCTTGTTATGCGTATGACTACGATAAGTTAATGACGCTTTCCCTTGACAATACGTATGTACCATTACAGTTCCCTGGGAAAATTCTAACTCCCTACAAACGTATGAAGCCCTCCTCGGAGGCAAACTATTCCCTTCCATGTTATTAGTAAGCTCTCTGTGCAAGGAAATTTTTTTTTTTTTCAAAAGAACCCCTTTAGGATTCAGTCAGTAGGTCTAAGTCCCTAATCCAGGGCCAATTTGTTTGAATTATTACCGAACCTATGTTATTTAGTGACCAACTTAGCATAGCCCAAGAAGTCCAATCGATCTTAAATGATCCTCTAATATGCAATTCCTTTTATGTACGGTCATGTTGTTTCTTTGATCTGACCACCCAAGTCTATACGATTCTAGAAGCGAATATGATGATCTCTATTCGCGCAATGACCTCTTCAACTCTGAGAATTTAATTCTCTTAATTCATAATGCTATGTATACGGGATGATAAGAGTATATCGTTTCCAAACGACGATTGGTTATATAGGATGAAGTCCCGATCAAGATATGAAAAGTTTAAAAACAGATCCTTATGTCACCCACATTTATGTTACGATCTCATATTAAGGATGAATAGGCTCAGAGCTAATAATAGTATCGATTTATGATAAGGATAAGTAAGATGATGTTTGGCCTCTTAGCGAGGAAGCAATGACGTTTACGAAAGCTTGAAGGAAGATTTAACATGAGAATGTAAGTAATCTTTAGCGATCGATATCGCATATGTAAATAAGAAGCGAGACTGTCCAAATTTCTTTGGTTAGTAAATGAAGCGAAAGAGTATGAAAGCTCGATAAGAATAAGTACTTGTAGTATACGATTATTTATGCATTTTATAGATAAGTTCCGCTAGGAACTCCAGTCAATAGATATTTAGGACACCGATAGAATTAGGACTCGAATCGTGGCCCCGACGTCGACACTGAATACGCCATACCGAACGACACCCACGAAAACACGACGATAGAAAATATTCGAACTTAGGATCCGATTAATTCCATGATATACGTTGAAAATGTACGTTTTACGTATAAAAATAGACGAAAAAGCCATACCAGCGATACGCTTATGCGAGACCAACCACCGCCGATAGAGAACCAGTGTCAAGATACCACGATATGATAATATGACGATCAACGAGAAGAGCTAGTAAGCGAAGAAGATCAATCCATGATGCGGACGATGCTAGTACAGAACCACGAAAAGTATCAAACTTCGTTGGGAAGACGATACGAAAACATATAAGAGAACTTGGATCACGAACCTCGGAGGTGAGGTCATTTCACGAAAACTACGGAACGATGCGATATTAGTACTGACATCTAGAAGTCTAAAGGTATGATTAGTAAAAGATTGAAGGGCTGAAATAAGTTCAGCTTGCCAATGGCACACGCGGACTAGATGAACCGGCGTTAACCAAGAACCAACCGCAGTTTCGATTTAAAAATGATGTTACTCGAATAAAGCAACGAGTACGTCTAGATAACACGATTCCCGAGGGGATACGATTCAATATTGGAGCGAAGGACTTCAAACCTATGAAAGATGTACGAAACAACTTAGGGACAAGAAGAACGTTGTATACGAAATTCTTGATGATAATGGATCCGCCTCGACGATATTCAAAATGCTATTACCATAACGGCACCATTACGAAGTCCATTCATTGGATACGAATTCGATCTGTCAAATGCTACGATAGAGATAGCAAATGAAATATTAGTACCATAGTGGCACAAGAGACGCGATCAGACAAAAGTCCAAATGGACATACGCTTTGCGATGTCAAAACGCTAGACTAAAACGAGTATTCAAGTAAGAAATAATTTTTCTTAAAAAAATATTCTCCCTCAATTTGAAGATAAGATCGTCTATAGAATGAAGATTTGCCACGTGCTTAAGTTATAAAATCTTTAGAATCCTAGAGGAGAGGATATACTCCACGTCTTAGCGATGTATATGATGTCTCCATGTTTTGCAGCCGCGAAAATGTTATGAGCCATAAGAGGCATATTGCCTAATATGGATGATATAGTCCTCAAGTAAAGACTTAAGATAAGATGAAGAACCCAAAGGTGTTATATGAAAACGAAATCTCTTAGATAATCAGAGTGGCGCAGCGAAAGCATAATACACCCACAACTGGCTCTAAGCAAAGAACGATAGACACGATCTTTCGTTATGTCATGAATAAGATTAGACTAAGAAAGCCTAGAAAGGAAAAGGACAATCTACCCGTAAGATATACGGAATTTCGAGGACGAAATTTATTTTAAGGAGGGAAGGATGTAGCATCCCGCAAAATCCGAGCTAGAAAAATCCGAATAAATTAAAACTTTTTGGATTAATTAGATAGGTTTTTATTCCCGGATATTTTAAAAGAATAAATTATTTACTCTAAAAGAGAAGATGAAGATATTATTGATAAGGAATTAAAAGAATTGATTTCGAAACCTAACAATTGATTTTTTTTAATTGTTTCGATTATCATATTTATTCACGAACACGAGCATGACATGTTATATATCCATGTGAATTATGTGTGGTATATTACGTGATGTGATGTAATTGTATGTTGTGAATTATTCGATAATCGAATAATGTAGCAAATAAAAGTATCGATAAAGATCGTATGAGATGAAAAAACTAGCAACGGGACCACCTAGAATAATTTATCTAGGTGAGTATGCTTAAGATAATTAAATAATATTCGATCATAACATAATTTTGTTAGTTTAATTATTTAAGCTCGATTTATTTAGAATCCTTCTAATTAATTTACGTTAAGCTCAATAGGGCTCGTACCCGGATATAATATACGAGACGAGATGAACTATACGTATGAAAGTATGTGAGTGCCGTGTGAGAGAGAGAGCAAGAGAGAGATGGACTCAAAGTCACAAGTTGCACCATAATCATTTCATTCTTTCCCCCAAAGTCAAACATCCAATGCATGCCCTCTAATCTCTTACACACACATCTACCTATACAAGCAACTATCACATCCTTATCACTCCCTCACTCCAACTTGGCAGCAACAACAGCAGCAGCCCCATCATTCACCACACTTCATCTCCTTCACACCACTCTCTCCATTGTTGCCCTCAAACACCACCACCACCACCCACACCTCTCGGCTGCCACCACCACCATTTCTCCACCGGTGAAGAGAGCCCAAGGAGGAGAGTAAGAAGATGGGAAGGGCTGGAGAAGAAGAGAGAAACCGAGATAATCGGGAGAGAGCCGTGAGTGAGGTAGAGAGAAGAAGAAACATTTGGTATAACTTCTAACCCTAGTTTATAGTTAAATCTGTAGATTTTCTTCTAGGATTTTTATGTCAAAGTATTATACATGTTATGAGCATGATATACATGAGGTTTCTCGATTTCCATGGTTATATATGAAAGTCTATGGTTAAAAATGGAGATTTATGGTTATATATGCATTCTTGAGAAACATGAAAGCTATCTTGAGATTTTAAAGTGAAAGCATGTTAAATCTTGCTTGATATGAATGATATACATGTTATATGTGTTATATGTTTAAGATCTAGGATATATAGGTCGATTTGTGAAGCTTAGAAGTTCGAAAATAAGAAAGATATAAAAAGCCCTAAATTCCAGTTTACTTTTTGTGTTTTTCGAACCAAACGGGCCAGCCAAAACTATAGTAAATGAACTCCATTTTCTCTAAACTTTTAACATGTTGTAGCCTTATATATCTTCTGTAATATATTCAAAAATTAGCCAAATCCATCAAGCAAATCTTTCTAGACAAAATAATTTGTCTACTGCCCTGTTTTCAGGAACCCTAATCTGCCCAGTTTCAAATATTAGCGTATAACTCTTTGGTTATTCAGATTAAGCAAATATGGCATTTTGAAGAAATGTAGTAGACAACCTAAGATTTCCATATCCATAAAGAACTCGATTTTTGGACTTGTGGTTTGTCCTCTATGAATTTATTTGTCTGCCCCTTGTGCAAAGAACTTCCAGAAATTGAGCAGAATATGTTCTGCCCTGTTTGCTCGAATTTGATGAACTTATGATTGATGAAAATGTATTTTAACACTTGAATATAATAATTAAGTCAGTATAGATGATGGTGTTAAAAGGGAAAATCGATCAAAGATCGTTTGCTATTTTTCCTCTAATTAAACTAATTATCGTTCAAGTATGGAATTATGAAAAGAGGGCTTGAATGGTTTTAAACCCTTAAAATCGATTTTCATGAATTAACATAAATGTTTTAATTCTAATTTCCAGTAAATCATATTAATTTATATTATTATGATTTTATATGTAATTGTTTAATTAATTAAATAAGTTATTTAGTTAATTAATACATATGGGCTTATATGCTTAATTGGGTCTAGAATAAATGTTTGGGCCTTATTATGTGGGTCTTAGTGCCATATATGATTTATTTGAATTATTTGCCCAAGTATGTCGTATGTGACCGATTAACTAAATTAATCGGGTTAAGTGCAACTAATTACCTAAGTAATTAATTGAGTATGAGATGACGTGATTATATAATTGCATTATGTTATTATATGCATAAGTACGCTTACATGAGTTACGTGCCGTCACAACATGACATATGCATTCACATAATTTCAAACTGTGGTTTGATAAACGTTTTTAAAGTTGCATAAACGATCTGGATCACGGATCCGATGTTTTTAAAGGAAAATAATCAAGTCAAAGCCTTGATGGAGTTTTTAGTTCAATAACAAAGACCGGGAATAGGATTTGACCTAAGATACTTATAATGGCTTGAACTCTCGATGAATGTAGTCTAAGTGTCTAGATTATATTGTAGGAGACGTTCAACCATAGATCAAAGGAATACGTTTCGCGCTCGACAACCAAGGTGGGTTTCCTATTTTCAACTGTGGGATTACAAATTCCCACGGAGGTAACATTTCGGGTTATTAAGCCCAAAAGCTTTTTAAATTGATATGCATGCTAAATGTTTTTTTATCTCAATTACTTGTGGTTACTTGAGAAACGGTATTCCCGTTTTCTCTTGGCACTTATGTGCCAAATAATTCAACAACGATCGGCCTTGAGCTCCGTACAAGCCAAGGTAGTGTACACGGTAAATTGGACATGGGAGGGACTGAAAGACGTTGCCCCCTTGTCTCAGTAAAGGACGGTTCATTTGAGTGGGAGTGGCTCCCCACTAATTGTTCCGGGTTTGATAACACAAGAATGAGAGTAATGAATTGGTGCACCCATATTTTGAGCTTAAGCTCATATTAAATGTTTTAAAGAATATAAAAGGGAAAGTATTTTCTAACTAATAATACCCTTTATATAAAAATGAGCATGCTATATCTTAATACTTTTATAAATGTTTTTCAAGAGGGGCATGGAACCACTGAGTGCTTTAGTACTCAGCCCCCTGCATTGCTTTCCCTAATGCAGATTGAGCAAAGGCCAAGACGGAGGTGTGTTGGTATTCAAGCCTATAGATGATGATCACTCGGATCGTCACCTCTTCTTCATTGCATGCACGTATACAAATGTCATCATTCATTTAATATCTACGGACTTAACCGATTACTATTATTTTCAAGTAATCGCTTCCGCAGCGCGGGGTCAAAGTCCTCATACTTTACCCCCAAGACGACCAAGCTAGGGTAACGATGACAATACGATAAATGTTATTTTCATAGTATTATTATCAAGTCCTCGATTGTTCATTATTGTTAATATTTCAGTCGCAGTTGTAAATTGCCCATTTTATTGATGTAATAACGGTTATACCCATGGATTCACAAGTAGCGGTCCTGCAAATCCGCATAGGGTGGGATATTGGGTCGCTACAGATTTTAATTTACAAATTTTCTATAGATTATTATATATGAATTTAGAATATTTAAAATAAGGATTTATAAGAATGCATTCTGAAATTGTTATTATTTTAATATGTATAAAAGAATAAATTAATTAAATTGAGGGATAGATAAATATGAGATGTGATTAATAGATAAACATGTGATATTTCAAGAATATTAAATTAATAAAATTTTAATTAATAAAAATAAAAATTAGAATATATATGAATTAAAATTAGACAAATTACCAGATTAAAGGAAAATCTGCCCTAAATATATAGTGAAATATTCCTACTCCTATGGCAATTTTCTGACTTATAAAACCAATCCGCAATCTAAATAAGAATTAGAATAGATAAATTATCAAGAAAAGATAAACATGACATTAGAATTAGAATAGATAAATATGTATTAATATTGCAATATTAGAATAGATAGATATGTATTAATAGTGCAATAAACCGTAGAGTTAGATGTTTAATTACCAAGAAAAGATAAACATGACATTAGAATTAGAATACATAAATATGTATTAATATTGTAATATTAACTATATATAAAAATTAGAATATATAGAATTAAAATTAGACAAATTACCAGAATAAAGGAAAATCTGAACGGATGCATATAACTATGAATTTATTTTTTAATTTATTTATTTGATAACTACGAAATTAAAATATACCGGGGCGGGTGGGGGGGTGGGGATTTCATTTTTTTGGGACAGTATAGTAGCGAATAACAAGTTTTCTTTTTTCTTTTTTCGGTAGAGTATATGTGGAGTTTTTTTTTTTTTACACGAAAAAATATGTCAGAATCAAAACCATATGTCATTAGAAATCCCAAAATTTTGAATTTCCTAGGCATGCTAGGATAGTGAAATTAGGCCGAAAAGAAAAACATAAAGCACACAATTTTTAAAGATTTTAAGCCTAAAACCCCGCTCACCCTAGTTATGAATTAAAATGAATACCCCCTCTCCCAGCACAATTATCAAAATTTGTTCTTAAATTTGTTCCTAAAGTTTTCTATATACTCCCTCCGTTCTTTTATAAGTGTCCCCCTCCATCAAATTACACATACCAAGGAAATAAAGAAATTTACCTATGTAACCTTATTAATTACCATCATTAATGTATACATATAACTAATTAACAAATTACGATAAACATTAAATAAGGATAAAATAGGAAGAATGCCATTATTTTATTCTCAAATTTTGAAATAGGACATTTATTTGAAAACAAAAAATTGAGCTAAATGGGACACTTAAAAAAGAACGGAGGGAGTACTATTTTTAACTCTTATTTTACAAATGCATACAACACTTTTTCTATTTTTCATTGATTATTTTATAAAAATTATGGGACAAACTCAATTTGTGAGATAAGAGTAGATTTAGAGAGGTGTAAATTTGAGGAAAAATTTAAGGATGTGTAAATATTTTTGTTGGGGTCCATCCAATTTGGGAGTTTTTTAGATAAATTTTTTATCTCATTTTTTATTATTTTAATTTAAATTTAGAATTAAAAATGTTTTAAGTGACCCGTTGGGATTGCGCTTATAATTCAAATCAGAAGGAGAAGTCAAGTAATCTGTTGAAACTAAAAGCAACACATGAACCTTTTCTTTTGACTTGGTCTAAAGTAATTTTTCTCAAATTAAATAATTTGTATGTAACTATGTATGATGTCAGTTAGTATATGAGAACAAAACTTGGTCTAAAGTAATTTTTCTCAAAGTAAATAATTTGTATGATGTCAATTAGTATATGAACTAGGGTCTATACGGTCGAGTAGTTTTGACGAACAATCATTTGACGTTATAATATTAAAAGAGTTAATCATGTTGACTAGCAAATTAAGTTAGTGGAAATTAATAGTTGGCCACCAACTTTATTCTAATAAATTGTGGCCAACTTTGAGCTGAAGTGACTTAAATGTCCTCCATATCACTTTACAGCTACTTTTACTTTCACTTTTTCTCTCCCCCGTACTCTCTCTTTCACCCACTCCACTCTCACTTTCTCTCTCCTCTCATGTCTCTTTCTCTCTGTACTCCCTTCCTCCACCACCACTCCCTCCCGTCTACCGCCGCCGCCGCGTCTTCTTCCTTGGTCGTCTTTTCGATTGATTTTTTTGTACACTTTTTCAA
The DNA here is from genome assembly GCA_031470985.1 of Agastache rugosa. Taxonomy (NCBI): domain Eukaryota; kingdom Viridiplantae; phylum Streptophyta; class Magnoliopsida; order Lamiales; family Lamiaceae; genus Agastache; species Agastache rugosa. The sequence continues at coordinate 6,081,064 of CM062601.1, read as the reverse complement.
ACAGTTTATTATTTCTCTTATAGTTTTTTTCCGGTCATCTTCTCCGGCGTAGCTTTCATCTCCATAGTGATTTATTTGAGGTATTTTTACTGTATTAGTTTTAATTGAGTTTTCTAGATCTAGTCTGTCATGTTCTAGATCTAGTCTGTCATGTTCTTGTCGTATTTTTCAGATCTTGTTGTCCTCTTCGTGCATATGTGTTCTTCCTGCATTTTTCACGTCATTGCGCGTCGCGACTTGGCACACCTGGTACGAATACAACATATTCGTACCAGGTGTGCCAAGGCATACCGCGCATAGACTTGGAACACCTGGTACGAATACACACCATTCGTACCAAGTGTGCCAAGTCTAGGCGCATCGCGACTTGGCACACCTGGTACGAATACGTTTTCGTACCAGGTGTGCCAAGGCATAGCGCGCCTAGACTTGGCACACCTGGTACAAATATAAACCATTCGTACCAGGTGTGCTAAGTCTAAGCGCGGTATGCCTTGTCACACCTGGTACGAATACGTTGCATTCGTACCAGGTGTGCCAAGGCATACTAGGATGCGGTTGACCAAAGACGAACACCATCCAGGACATTAGATCTGGAATGTGACGCCATGGATTCTGGAGAGAAAGTTGTGAAATAAGGCAACAGGATCTGGAAAAATCTGGTGCGGCGGCATAACTAGAAGAATCTGGTGCGACGGCAGATCTGAAATATGGCTGGCAGAATGTGAAAGTTCAAGGCGGCGCGGCGGACTGGACTGGAAGTACGAAGGTGGTGCGGCGGAAGGGATGAACTTACGACGATGCGGCGGCTGAATGAAAGTACGACGGCGACGGCGACGGTAAAATGAAAGTACGACGGCGGCGACGGAAGAAATGGAGAAAAATAGGATTTTTAGAGAGAGAATATTTTGCAGGAACAGAGAATTTGAAATTTGAAAACTGAAAAATGAAATGGGTGGATGGATTGTTAATAGTGGTTCCAAGGGCAAATTGGTCCAAATTTCCAAAAGTTGGCCAGAATTTCTACAAATAAAGTTTGTGGCCAACTATTAATTTCCACTATTTATATTGGTTATCCCAAATTTTGCCTCATATTAAAAAGTAAAGAATTTAAAAATAATTTAATATTTTATTTTGAAGTGGCAATACTGCAAAAAATGATTGAAAAAATTATAAATTTAAAAATCTGAAAAATCTATTACTAATACGAAAATAAAGTTGTCCCCTCCACGGTGCTCCGTTCAGATTTTCCTTTATTCTGGTATTTTGTGTATTATTAATTCATATTCTAATTATATTATATATTTATTAATATTCATCCTTTATTCATATTTATCTTAACTTTAATATTTATCATCTATTCATATTTCTTAACTCCTTATTTTTTGCATTCTTAATTTATATATATATATTCTAATCTATATTAATAATAATAATAATAATAATAATAATATATTATCTCTACTTCTCTCACCTGTATTTCTTAATCTATTATCTCTCTATATTTCAAACATATTAATATAAGTGGCAATATGCATAAGTTTTCATACTTTGACTTATTATCATCATTGTTTTCGAATTATAAAAAAAAAACAGAAAATCAAGACCAGTTTGTAGCCTCCTTCAACTTCGTTGAAATTGATTTATTTTGCATTTTCCTTAAGATTTTTTTATTTTTATTAATTAAAGTTTATTAATTTCATATTCTTGAAATATCACATGTTTATCTATTAATCGCATCTCATATTTATCTTTCCCTCTATTTAATTAATTTATTCTATTATGCATATTAAAATAATAACATTTTCGGAATGCATTCTTATAAATCATTATTTTATACATTCTTAATTTATATATAATAATCTATAGAAAATTTGTAAATGAAAATCCCTATGAAGACTAAATAAATATATTTAATCAACATGTCTATATGGAATCCTTTTCATTTTTCATTCATGTTTTTTAAAAAATTCTAGATTATATATACATTGAATCAAATGAGGGATAGGTAGCTAAAGAAAAGAACAAAAAAACTTGAAGATGTAAATATATTTTTTTCGCATTTTGGCAAAGATTAGAGATATTGATTTAATATGAACTAACGAGACGGTTCAAATCAGTGGCGGAGCCAGGATTTTATATTTGGGGGTACGACTAATAATTGCATAAACATAAACGTAAAAAATATTAATATTAAAAGTATTACATCCTTCAACAATGTTCAAGAGAGTCAGAGTCAGTAGTTCTGTTTAATATTTGCGTTTTCTATTTTTTGTTCTTGAATTTGAATTATTATATTGTTGACAAAGTCAATAAGTAATGGTCTTAGGCCTAATTAATAAAAATCGGACACCACTTTCTTAATTCCAAAAACCAAGATGAATGGGCCAGGGAGTACATAAATAAAAATAGAGGTAATTTTCTATATTATATATATATATATATATATATATATATATATATATACTACTAATTTTTTTTTTTTTGGGGTACAACTGTACCCCCAATGCCCCCTAATAGATCCGCCGCTGGTTCAAATATACTTAAAAAAATAATTTTTACAAATTTTAATTAATATTAACTTTGTTTAGATTTTTATCAAGTAATTTAGCATAAACCAACAAAACGGTACAAATAACATAGAAAGAATGATTTTTACTAATTTTAATTAATATTACTTTGAAGATGTAAACATTTTTTTCGCATTTTGGCAAAGATTAGAGATATCAATTTAGCATGAACCAACGAGAATGGATCAAATACACTTAAAAAGAAGAATTTTTACAAATTTTAATTAATATTAACTTTGTTTATATTTTTATCGAGTAATTTAGCATAAACCAACGAGACGGTTCAAATAACATAGAAAGAAGGATTTTTACTAATTTTAATTAATTTTACTTGGAGTGTTCATATTTTTCGAGTATTACTCAACGGATTTGAGACGATTATGTACAGTAAAGTCACTATTTTAACCGATATTAGAACGAACATGTAGAAAAATTCTAAACAAATTTAGATTTAAAAAAAATACATAATGAATGAGTATACTCAATCCATTATCATTCCTAATTATAAATTTAGATACGTGAAATAATTAATTTTCTAAGTTTGATTAATAATTAATGCGAACAATATCACAACTTTTAAATAAGATATAATCTTATTTTTAAAATATATACATATAAATTAAAACATAAAAGTTATTTCCCGTCGAATTTACTAATTTTAATTAATATTACTTTGAAGATGTAAACATTTTTTTTCCGTATTTTGGCAAAGATTAGAGATATCGATTTAGAATTAACCAACGAGACGGTTCAAATAAACTTAAAAAGAATAATTTTGCAAATTTAATTAATATTAATTTTGTAGCATTAACCAACGAGACGGTTCAAATATACTTAAAAAGAAGAATTTTTATAAATTTTAATTAATATTAATTTTGTTTAGATTTTTATCGAGTAATTTAGCATAAACCAACGAGACGGTTCAAATAACATAGAAAGAAGATTTTGTACTAATTTTAATTAATTTTACTAGGAGTGTTCATATTTTTTTCGAGTATCACTCAACGGATTTGAGACACGTATGTACAGTAAAGTCACTATTTTAACCGAGATTAGGACGAACATGTAGAAAAATTATAAACAAATTTAGATTTAGAAAATACATAATGAATGAGTATACCCGATCCATTGTCATTCCTAATAATAAATTTAGATACGTGAAATAAAATTAATTTTCTAAACAAGATATAATTAACGCATAACAATATCACAACTTTTAAATAAGATATAAAATTATTTTTAAAATGTATACACGTAAATTAAAACATAAAGTTATTTCCCGTTGAATCTCGACGGGCTACTTACTAGTAAAGATAAATAGCAAAAAACTTTCGACTCATATCCTTCCAAGATTTTTATTATTTCGGATTTTTATATAATTTTTTAAATTTCAGATTAAAATTTCAGTTTTTTCATATTTTTTTAGATTCAATTTTTATATTTCAGTTTTTTAAATTTAAAAAATGAATTATTTTTCTTTCTAATTTCATTTTTTTTTTATGTTTTTTTCATTGTTTTTTTTTTTAATTTCAGATTTAAATTTCTTCAATTTTTCATCTTTTTAAAACTTATAAATTCAATTATCCAAACACTTTAACAACTTATAAGCACTTGAGATATCTTATAAGATTAACAGAGGTTATACAATGCTTAAAATTTGCCTAGTCAAACACCCTATTAGTTAAACTAGTTAGTGGCCCGTTGAAACTCGACAGGAAATAACTTATGTTTTGATTTACTTGTATACATTTTAAATAATTTTATATTTTATTTAGAAGTTGATATTTATTTTGAGTTTTGTTTTAATAATTATTTTTTCTACTTAATGTATTTTAGTTGTACTTTTTTAAGAGGACAAATAAATTTATGTTTTAATTTATGTGTGTACATTTTAAAAATAATTTTATATATTATTTAGAAGTTGTTATATTGGTCTAAGTTAATTATAAATTAAACTTAGAAAATTAATTTTATCTCAACGTATCTAAACTTATACTCCCTCTGTCTCAGACTCTCAGGTTAATGTGGTTCAACTAATATTTTATATCTCACATATAATCAAATATGAACCATACTTTTTTGGGGACGTAATTAGCAATAACAATAGATCGGGTACTCATTCATTAAGTATTTTTCAAATCTAAATTTGTTTATAATTTTCTACATGTTCTCGTTTTAATCTTGCTTAAAATAATAACTTTACTGTAAATACTCGTCTCAAACTCGTTGAGTAATACTCAATAAAAATCTGAGCCTACCAAATTAGTGTTAACTAAAATTAGTAAAAAACTTTCTTTTTATGTCTATTTAAATTGTCTCGTTTGTTTACACTAAATTGTCTATTTGTAATAAGGCTGAATGGTCGGATACTCATTCATTAAGTATTTTTTAAATTTAGATTTGTTTAGAAATTTTCTACATGTTCTCTTCCTAATTATCTAGATTAAAATAGTGACTTTATTGTAGATATCAGTCTCAAACATGTTGCCTAATACTTGATAAAAATCTGAACACTAATATTAACTAAAATTAGTAAATATCCTTCTTTTTATGTCTATTTGAACCGTCTTGTTGGTTTATGCTAAAATTTGAGGGTGTTATCATATTTGATTATTGAGGATGTCAAAGTTTTTTTGATGATTTAATCATGATGTTTTTAATACACGACACGAAAGCCGAGTTTTAATATGTTATAGTATAGATACAAGGAAAGATAAACATGACATGTAATTATTAAAAGATAATATGAGATGTAAGTATGAAGGATATATGTGAGAAATTTTGAGAATATTAACTATATAAAAATTAGAATATATTGAATTAATATTGCACAAAATAAAATATCATAATAAAGGAAAATCAGAATGGAGTATCGAGGAGGGGCACGTTTATTTTTCTATTAGTAATAGACTAGTAAGTAGCCCGTCGGAATTCGACGTGAAATAATTTATGTTTTAATTTATATGTATATATTTTAAAAATAATTTTATATTTTATTTAAATATTGTGATAATATTTGCATTAATTATTAATCAAATTTAGAAAATTAATTTTATTTCGCGTATCTAAATTTATAATTAGGAATGATAATTGATTGGGTATACTCATTCATTATGTATTTTTTAAATCTAAATTTATTTAGAATTTTTCTACATGTTCGTCCTAATCTCGATTAAAATAGTGACTTTACTGTACATACGCTTCTCAAATCCGTTGAGTAATACTCGATAAAAATATGAACACTCCAAGTAAAATTAATTAAAATTAGTAAAAATCCTTCTTTCTATGTTATTTGAACCGTCTCGTTGGTTTATGTTAAATTACTCGATAAAATCTAAATAAAGTTAATATTAATTAAAATTTATAAAAATCCCTCTTTTTAAGTATACTTGAACCGTCTCGTTGGTTCATGCTAAATCGATATCTCTAATCTTTGCCAAAATACGGGAAAATGTTTACATCTTCAAAATAATATTAATTAAAATTAGTTTAAACTCTTCTTTCTATGTTATTTGAACCGTTTTGTTGGTTTGTGCTATATTACTCGACAAAAATCTAAACAAAGTTAATATTAATTAAAATTAGTAAAAATCCTTCTTTTTAAGTATATTTGAACCGTCTAGTTAGTTCATGTTAAATCGATATCTCTAATCTTTGCCAAAATGCGGAAAAAAAATATGTTTACATCTTCAAGTTTTTTTGTTCTTTTCTTTAGCTACATATCCCATATTTGATTCAATGTATATATTTTATAGAAAGCGATAATCGAAATTTTTAGAAAAAATGAAAAATGAAAAGGATTCAATGTTGACATGTTGGCTAGAGGTGGCCAAAAAAATCGGAACCGCCGGAACCGAACCGAAATCGGCGGTTCCAGAACTGAAACGAACCGCCGGTTCCGGTCGGAACTGAGAACCGCATCGACGGTGATTCGGTTCCGATTCCAAAGTTGCGGAACCGAGAACCGCCGGTTTCGGTTCGGTTTTGGTTCCGAACCGCCGCTTCCTCCTATTTTTTTTATTTTTTACGTTTTTATCTATATTTATGTTACAATTCATATTTATTTCACCTAAATATTATGTTAGAATGCACAAAATTACAATTAAACAAGAAAAAGTAGCAAAAAATTGAACCCCATACATGCGGTTCCGGTTTGGAACCGTGGAACCGAACCGAACCGAAACTTGCGGTTCCGGTTTGAAACCGAAATCGAAGTGGTCGGCGGTTCAGTTACGGTTCCCTTGGGGTGGAACCGAGAACCGCTGGTTTGGTTCCAATTCCGGAACCGAACCGCGGCCGCCTCTAATGTTGATTGAATATATTTATTTAGTCTTCATAGGGATTTTCATTTACAAATTTTCTATAGATTATTATATATGAATTAAGAATATATAAAATAAAGATTTATAAGAATGCATTCCGAAATTGTTATTTTAATATGTATAAAAAGATAAATATGAGATGTGATTAATAGATAAACATGTGATATTTCAAGAATATGAAATTAATAAAATTTTAATTAATAAAAATAAAAATTAGAATATATATGAATTAAAATTAGACAAATTACCATAATAAAGAAAGATTTGAATGGAGCACCGTGAATGGGGCAACTTTATTTTCATATTAGTAATAGATGATGTGAGCATTGAACACCAACTAAAAATATCAACAAAAAAAATCAAAGAAAATTAAGATCGAAAATATAGAATGATGAAACATACAAAAAATGTCTCAGCAAATGCTGTTATGACTCACCCCTCATTATCGCTAAGGATTATTCCACCCAAACAATTTTGATGGCATAAAAAACACTTACAATAGTAAATTGTTCGCTATTAATTGCTCTAGTAAGGATTAGACCTACTCATTTTTTACGAACCGGCGGTTCGGCCCATTTTTTTACGAACTGGCGGTTCGAATTTGGGCCGAATCGCGGATCAACGGTTTTTTAATCGGAACCGTGGTCAACGGTTCCGAACCGTAATCGGAACCGGCGGTAGAAGGGCCTTTTTATTTTTTTCGGTTACGGTTCAAGTAAATGGGTAACCGGAACCGGTGGTTAACCGACGGGCCTATAAAACCGGCGAACCGGCGGTTTATGTGATTAACCGGCGGTTTTCGGCTTAAAATATTATTTTTACTTTATTTAATTACCTCATATATATGTATATCTATAAATATACATCCCTTTGAGAATTTATTTCTTCAACACTGTTTCTCTACACTTTATCTTCTTGTCTTTATTAAAATTTTCATTTTTTTCAAGCATTCATTAGAACTTATGCAAATGTAATTATAAATTATGTAATGTTCATTTTAAGTATTAATAAAAAATGAGTTAAATTTTCTACATTTGTTTTAATGTTCATTTTGTACTTCATTTACATAATGTTCTTTTTCGTAATCAAAATCATACATTTATATTAGTATATTAATGTAAAAAGTTAAAAAAAAATAAAAATCGGCGGGCCGAACCGTGAACCGGCAGTTTTAACCGGAACCGAAACCACCGGTTTTTTGGCCTGGTCCAGAACCAGGAATAGTATAGACGGGCCGGTTACGGTTCACTCGGGGGAAACCGTAACCGGCGGTTCAAGGCCCGGAACCAGCGGGCCTTGAACCGTGGGCAGGTCTAGTATGGATGCATAGTTTCTAAGTATTAAAGAATTATAATATTATAATTCTGGTCAAATACATAAAAGCAATTCAAATTGTGTTCATTTACACCAAAATAACTTAATACAATTAGTGGACGTCGTATACCACCAAATAATTCGTGCAACCTACTCTCAATTAAATTAGTATAGTAACAAGCAGGGTCGAACCACAGAGAACGGAAATTCACCTATTTTTCCTATAAATCTAGTTTTGGTGTAGCCACTATGCCTTAATTTGAGAGAATTTGATTATAAACTAAGAAAACAATAAATTTACTAAATAACAAACGGGAATTTAATCAAAAGAAAAGTATTCGGCTTCGAATAAATCCACACTAGTCTAGGGCTCTGATCATCGATGCAAAGATACATTAATTCCCAAGAACCAACCAGTTATAGGGTACCGTGAATGCAGCGGACATACCCCAATTCCTACGTACTTCATCGATAGTTAGCTGTAGACACCAGACCTAACTATTTCCCTTATTAAAACACAACCTAGCTGGAGACGCCAGACCTAGATTTAATGCTCTAATAGCTTTTAGATTGAAGGAACCCAATTTAGACGAATTACCCAAAAACGCAAGTACTAATTCGTCTACCAATTTATTCCTACTACGAACATGGTAGCTTTATCACTAATTAGCCCTATTCCAACAATTACGGATTGAGGGAACTAATTGACTTTAATCCAATTTAATCTAAGTTGATCAGGCTTAAATAAAATAAAAAATTAACTTTAAACACAAGGAACAAATCGAAACCCTAGAAAATTAATTATACGAACAATTAGATCTCACAGATTATTAAACTAGTGCTTCAATATTCTCGCCGAATTAACGAATTAGCTACTCATAATATAGAAACAAAACATAATCAAATAATCAAAGAAAAATATAATACTAATATATTAAATTGAAAGGAAATAAAGAATTGTCACCAGAAGGTTGATCACGAGAAATCAATCCCAAGTAGAGGTGGCCCAAAAAACCGAAACAGCCGGAACCGAACCGAATCCGGCGGTTCCGGAACCGAAACCGAACCGCCGGTTTTGGTTCGGAACCGAGAACCGCATCGACGGCGGTTCGGTTCCGGTTCCAAAGATGCGGAACCGAGAACCGCTGGTTTCGGTTCCGAACCGTTGGTTCTTCCTTTTTTTTACGTTTTTATCTATATTTATGTTACAATTCATATTTATTTCACCTAAATATTACGTTACAATGCACAAAATTACAATTAAACAAGAAAAAATCGCAAAAAAACAAAAAAAAACGAAAAAAATTTGAACCCCAAACATGCGGTTTCGGTTTGGAACCGCAGAACCGAACCGAAATTAGCGGTTCCGATTTAAAACCGAAACCAAAGTGATCGGCGGTTCGATTCTGATTCCCTTGGGGTGGAACCGAGAACCGCCGGTTCGGTTCCGATTTCGAAACCGAACCGAACCGCGGCCGCCTCTAATCCCAAGTTTCAATCTCCAATAACTAAAAGTAAAAAAACTAAAACTAAGCTACCAAAGTTGATGCCCTCTGATCTCGGCGGCTGTGAAACAAAATAACAAAAACTATGGAATGAAAGGTAAGTTCTCCTTTGCGGCTAATATAGCCTATATATAAAGAATATATACGCTAATCCTAATTAGCCGTCAGTTTCTCACTTAATAACCTAGCAAAATAATAATTAAATAATAAAAATAAACTTCTAAAATAAAAGGTATCTAAAATATAGTCCATGTATTACAAAATAAGTCCGGCCCATTCATTATCTTCCAAAATTGCACATAAATTCTTCCTTCTTGATTTCTCTCGTCCAAATTCATATGCTCACGAACTTTGCATTTCCTGCATAAAAACCACACCTAAACGTGCATTATATCCATATAAAATCATAGAAAACTTAACTTCTGAACAATCAAAATACACACACATCAAATCTCCTCACACTTGAATCATACTTGCCATCAAGTATGAAGTGAAGATCAAACTCAATCATCAAACATGGTTGTTCAGAAACATTAAATTCCCCAGGACTCAACATGAACGACTCAATAAAAGAAAATGAAGATGGAATAATAAGAAATGAGACACAACTGACTCGACACACAATAGCCAAGTAAATACCAAACCCGTTTATGTCCGTAAACTTTTCACCGGCAAGTAGAAATCAAGCAACTCACAAAATAATTCCCAACCTTCAAATGGCAAAATGAAATCTCAAATAATGCATCATTATCATCAACTTGGTCAAAATCGGACAAATATTGAACATAGCTCACAGATTTCACTCATTCACTCCCTATCCTACTCCAGGACAACCACTCATAAACTCATTTCACGCAATCGTAATATATAGTGGCCAATATGTAACTCAAGAAGGTCTTATCTCATTTGGCGTAATGGGGTTAGGGACCATTCAAATAAATTGGAAGGATCTAAAGGGATTCCTAGGCTTGAAAAATAAGAACAAAATATCATGCATGTCCAAACCGAATCATCATCCAGAAATAATAGGCATCACAAGAAAAACAAACTAACTCATTTGGGCTAAACAAACTAACCACCAACTAACCACCATATATCAAAATGTATGTTCAACTCAAACTAGGTGCAATTTTTTCTTCTTTTCTTTTTTCTTATTTTTTTTCAGCACCTTTCTTTCTGAAATTTTAGAGCAAACATACAGTTCACAAACTTCAGATACATTTCACTGATAATCAACACAACACATGAGTTACAGCTCCTCTCCATTTGGCCAAACGGAACCAAATATCAACTTTTTCAGAACATAAATTTCAGCACAGGGTTCTGTCTGGCAGACTGAATGTATAAAGATTGCCTTTTTCTCTAAAATCACATATGGATGAATTTTTGAATTTGAAACATGCACCATAGGGCCAAGAGAAAGTCAAAAATAGGCCTTGGTTAAATATTTAGTAGCTCAAATCAAAGAAATAGTCAAGGCTTCAAAGAGGCTCACTAGGGGTTAATGTAAAGGTTAAGCAATGAAACTCAGGCCAAAAGTGGTTCATCCTAATGCCTTCTATCATGCATTACAAAATGACACACTTGATATTGCAACCTTGTGAATAAAAATTCTCTCAGAAAGAAACAAAGTAGAGAGTGCTCTACTATCTTAAGGCTCAAATCTTATATAAGTGTGGGTTAAAAAAAATTCAATTGTTGCCATTTTTCGTCATCTCAAGTATCATTTAATAATTCCTCAAAAATTAAATCACATCTCACCTTTTAAAAGCATATTGAATCACCAAGTTAATCACAAGACTCAAACGGGCAGAGTATATTCACAAACATCAACAAATCTGGCAATATTTGGCTTTACTTGACACAAAAACTTGACTCAATAAAAAAATATAACAAACAAACTAACGTAAACACACAAAGACAACCTCCTCACACTTAAGCTTTGCTTGCCCTCAAGCAAACAAAGAAAAGGCATAAAAAAGAGAACAAACACATAAACGCAAACACAAAACTAAAAGAAAGATAAAATAAAATAAAAACAAAAGAAAAAAAACAAAATTAAAAAAAAATAAAAATAAAAATAAAAATAAAGAAAGTGAAAGAAATCACCCAAGCCTTCTTCTTGCGAATTTAGGTGGCTTAAGCTCCAACTTGGGTAGCTTTACATCCAATGGCACTGATCTGTCGCAGGCTCGCAGCAGGGATCCTATTTGGGCAAACTGGACCTTTTTTCAGAATCTTGAGCAGCAAAATCAGCCGCCTCTTTCATAGAAGTTAGATCTAGCTTCTCCTGCATTAATTCAGTCTCAAGGCATTTTTGGACAGAAGGGTCAATCACATTAATGGCACGTGCATTTTTAATATCAAGAGAATTATTCATGGTATCATCAATATTAAAAGTGAATTTCTCTCCATGATAATCCAAGCAAATAGTATCATTAAAGACATCAATGACCGACTTAGCAGTCCTTAAGAAAGGACGACCTAACAGAACACTAGCTGAACCATTCGACTGCGTATTACTCATTTTCACCACATAGAAATTAACAGGATAAACAAAATCATGCACTTTCACAAGAACATTCTCTAACAGACCATCAGGATAAACATATGACATGACCCATTAGCCAACTTCATCACAACTTTAGTATCTACCAACTCCACACCAGTTAAACTATTATAAATAGATAATGGCATGACGTTAACAGATGCTCCTAAATCACACATAGCATGCTTAAACTTTGTACCTCCAATGTAGCAAGGCAAAGAGATCATATCTGGGTCCTTGCATTTAGGCGGCAATTTCTTTTGCATCACAGCTGATACGTTTCAACTCATCAAAATCTTTCCACCATCTTTCAACTTTCCAGCAATGAAATCCTTCATTAATTTGCTCAACGGAGGAAGCTTGATCGCTTGAAGAAGTGGAAGGTTAATTTCTAGCTTTCAGAATATTGACATAAAGTCCATAGGATATACCTCCGGCTTCTTCTTCGCTAATCTCCGAGGAAAAGGTGCTGGAATCACAATGTTATGATCATATAAGCTCAAAGGTTTATGTACCTTAATTGGCTCCTCAAATTTTCCTCTTTTTTTTTCTTCAGAACAACTACAAAATCAATGTTCTGTTTGGGCAAACATAATATTTTCAGCTTCATCTTCTGCTGAAACCTCAGAATCGTCCTGTTTGGGCAAACTGGTTCTCTCTTCAGATCCATTTCTCGGACTCTTTTCTGACTTCTCGATTGGTAGCTCACCCAACTCTTTGTCACTTCTCAATGAGATAAAGTTCACATGTTCTCAAGGGTTCACTTGAACTTGTGATGGTAATCGACCTTGATTCTCGAGAGTTCATTCATGAAAGCCGAGAGTTGAGAAATTTGACGAGCTAATCCATCCATACACACTTTTTGCTCCGCATGTTGCACATTGTTTTGCAAAAACTGTTGAGAGCTAATCAACTCTCACATCATCTCTTCAAGAGATTTTCCTTTCTTTTCTTGAAAATGAGGTGGTGGTTGCTGAAATCCTCTTTGATGAGGTGGTCGGTAATACTGTTGATGTTGTACTTGTTGAGGTTGTTTCTGCACTTGATTGCTTTGATCGCTCCAACGAAAATTAGGATGGTCTCTCCAACCTGGATTATAAGTGTTCGAGAAATGATCTCTCTTTGGTGGTGGATGATCATACCAACTTTCAAATGAATTTGTTTGAGCAATGTGATTCTCTTCGTTCAATTTGCACTGCACCGTTAAGTGGCCCAAATTACCACACATACCACATGGTTTCTCCATTGGTTCAGCACTTGCAACTTTCTCAACCATATTATTCAGCATATTTTCTATCTTTCTCATTCTTTCTTCAAGCTTTTTTTCAAAGTTGGATGAACTAGTCTGTGTAGCTCTTTTAAGCAAACGAGGCTCCTCATACTCCCTTGTTGCTTCTACCAAGTGTTGAATCAACTTCTTAGCTTCACTCACTCTGCAATGCAAAAATCCGCCTCCACTTGATGAGTTAACTAGGTTCTTCGTGTCAATGGTCATTCCTTGATAGAAATACTGCAACAAGTCTCCATCAATGTATTTATGATTTGGGTAACTATTCACCAATCTCTTGAATCTGGACCAGTAAGTACACAACGATTCATCATATTCTTGCTTCACTCCGTTAATCTCCTTCTTCAATGCATTAGTCTTAGTCGGAGGGAATAAGTGCTCCAAGAACAACCTTTTCATTTCAGCCCATGTAGATATGGAGTTTGGCCGGTGGGAGGCTTGTGATCCAGGCGTTCGCCTCTGCTGTCTGAGTGAAAGGAAACGCAGCTAATTTAAATTGTTTCTCAGTAACTCCAGCTGGTCGTTTCTGTACCTTGCATATCTTGACGAACTTACTCAGAAAGTTATATGGATCATCTCATTTTTTACCGTAAAATTTGGGTAAAACGTTCAGCAATCCCAACTTGATCTCGATCGATGCCTCAAAATTTGGTATCTGTATCGGTGTTGGAGGATCATCTTCTAGATGGCTCGAAAGTTCACTCAATTTTGGATCTTCATCTGCCATGTCGCCTTCAGTAATCGCGAAGAAAGTCGACTCTACTTCTTCCTCGGTTTCTATTTCTGTTTCAGAAATACCTTCCGTTTAGGCAAACGAAACACTTTCAGCTTCTGGTACACTATTGTCAGACTTGTAAATGACTTCCGTCTGGGTAGACGGATCTCCTTGCGATTCCAACAGATTCTGCTGCTTCTTAAGCTTGGTCTCTTTCCGTAACCGTTTCGCGAACTTCTCAATTTCAGGATGATATAGAAAATCCGGTTTAGAGGCCCTGCTCATAAACAACGGAAAAGTAACCAAAGATCAATAGGAAAAATAAATTAATAAACACCGTTCCCCGGCAACGGCGCCAATTTGGTGGACGTCGTATACCACCAAATAATTCCTGCAACTTGCTCAGAATTAAATTAGTATAGTAACAAGCAGGGTCGAACCACAGAGAACGGGAATTCACCTATTTTCCTATAAATCTAGTTTTGGTGTAACCACCACGCCTTAATTTGAGAGAATTTGATTATAAACTAAGAAAACAATAAATTTACTAAATAACAAACGAGAATTTAATTAAAAGAAAAGTATTCGGCTTCGAATAAATCCACACTAGCCTAGGGCTCTGATCATCGATGCAAAGATAAATTAATTTCCAAGAACCAACCAGTTATAGGGTACCGTGAATGCAGCAGACATACCCCAATTCCTACGTACTTTATTGATAGTTAGCTGTAGACGTCAGACCTAACTATTTCCCTTATTAAAACACAACCTAGCTGGCGCCAGACCTAGATTTAATGTTCTAATAGCTTTTAGATTGAAGGAACCCAATTTAGACGAATTACCCAAGAACGCAAGTAATAACTCGTCTACCAATTTATTCCTACTACGAACATGGTAGCTTTATCACTAATTAACCCTATTCCAACAATTACGGATTGGGGGAACTAATTGACTTTCATCCAATTTAATCTAAGTTGATCAAGCTTAAATAAAATCGGAATTAACTTTAAATACAAGGAACAAATCGAAACCCTAGGAAATTAATTATACGAACAATTAGATCTCACAGATTATTAAACTAGTGCTTCAATATTCTCGCCGAATTAACGAATTAGCTACTCATAATATTGAAACAAAACATAATCAAATAATCAAAGAAAAACATAATACTAATATATTAAATTGAAAGGAAATAAAGAATTGTCACCAGAAGGTTGATCATGAGAAATCAATCCCAAGTTTCAATCTCCAATAACTAAAAGTAAAAAAACTAAAACTAAGCTACCAAAGTTGATTCCCTCTGATCTCGGCGGCTGTGATACAAAATAACAAAAACTATGGAATGAAAGGTAAGTTCTCCTTTGCGGCTAATAGCCTATATATGGGTGAACATTCGGTTATTCGGTTTGATTTTGGTCTAAATCAAACCAAACCGAATAAATTAAATTTTTAAAAATAAAAACCAAACCAAACCGAACTAACCGAATAACCGAACCGAATAAACCAAATTTTTAAAAGTTAAAACCAAACCAAACCAAACAAACCGAACGGTCATGTTGTTCTAAATATTTCATCAAAAATCAACAAAAATATACTTAATACAATAAGACAATAATAGTATTTTAATTTAAAAAATTAACATATATAACATATATATATACACACACATATTATAGGAAAAATCAAATATGTTAAATGAGCAACCAAAAGATCGGTCCATTGACTTGTTGCATGATGTTGATATCCATGCTTTATTTCAAGTTCTATTGGGTCCAACAAGCTCTTGCGCTAAATTCTTTCAAATTATTTTTCATTATTGAGAAAAGTTATATATAAATATAATTAATCTATATATACTACATAAAAAATTAATATATATATATATAAAAATATAAAAATTCGGTTTTTGGTTTGGTTTGGTTGCCAAAGCATCAAACCAAACCAAACCAAATAAATTTTATTTAAAAAAAAATAAAACCAAACAAACCGAACAAACCGAACAAACCAAACCAAATTCTATTTTCGGTTTGGTTTGGTTTGGTTTTCGGTTATTTTTGTTCACCCCTAAGCCTATAAATAAAGAATATATACGCTAATCCTAATTAGCCGTCAATTTCTCACTTAATAACCTTGCAAAATAATAATTAAATAATAAAAATAAACTTCTAAAATAAAAGGTATCTAAAATATAGTCCATGTATTACAAAATAAGTTCGGCCCATTCATTATCTTCCAAACTTGCACATAAATTCTTCCTTCTCGATTTCTCTCGTCCAAATTCATATGCTCACGAACTTTGCATTTCCTGCATAAAAATCACACCTAAACGTGCATTATATCCATATAAAATCATAGAAAACTTAACTTCTGAACAACCAAAATACACACACATCAACTATCAATATTAAACATAAGTAATTCAAATTATAAAAGTTTTACACGAATATGACATATGTTAGTCTATTCTAGACAAAGCACTTAATGATTTGACCTAAACGTTGTCATTCCTTCCTTGATTGTTTGAGACGTATTTTTTTCTTTAAATTTATAAAATAATTAATTTACTTATTTTCATCATTACTCTCTCTCTACATATTGTTTGGTGTTCGATTTAGCAAATATAACTTGCAACAACATAGCAAATATAACTTGCACTTACCATGAAAAGGGAAACCTTAGGAATGGATAAATAAATTAAAATAGACATCACATCTCCATTCGGATAAAGAGTGCAATTCTAATTTGAAACTACAAAAATCAGCTATAACACCTGTTGGCCGAATAGAAATCACCACACCTCTCCACTCTATGAAGTATACGGCTCCAATAGTATTTGTTGGTTGAGTCAACAAATATTACCGACTCCATATAAAATAGACTAATAGATGCCAAATTCGTGTAAAATTTTGGTAATTTGAATTATTTCATTGTAATATTTACGTTATTTTACTATTTTCACAAATGTGATTAGAGCTGTCAAAATTTCGGCCCGGCCCGGCCCGAAAATCATTTTTGTAGTGTAATTTTACCAGGCCGGGCTGGGCCGGCCCGAGCCCACCGGACTTTCGCCCATTTCAGGCCGGCCCGAAAATTCTCTGGTCCTAAAATTATGGAGCTCAGCCCGGCTCGAAATCGGACCGGTCCATCGGGCCGGGCCGGGCCTTTTTTGACAGCTCTAAATGTGATTGACTTTGTTTTAAACGAATTTATCTTTTCATCATGGTATGATTCTTGTGTATGAGATGAACAAGTAATAAGATATATATTACTATCATGTTGACTCACATAATCATCAACTCAACAATAAGTTAGATTGTAAGAGAGTGGGTGATTGAGAGTAATTTTGTTAAAGTGGGTAAAAATTACTCCCTCCGTCCCGCCATAAGTGGCCACATTTCCTTATTAGGCTGTCCCATCATAAGTGATCACTTTCCTAATATGGAAACACCCTCTCTCACACAAAAGATGTGGGCTCCACCACTTTTTATCTTTTTACTCTTTAAACACTCTTCTCTTAAATATCCGTGTCCAAAAGAAAGTAGCCACTTATCATGGGACGGAGGGAGTACATGTTTTTATGAAAGTTGGATCTTCGTAGATTGTCATGAATGTGAGTAATTTGGAGGTTTCCACATAAAATTCTCACAACTTTGAACTTCTTGTAAAAATAAAAAGAAATGCACAAGATAAAAGCAATGCAATATTTAATAATTAAAAAAGGAAAATATAATAAAAATAGTGAGAGAAAACCCTCCCGCGAAGAACCACCGGAATCACGCAAAAGCCTTTAGCGCACGCTCCCAAAAAAAGAGCACCTGCAGCCTGCAAGCACCGTATGACCATACTGACCTCGGAGAATCCAACGTGTCATATCATAATTGGTCCACGACAACAACCCTCCGAGAAACAATTACACGTCATACTCCGTACTCTCCTGCTAATCTATAAATTCAATAGCCCCGCCACACGCCTTCAACGATTCCATTTTCTCTCCCACGCGCCACCGCCTGCCACCGTAGGCACTACGCCAACCCTCCAACATTCAAAACCCTCAGCTAAATCGATAAGCTTAACTGTAATTCGAAAAATCCAATGATGAACTCAACCACCCTACCAGACAACCATGCACCTCCGGATTCCGACCTGCAACCGCAACAGCTGCAAGCTGACGACCGAGATAAAGAAGATGAATCCCGCCGTTTATTGCCCCTATCCACCCCGCTGAAATCCGACGCCGTTCAGATTCAAGCAAGAGCCGATAGCGGCGACGACGAGGAAGCGGCGTACGAGGCGCGCCAGAAGATCCTGATCGCCGATTTCGAATTGGATTCGCCTAATTACTCCGGGGTGCCGCCGTTCTCGTTCAAGAAGCTGTGGATGTTCACGGGTCCGGGTTTTCTGATGAGCATAGCGTTTCTAGATCCGGGGAATCTCGAGGGGGATCTTCAGGCGGGCGCCATTGCTGGCTACTCCTTGCTGTGGCTGCTGATGTGGGCCACGGCAATGGGGCTGCTGATTCAGCTGCTGGCGGCGAGGATAGGGGTGGCGACGGGGCGGCATTTGGCGGAGCTCTGCCGCGATGAGTATCCGAACTGGGCGAGGATTGTGCTGTGGATCATGGCGGAGGTGGCGTTGATCGGGGCTGATATTCAGGAGGTGATCGGAAGCGCGATTGCTATTCAGATTTTGAGCCGAGGGTTTTTGCCCCTCTGGGCTGGTGTTCTAATTACTGCTGCTGATTGGTAATTTTTTTTTTCCTTTTCAGTGATTTACTCGAATTTTTTCAGTGATTTACTGCTGCTGATTGGAATACTACTAAAATACGATCTTATCTTTTCTGCAAAACTTATTGAATCCGTGAACAGTGTTATGAGCTGAAATTGAATTAGAGAATCATGAAGGTGATCGGAATGTCATTTTTTTTATTCCTTTGGAGATGATAGAAATGTCAATTTTACTAAGTTAACTAATACTATTTTTTACTGCTATTCTTAGTGTACTTTATGAGTGGTTCACTCACTACGTCTATGTGGAATCCACCTTAAGTTTCTGTTATTTCTAATGTCACTAACTTTAGTAGTGAGTGGAAATCGGATGCATTTCTGCATTATGGTTACTTTTCTGGTAGAAATTGTTATCTTCACACGTAAGTTGCTAAACTTTATGTCTAAAATGTTAGCTGGGAGTGAGAAAGATCCAATTTTGTCAATTTATCTTATACTATAAATTTAGAATTTTTCTTTTCTTGGAAAAAAGCAACATGTTTTTGCTGTAAGGGTGCCAGTGCTACACACGTCTATCTGTTTGTCTGCTAGTTGATGAGTTAATCACTGATATTTTTTGCTCTGAAATTGCTTTACAGTTTTATATTTTTACTTCTTGAAAACTATGGAGTGAGGAAGTTGGAAGCTGTGTTTGCAGTTCTTATTACAACAATGGGCCTATCATTTGCTTGGATGTTTGCTGATGCTAAGCCAAGCAAAAAGGAGCTTCTAATAGGTCAGAAGCTCTTGCATGATCTTAATGTTTTAAGTCTGAAATGGCTGTCACTTCAAAAGTCCGAATAGGAAATTTATATGATGCTCTTAACAGGTCTTTTGGTTCCAAAACTTAGTTCAAGAACAATTCGGCAGGCGGTGGGAGTTGTGGGTTGCGTAATAATGCCTCACAATGTGTTTTTGCACTCTGCTCTGGTACAATCGAGGAAAATTGACCTCAACAAGAAAGGTCAGGTCCAAGAGGCGCTCAACTATTACTCTATCGAGTCCTCAGCTGCCCTCCTCGTCTCCTTCATGATCAACTTATGTGTGACAACCGTGTTTGCTAAGGGATTCAGTGGAAGCAAACAAGCAGAGTATATAGGCCTAGTAAATGCAGGGCAGTATCTAGAGGAGAAGTATGGTGGTGGTCTTTTTCCAATTCTCTATATATGGGGTATCGGGTTGTTGGCAGCTGGGACGAGTAGTACAATAACTGGAACTTATGCTGGACAGTTTATAATGGGAGGTTTTCTTAATCTCCGTCTAAAGAAGTCATTAAGGGCGTTGATTACTCGAAGTTGTGCTATTATACCAACCATAATAGTGGCATTGGTTTTCAACAAATCAGAATCATCCCTAGATATACTGAATGAGTGGCTGAATGTGCTGCAGTCTATACAGATACCTTTTGCCCTCATCCCACTTCTCACCTTGGTGTCGAAGGAGCAGTTGATGGGAGTTTTTAAGATTGGCCCTATGCTCGGGGTACGTCAACAATCCTTCTCTTCCTCATTCTACTGCAAATTCATGCCTTTTAGCTTATGAAATTATGTTAATTGTTCTGCTTCTCTCTTTATCTGTCAACATTAACTTTAACAACTGCAATCTTCTAATGATGAAGTGCAAAAATATCAGTTTATTGTCCATAAATGATGAAGTTAGGTGTAAGTATCTGATAGTGGTGGTGTTGTACTACTGTAGAGGGCGGCGTGGACGGTGGCGGCGCTAGTGATGGTGATCAATGGATACCTTTTGCTCCACTTTTTCATGTCTGAAGTAAATGGGGTTTTGATTGGATTCATTGTCTCTGCTGCCACTGCAGCATATGTTGCATTTGTGGTTTATCTCATTTCACATAGCAATTCTGAGATTTCTAACTGGTTAGGCCAATTCATTACCAATAGATCTACGTGTTGTGGAAATTAACCCAACACTCTTCTTTCTGGGTTTAATTTCAACCGGTTTGGGTGCATGGAGATGAAGAGTTCTTCTACGTGATAATCTTTAACTTATTGGGAATTTGGTTGATTCCAAATGCAGAAGTTTTTGCACCATCTGTATATGAATTTTGGAGCAGAACAAGATTTTGTGTCGATCCATCTAGGAAAACGGCATATTTGTATATGCCATTTAACGGTAGATCGTGTTGTAATCATAATTCCACCGAGATCCATTGTACTTCAATAATGTCGCAGTGGATGTAAATTAGTTCCTTTTTCTTCATTCTTATTCAATAGAAAGAGAGTGTTCTTTTTTGTTTTGGATGGGTAACTCGCATGCTATTCGAAGTGTACATTGAATAAATTATCTTACAAACCACGCAGGCTTGTTCGTGTTTGTAATCTTAATTCCATTGGTACTTCAATAATCTCACCGTGAGTGTAATTTAGTTCCTTTTTCTTCATTCTTATTCAATAGAAAGAAAATGTTATTTATTTTATTTTTTTTAATTGAGATCATCCGCAGCCGCTATCTAATATATTATGTGCGCATTGCATAAATTATTTTCTTGTTCGACAGCCTACAAACCACGCAAATTTAGATTGTGTTTTAACCATTGTGCTTTAATACAATGGATGTAATTTAGTTCCCTTTTCTTCGTTCTTATTCAAGCCGACTCACAAGCGTCCTTGCCGGAAAATTCTCCGGCGCAGTAGATCCAAGGAGTTTTAGCCCTCTTCACCGCAAAAGTTATGTCCCAAATCACCGTCTCTCTCTTCATCTTCTCAGCTCCCTTCATATTCTTAGATAATTTGTTTATTTTTTACTGTTTATTTAATTTTAAATTTTTAAATATTTTGTGCGCTTTGAAAATTGGATCGTAAATCTTTATGTGATTCATCAAATTTGAGTGGAAGAATTACTATTTCTTCCATAAAAGATTATTTATCGATTTTTCTATTGAAAGTGAAACAAAAGGAGCTGATCGTGTTTAGCTTGCTGTGGAACGCAACACATCAAAAGAAAATAAAAAAAATTCAAAATTAGTTAACGGTCTTTTGCTCCCACAAAATGAAAAGAGTTGCATCATTAATTTTGGGGCAACCCAAATAATAATAGCATGGGTGATTTTGTAATACATGCAGACATGGAGGGCATATTTGTACCTTAATAAAAAAATAAAAATTAGAAATCCAAACCCAAAGCTGGCAGCAGCAGGAACCGCCGCCAGCCACCAGAACTCTCCTCTCGGTCAAGGCGGCGTAACCAACCCATCACCAGTCGTCCGTCCCATCTCCAGGAAGTAGTGTAGTCGGACAGCAGCAATCTCACTTGCTTGCTCATAGTCATGGCGGCTTCTCTGCAACTCAACTGCAAACCCTTCACTCCTTTACTGCTTCACTCCAAATCTGCCTCCAAAACCGCCCATAAATTCTCCACCGTCCGTTGCGCTGCCGCTGCGCCATCCAAGAGCTACACCATCACCCTCCTCCCCGGCGACGGCATTGGCCCCGAAGTCATCTATGTTGCGAAGAACGCCCTCCAACTGGTCGCTTCCCTCGAAGGTCAAAACCTAATTATAACCGAATTTGATTTAAAATGGCTTCTCTCTTTCTCAAATTTATAATGAATAATGTGTAAAACCTGATATCAGGGTTTGAATTTAAGTTCAAGGAGGTGCCGATGGGCGGCGCTGCCTTGGATTTGACCGGAGTGCCCTTGCCGGAAGAGACCCTTTCGACTGCAAAGGATTCTGATGCTGTTCTTCTTGGAGCTATTGGAGGGTTAAGTATTATATTTCTAAGATTGGATGAAAAATGAAGACAGATTTTGAGTTTTTGGTTATCTATATTTTCTAATTTAAAATATTTAAATAACTTAATTATGTGAACCTGTAATCTGAAGGTATAAGTGGGATAACAATGAGAAGCATTTGAAGCCGGAGACTGGGCTGCTTCAGCTTCGCGCAGGTCTTAAGGTTTTCGCAAACTTGAGGCCAGCTACTGTTCTGCCCCAGGTAAATGTTTTAGCTGATGCTGATGGTGAATAAATTTGAGTTTTTTTACGTAATTTATGGATGAATCAATATTTATTTTTACACATTAGGTAGATGAATGTAGAATGTATCTGGTTGAGTTCAATTACCAGGCTTTTACTTTGTCTTCTTTTGAGTAATGTGGTACAAGACTTTGTGATTGACCTTTTCTGTGACAAGTTTACGGTTAAGGTCTTTCCTCTGTCTTATTATAAATAAATCAGAATGTCTGACTATAGATAAATCAGAATAGTCGAAAGGTGTAATTTTGGAAGCTCTATACTTTGCATTTGGTGTGACTAAACGACTTGATACTTTTTCTAGGTTGAATGATATTCAGAATATTGGTGTTCCATAGAACATTGGCTTGAGTAAACTAAGTTGAAAGAGAAGTTGAAGATTTGAATATTGGATATTATGGAATTATGTATATATTTTGGTATCGTGTATTTGAAGAAAACCTGCGTTGCTTAAATGCTTCTATTTCCACCCTATGTCCTCCATATTTGTTCCTTGAGATGAAGGACTGACAAATTAGCTTATTCATGTATCTTAAATTCTTAATTGGTACACTGAATTCTTGTTGATTACAGCAGTTATGAGTAGTGTCCTGCACATTATTTCAAGAGCATATACACAATAAGCATTACTCATGTTTTAGGGAGCCATACATGTTAAAGTTATCAATTATGTTTTACATTCTGATTAAGCTTAAGCTTATTGGCACATGACGAAAAATGAATCTCCAAGATCCTGTCTTCTTGATTAGTAATCAAACATTTAGTTGATAAAAGTTTATGCCTTATTATCACTACATTAAACGTGTCTCCGTATTAGGATATGCTATTATATTTCTTTTAATCGTCTACTGTGTATGCTGATTAGTTAGTGGATGCTTCAACTTTAAAGAGAGATGTTGCTGAGGGCGTGGATTTGATGGTGGTAAGGGAACTTACTGGAGGTTAGTTGTCCACTTACACGAAAACTACTTGAATTCGAAATATTTTCTTTGATAATTTGTTATTGTGCAATTCTTTTCATGGTAACTACATTTGATTAGGCATTTATTTTGGCAAGCCAAGGGGTTTTAGCACAAATGAAAATGGTCAAGAAATTGGATTCAACACTGAGGTGTATAGTACTTACGAGGTATTCTTCTACCATACCTTGGTTGACATAGTTAACGTGAAATATTGGCTGCTAGCCGAAATTTACCTTTTACTTAATAATACTTTTTCAGTTGGTCCTATTTATTATGTCAATTTCTAAACTACTACTTATCTCCATGAACTTTTAAGAATGTTGTGTGATTTACATTGAGTAGTTCGTTTCTAATCCAGAGTATATAACTGTATTTCTTGTTCAATTGAATTTCCTTTTCCAGATTGATCGCATTGCTCGGGTTGCGTTTGAAACTGCTCGAAAACGTAGTGGAAAACTTTGTTCTGTCGACAAAGCTAACGTTCTGGAGGTAATTGACACTTTTTGATCTAGTATTATTTGAGTCAAGTGAGTGTATCTTAACATATTTAGTTTCCTTTGCTGTGATATTCTAATGGCCAGGCTTCCATGCTATGGAGAAAAAGAGTCACGGCCCTAGCCACAGAATACTCCGATGTTGAACTCTCACATATGTATGTTGACAATGCAGCCATGCAGCTTGTTCGAAACCCAAAACAGGTTTAAAGTCTTTGGATTTCCCCGTGTTAGACTTATCACAAGACATGAAATAAACCTTAAATACAAGCCTCCATTGTTATTGCAGTTTGATACTATTGTTACAAATAACATATTTGGTGATATTTTATCCGATGAAGCATCGATGATTACTGGTAGTATAGGGATGCTTCCATCTGCAAGTCTTGGTGAATCGGTATGAGCAATTTTTACTTCCTTCCATCTTTAAATTATAGTACTAATCTTAATAGTAAAAGTAAACTGCCTTTCCTTTGTACTGTACTTTAACATTTGGAAATTGGACTTGCAGGGACCTGGCTTATTCGAACCAATACATGGTTCTGCTCCTGATATCGCTGGGCAGGTTGGTTCATTGCTGCTATCCTAAGATATGAAAAAAAGATAGTAGCTTATATTTGAAGAGACCGGAGTACTTTTTCTATTATTATTATTATTATTATTAAACAATAAAATTTTCAGGACAAAGCAAATCCGTTGGCTACAGTGCTCAGTGCAGCCATGCTTTTAAAGTACGGTCTTGGAGAGGAGAAGGCTGCCCGAAGGATTGAGGCTGCTGTCTTGGACACTCTAGACAGAGGATATCGTACGGGTGATATATACTCAGCTGGAGCTGGACAGGTACAGCTCTTTGATGGATTTCAGTTTTGTATTTATTTTTATTTTTTACCATCTTATTTTTGTTCTTTATTGCCTCTGTTCCTGCATTCTTGCTGCTGTGAGATGCTAAGCCGAGTTTTGCCGTGATATCTAGAAAAGTTCTCGTTTTCTGATTGACTGGAAATGCAAAACTGAACCAAGTCAAAACTGAGTTTAATCTTTCCTGTTTGTTTACAAAGTATTTTCATACTCTATTGTGGTTGGTTGCACTAAATTTATATGATACCAATGTATGTGAATTGCATTGACTGCTACAATGTGTATTGATTTCAGAAACTAGTGGGGTGCAAGGAGATGGGCGAACAAGTAATGAAGTCGATAGATAGTAAAGTCGCGACTGCTGTATGAGAAGCTGTCCGGCCAGAGGATCGAGTATGCATATTCTCTCGCCATTTCCCACCCTCATTCTGCTGTAGCGTAAAAGGATAGTGGCCGGAACAAGGGGGGCCGTTTATGGATTCTTGTGGGAAACATGTTTCCAATAATGCAAAATGTTTTCAGTTTTATCCCGAGACCATTTTCCGGCACCGAGAATCATGTGCTTGTCGAGAACTCTAGCCCGATATTGATTTTTGACATGCTTTATAAAATATTACGATATTAAAAGTATTTTATAGAAAAGTAGATTCAAACGGCTAGATTGATGATCCAAGCCAAAGCAGCCCCAACTTGGATTTTTTCCGACATGAATATATTTTATCTCAGCATTTTATTGGTGCAACTTGCGATAAATTTAATGATCGCTGATGTAGGTTTAACAACTACCGTACAAAATTGTTTAAACATCTCTATCATATGACGTGTATACCAACAAAATATTGTTTAGAGTTTAGACCCACTAATAATATTTCCACCATCTTATTTTCATTTATATATGATATAGATTCTTTGCTGCTGTGCACTATAATGAATGTCAATATCATATATATCGCATTTTCTTGACTTTTTGAAACTTTATCCATATTTTCATATGATGTATAATTAAGAAATTAACATGATAATGTTTTTGGTTGGCCAATGGATGCTGGAATCTTTAGGTCTGGTCAATAATCAATATCCAAAAGTTTCCGCATGACGGAATCGTATTATTTATTCGATAATTGATTAAGGTTCTTAACTAGTAATTTTCATGCACTAAAAAAATAATAAGAAAGAGGCAGAAATATAGTACTCCTTCCTTCCCGTTATTTGTGACTCATACTTTTTGGGAATGAGAATTAAGAAAGTGTAAAAGATAGAAAAGTAGTAGAGTCCACACTTTTTAAAGGATTAATTTTTGCTATTTTGGATTCGAACCACTAGTAACGGGACAATCCAAAAAGAAAAATGAGTTATTAATAACGGGATGGAGAGAATATTTCTTTTTCTCTCCGCGGTGGCTGTACAAGCAATAGCAGCAAATTAAGTCAAACTTGTGCCGGGCCTTTGTGTACGCTACATGAATCATGATTGAGTGTTGGTCATTTAAAATTTAAGAAAAAATTGAAATATATGCAATTAACTAAGGTTGATAGAGACAAATACTTGCGAGCAACGGCCGCACCGCATGTGCGACCGTCTTTTCATTTTTAAAAATTTTAATTAAGATTTATTAATTTATAATTAAATTTTATTAATCAATAATTAAAATTTAATAATTTCTGTCTAAGGTTTAATTAACAATAATTGAATCAACTCCACTTAAAAAAAACATTAATTGAATTAATTAATTAATATTTTTCTTAAATAAGGAAAATGCCGCACATGCGGCAGTTCGCAAGGGAGTGTTCCTAGCTCGTTGATAAATAGGGTGAAATTGTTGATATGTGTTCCATTTCCATTTGCAGCAGAAGAAATTAAGGCAAAAATGGTAGCGCAAAGTGTGACTAATCAGGAGATCGCTCGTTACTGGAAGCAGCGCCACATGTTGGAGGAAGACCACCTCCTTGCCGCTATCAAGGCTGCTGCTCGCCTCAGAGCCAGGAACCTCTCTGTAACTTCTAACTTCCCTCTCTCTCTCTCTCTTAATTATTCTTTAGTTCAACTTCTCAAATCTCAATGAATACAACTTTTTACAGGAGGATGATTACCTGGAATTTGAAGAGTCCTTAAAGGAGGAGAAGGAGAAGGAGAAGTGGTGTCAAGTACTGTTTGGAGAAAAGTACAGGAACAGAGGAGAGAGAAGGGCGGTGGGAGTGAGAGACTGGTAAGAATAAGATCGATCAAAAACAAATTAATTCACTTTGGAGACAAACAAATGAAACTAGAAATGAAATCATACCCGCCCTTATGTTGATATGTAATGGTGCAGGTGGACTAAGAGCAAATATGCATATCTTAACCAGCCAGCTATCAAGATCAGACTTTCATCTTCCTCAATACTCATTTAGTTTCAAATCAATTTCACTTCTATCCTCCTTGCAAAGCAGGCCTCTCTTCAATTCAATCGCTTATGTAACATAGTATTATTATTCATATATCTATGTATATAAATTGCTGTGTATATTTATCAACTATTCAACTATGGATCTACTTCTTATATATGCACTGCCATTTCCTATCTGTTCTGCCTTTAATGAATTCATAAAACTTACTTAGAAATATGAAACTTATGGCATTAATTACCACACTTCCCCCAACTTTAATTTTGCCTTTGATCTTAGAGATGGACTCTGGTACGGTCCACCGTGTTTTTTCTTTTTCTTTTTTTTTTGCCTTTTTCATCGACTTTTATAACTACAGGACTCTTTAATTTGGATCAATAAAAGTTGCTATTTTCTTGTATTTATATTTACTAATGAGTTCAGGATATGATCGTGTCAAAAAAGAATATTAGTTTAGCATGCATTCAATTTCTCCGTGATGCTAAGAACCATTAGATTTCAAAATGTGAAATCCGAAATTACCATATCCAATATCGAAGAGAAAAATGTGAGCTAATGGTATTTGCTTTCAGTTAAATAAGCTTCGCGTTTGTATATACTTTGTTCATAATGTGATGATTTTAGAGGAATCTCATTAAAACCTCCCGAGGGAAACCTAGAGGAAAAAATCCCCGACGAGGAAAAAAATCGCTAACAAGAAAAAAGAATACTCATCTAACCCGTCTCAACACTCTTTAAACTATAAACTTTTTGGAGCTAATAAGTCGGCATCGATCTCAATTTCATATACAAAAATAAGCAATAACAATTGAACAAGTCAAACTAATTAAGAGACATAGAAGCACGCAAAAATTAGAACATTATTCCAAGAATTCACGCACAAACGGAGAACAGAGAGCACAAATTTATGGTACATTATTTAAACATATTTAAATTCCCGCCATTTTTATTTCGAAGTGCTGATACGCATGTGATAAGCAAGCAAAATCATGACAAATTCTCAACTCAAGGAGAAATAAAAATAAATATCAACTCCAACAAGTTCCATTTCCGCATAAGAAATCAAAACTGACAGTTCCAAAAGAAAGAGAGCTAAGCATGATTAGTTTACCAGCATTACTCATCCAGTAATCATCGTTCCAGCACCTTCATCAGTGAGAATCTCGAGAAGTAGAGAATGCTTCAATCGCCCGTCAATAATACTCGTTGTCCGAACACCTTGAGCTAGAGACCTCACGCAGCAGTTGACTTTTGGGATCATCCCACCGGCTATCTTTCCTTCTTCAATCATCTTCTTCACTCCCTTGATGTCGATTTCCTTCACCAAACTCTCTGGATTGTTCCGGTCCTCTAGTATCCCAGCCACGTCTGTCAACAATATCAACTTCTCTGCCCCCAAAGCTGCAGCTAGCTCACCGGCTGCTGTGTCTGCATTTATATTGTAGGACTGTCCCGTTGAATCAGCAGCAACTGAGGCGATCACAGGGAGATGGTTATTATCAATAAGTGGCCGGATTATTGTGGGGTCAACACTTGCAATGTCCCCAACAAAACCCAGCTGCGAGGAGTTTGGGGAGGGTCGAGCAGTCAAAAGCCGACCATCAATTCCCGATAAGCCGACTGCAGTCCCTCCAGCTTTGTTGATCAGTGAAACGAGTTGTTTGTTCACTTTACCAACTAACACCATTGACACAATCTCCATAGTTGATGCATCAGTGACACGGAGTCCATTAAGGAAATTTGGCTCGATATTTAGTTTGCCAAGCCACTGGTTGATCTCAGGTCCACCTCCATGGACAAATACAATACGAAGGCCGACACAGGAAAGAAGTACAACATCAGCAATCACGGATGCCTGCAGGGCCTCAGATTTCATTGCTGCTCCTCCATACTTAACGACAATAGTCTTGCCACGGAATTTTTGGATAAAGGGCAATGCTTCCGATAAAATCTTAACTCGGGTTTGAGCAGAGGTGACGTCTTTATCAACCTCCGGCGTTACAATTGACTGTAAGGATGATTTGAGGCTTGTGCTTATACGGTTGTGCTTGAGTTTGGCCACAGGGACTGTATTTTGCCATGAAAGAGCAAAACTACTAGATTTTTCAAGACCTGCTGGTAAAGGGGAACTAATTGGGCGGACATTAGCAGCTAACATAGTTTCTTCAACGGCTTCAAATTTGGGCCTATTCACACAGTGAATATGAACTCCAAATTACAAAGTGGACAGAGAACACTTCCAAGTTGCAAGTTGCTAAAGAAACCCAGACAACAATTCTCTTAATTATAAGCATCTAAACCCTATGTGTCCAACCTGACACCAAGAAATTCAAGAACAAATTTTGCACAAGATAGTAAGAATTAAGCCCAAACTATTAACTCAAAGGGGTCCACAAATATTAGAAAACCTCCCCGCAAATTAGAAGATTCAGACAATACGAAATTCCTACATCATAAGGAACTCAAGCATCTACTCAGAAAAATATTAAATAAACACCATTTTTCCTGATTAGTCAAAATCGATCAAGAATACGTTTGATAGGTGAACAACTATGCTAGAAGATCAATATATAAACTTTTGCTGCGTTTTAGGAATTTAAAATCAAAATGGAGCTGAAATAGGTTTCTTCGAGCTCAAAAATGCCTAACGAGGAGAAAACCCTTAATTACTATTCAATCATTCCATCATTGCTCAAGTTTAATCTCCTGGCATGAAGCTTAGAACTGGAGCACAGCATCACTCACTAATTCGGCTGCCAAATATCCATAAAATCTAAACCACGAAGCATGAATCACGAATGATAGTCTTCTACTATCCAAGCAACATTTTCATTTCCTCATGTATTGCCGCATATAGATTGAAGACATTAAAAGAATGATAATAAAATCAACTGACCTCTTTCCCAACTCTGCAAACAAGCGGATTGCAGTGCCCAGCAACTTCTTTCACCTGCAGAACAACATAAAAAAATGGGGATTAGGCAATGTGATGAAGGGAATTTAGGGTTTTGCAGTGAGATTAGCGTGCGTGAGGGGATGAATATAATTAGGGATTCTACCGTGAGGCGAAAAGGGAATTTGCCAAATTGGGGTTCTGGGTTCCAAAAAAAAACAAGAAAAAGAAAAAAGGAATTTGCTCGAAAGTTTCGGGCTTTTATAGCCCGAGGCCCGATCGTTGAAGTAGATAACGTAGGACTAGTAGGGCTGGGGAATCGTTTAACCGAGGCAAAACCGAATTTTCGAATTTTCGATTAATCGCAACCGAAATTCAAGAAATGTATATACCGAAACCGTATCGAATCGGTTTTTCGGTAAATCGAAAATCAGTCGATTCGGTATCGGTTTACCGAAAAACCGATACAAAATCGAAAATTAAAAAAAAAAATTAATGTGTACTTACTCTCTCCTCTCCAGCCTGTCACGCAATAACTCTCTCCTCTCCACCTCTCTATCTCCTCTCCAGTCTCCACCCCTCTCACTCAATGAATTCAAAATTTAAAATAAAAGAATTAAGGTGGTGGAGAGTGGCTGCTCTACCTCTCTCTCTCCTCTCCACCTCTCTCTCTCTCTATATTGAAGATTCCATTTCCAGCAAGGCAGTGGAGTGGTTGCTCAAGGTGGCGGAGTGGCTGCTCAAGGCGGCAGGGTTGGGTCGGCGGCGGCGGGGGAGAGGAGGTGGAGGGATTTGAGGAGGGAGGAGGGAGGCGAGTTCGTGGGAGGGGAGCAGTCGGTGAGGGTGACGAGGGCGGAGAGGCGGCGAGAGGCACGGCGGGCCGGCAGGCAGGGGCGGAGGACGGCGGAGGCACGGCGGGGGGTGGTCTGGACTGTGTACCGTGTGGTGGTGGTGGTGGTGGTGGTGGTGGAGTCGCGAATTTGGGAGGGAGAGAACTGGTGGTGATGGTGGTTTGGTCTGGGCTGTGGAGAGGAGGTGGAGATGGCGGCGGTGGTGATTTGGGGGTGGTGATTTAGGTTTGGGTTTGGGTGGAGAGTGGGGACGAGAATTAGGTAGAATGGGTTTGTCCACCTTCCCATTATTTTTGGCACGGATATTAAGGAGAAGGATGTTTAAAGGATAAAAAGATAGAAAGTGGTGGAGCTCATAACTTTTTGTGAGAGAAGCATATTTCCTTTTATGGAAACAGAACAAGAATAACGGGACAGCCCAAAAGGGAATACAAGACAAGAATAATGGGACGGAGGGAGTATTTTTTAGTTAAATTTAAATTAATATTATATAATATATACTCCCTCCGTCTACAATAAATTTGCCACATTGTGGATGGCACGAGTTTTAATAATTTGTTGGTTGATTGTATTGTAAGTGGAATAAGGGTCCCATTTTTATATAATTTTAAATTGTGTTGTGAGTGAAAAAGTAAGTAAGGTGTGTGGAATCTATTACTATAAATGGATGTGGCAAATTTTTTGTGGACGGATCAAAAAGGAAATTGTGACAAATTTATCGTGGACGGAGGGAGTATTACATAATATATATTATTAATAATTTATATAAAAAAAATCGATTAATCATTTACCGAGGTTCGGTAAATGGTTAACCACCATTTACCGAAAATTTTTTTAACCTACTAACCGTTTACCGTACCGAAACCGACGGTAAATGGTTAACCGCCGGTAAATTTCTCCAGCCCTACGTAGGAAACTACGAGTATTTTTTTTTTTTGGAGGGGGAAGTCGATATCAATTACTATCAAACAATGATATATCTACTTTTGGCACACGATATATTTTATGTTTTCCTATTTTGGATAAAGAATTTATTATTTCATAGTAACATTAATTTGGAAACACGTTTTTTTTTTCTAAAGTTTAAAATGTTGTATTTTGTAAATTGTTATAGTTCCTTTTTCTTATTGAAATTATTAAATTTTCTTTCATAATAATTTACAAAAATGATACCATTGTGACCAAAAGGAATAGATCCAGACTACACTTACGTCTATGTCGAAGAAAGAAATTAAAATAGATCGACAAACCAAACCAATAAAATTCCCTAAATAGGCACAAAAATAAATTAACATACATCTGATAATTGAAAAGAAACCAAACCAACAAGCAATATAACATACATCTAATAACTGAAAAGAAACCATGCAAATTTTGCCAGAAAGGAAGAGCCTAAAAACACTAAAACAAGTCTAATTTTATTATAGAAGAGTACATTCTTGATTCTATAATATACATTTGATAACTGAAAAAAAAAACCATGTAACTTTTGTCAGAAATGAAAAACCTAAAAATACTGAAACAAGTCTACTCTGGTTATAAAAGAATATATTCTTGATTTTATATGTTTTAATTCTTTCTACAAGAAAGACAACTTCTCTGATACTAGATAAAACAATATGAATTTGACTAATATTATATTATTGTTTAATTTTTGGAGGGATTAATACATTTATTCCTTTAAAATGTATATCAACTTAAAATTTATATGGGTCAGTTATGTACATTATTACGGGCCCAAAAGTATTATTCCTGAAACGCGTAGCCCATTGCCAAGATATATATAAGCGGCCTGTTAATATAACAATAATTTGGGTTGCTACTGGACAGAACATTTTGTCGAATATTTTTATGAGTGTAGCAAAATATAATCCTATTTTATTATCCACAGTCTAATATTTTGTGACGAAGTTATTTGGATAAGTTATTCAGTGACGAGTTTTCTCGGGGACTAGAATCGCGCTATTTTGAGAATGATTTAATGCTCTTATATAGTAGTGTGTGTGTATATATATATATATATATATATATTTCTTTTTTCCCTGATGGAAGAGTGATTTCAATGTTGATAGGGGAAAGAATAATATTAATAATGATGGCACACATATATATATATATATGGGGAATAATGAATAGAAAGGAATGCATGTGATATTGGTGTGGTTTTTCCTCTTTGGCATTGTACATGTCAGTGAATCAATCCTCTTGAGAATCACAAATCCTTACTAGCTGACTTTGACTTTACTATCTAATTCTCTCTCCCCTTGAAAATCTCAATTCCTTACTAGGGGTGTCTAAACGGGTCGGGTCGGGTACCCGACCCCTACCCGAAAATGTTGGGTACCCGATCCCGATTTTTTCAAATTTATTATACTCTATCCCGACCTTATATTAAAAATCGGGTATCTAAATACTCGAAGCGGGTATCCCAATCGGATATTAGGGTATCTGAATTACCCGATATTATTTAATTTATGTTCTATGTTATGCCTAAAAGAAATTATTCAACATTATTCAAATTATGTCTTACACTATATATATACAATGTTTAATATATAGAAGAATAACACTATATAGTCATACATCATGAGGTATTATTGATTTATAAAGTTGGATCACATTATATCAAATTTAAATTATAAACTATTAAACTCGTAGCAATGACCATAATAATATGTAAACAAAAGAAACAAAAAATGTATAACAATTTAAAATTAAAAAATGTCACCAACACTATTAATCATAAACTAAAACCATAAATATATCTCATAGATTTGTTTCCTAAAAGTTAATTAACTTAATTTAAAGTAATATAATATAGTATAAATTAAAAACTCGGGTATACTTGGGTACCCGAATCGGGTGTCAGGTATACGGTATACCCGATACCCGAAATTTCTAAAAAACTCAACCCGTATCCCGATCCGTTTACCCGAATATGTGGGTATCGTGTATCCAATACCCGTCGGGTGTCGGGTCGATACAACACTACCCGATTACCCGCCACCCGTATAGACAACCCTATTCCTTACTAGCTGAGTTTGACTTGACTCCTCTCGTTATAATTTTTGTATCCCTATAATATTACTACTATATTTTGAAAACAAATCCTTTTCTTGTCATAAGATTTGACATTTTTTTCAATTTAATCTTTGCCACTGTACACTATACAAAGTTGTGAATTAGCACCATGGTAAGAGCAAATTGGTGGAGATGAAATTGAGGTCGCAAATTAGCGTCTTGGTACTGGTGAGCGTCCTTCTAGGCTCTGGGTTAGGCTGGACTGACGGAGGCCTTGTTGCCGGCGACTATGAAAATCAAATCTTCCAAATCAACATATCATTTATTGTTCCACTTCAAAAAAAACATACTCCCTCCGTCCACAATAAATTTGCCACATTATGGATGGCACGGTTTTAATAATTTGTTAATTGATTGTATTGTGAGTGGAATAAGGGTCCCACTTTTATATAGTTTTAAATTGTGTTTTGAGTGGAAAAGTAAGTGAGGTGTGTGGGGTCTATTACTATAAATGGATATGGCAAATTTTTTGTGGACGGACCAAAAAGGAAATTGTGGCAAATTTATCGTGGATGGAGGGAGTATCATTTATTGTTAATAAAAGTATTATTTAGTATAAAGAAGGTATAAAAAAAGATGTTCCGCCGCCTTTTGTGAAAAAATGAAATACAATTACTTTTCAATATCAAACATGATAATTTTTTCTCATTCTGAAGATTATAAAAGTGTCACAGCCTTATTTTAATCCAAATAATTACTTGTTGCTTTTTTTAATCTAAATAATTACAAAAATATCACCACATTTGTTTACATGTATTATTGTATTGTGTTCCAGTTGACTATGCCTCTGTCTCTTGATAAATGTTCCATTTTGAAGAAAGTATTATGATTCCCAAATACGTGTCATGTTCAAAAATTCTAAAATAAAATAGTATCATGTTTCCCATTTTACCCTTGTGATCAGTGTAAATTCTTTAAATTTTAATTTTTTTATGCAATAATTATGGATATAGAGAGTAAATTACTATTTTCTTAGTATGTAAATTTTGACGGGTACATACACTTATGAAAATGACGGAGAGGGCATAAATTAACTCAGTGTTGGAAACTTCATGCTCCTAAGTCCTATGATCATCGTGCATGCGTTATATGGATCAACTCATTGAAAGTTGATAGTCTTAAAATTAATATTGGCTTCTTGTTTTTCTTTTCTTTACCTTTTTTTTTTCAAAAATTATGATAGCATGCCGTTGAATAATCGATTAATATATATGTACATCTAACCTGAGAAAGTTGACTTTTAGTTATGTAATCGTTCTTTCTATACCAGAAAAAAGAGAAGATCTCATAGTTCTAAAATAAAAATAATCTGTATTGCAAGGGCTCGTATGATCGATATCATATCTATATGTATATATTAGTGATGCGAATAATATAATTTACATGTTATGTGTAGCTTGATCAATTCCAACTTTATTTATTGTTGGTACTCAAATATTAGTGTTGATCCAGACAGATACAAACAAGTTTTGAGAAGGAATAATTCAAAGCTTAATTAACTAACATAAATTTTTTTTAAGAACAAAGTAAAATAATTTACTCACCGAGGATTGAGTGGTAGGAATTTAATTAGAATGTAATATGATCTACCTTGAATGTAGAATATTGAAAGTATAAAAGATGTTATGATTTCTCGAGGAAATTCTTATCCATAAAAGTGAGTTACTTATATACACCGACTTTCTAAATTAATCATGAATTAAGAAAAAAAATTCTTTTGTGGATAATTTATTGAAAATAAATTAATCTATTTTGTAGATTATACTTTTATTAAAAAAAAAAAATAGAGACGTGATAGGCGCAGGAATTGGCGACCTAACTTTTAAGCCAAAATGCGAATACAACTAACTGTAGGGTCCTTCTCTACTGTCTACCAATAAAGAGATAAGTTTTTAAACTTTTTTTTTTTTTTGAGAAAATATATGTTTTATAACTTGGAAAGGGGAAAATACGGTGTTTGCTATCTTAATTTTTTTTCCTTCAACGTGACATGACATATTATTGGAGTGTTTATAAGGAAAAAATAAAAATAATTAATTTATCTTTTATAACAGTTATAATCTACAGACAAAACCAATTACAAATAAAGATCCGATTAAATAAAATGCGAAAAGAGGACAAAAAAGAGAAACTAGTATCAGGCACCAGAATCACTATTTAAACTTATTTTACTAAACTCCCTACGATACCAATTGAATTTTCCACAAGGACAAGGTGATTTTTATCTAGGTTAACTGCGGATTAATGCACGAATTTTTATCTATATTGAATTTTAACACGATTTTTGAAACATTTTAATCATATCACTACCTTATAATTTGTAGCAAAATTAATATCTCTGAATTCTTCCGACGATGCAAAAATAACGTGTCATTGGAAAAATTACGTAGCACAAGATGATGTGGTTTTGTTACGTGGTAGGCAAAAAAAATTATACCGCTAAGTCAAATACGTGGCATTCGGATAGGAAGAATCTAGAGAAAAACGTCTACTGACAGAACTAATTCCACAAAGTTTAAATAATTAAAAAACATCCAATCCAATTTTACATAAAAACAGAAAAAGGAAAATCTATTACTAGTAGTTTAAAAGACGAAAGGGGACAATGGTCTCTTCTGGTCAAAGTAGTTTGGCGTCAATTAATTTAATAATTTATTACGGGTTCAACAGACGAATTTCTATAATAGTTTGGTGTCTATTTATTTTGCCCTCGTGCAGTTGTGCTATCTTTTTGCTGCATTATTTTTGTCTTCTTCAATTTATCTCCTTTTTACTTTAATCTTTCCTGTCAATATTTTCAGTGTCAAAGTAAAAAAATGTTTGTGTGTTTTTGGTTGGTTTTTTCTTTTTTTGTTGGGCAACATGCGCAGACGCAACGTTTCCTGCAACGACTCACAAGCAGCGGTCAATAAGCCAGGATTTCCAAACTATAAATTTCTTTTGAAAACAATTCAAAATAAATAATAATTTTTAATACAATCATAATATCGTTTAAACTATATTACAATGCTAAAAATTAAATGAACTCTATAACCTCATAACATTTATTTTCGTTTCAATGCTACAAATTAAATGAACTCTATAAACTCATAACATTTTATTTCTATTTTTCATGTTGTGAAACCGCTCCATAATAGAGGTATAGTAACATTTACAAATATATATTTTTCGATGTAAGGTACTAAAATTACGAATACGCATAATAGAAATCAAACCCCTAGACTAAAATTATAATTTTTTAATTTAATTTATTTGAAAAGCAAATTTACAAAAATCTTGGAAATGGAAAAAAAAAATTCTGAAATTGTTTGAGAAAATATTTTAAATTTAATAACCTTGCTCAACTTTTCTTTCATAATTTGATTGCAAGAGTTCTTCAGTTAATATCCCTATATCCCGTTAAAAAGAAATTAAATTCTTATACGTGAAAAGGAAATAAATTTTTTATACTTAAAATAAATTGGTTTAACTTTCTTAAATACTTTGAGAGGAGACAAACTATTTTGATACGAGATAAGTATAAATGATCAGCAGTCCCTAGTTGAGGAGTGTGATTACTGATGATGATTAATATTTAATAAATTGATCTACTTTTCCTTATAATTTTTTCAATATAATTGTTGTTTTATAGTACTCCTACAGTCCTACTTTTATTGGGTCCTTTTCATTTTTTTATTTTTCGGTTGGTTACGAAATTGCAAGGCTTTCTGTTTTACAACAATATTTGTAATCCATAACATAAAATAAACGAAACAAAAACTGAATACATTTTTGTGAAAAAAATAAATAAATCAGGTGTACTAATTCAATTTAATAATTAAGTTGCAACTAATCAGAAGCAATTAGCGTTAATGATTTTTGAAATTAAATTACTCAACACCTACCTTGCCAGTCATCATACTCTATCGATACTTGCGTTTTTAGTTATGTACAAAATCATTTTTTATTACTTTCTAAGAATTTCAAGACCAAACAAAACACATGTGATACAAACATCAAAATCTTGGGTGCGGCCGCTGAACTAAATCATGTTTAGTTTTTAATTATGATTTTGTAACTCAAGTTTAGAAAGTATATCATTAGAATTTAATAATTCATAATTAAAGTTTACTAATTTATAACTATAATTTAATAATTGATTATTAGAGCTTACTAATTTATAATTAAAATTTGTTAATTATATTAATTAATTAAAAAATAAAAAATCATGCAGCCCGCCACAAGTCATCCTCATATACAATTGCAATGAATAACATATCTATTACTAATACGAAAATAAAGTTGCCCCCTCCACGGTGCCCCGTTCAGATTTTCCTTTATTCTGGTAATTTGTCTAATTTTAATTCATATATATTCTATTTTTTTTATTAATTTCATATTCTTGAAATATCACATGTTTATCTATTAATCACATCTCATATTTATCTTTCCCTCTATTTAATTAAATTCTTCTATTACACATATTAAAATAATAACAATTTCGGAATGCATTCTTATAAACCCTTATTTTATACATTCTTAATTCATATATAATAATCTATACAAAATTTGTATATGAAAATCCCTATGAAGACTAAATATATTTAATCAACATGTCTATATGGAATCCTTTTTTATTTTTCATTCCTGTTTTTCTAAAAATTCGACTATAAAATATATACATTTAATCAAATATGGGATAGGTAGCTAAAGAAAAGAACAAAAAAACTTGAAGGTGTAAACATATTTTTTTCCGCATTTTTGCGAAGATTAGAGATATCGATTTAACATGAACTAACGAGACGATTCAAAAATACTTTAAAAGAAGGATTTTTACAAATTTTAACTAAAATTAACTTTGTTTATATTTTTATCGAGTCATTTAGCATAAACCAACGAGACGGTTCAAATAATATAGAAAGTGATGGTCCCAAGACGGATACCTTGGTGTAGAGGGGGGGTGAATACACCAAGGTTTAAAAACTTTTCCAATTAAAACTCTTTTGAGTGAAATTTGTTGTGTTCGATCAAATTTGGAAGGCAGCTTGATCGACACAGCTGGCTGTGTGCGGAATGTGGTGGGTTTTTGGAAAGTCCGTCTGTTGCTTTAAATATATTGCAAAGCTGTGTTTCTCTTTTCAGTTAGTCAGTTTATGCAGCTTGAAATAATGCTTATGAAGGGTTAGCTGGATGCATAAATAAACATGAAAGAACACAGCTATTTAACGTGGTTCGGAGAAACTACTCCTACGTCCACGACCAGAAACCTCTGGTAATCCACTAAGGATACCACTGACTTTTCGCGCAGTCAGCAAGCGTTGCAGCTTGGTTCCTCAAGCTGGATACAAGTTTACGCGTACTGTATCGAAACGTAACCAGACTGTTTACGGGCACAGCTGAAGCCTAACCTGTAGTTTGCGGGTACTACAGAACCAACACTCGAATTACGCGCTTCGAGCAAGCGTACCTTTACCTAACCTTTTCTGGGTTTGGGTTTGGGGTTTTCCAACTATGAACGAGTTCTTACAATGAAGAACTTCGAGTATGATGAATTCGTTCAAACTAGGCTTAAGATGGGAAGGATTATATGCCTAGATACTAGTGGGAGAGAGCTTCAGCAGCCTGAGAATAAATAACATCTTATAAGAATGAAGGCTGCTGTATCTTTGAAGCTTTTCTGAGAGATCTCTTGATCTTTGGTTAGACTTCCTTCAATGAAGTATGTTGATCTCTCTTGAATCTATTCTCTCGTCTCTCCTCCTTTTCTGATGATGAAGAAGACCTCTATATATAGGGAGAGATTAGAACTAGTCGTTGGAAAGAGCCGTTCTGAATCTTTACCTAACTTCTGACAGGATTGACTTGTCTTCTTCCTTGATTTCCTCGTAAAGCAATCCTAGGTTTGACTTCTAGGTGCTGAGGTGTCGAGTTCCTGATGGTCCAGATCGGATACGACTTTATCTAAAGTTCACTTCGACTCTGCTGTGTTGGTGACTCTGAGCTGTCTTGAACTCTGCTGGATCAATGACGCTGAGCTGAGTCTTGAACTCTGCTGGGTCTTGACGCTGAGCTGAGTCTTGAACTCTGCTGGGTCTTGATGCTGAGCTGAGTTGTCACACGAGCTGGGTCTTTCCTACAGCTGTGTCTGGAAGAACTTTATCGTCTTGGATCTGGATAACGTTGCTTAACACTTCGACTTGACTTACCCTGCTGTGTACTCAGCTGGGTCTTCTGCTGTCTTCAGCGACCACCTGTAAACATAGAAAATCTATAAGCTCAAACAGGTGAGCTGGAAAACACTTGGGCTTGTGCAAACATCTACTCGGTTGGGGTCAGCTGGGTTTTGGTATCACTTCAAAACTCTATTAATTTTCCCAACAATTTCCCCCTTTTTGATGATGCCAAAACCCCAAGTTGGAAAAACAAAAATTGCTTCCCCCTTAACAGGAAACGGGGATTCAACGAATTAAACATTCACAGCAGGTAAACATATTCAGAGCCTGGACAAAGAGAGATTGTCTTCAGGTTGATTTTGATAAAATGAGCTTTTCATTAATAGGAAGAATTTGTACAATTGTCTAAATACAAAAGTTCAAAATAAAAATTCCCAGTTGGCTGGGTCTTCAGCTTGACTGCTTCCTTAGTTCATCAATTTGATGGTCAGTCTTTAGACCATATCTATTGAAGATGAACTCTTCCAGCTCCTTCCATTCAGCTTGATTCTTCGACTTTGAAATTCCTCTTTCACCAGCCCAGTGATTAATTTCTTTGATGATTTGGGCCTTGTCAGGAAGGTTTGTTCCAGCTAGAAATGGAGGCTTTAGCTGTTTGACTTTGGGAGCCTTCAGCTGGATGTTATTGCTCTTGGCATAGAGGGCGATTGACCTTGCCATCATTGGATCTGTCTCATGAAGCTCGAGGAAATAGTCCTGGAAAGCGACACGGATCCATGCCTTTGAACTGATTCAAGTAGTAGAATTCTTTGATGAATTCTGATTTGCATCTTTCCCAGTTTTCATTTATATCGTCTGGGTTCTTCTTATCAGCTGAGGCTGCTTGGATTTGTTTCTTCTTGGCTTGCCTGTAGCTCTGCCTTTTCTTCTTCTGCTTTTTCTCAGCAGGCTTGAGAGCTTCAGCTTTCTTCTTAACAATCTTATCCAGCTCTTGCATTTCTTTTCTTTGCTCGTTGTGGAAGTTACGTGATAGTCTTGGTATTCTTCAGGCTTGTGTCCACATGCTTTGGCAAGAGCGACCATTTTCTCTCTCCATGTCTCTTTGACAGCTTTGGCTGGAGCAGTTGGCTCTGTCTCTTCTTCATCCAGCTCTTTTGCAAAATCGTCGATTTCTCTCTGTATTTGCTGCACAGGTTCCCCCTTAGACTTCCCTCTCACTTATTTTTCCGGCTTCATTCGATCTTCCCCCTTTTTGGCATTATCAACAAGGGAGGTAGAGAGGTTGGCAAGCTGTTGCGGCGAGCTTGGAGAGAATACCTTCAACATCAGCGATCTTGACTGAGTTGTCGAGTGACGAGATTCAGTAGGCGATCTTCTTCCCGGCTACGGGCGAGCATCCGGATCTTTATATAAGTTGAAGAGTTTGCGGATGTCGGAAATTTGTTGGAGAGAGTGGTCTTTTTGAGAGCTTCCAGCTGGCTTGAAATATTTGCAATGTCGTCAACCAGTGGAGCTTGAAGGTTTGAGATGATCTCAGGGACTCTCTTCTCTAGAAGAATTGACTGATCAACTTGTTGAGAAACAAGAGATTGCCTGAGATCTCTGCTGGTGCTTTCCTGCAGATTAAGAGCGAATCTGTGAACGTCGTCAATGGACAGTCCATTGCTCTGGACTTGAGACTCTATAGCTGTGATGCGCAGAAGGGTATCCACATTTGATTTGAGTCTATCCTGAAAAAGGATTTCCTCAACTTGTTTTGCAATTTCGTCCTTCATTGCATCAGAGAGCTCAACATGATCCGTCTGGGTTCCGGATTCGGCTTGGCTGGGTTTTACTGCCTCGATCTCGACCAGTGAGCGAGTGTCATCGGCAATTGGACTCTGTGGGGCAGCTTCCTCTGGTTCAGTTGATGCAACAGCTGGTTCTTCAATGATCATTACCTCAGCTGTTTCAACAGGTACAGCTTCCTTGGTAATCTCAGCTGAGACTTCTTTAGAATTGTCAGCTCCAGAATGTGTCTCCCACCCCGCTGCTGTAAGAAGCTTGTCGGCTGATTCCCAGACTTCAGCTGGGTGCGGCTTGGGATACTGCTGAGATACTTCAATTATTCCTCTGATGAGATCATCTTGATGCAAATATGCATCCTCCAGACTTCCAAAGCCAAAAGTGTGCTGGAGGCGTGCTTCATCAGTCTTCAGTTTCTCAAAGGAGAAAGTCTCTATCAGCTGCTCATTCTGGTACCAAGTTGCCATCTTGGTAGCCAGATAGAACTTGAGGTCTCCAACTTTGACAAGGGCAATGGGCAGGTGCGCCAGAATTGGATACTGAGTTAGAGCACTCTTGATCCCTGCAATGCGCAAGTCCTCGTACATGGCTTCCATAAAGGCTGAGCCAGTAGAGTTGAGAGAAGGAGAGGTAGTAGAATCACTCTCCTCTGATTCTGTGGAGATTTGAGGAGCAGGTTCAAAAGGGTTCACAATTGGCTGTGAAGAAGTATCAGCCAACTGTGTGGGAGATTGAGCTTTGGGTGAT
The DNA here is from genome assembly GCA_031470985.1 of Agastache rugosa. NCBI lineage: Eukaryota > Viridiplantae > Streptophyta > Magnoliopsida > Lamiales > Lamiaceae > Agastache > Agastache rugosa. The sequence goes on along the minus strand of CM062601.1, from coordinate 6,037,839 downwards.
GGCTGTTTTGGGGGTGAGCTGGGATAATTGGAAGAGGGTTCAGCATGGGTGTCAGCTGGCTGTGAAGGAGCTTCAGCCAGTTGAATATCTTCCAGCTCTTGCAGGAGATGGCTCTTTGGTTGGAGAGCTGGGTGGAGGGGAAGGCTGTTTCGGCGGAGAGCTGAGAGGAGGTGAGGGCTGGGGTGAGCTTCTTGGATTATCCAGCTCGTCCTCTGAGCTGGATGACAATCCGTCATTCAATCCCATCTCGGCCAGGATGTTTGATCCGTATTGATCGAAGGCCGACACTGGCTGTGGGGAGAGAATCACCATAGCTTGACTGGGAATGACAGCTGTTTTCTTTTTCTTCTCAAATTTGGACCTCGAAATTTGGTTTAGGTCACCGCCTTCCTCTTTCTTTGTTTCTTCTCAGCTGGAACTTCTGCCTCTGTTCCTTCCAGCTACTTCTTGCCTTTACGGTACAACAGCCGCTTCTTCAGAAGATCATTGATTTGATTTATTCTTTGGAAAAGAATCTTCGTTTCTGGAAACGGTTCTGAATCAGCCCACTTTACTGTGTGCCCTTTCACTGCTTGCTCTATCAAGAAAGAGATTTTGGAGCAGAGATACAGTGGCTCTGAAGCTGAAAACGTCGTCCTGGTGGAGTTGAACTTTATCTTCTCTGACTCCTTGACCAGTCGGTTGAGTAGGAAATCAAACCAGTTGACGTTTGCGCCTTTGATCATGGCAATCATCGGCTTGAGTTTTGGAATGCTGATCTCTCCTTGAGATCCAGCTATCCCTAAGATGCATTTTTGAGTAATATCCAGCAGCAGCCTGTACTTTGGCTTGAGCAGGAGCTTTGACATGCTTGCTCTGTACGGCTCTGGGGAGATAAGTATCTCTCTGTTGAGGAATTCATCTACTTCTTCCCGACTGTAATCATCTGGGATGAATCCTCCTTCTCTGGGAAGGTTGAACACCTTTCGTAGCATCTTATTGAGTTTGATGGTGACGGTAGCTGTATCAAACTTTCCATCTTCGCCTTTGACACTCATGTCAAATGAAGATGAGTAGAAGCCATCTTCGTCAATAATGTTGAGGTAGAACAGTGCGGCATCTCTCTTCAGCATGAGCTTGGGCATGGAGGTTGCCCACAGCAGGAGACCGGAGTCTGCAACTATATCCATCATCTCTTTTAACTCAGAAACATGGAGATTGGAGGTGGACAGAATACTCTCAAATGACAGCTTTGTCATTAGGGCTTCAAACTGGTTCATCCCTGCGATTGATTTCTTGGGCGCCATTTCTGCAACTTGGAGAATTTGATTGTGCGAAGAACTTGCAGATAATAGATGTAGATTTTGAATCTTTGAAATTTGCAGAGATAAAGATGAAGGAAGAAAGGATCTGCGTATCTTTTCCATATATATCAACTGCCATAACGGATCAACGGTTAAGATTGAAACAGTTGATATTCTGATCAACGGCTGGGAGAGATTCACTCATCACGTTTTTCTGACGTGCTTTCGGCGAGTGTATTACAACCGCGCGTGAGGTATTTCAAACGTTTGACGTTCTGCCTTGATCCTGCCGTGCTACAGTACTATGCAGACTTTATAATTAATGCGATGGGAAAGGAAACTTATCAAACAATTTAACTAAGGAATGTCTGTCCGCTTAACATATGAATTCAAAATAATTGGACTTTATATAGCATATTCCTCAGAGCATTTATTGCATGAGATGCAGACCGGTCAGCTTGGACACAGAATCCAGCTGATATCACAGCGGTCTTCTCCTTTGCTTGATTGACAGTTCTCCTCAGTTGAGTATTTTGAGATTAGCTTGAATTTCCTTCAGCTGAGTTCCCTTTATCTCTTCGACTGATGTCCAGCTGAGCTTGATTCCCTTTTTGGCTGGGAAATCCTTCTGAACTGAGCTTTGGGATCCAGCTGAGTTTGTTTCCCCTCAGCTGGATGATTTTTCTTCATCCGGATTGAGCGGTCCAAGTGATCCACACATCATCTTGAATTAGATTTCAGCATGTTGTGCTTTTGTGTGACTTTTTCCCAACAAAGGATTCTTTCAGATGTTGAGATATCTCTTGGATGCTTTCATGTCGTCAGCTGGGTTAGAGGATCATCTTGTTTTTCCTGCTGGATCAGGTTTCTCTTCAGCTGATGACTCCAGCTGTGTTTATTTTGGAGAGAGCATCTGTTGGGTGATTCTACTTGATTTTACTAAATCTTTCCAGCTATGTAGAATTCCCCCTTGATTTGTCAGTAGGTGGCTTTTTCTTCAGCTGCATCCTACTTCCTTTGAGCGGATTTTTCTCATCATTGACTCATTCAATTGTTAAGGTCAGCTGTCCCAAATCCAGCTGATTCATCTGCTGCTTCTCTAAACTTCTCTTGAGACCAATGTACTACTGTATGGTAGGCCGATTCTTCGATTTGTATCCATTTGTCTTTATTCTGTCCTGGTCGCCTAGTCGGGTTTCTTCTCTAAGATGTTTCAGACATCTTAATCAGAGCAATCATCCTCATCTGAGTCGGAGAAGGAGATTTGATCATCATCCGTTTCGCTCGATTCGATCCTTTTATCTTCTCTCCGGGAGGATGACTCAGCTGGGTTGCTCTTTGGGTAGAGTTGCTTGTCGTGATGAACCTTCACGATATTCTTGTACTTTTCCTTGCTTTGTTCCAGCTGATTAATGCTTCGTACAAGCATGGCAACTTCTTCGTTCAAATCTTCTTTGCTCATAAATCTGAGCTCTTTGTTGGTCCTTCCAAGCTGAGCTGATTGAGCTTCTTTTCCCGGCTTGATCTTCAGCTCTGCTTCATTCATTCGGCTGGATGAATCTCTGCTTGTGATCCCCAGATCAAATTCGTTGGCCTTCAAGATGGAGAATAATTTTTCCGTTTCCATGCTGCCAAGATCAGTTCTGCTTTGGTGAACCACTTTGTGTGTACACCATTCTAAGGAGAGAGCTGAAAGAACTTTCAAGTTCTTGTCTCGAACTGTATATTTTCCAGTTCGGATCGTCTCGATCTCGATGACGAGGTTGGAGAATCTGAGCTCCATTTGATCGATGGACTCATAGGGGAGTTGCTTGAAATTGTCGAACTTCTGGCATGCAACTGAGAATTTGTTCTCTTGAATTTCCTCTGAGCCTTCACACAGCTTGGCTAGAGTGTCCCACATCCCCTTAGCTGTCTCGCAGTGGATGATCTTGCTAAGATAAGAGTTCGTCACCGTTGAGGAGATGACGTTGCGAGCGTAGCTGTCCAATCCAGCTTGTCTTCTTTCTTCTGGAGAGTACTCCCTTTTGGGCTTCACAACTTGACGGAGTACTGGTTCAGCTCCAGGTGTGGTTTCTGCTTGTCTTTCTGACTTCATGATGATGATGGGTCCGTCAGTGATAACATCCCACATCATGTCGTGATGCGCACTCAGAAAGCTTTTGAGTCGGAACTTCCAGATCTGATAATCATCGACAGAGAATGTCGGAAGATTCCTGCAAAGGGAAGATTCCATAACAGTATGCAATATAATGACTTTTAAAAAGATTTTGAAACTTTGAAGGATCTGTTCAGGTGACCACTATCAGCAAAGAGGCTGACTTGACAGATACAGTGATCTTTTGAACCACTGCTCTGATACCAATTGATGGTCCCAAGACGGATACCTTGGTGTAGAGGGGGGGTGAATACACCAAGGTTTAAAAACTTTTCCAATTAAAACTCTTTTGAGTGAAATTTGTTGTGTTCGATCCGAGTTTGGAAGGCAGCTTGATCGACACAGCTGGCTGTGTGCGGAATGTGGTGGGTTTTTGGAAAGTCCGTCTGTTGCTTTAAATATATTGCAAAGCTGTGTTTCTCTTTTCAGTTAGTCAGTTTATGCAGCTTGAAATAATGCTTATGAAGGGTTAGCTGGATGCATAAATAAACATGAAAGAACACAGCTATTTAACGTGGTTCGGAGAAACTACTCCTACGTCCACGACCAGAAACCTCTGGTAATCCACTAAGGATACCACTGACTTTTCGCGCAGTCAGCAAGCGTTGCAGCTTGGTTCCTCAAGCTGGATACAAGTTTACGCGTACTGTATCGAAACGTAACCTGCGTTTACGGGCACTGTCAAGCCTAACCTGTAGTTTGCGGGTACTACAGAACCAACACTCGAATTACGCGCTTCGAGCAAGCGTACCTTTACCTAACCTTTTCTGGGTTTGGGTTTGGGGTTTTCCAACTATGAACGAGTTCTTACAATGAAGAACTTCGAGTATGATGAATTCGTTCAAACTAGACTTAAGATGGGAAGGATTATATGCCTAGATACTAGTGGGAGAGAGCTTCAGCAGCCTGAGAATAAATAACATCTTATAAGAATGAAGGCTGCTGTATCTTTGAAGCTTTTCTGAGAGATCTCTTGATCTTTGGTTAGACTTCCTTCAATGAAGTATGTTGATCTCTCTTGAATCTATTCTCTCGTCTCTCCTCCTTTTCTGATGATGAAGAAGACCTCTATATATAGGGAGAGATTAGAACTAGCCGTTGGAAAGAGCCGTTCTGAATCTTTACCTAACTTCTGACAGGATTGACTTGTCTTCTTCCTTGATTTCCTCGTAAAGCAATCCTAGGTTTGACTTCTAGGTGCTGAGGTGTCGAGTTCCTGATGGTCCAGATCAGATCTGACTTTATCTAAAGTTCACTTCGACTCTGCTGTGTTGGTGACTCTGAGCTGTCTTGAACTCTGCTGGATCAATGACGCTGAGCTGAGTCTTGAACTCTGCTGGGTCTTGACGCTGAGCTGAGTCTTGAACTCTGCTGGGTCTTGACGCTGAGCTGAGTCTTGAACTCTGCTGGGTCTTGATGCTGAGCTGAGTTGTCACACGAGCTGGGTCTTTCCTACAGCTGTGTCTGGAAGAACTTTATCGTCTTGGATCTGGATAACGTTGCTTAACACTTCGACTTGACTTACCCTGCTGTGTACTCGCCGGGTCTTCGTCGTCTTCGCCGACCACCTGTAAACATAGAAAATCTATAAGCTCAAACAGGTGAGCTGGAAAACACTTGGGCTTGTGCAAACATCTACTCGGTTGGGGTCAGCTGGGTTTTGGTATCACTTCAAAACTCTATTAATTTTCCCAACAGAAAGAATGATTTTTACTAATTTTAATTAATATTAAATATATACATTGAATCAAATGTGGGATAGGTAACTAAAGAAAAGAACAAAAAAACTTGAAGATGTAAATATATTTTTTTCCACATTTTGACAAAGATTAGAGATATCGATTTAACATTAATTTTAATTAATATTAACTTTGTTTAGATTTTTATCGAGTAATTTAGCATAAACCAACGAGACGGTTCAAATAACATAGAAAGAATTTTTACTAATTTTAATTAATTTTACTTGGAGTGTTCATATTTTTATCGAGTATTACTCAACGGATTTGAGACGAGTATGTACAGTAAAGTCACTATTTTAACCGAGATTAGGACGAACATGTAGAAAAATTCTAAACAAATTTAGATTTAAAAAAATGCATAATGAATTGAACATACCCGATCCATTATCATTCATAATTATAAATTTAGATACGTGAAATAATTAATTTTCTAAGTTTGATTAATAATTAATACGAACAATATCACAACTTTTAAATAAGAAAAAAATTATTTTTAAAATATATACATATATATTAAAACATAAAATTATATATAATATATATATATATATTTAATATTATAAAAAAATTTACGTTCATATTATGTGGTAGTATATTCATTAAAGTTTCCTTTATTATATATAAACAATTATAAAATTATATTGTCAATTAGATTATGTATAAAATTGTAAGTGCTCGAAAAGCATTAGTCAATCAATTTAATTATATATATATATATATATTCATATATTCTAATTCGAATCTATCATTATGATTATTATTATATTCATTATATATGTATTTAATTTATATTTGTAATTTATTTATATTTATATTTCTGTGTATAATGATATTAATAAACTATTAAATATTGTAGTATTGATGTATCCATGTTGTTATTGAATTCTAATAGACTTTTATGTGTCATATTAAATTTAATTATTGAACTATCTCCGAAGTTCCTGTAAATGATGAAAGCATTAATTACTCTTTCGTTATGCTCGTACATAAACTTTTCCCTCTTTATCTAATTATCTTAAATTATGAAGACCTAAAATGTAACGTTTGAAGTTGCCATTTCCACGATGCTCTGTTCAATTTTTTCTTTATTCTGGTAATTTGTCAAATTTTAATTCATATATATTCTAATTTTAATTTTTATTAATTAAAATTTTATTAATTTCATATTCTTAAATATCACAGTTTAATCTATAGATCACATCTCATATTTATCTTTCCCTCTATTTAATTAATTTCTTCTATTATGCATATTAAAATAATAACAATTTCAGAATGCATTCTTATAAATAATTATTTTATACATTCTTAATTCATATATAATAATCTATAGAAAATTTGTAAATGAAAATCCCTATGAAGACTAAATAAATATATTTAATCAACATGTCTATATGGAATCTTTTTTGTTTTTCATTCATATTTTTCTAAAAACTTCGATTAGTGCTTTCTAGATTATATATATATATATTGAATCAAATGTGGGATAGGTAGCTAAAAAAAAGAACAAAAAAAAACTTGAAGATGTAAACATATTTTTCTCCACATTTTGGCAAAGATTAGAGATATCGATTTAACATAAACTAACAAGACGGTTCAAATATACTTAAAAAGAAGGATTTTTACTAATTTTAATTAATTTTACTTGGAGTGTTCATATTTTTATCGAGTATTACTCAACGGATTTGAGACTTTTTTTCGCATTTTGGCAAAGATTAGAGATATCAATTTAGCATAAACCAACGAGACGATTCAAATATACTTAAAAAGAATAATTTTTACAAATTTTAATTAATATTAACTTTGTTTATATTTTTATCGAGTAATTTAGCATAAACCAACGAGACGGTTCAAATAACATAGAAAGAATTATTATACTTAAAAAGAAGGATTTTTACTAATTTTAATTAATATATTAACTTTGTTTAGATTTTTATCGAATAATTTAGCATAAACCAACGAGACGGTTCAAATAACTTAGAAATAATGATTTTTACAAATTTTAATTAATTTTACTTGGAGTGTTCATATTTTTATCGAGTATTACTCAACGGATTTCAGATGCATATATACAGTAAAGTCACTATTTTAACCGAGATTAGAACGAACATGTTGAAAAATTCTAAATAAATTTAGATTTAAAAAAATACATAATGAATGAGTATACCCGATCCATTATCATTCCTAATTATAAATTTAGATATGTGAAATAATTAATTTTCTAAGTTTAATTAATAATTAACGCGAACAATATCACAACTTTTAAATACGATATAAAATTATTTTTAAAATATATACATATAAATTAAAATATAAAGTTATTTCCCGTCGAATTTCGACGGGCTACTTACTAGTATTTACTCGTATTAATTACAGTTTAGCTGTAATGTCACGTGTTCGTAAATATTAATGTATTTTAAATAATAAATTGACTATTATAAAGTATTAATAGATTTAGTATTAATAGATTTATCTAATGCATACACCAGTGAATTTGAATAAGTGATAATAAAAAAATAGTAGTACGTAAAAGATAATCTAACGTGAATCACAAATAATATGATTATGTTCTTTAAATTTAGTTTCTATTTAGGTATTTCTTTTACAGGTAATATGCACTACTGTCGGGTTTTAATTTTGAAAAAAAAAACACACACACACATACTACAAAGTATTGGTAATATATATATATATATATATATATATATATATATATATATATATATATACATAATTTTTTGGAAAAATTGGTAATATAACTTTGAGACAATGAACTTTTAAATTTAATTGATTGAAGAACTTTTAGTCTTTTATGCACAAGGTTGATACTTTACCGGTAAAGATGTAATGTTTACAAAAAATGAAAAAGAAAAAGAAAAGAAAAGAAAAGAGATAGCTTCAAAACTTTTGATACTCCCTCAATTTCAGGATAAATGACCACATTTTCTTATTGGGTTGTCACAGGATTTCTCACAAAGGAAATATGTATCTCTCACAAAAAGTTGTGGGCTCCACCACATTCTATCCTATTATCCTTTAAACATCATTCTCCTTAATACTCGTGTCGAAAAGAATGTAGCAACTTATTGTGGGACGGAAAGAATATATTGTAAAAACTTTTTTTTTTTTGAGAAAGTAATATGTCGTAAAAACTTAACTGGTCATAAGTGTTCAAATATTCATACAAAATAGTATAGTATCAAACTAATTCTCATTATACCAAATATTTCAATCTACTTAATTTTTTCGAGTCAAATGAACCAATGTATAAAATTATATTGCACATGGTGTACATAATCCAAGGAAAAATATATGTGCAATTTGTAATTAATTCTCGACGAATACTATGTAGATTTATCTGTTTGTTACCTTTTTTTTTTACACTTCCCTTTTATTGTAAACAAAAAACATTCCAATAATTAACACTAAAAATAAATTAAATAAATTTCTTGAAACAGCAGGGTTATTTCCGTCATTGCGGAGTGAGATTGAAACGACAGTTTAATTCCCAAAAGAAATCAACCACCAGAACAGAATAACCAAAATAATTAAGGAAATTAATAAAAAGCGGTATTATTTCCCTTCTATATATAATAGCAAAACAAATGGAAAAGTTTGCTTCTAGTTAACGTCATGCCCTTTCTCTCTCTCCCCTGCCTTTTCTCTCTCATCTCCACTCCCAACAGCAGCTGACTGTGCTTCTGCTCGCCGCCGCTACCATTTCTCTTTTCTCAACATTTTTATCAAATTCTCTGGTTTTGTATCAATTTAAGTTTATATAACTCTCCGTCGCCGGTCATGGAGCGGAAGCAGGGGTTTTTCTCTGCTTTGAAGGAGGAAGTTGTTCGGGGGCTGTCGCCGGCCCGGTCGAGGAGGGGCCGGTGTCGGTCTCCGTCCGGTTCGGGCCTTCTCCGGCGGAGGAGAGGAAGTAGCGTGGGCCCACCGGAAATGTATGTTTCGAGATCGGGGAGTGTGAGGCCCGGAGCGGAAGCCCTGTCGCCGCTGAGAGAAGGCCCAGATCCGAGTGAGTCGGATTCGGGCGATCCGAGGACCGAAAGCTGGGCGCAGTGGCTCTGTCGGGCTCCGACTCCTTCGAATTCCGGGTCGGGTTGCTCGAGGTCTGATCTGCGGCTGCTTCTAGGCGTGCTCGGTGCGCCGCTGGCGCCGGTGCACGTTAGCAACAACGACCCTATGCCCCACCTCTGTATTAAAGACACTCCCATTGTTAGTTCCCTCTCCCATTTCGTAGCTGTAACGTCTATTTCTTAAATTTTTTTTTTTTGGTGTGTGTGGTGTGATTAAAGTTTTTTTCTGCATTTCCGTGCGTCAATTTTACGAGGGTTATTTTCTGAGAAAGGACTGTTACTCTGTTATGAAGTAAGTGGCTGAATTGAAAAAAAATAAAATAAAATAAAATAATGTTGAACTAATTGCTTGCAAGTTGCGATTTTCCTTCTCTTCGTTTTATCTGTATTTTTATGGTTTTTTCTGATTTAAACAAGTAATATATTGTGGATGGGATTGGATAAATTATGAGATTGGTAAATTTGTTTTTATATAGATAGTTTGGATTGTTTGGAATTAATATAGAAAGGGCATTGTTGAATAGAAATATGAAAAGGTTTTTGTAGATGGAGACTGTTGACCACATCTTTCTGGTTGGTAGAGGGTCACTGTGTTCATTAATTCTTCAAACATTATGAGAATGAAAGATAATAAATAGATGGTGCTGCACATGCTCATGGTGGTCCTTGTTCTCATTTCTTTATTTAATTTTTCTACCACCATTAAATTTAATAATATTTGATATATGCAGGAAAGTTCATCTGCTCAGTACATACTGCAGCAATATCTGGCGGCATCTGGAGGGCAGAAGGTTCAAAACTCTATACAGAATGCTTATGCAATGGGGAAGGTGAAAATGCTTGCATCTGATATCGAGACTGCTAGCAAGGTGATCAAGAATCGGAATTCGTCGAAAGCAGCCGAGTCCGGAGGGTTTGTTCTCTGGCAAATGAATCCCGATATGTGGTATGTTGAACTCGCTCTCGGAGGCAGCAAGGTTCACGCTGGTTGCAACGGGAAGCTCGTGTGGCGACACACTCCGTGGCTCGGTGCACATTCTGCCAAAGGGCCTGTTCGGCCTCTTCGTCGTGCCCTTCAGGTACAAGATCGTCTCTATGCTTTGTGCAACATCTGTTTGGATAGTACATCTGATTGAGTATTCGAAAGATTAGACGATGAGACAAGCTCAAAATTGTTTTTGTTGATTCGTGTTGGATGATTTGCAGGGATTGGATCCAAGAACGACGGCCAACATGTTTGTGAATGCTAGGTGCACGGGGGAGAAGAAGATCAACGGGGAAGATTGCTTCATTCTCAAGCTCTGTGCTGATCCTCACACACTGAAAGCTAGGAGCGAAGGACCTGCAGAGATAATAAGGCACGTTCTGTTTGGCTACTTCAGCCAGAAGACGGGGCTTCTCGTGCATTTGGAGGACTCCCACTTGACCCGGATACAAACCAACGGGGGCGATGCTGTGTATTGGGAGACGACCATCAATTCAATTCTTGACGACTATAGGCCTGTTGAGGGCGTGATGGTTGCTCACTCGGGGCGGTCCGTGGTTACTCTTTTCAGGTTCGGGGAAACAGCAATGAGCCATACCAAGACTCGGATGGAGGAAGCATGGACAATCGAGGAAGTAGCGTTCAATGTGCCCGGTCTATCCGCTGACTGCTTCATTCCACCTGCTGAACTAAGATTCGGTTCCATTGGTGAAACGTGCGAGCTCCCTCATGAAGGCAGGGTAAAGAACACGGTGGCAGCAGCAGCCGCGTACAGAGCCAAGGTTGCAGCGTTGGGGAAGTCGCAGTCGCACGACTCCGGCCGCGGCAACGTGGTGGTGAGGAATTTGCAAGGATTATAATAAGGTAGCTGTTGCCCTTTTTCCATAAATTTGTAGGTTAGTTTCGATGGTACAGACTGACAAATTGAAGTAGCAATGAAGGGAATTTTGCATTATTGCTTTGCCTCCATGAATTTGTATATAGTCATAATGAATGTTGGATCACTCTTTTTATCCAGCGGAAAGTGCTGCTGTAATTCAAATCCCAACTGATGTAATATGATGATGATGATCTTGTAGAAATTGTCTGCCTTGTTTAATCTCTATTTTGTTATTGTTATGTTTTCTTAACATATGTTACTTGCAATAATTAGGCTTTGCGATTCATTATGATTTGTATTTATGGCTTAAGCGTGGTGTCGGGTTATGATTGGCAATGAAGAGTTTCTCAAAGTTTTTCTTTTTCTTTATATATGTATAAACACATATAATTCGTATGTAAATTAAACACAAGAAGTTACTCGATGAGACAAACGCAAAAATAGCCTAATTTAAATGTACAAGATAAAACAATAATATTTTTTGGACATATATGTCCGGACATAAAGGGGTATATTAATAATTTTAACTTAAGATTTATCTAATAAAATCATTTTAATCAATCATTTTATCTAATATTTTCATAAATACCTTTTATCATCAATCATTTTACATTATTGCCGCTTCGTTTTCTTCTCAAAAGTATGCAATTTTTTACCTTATTTCACGATTAATCTTTTTTAATATTATTAATTTATTACCACTGACAAAATTCTCTAATATGCATCTACCCAATTTTCTTTTTCATATTACTTATTATTATTATTATTATTATTATTATTATTATTATTATTTTCTTTTTCATATTTTTTTTTAATTACAAAATTTATGTCCGGACATTTATGTTCGAATAGCATCACTCAAGATAAAATATAGCTAGCTTCTTCAAAACATACAAAAGTGCGTCACTCTTACCAAAATACTACCTCCGTCCCATGATAAGTGACTACTTTCTTTTGGGCACGAGTATTTAGGAGTAGAGTGTTTAAAGGGTAAAAAGATAAAAAGTGGTGGAGCCCACATCTTTTGTGTGAGAGAGGGTATTTCCATATTAGGAAAGTGGCCACTTATGATGGGACAGCCCAATAAGGAAATGTAGCCACTTATGACGGGACGGAGGGAGTACCTTTTAGCATGCGAATGCGCGAATACACAATCGATTAATCTAATTATGTAATCGTGTATTGTAGAATTTGCTCATGTGTTGGCGATAGATTACATGATTAAACCTACTTGTGTAATCGTTTATTATAGAAATTAGGGTTAAGTATCAATAAACCCCCTAACGTACACATTCAAGTGCGGATTCACCCCTAACGTAATGTTAGGGGCTGCCAGCACCCTAACGTAAGTATAAGTGGAGCAAAAACTCCTCCAGTCACAATATCACTATTTTTTCATTTTTGTTTTTATTTTTTTGTTTCCTTCACATAAACAAATCATCAAACACCTTCCATGACTTCGGCCACTACATCTTAAAGGCATCTAAGGCGAAGATCAGATGCTCCTTGTTAGCACCAACAAGTTTCTATGTATAAAATCCAGCGTGCTCAAAGTCATTAATTAATTATTTAATGTACATTAAGTAATTGAATTGGACCATGTATAGTATATAATGATCATATGAAGACAAATTAATAATAAATCTGCTAATTTAGAAACAGAACTCTAGCAGCCATGACCATAGGTAGTGATGTGTCTGATAAGCTTATTGTCCTCTTCGAGAGACCACAACCCCCATTTTACTTTCTATTTGTTGCAGTAGTGGTGCCCAATTCAATACAATTCAATTGATCATTACTTACCAACTTAATTGAAATCACTTAAGAGAGGAACTGTCCGCCAATGATGAGAAACTTGTTGGTGCTAACGAGGGTGCCTCTGATCTTCGCCTTGCTTCTAAATCTTTGAGATGTAGTGGCTGAAGTCATGGAAAGTGTTAGATGATTTGAAGGAAACGTAAAAACAAAAAATAGTGATATTTGATGAGAGGGGTTTTTTGCTCCACTTAGATGTACGTTGGGGTGCTGGCAGCCCCTAACGTTAGGTTAGGGGTGAATTCGCATTTGGGTATCAACGTAGAGTGTTTTTTGATACTAAACCTTAGAAATTATTCACGTATTAGGCAATAGATTAGCCAATTAGGTTAATCGTGTATTGATGTTATAATCGAAGGTTAATCACGTAATTGTCTATTAATCTTTTAATTGTGTTATTACATTGTTGTCTCTTGTATTATACAATAAGTCATACCTCGTTGGCTTTATTGGAGTCACACCAGACTAAGGGGTCCGACGGGCTTAATCGGAAGCAGCCTACCAATCAACAGTTTTCGAACCGTTGACAATAATTTCAGTTAGTCTTGCAACCATCAACTAGTGATTATTAACGGTCGATATATTTTTTAATGATTATAAATAGCTTCCTTTTGTTTTTCCTTCTTCTAAATTTGTACTCTTATAAAAATAATGTTAGCCAGTTGCAATTTTTAGTATATCTAAGTTAATGTTTTTCAAATTTCTTTTTAAGGTTTGTAATTTTTAAATGTTGACTTAATCTTGATATTAATAAGAATTGAAAATTTACATTCGTTAAAGTGTTAACATTTCACATTTCATTTTTGGTGTTCTTATCTTCATTAAATTAATACAATGTAGTAATGTATATTAATAATGATAGTAAGAAATAAAAAGAGAATCAGATGTAATATAGTGATTCTTTGAAAATAAAAATAAAAAGTGAATCGAATCGCTGGTCGACCACCTAACCGGCAGTTCCGACTCCTAACCTGGGCCCGATGGACCGGGCCTAAACCGTAACCATCTATGGAGTAAGGTGGGCCAGTTACGATTCCACATTAGAGCAACTACAATGGCGGTCGCTCGGCCCGGTCGATTGGCCAGCGACCGCCACAAGCGACCGCCCCCCCCCGGTCTCTCCCGTTGTGGCGACCTGGTCGGTCGCACCCCAGGTCGAGGTTGCGCCCGAGGTTGCGACCTGGGGTAAGTATTATTTTATTATTTTTTTTCTGTTACAATTAAAAAAAAATTATTATAATGCAACGGCTAAATTTATCAAAAACGGATGCGGACCCGGATGTATTGAAAAATCACCGCAAAGTTTGCATGATGCTCGAGAAGAAATGGGGTTTTGGTCAGTAGGATATTTCGTAGTATTTAATTTTTCGTTTTTAAATTCCAAATTGTATTGTAATTTTTCAATGTTTCAAATACAATTTAGTTATTTCTTAATTATTTCGTAATATTTTAATTATAATTATTTTTATTATTCTAAATAAATATAAAACATAAAAATAATATTAAAATATAATTAAAATAATGAAAGACATAGGTCAGAGACCGGGGTGAGAGACATACCCCATTGTGGCCGATTTAGAGACCGGTCTCTCAATCATTGAGGTCCCACAAAAAATGCATAAAGTATTCTAAAATATTGGGAGACCTAGCCAAAGGTAGGTCTCCCATTGTGGGTGCTCAGGGTTAATCAGAACCGGCTGGCTTGTAATCGTGAGCGCCTCTAGTAGATCGAGGGTAATGGCTTTGTTGTCATTGAAATTAATGCCCATCTCTGCATTTACCACTCCCTCTCTCTCTCTCTTGCTGGCATTGTAAGTGGATCATTGGAAACTTAAATTTTGTCCTTCATCTACTGTTACTGTAGCAACTACAGCAACGGGAGAAATACGGAACTCTACTCGCCGATAGATCAGTTAGTTGAAAATCGAATTACACTAACAAAGAAACAAAGGGGAACAACCATGCTTCTAGTTCTAGTCTATTTGAAAGAGTTGGGCTCATCAAATTAATTGTGTAATGCTCAGCATATTTCAATCCTATTGACAGATATCATTCTATTTTGTTTCAACATATAGCTAGCTAATCCTCTTATCCTTGTGTCAAAAGAACTATGTGGTAACATTTTTGGGTCATGTATAACTTAGATGTTTTTCACTTTTTCAAAATATTAATTCTACATGTAACATTTAGTTTGAAGGAATAAATTATTGGGAATGGTGGTTAGCCAAGCACATGTTTTCAGACATCATGGTAAGTAGGCCTACCTTCTCTCATCCTACATATATACATACATAGCCTTCTTCTTCTGCTCAAGAAAATAATACCATCATCACTTTCTCAAACATAACAAGATGGAGAAACCTACAGTATACACTCTTTCACAAGTTGCCCACCACAACTCAAACAATGATATCTGGCTCACCATCAATGGCAGGGTATACAACACACACACACACACACACACACACACACACAGATAGATACACATGTGTATGTATGTATGTAGTTGCATGTGAAAGTGGTATAATGTTGTGGCAGGTGATGGATGTGAGCAAGTTCTTGGAAGAGCATCCTGGTGGAGAAGAGGTGTTGATAGAGTATGGTGGGAAGGATGCATCAAAGGGATTTGAGGGAGTTGGACACAGCAAAGAAGCCTACAACTTGTTGTCTAAATATGAGGTGGGCTATCTCCAAGGCTATAATATTACTACTACCAATCAGCCTAATGATGAACGCGACGAGCAGTCGCCTAAGGGGAGAGAGATGGAAGCTTTCGTAGTGAAAGATGATCCCAGCCCCAACCATACGTTTCTCGTTGAGTTTGTCGTGCCAGTGTTGGTGGCCGGGGTCTACTTTTGTTACCGGTGCATGACCGGAGCTGCCCATTTTGGGTCTTAGACATGCAAACTTTCTCAACTTCATTGAATAATAGACACTAGGGTTGTGTGGAAGAAAGTATAGCAAAATATTAACATAGTAAGATTCATGGATATGATCAACATGAAAATACAAGTATATATATATAAATGTGAATGTGTTTATACATAGAACATATATATGTGAAGTTTTACTGTTAAATGCACAACATAGAACACAAACCTTGAATAACAACAATTAGCAGCATTCAATAAAATGAATACCAATCTTGACTCCATCAATAAATCTTTGAGTTCTTGACCCCTGAAACATAGAAATCATTCAGTTTAAGAGATAAAAGTACAATAAAGAGAAGAAAGATCAAGACAAAAAAGTTTATTTTACAATAACTGATGAAATAATTCATTCTCAGTACAAAGCAATTTTCACACAAACTGATAAGAATACAACTTAACATAATACATTTCAGATACGAATCAAGCGAAAATCACTGTTATGCTGACTGACTTGGTAGAGAGTTTGATATCAAACCAGAAGTAGAACTCAGACATATTTGTATTGATCTATCACGGACTTATCTTAAAACATTAGATAACTGAATGTATGATTGAATTCAATTCAATTCGCAACGAATAAGCTTCACAATCAACATGAATTTAAAGAGGACCAATAAATATGTGGCAAAGCTCATTTCAGCACAAGATATACATTAAATATCAGATTAGAGGGATAGACAAATTACATGAAAGTTTTGACCGACGAGGCAACTGGTGAAGAGATGATTCTAGTATCTTTACCCTGTTATACAGCATCAACCTGCCATAACAAAAATACGTAAATTAGAAAAAAAAGAAAAACCAGTTTTTATATTTTACTGGGAACATCAAACAAACCAACGACGTTATGTTGTATAATGGTATTGGAACCAGATTTACAAGACGACTATTCTATATATGCATGATGTCGAAGTCAATGTCTGCATTCTACAGCACGAGATACCACAAATAACGAAATAAATTGGGTAATAACATATAAAGCCATGAGTCCATGACAGACCAAATGTTAACTCCTTACATTTTCCACTAATTTCTGCACAACTGTCTAATCTATGACGCTATTTGTAGATAAGCTATTGTATTGTGATATTTGGGCTCTTCATATGACGAACGGATATTGTTGAAGGATGACATGGCATGCTTATTATACAAGACCCAAAAGCATATATAATGTCATGAAAGTGAATCAGATTGTTTTTACATATTATCAAATTAAAGTCTAGCAAGAAAGCTGGATGATGCTCATTCTTAAGTGCACATTAAGTTTCTCCTACAAACTTAGAAAAATAGAGTATTTCTAAGTAATTTATGAAGAAGAATCCAACCACATCTCCTCTACAAATATTAAAAAGAAAAGGTACTTCCAACTGTGAAGGAATCTTGAAAATCCTAGAAGGAAAAATAATTCTTCAGAAATAAAGATAATGAGCATGGAAGGATAAAGGGAAATTTAAAAGTAAGACAAGAGTTCCCTCATGTTTTTTTCTATCAGAGACTTGAAGAGCATAATATTCTAAAAGTCAGTATTATTTATGTAATATTGACCACCAAGTGGACATTTAGAGAAGCTTCAAGACAAATCGAAAAATATGACATCACGACGTGCCCCATTATCTCAGAATACTAACTAAAAGTTTCAAGATATTCAGATGCAATGTCATCACAGGCTGCGCTGTAGTCGTCACCTTATCCACAGAACTCTGGCTAGTGGTGCTCACTTCTGATTTCCTGCAGAAATAAAATGCTAGCAGTAAGGGCTTTGATCTGCTCCAGTCAGTTCAAAATGTAGGTTCAAAAAAAAGTTAAAACAAAAAAAATATATCACCAACCTCTCGTGCTCAGCAACAGAGATTTCATCATTTGGTTCCATCTTTCTCTGAGTGTCAATATCCTAACCAAGAGTTATGTATATAGGGAAAGGTTCTTGGTAAATTATATCAATCAGCACATAAAATGCTTTCAAGCAGTGCTTTATATTGGAAGAAATGACAATCTTACAGCGGAATATCCGTGCATCCATTCAGGTATATTTTCTGACAAGACTTCAATATACTGCTCCATAGCCACGTCCCGGCTCATGCTTCCCAGCCTTTTCCATGCATTCCTTGCACAATGGAATTAGCGCCCCCCATCACTCACATATAGCAGCCTTTTCAACCCTGTTATATAACTAGCAATCAAACTATACCCTGACAGCTATTCAAGACTGGCCTATGGTTCTTGCTGCACTAAGATATCTTCCAACTCATTCACAACATTATTCTTTGTTTTCTTCTTGTAATATGTTTTTAAATGATATATTTATCGAATCCCCTGCTCGACTTCTATGCTCCCACTATGGAAATTAATCTGTGCTCTTAGGTACTTACTAAGTCAATGTAACTGAGATGATACTTATCTAAACAAAATCAGAATTCTAAGACTAATCAGAGTACTACACGGGTCAACGAACACTATATGAAATGCCCTGCACTATTACAACCGTTCTATTGATTCTGAAAACTTCTAGCATAGTTTCAAATATGGATCATTACTCCCATACTAATAGGAAAGGCTGAGTTCAATCTTGTTAGGTTTTTGCTAGGCATTGCAACACAGCTACATATCTTCCATTAGGATAACCAACAATGCATAAGAATATCAACACAAATAAACTGATGATAAAAAATAAGATCCATGTAAAGATGAAGAAGTACCATTTGGCACGAGACGAAACCATGAGCGCCATCGGCTGAGGCTCGAGGCAAGGCCCTTCGAGTGCAACCTTATGCAGCCCATAGAGCTGCATCTGAACATCACTCCCCAATTTCACCAACCTATCATCATCCTCTCTGTCCTTCCCTCCACACTCCACATAGTTAACGGCTTCTGCAAATCCTTTCTCTAACTCACTCCTCTCTACTCCCTCCCAATCATCATCAATGCTCTCATCTCTCGCCTTCTTCTCCTCCACCACATCCCCTGCAACTATTTCCTCATTCTCTCGACCACCCACTCCTCCGTTTCTTTCTCCCTCATCATTTTCACCATTGGCCTCTTTCTCAAACAGCATTTCAGTTTTTTCACTCCCTTCAACCAGGGCATCATCATCACCATCATCCATTTCTCTCTCATCAAAACGTTCCTCTCCACTCTTTCTCACTCCAGAATCTCCACGCAATCCATCACCTCCAAATTTATCAACCCTTTGCCCAGATTTTTCACACACACTCATGTCCTCAACAATCATTTCTCCCACTTCCCCAACATCATCCGAAAACACAAGATTTTCAGACCCCTCGTAACGATCAATCCTTCTGATCACAACATCATCCACAAACTTCACTCTCTTTTCCCCTTTAGCCCTCCTAACAGCCAATTCTCTCTCCAAAGTCACCTCTTTGGCTGCTGCACCTTCGCTAACAGACGAGACAACAGTATTAACATGAGCAGCTGAGTTAGAGACAGCAAAAGAAACGATCTTTGCAACAAGAAAAGATAAAACAAGAGCGAGAAAAACAGTAAAAGTTGGTTGTTGCAAAAACTCCATGCTCCACTGCTGATCAATCTCTCTCTCTCTCTCTCTCTCTCTCTCTCTCTTGAAAGATTGTCAGAAGAGGGAGAAAAAGTAAAGGGAAAGATGAGCACGAAAAACTCGTGAAAGTTTCAAAGAATGAGACGAAAGGGCGTAAAGATAACGATGGACTGTCGTAACAATAAGCATTCATAGCATAGCAAGTTAGCAACCGATACTAAACTATTAAAGCATTTAAATTTTACTGTTTTTTGTATTATTTAAATCTCAAGGCAGGATGTTCGCAGAGTAGAGCAAAGCATATTCTTTTCCTTTTTCTTTACTTCGTGGGTGGGCCCATCTCTAACCTTCTTTGGTGGGGCTAAAGCTCATGTAGGGCCCACTTCATGTTGCTATAGTATTGTCTATCTTAATCTCACGGGCTCACATGAGTTTTTTTTTTTTTTTTTTTCACGGGCTCACATGAGTTTTTTTTTTAAATAACAATACAAATATTAATACTCACACACCTCACATAGGATTTTTTTTTGTGGCCGAAAGTACTCGAATCTCTCTCTGACCTATTGATCAACAAGCAACCACTCCACCACTAGGCTCACATGAGTTTTTTTTTCAATCACTTCACCACTAGGCTCACATGAGTTTTGATCACTTGCAAGCGTCCACAGCTTAATTCAGTGCTCTTTCCTTTTCTTCTTTTTCGATCGGCCCAAATCCCCAATGTGCAACATTATCTCTTATCTGGAAAATAAATAATAATTTAATTAACCTTCAGAGGATAATTTATACAATAATAAGTTATTTTGTGGCGTTTTTCTTTTTTAGTTTTAGATACCCACATGATTGGAAAAAATATGGATAAAATTTCACTAACAAGTTTTAAGTCAAGTATCTTTCATAGATTTGGAATAGCAGCGGAAAGAAAATGAAAAAATTTCATATGATGTGGGAGCGTAGAGCATGTCCAACTAATCTTATGAATGGATGATGCTTCACTAATGCCATTTGAAATTTATATCGCCGTCGAAGAGATTCGACCTTTACTGTTCGGATGTCTCATATTCATCTTTTTACTTTGGCTAAATTCACAATAGGTTTAAAGTGTTTAGACTTTGAGTAAAAATTTAATTAAGGTTTGAAGCCTTTAAAATGGGAGTAATGATAAATTTGTTATTAAAAGATAAAATACAAATGAATTTCAGGAAAGAAAATTGCAAGATACTTAGGAACTGGGAAGGGGTATAGATTTATGTGCATTCAAAAAAGAAGGGGGGCTTATTTAATCTTGGGTGTAAATATTATATTTCAAGAATGTTTTTGACCCTTTTATTCTAGAATAATATTGAATTCAAAATTAAAGATTTTTTTCTCAATTCCTTAGCGAGAGATCTTGCGTTCAATCCTGCATGCGTACGGTGTAGTATTATTTTCCATCCTTTGTAGTGGTATAGTGATTCCATATTTATGTGTTGTAGAGGCTCCACCCATATAGTAGTATATAAGCTTATTTAATTTTATATATATATAATATCTTGTGTAATTATCTCAAAAAAAATCTAGGTTTTATGGAAACTAAACGGTGAGAATTAGAGGGTCATTTTGTTGAGCTTTGAAATTATCGAAAAATTATTAAGATGCACGGAGCTTACAATCTCTTCAAAATTGTATAATTTTATTATGGATAATATACTTATAAGCTTCTTTTTTTTTGGATTTGGAAAAAGGGGAGCGGTAGAGTTTGAACCCGAGATCTTTCTGTTCACAGATAAAATTTATTATCACTTTGATGTCTTAAAAAAGACAACTTTAAGTAAAAGTATTAGAAATTTATGATTAATTACTCTTTTTTGTAAAGAAAAAATTATAAATCCTGATAACCCCTTTTTACTCACTATAACCCTTTATTTGAATATTATAATCAAATACTTATTATTTAAAGTCAGACAAATAGACTTAATTAATCATTTCTCCCTCTAGTCTAATGGGCACAACTCCTCCAAAAAACATGAAAAAAAAATATAAAATATAAAAAAATAAAATAAATAAATGAAAGGGAACAGCTGACCAAGTTATTTACAATTAGATAACTACATGATCTCTACCCAAATTATAGGGAATTTATTCCGTGACAGTTGTAATTTGTTGAATTAATATAGGCTATAAATTGCTACGTCTAATGCAAGTGATTACTGATAACTGATTTTGTGTGAAATGTGAATACTTTCCACTTTTCGATAACAAAACAAAACGTCATAATCAGACACTTAGCTTATCGTAGTATATATAAAAGTTGAATCTGAGAAAATTCACAAAATTGGAAGCAACACATATATTACTCAACTCTCCAACTTGTGGATTACACAATTATAACAAATCCTAAACACGGAATGCAAATAAAATACTACAACTTATAAGGAAAGAGATTGTGTAATCTTATTTTTATTTTATTTTTCGATGACGAGGGTAATCCGCAGTCACTATCCACAAAGGTAAATTTCATTCATATGTACTAGCCTATGAATTGCACATGAAAAGTAAATCATATTAGAAAAAATCTAGTGTGACGGCAACATACTCGATTTAATTAATTTGTAAGGTGTGATTCAAACTTTAATAATCTTTGGAATGTAGTTTAAGATCTCCCTATATAGAAGAAAAATAAAAGTAAACGACATTTTATTCGTATATAGAGCTTATGGGTAAAAAATAAAAAATAAAACTACTCAATCGTCAATTAACATGCATGATACCTATTTAATCTTGGTTTCAAGATAATAGATATAGATAGGATTGAACACGTTTTCTATTTTCGTCATAAGATCGAACTAATTTGATTTGAATAAAATAAAAAAGTCACATACTATTTCGATTTGACTCATGCTCAACCTACAAATGAGATCATATATATTAAGAAAAATAATATCGAATGATACCCAAAAAAAATGATAAACTGATGCCGGACCTCGTGAATAAAAATAAAAAGGGAAAAATCTTCATAATCATGTATAGTTGTCAAAGCTTTTATTCCATATGGAGATGATTCATGCTCAAACTAATTGAAGCTCGTTTTAATTGTCAAAGACTCATAATTAAAGCATATTTAATTATAAAGACGTTATGGAATCATTTATGGTCTCGTGTGTGTATTATTGAATGTAATAATAAATACGTTGACGTGTTTATTTGTAGACGATGGAGCTTATCCATATCCGTTCATGTTCGGAAAAAGAAGCTCTCTCTCTCTCCACATTGTCATACAATGACTATAAGCTCAAGTTGTCGGATTCTAATGTGAAAAATATGGAATTTGCATTAAAATAATATTTTTGGCTTATAATAATACTCCCTCTCCGTCCCCCAAAAGTATGGTGCATATTTAATTATATATGAAGTATAAAATATTAGTTGAATCACACTAATTCGGGATGGAAGGATATTTAATTATATATGAAGTATAAAATATTAGTTGAATCACACTAATTCGGGATGGAAGGGTATTAACAAATATTGTGTGTCCACTTTTCATGCCAACAGATATTATATTCATAAAAAGTCATTATCTGTGTAGATCAATAAGTTTGTTTGTCCTAGTTTTCGCGTGGTTTGCAGAATATTAAATACTAATAGTAGTTTATTATCATGAACATAGAATTGGTCCACAATTAAGTTATCAAACTCAGACTACAAGCATTGTAGTAATTTAGTAGAATTGCGTCATTGATATATACTCTGCACATGTTTCTCTAATATCTTCATTGAATTATCAAATAAATTAATAATTTAATATAATAAGCCCATGATGTAATTGTGAAAAATTGAATAGTTAGTGTGTTTAATTGATAGACTCAATAGTTTATGGTGTAATGTAAGGTCATTTTCCTAAAATAAAAATACACTGTACAACAGAGTTGGGATTGAATAAAATAAATTTAATTATCGATTTAACACAACATTTACATCGTTTTGCAATTATGACATGATTTCTTTCTTGATCATTGAAATTAAAATGCCACTTTACAATTTACACAATTTTAACATCCCTAATTACTTTTGGCAAGATACATTTGACGTGTGATGTGTGGATACATGTATATAAATTGTATTTTGCCGAATGGATCTAGGATTTATGCAATGTGGATGAATTAGATGGATTATATGTGAGGAAATCTTTTTATAATGATATTTCCTTGCAAAAATTGAATGAATCTCTTTTCTTCATGGTACCGAGGAACTTAATTTGTGTACATTCGATCGTACAAATGAAACTAACATAACATGTCAAATGGATCTTATCAAAAAAAGAAAAAATGGGAGTATAAAAATAGTAAAACAAAAATGAAAAAGAAAATGTGGTGTATGTTTTAGAATTATTGTAGTGTTTACCAATTTCGTAAATTTCACATGATTTTTACAATATTGAAGTTACAACATCATCTTTTATATTCACATACAAAACACTTTTCCCGTAAAAAATAATAATAATGCATTTTTGTTTTACTACAATGCATTGTTACGATAATGTATTTCATGTTCAATTATAATGCACCGATCAATGACAACCGTAGATTTACAAAGATCAATGGTCGAGATCGCTTTTTATTTCTTACGGGAAAAGACTTTTACATATGATCTCTTCCCTATATAGTAGATCAAAAATACATTATTATAACATTGCATTATAATAATACATAAAATACATTATTTTAGTACAAAAAATGCATTATTATTACTTTTTACGGAAAAAGTATTATATATGTGAATCAACCCCTATATATATAGAGTGATGCTATTCGGACATAAATGTCCGGACATAATCTAGCTAGTTTGTAAATGATTTGGTTTGATCCGTTTACCTTATTTATTTAATTTTGTAATTTCTCCACATTGATTCAATTTATTATTTTTTGAGTAATCTAATTCAAGTGAATGCATAAATATCTATTAAGTAATAGCATTTCCGAAAGATTAGTGAAAATTACAAAATAACTTTATTAGTTTAATTTCGTATTTTTTGTATTCATATTTCTCTCTTTAAAAATGACGGTTTAGATTAATTAAGTAAATACATTAGAGTAATAACCAACACTATTATTTTATTTGATAAATTATAGGTTAAGATTATTAATATATTCATTTTATGTCCGGACATATATGTCCAAAAAGTATTAGTGATATATATATATATGGAAATTACAACTTCCTCAGTTTTCTAGCGCATTTTGTCTCTTATGTGTACCCTAAACGACATCATTTCACTAATTAAAGACAATATTATAATTATAACGTTATAAAAGTCATGTGATAATTATGAATTCAAATAAACATTCTGATTCTAGCTGTTTAACCCTATTATTTTTACATCAAATATTAATATACGTAGCTAGAAATCCCAAAGTAATAAATTAATAATGTCTAACTTTCATGTCGGACAATCGTTTATCTACAAGTAAATCTACAATAATTTCACAAGTACTATTTATCTTTTAGTTTAGACAACCAAATCATCTTTAGGAAATTCATCTCACACACGTATTATTATGTAGTGTAGTTTTGACTTTAGAAAATAAATCGATCGAAAATTAAAAAAAAAAGTAAAAATAGAAAATATCAATAACAATGGGCGGCCCAACTACTCGATGTGATATATATTTGGGTCCATATATTTATCTGTGGACCATTCTTTTTTCATTTGTCAACATTTTCAGGCTGGCTAGCTTGTCAAAAGATGTTTTCATTCTATAAATAGAGCCATAAACTCCCAACCGCACCGTGCGGTCCAACTTTTAATTATTATTATTTTAATTTTTAATTATTTAATTTAATTAATATTTAATTAAATCTAATTAAAAATTAATAAATTTAATTGAAATTAATAATTCTAATTCTGAATTAATAAAATTTTATTGTAAATTAATAAATTCTAATTGGAAATTTAAAATTGTAATTAAAATTAATTATCTCTAATTTCCTTGATTAGTATTCCATTCCATTCCATTCATTTTGTCATATTACTGTTCGACACGATTATTAAGGAAAAGGGTAAAAAAAAGAGAAAATTGGTAGGTCTCATCACTTTTGAAAGGTTAATTAATTTCTTTTTAGGAACAAGACAATTTAAATGGATAGCCCATAAAAGAAAGGAAAACAATTTCATTGAGACGAAGGGAGTATTTAATACGAGGACCTCATACGACCGCACAAAAGTTTTTGAACTATAAATAATTTTTTTATTACTACATTCTGAAATAGTTTTTGTAAATCCCAATAATTAAGCAATTTGAAATTTAGAACTATTACTCTCCATGCTTGTTGCAACACAAGTGGAAACAAATGTTCGGAATTTAATAGATTCAGATAACCGTTAAAAAGTAAAAAAAAATTACTATAACAGTTAATCTAAAAATTAGTTCGATTAATCAATTAGTAACGGTTAACCATAAAGAAATAAAGTTTCGATTTTTTTATAATTTATTGTATGAAAAAAATTACTCCCTTTATCCCTTAAAAGTGTGGTGCATATTTGATTTGTTGTGAAGTATAAAATATTAACTGAACCATACTAACCTGGGAGTATATCTTAAAATGTAGATTCAAAACATACAAATTAAGAAAGTATAAATTATAAAGTGATCTTTCTCATACTTTCAATTCAAAATAGTAAAAATAAATTAGTAGGTATAATAGTTTTATAACATATAATTAGTAAAATTAAACCTTTTAATGTGTATCGTTTTGGTTAACCGCCGGTTTTTAGATATAAAAATAAAAATTTAATCGGTACCCTAAATTTTTTCAAATTAGAAAAAAAAAACTCTTAACCATCGGTTCGGTTAATCATATCTTCAGGCGATTTTGGTACGGTTTGTCAATCGGTTTACTTTTTTTATTTCTTTTGCTCACCCCTATTATCCTCCTGTTTAACCTTTCTCGCATGTTCCTATTTTTGTGGAACCGTCAAAATATACTCTTTGACCGTGTCAGCTGGCTGACCAACTTGATGGACCTCTTGGGATTTAAGATTGGATAACTTAACCAATCCTTATCTTGGACTCAATATATTCTCGATTGATCTGTCTCGACTGGCTCGTTGAACTTGCAAGGCAAGTCAATTAGAACTTAAATGTAAGTACGATTTTTGCCCACACAACTATTATATATTTTGATTTAATATATTTAACATTACATCAATTATTCACAATTCTCAACCATTATAATCAATAAAATTTGCAAAAGAAATTGGGTTTAAGTTGGACAGCTAATAGGCATCTTACGTCAGCAGGTTGATTTGTGGTCTCACGCGTACCGCATTGTAATGCAATTTCCCGCAACCTTCTTCCCCAAAGATCACTCTCTACCTTTTTCTCTCACAAATATAATTATATTATATTATATATAGCAATATTCACCGAATTAGGTTTTCCATAACAGCAGAATTAAGGACTTTTCATCAATTATTCTCAATTCCAAATAGAGAGAGAGATAGTCAGATAGAGAGAGAAGGGATGGGAGGAGGCAATGCGCAAAAGGCGAAAATGGCTCGCGAAAAGAACTTGGAGAAAATGAAAGGCGCAAAGGGTATTTTTATTATTATTATTATTGTTATTACTGAATTTCTGTTTGTTTAATATGTATGTATTTGGGATTGGAAAGGGGTTGTGGTAATTAGATTGATATAATGAAAATGGTGTGTTTGATTTTCGTGCAGGAAGTCAACTTGAGTCCAACAAGAAGGCCATGAACATCCAGGTTCCTTTTTTCCCCTTTTAGCTTTAATCTCCTATTTCCAAAATATTTGTTTTTTTTCCCTTCAATTGCGAACTTGAATTGTTGTGGGGGTTTTTTGTTTTGATTTTGGTTGTAATATTGAGCATCTCAACTTTTGAAACACTTGGTTCGGTCTTATGCACACATAAAGAGTGAATAAAACTGATAATTCTTGCTTTCATTCTGATTATAAAGACGAAATGAATTAATGTTTGATTTAAGGATGTTGAGAGACAAAAATTTGGTTTTGTTATTTGTTTTGTGCTTGGAGATCTTGAGTCTGAATTTGATCAAATATGTGATTTGAAGAAGTAGAAGAAGTGGTCATTTTACTGCTTTTATGGAGGGTTTTATTCAGAACATACAGTAGAAATAGGCATGTCATCAACATCACTCCTGATTTTTCCTTGAGTTGATTTGTGGAAGTGATGAATAATTTATGCATTTGGAATGGTACTGCACTTTGCTGCAGAGCTTTTTTGTTTGGACTTGGTGGTGATGCCATCATTGAGATAATATATCTGTTTGTGATTTGTGTTTCCCGATAATAATTTGAACACTAAACATACAACACTAAGTGTGCTCTCCACCATATTCTTGACTACTTTGTGTAGGGTACACGTTCTTCTCTTTTGCAATCTTAAAGAGTTGTGTACGTGGAATCTGGCTTGCGGATATGAATAAATATATAGGCTTCAATGAGAACATATGTTTGTCAGTCAGATATTAGTAGGCTGATGTTTAATTTGAAATCAGATATCTGATGTTTGTTGATACGTTTTAAGTATGAATCACTAGGTCAATTTGTTCTTGAAAATTTACATTGCCGACCATTTCTTTGCTGTGTATGAGTGAATATGGTGGCACACATATAAAGTAAGTGTCTTGTTCTGTTTTTATCGCACAAAAGAACTCTTTGGGGATCCATTGAAAGATGTAATGTCATGAACAATGTGAAAATCAGAAGTATGCATGAAAGAAAAAGAACAAGCATAACTTTTGTCACGTGAAGGGTCGTGAACTTGCAAGCGTGTGGCTCATTATGCCTAATTTTGCTGCAGGCTGGTATTGAGTTGCAATCAATTCTTTTCTAATCTACACTGGTTTAATCTTGTTTGCAGTGCAAGGTTTGCATGCAAACATTTATTTGCACTACGTCGGAGGTGAAATGCAAGGAGCATGCTGAAGCAAAGCATCCGAAGGCTGACCTTGTCACTTGTTTCCCCCACCTCAAGAAATGATGCAAAGCTTACTGTATCACCAAAGACGGGTTTTCGTCTATGTCTCAGATGTGTCGATGTGTTTTATGTGAAGCTGTCTCGGTGTTTATACTGAGATGACTGTTCTAAACTTCTGAATGCTGAGTGGCTTGAAACACTATGGTATATGTTCAATCATCTCATCTCTTATCTTTCCTTTACTGCCACTTAAATGATATTAATATCTTTGCCTAGATGGATAGAACTTGACATAAAAAAGGGTAACACAATTAAGTGATTGATAGTTGAGATTTAAGTGGAGTAGGACTTAATCAATGATCGAATTTGACCACACCCTGTTGTAATTGACGGGGAATACCCATATATTTAAGAAAAAAAGATTCAGATAGCGTAAGAATTAAGGTT
The DNA here is from genome assembly GCA_031470985.1 of Agastache rugosa. NCBI lineage: Eukaryota > Viridiplantae > Streptophyta > Magnoliopsida > Lamiales > Lamiaceae > Agastache > Agastache rugosa. The sequence continues at coordinate 6,009,061 of CM062601.1, read as the reverse complement.
GCAGTCTGTACCAATTAATATCAAATCGTTTTCGTTATAAACTCAGGGAGGGGAAGATTAGATGTAGGGTTGTATGCGAATCGAATAATTTTGGTTTGGTTCGGTATTTGATTCGAATTTTTGATATTCGGATTCGAAAATTTACGATTTGAATTAGTTAACAATTACGAATTCAAAATCATGATACTTGATTCGATATTTGAAAATATTCGACAATGTTATCAAATATCCGCCATATCGGCGATATGGCGGATGGCGGTGGCGGTTTTTGAGTAGACTGCCATAATTATTTCATATCGTTTCAGTTTTTTATGGCGGCTTGTGGTGGCCACCATACCCATGGTGGTCATGGCGGCCAATATGTGATTATGGCATTTTTAGACTTTTTTTTTTAAGTAATAATTTATTGGGTCGACCCGGTCAACTAAGTGGACCCAACCTGACCCACTAATAATTAGGGTTTACAACACAATTTTTTCCCATTTTTTTCACTATCGCTTATCGCTAGCTAGCGGCTGCTCTCTCTCCATCTTCTACCCATTCCTTCTTCCGCCTCCCAACCCACAAACTCACGAGTCCGGCGACTGCGGTACGAACTCCGGCAAGCTTCCGCGACAGCCCAATTGCATCTTCAAGATCTAAAGGTAAGGATAAAGTTGTTGAAGATCAGAGACGGAGCTAGGGGAGGCTGGTGGTGGCGGCCGCCCCCCTCAAATTTTCTGATTTACTTATATATAAGTATCATATTATAAATATTTATAAATTTGTGTAATTAAAAATATATATTTATATATATATATTTATATATATATATATATATATTATAAGACTAATTATAAAAACATTTGTAAGTTCATTATTCAGCTCAATCTCAAAATGATTTAAAATTTCTAATTTAAATAGATTGAGTTTTACTTAATTAAATAACATATTATATCTTTGGATAGATAGAATCAACAATGAGATTTAATTTGGAGGAGGAAAAGTGATTTTGTTTGAAACTTTTTATATGTGATTGAATATGGCGGAGGGCGGCAATGGTGTTAAATTGATTAAGTGAGAAATGCATGTTTATTATCTAAAATTATATTGTCAAATTTGAAATTAGTTACAGAAGTCTAAACTGGAATATTAGCCTTATGTATTTACTCCGTCATTTGTGTATAATTGGTCAGATTTGGAATTAGTTATTTTTATTAATTATTACTCCCTTCGTCCCAATAGCACAATCTCATTTTTTTTGGCACGGTTATTAAGAAACAAGATTAAAAAGATAAAAAGTGGTAAGTCTAAAGTGTTTTGAATAGTTAATTATTTTCATTTTTTGAATGGAACCTTGCTATTGGGACAAACGAAAAATGAAAGAAAGACCTTGCTATTGGGACGGAGGGAGTACTAGGTAATTTATCTTTATAATATTTTTTGAATGTTTGTGTATAAAATATGTATAATATTGTGCGGAAAATATTATTAATACTTTGAGAAAGTCCGTCCCCCTATATAAAATTTCTGGCTCCGTCCCTGTTGAAGATGATGATGAAGAAATTGAAGTGGAAAATTATGCACGAGGTCTATTTGATGAGCCATATTCTGAAGGAGAAGAGGAAGAGGGATTTGCTACGTTGAATGATGAAGAAGAAGATGATTATGTTGGGGTTGATGAGGAGGAATAGACATCTAATTATCTATTTTTGTGTTATGGTTTATGACTTTATGGTTTTATATTTGTGTTATGACTAAGATATTATGTGTTTTCTATTATTTTATGAATTTCTGCATTTTTAATTTCTTAATTCCTATATATATAATACTAGATTAACCCGCGCGCTTTGCGCTGCACAATGACGAATAATTAATGTGTTGTTTTGAAATGTCTTAAATTTACATATATAGAAAATTTATATGTTACTCCCTCCGTCCCGCTGAAATTGTCTTCTTACTGTTCGGCATGGTTATTAAGGAGAAAATAGATTTACATATATAGAAAATTTATATGTTACTCCCTCCGTCCCGCTGAAATTGTCTTCTTACTGTTCGGCATGGTTATTAAGGAGAAAATAGATAGGTCTCATTACTTTTGAAGGGTTAATTATTTTATTTTTGGGAAAGAGAATAATTTAAATGGGACAGCCCAAAAAGAAAAGGAGGACAATTTCAATGGGACGGAGGGAGTATTATTTATATTGGATAATTAGAAAAATTTAGACCAACGCGAATTCAATTTGATATTTTGTTTTATATATAATTGAATATTTTCTTCAACTTATTATGTAATTCAAAATAGATAAATGATCCTTTCGAAAAAAAAAAGTTAAATGGTTTTAGTTCATGTTAAAATACGTATACATTGCAAGTATCCAATAATTTAATTGAGTTTCTATACAATGTTACTCAAGAATTATTATTTTAAAATATCTAAAATAAAAAACTTTTAATCAGAAATTTTTAGAATGGCATATTTAACGTGGATATGGAAGTATATTTTTTTTTTATGTAAATATACATGTATTTGAACTCTTCAAATCCTATAATTGAATAAATCAACATAGAAGCATATTTGTAAGTAATCGGTGAAAATTAAATATATATTATGTTGCTTTTAGTTTGAAATATGAAAATTTGTACAATTACCAATAAGAAAAAAGCTTAATTATTATTAATTTGGTACAATGCCAGTAGCCACAGTTGGTGTGTTAAAATTTATAAAAGCACATGAATTTATTAATAGGCTGAACATGCATGTATTTTAGGCGGGATAAATGGTAATTTGGGCGGGAAAATACATGCAGATTATTTTGCTTTAATATAGTAATAGATTTTTTTTAATTTTTCTTTCGTCCGTAATATCCGCCATATCATCCGCCATATCTTTTATGGCGGTTTTTCGGGAAACCGCCATGACCCGCCTTCCGCCATCGATAACATTGATATTCGATTATACACATATATATTTGGGTAATTTTCATTTTAATAGTCAAACTATTCAACTTTTCACAATTATATTTCAAACTATTAAAAATATCAATTAAATAGCCAAACTATTGAAATTTTCACAATTATATTTCAAACTATTAAAAATATCAATTAAATGGCTAAACTATTGAAGTTTTCACGATAATATTCTAGGTCAAACTTTCGGCGACGAAAATCCAAGGTGTCACGCCGGAAACATATTTAGAATTTCAAAATTCTAAATCCTTCAAAACTCAACCAAAATAAATTTCCGACGTGACACATTGAATTTCCGTCGCGAAAGTTTGACCTAGAATATAATTGTGAAAACTTCAATAGTTTGGCCATTTAATTGATATTTTTAATAGTTTGGAATATAATTGTGAAAATTTCAATAGTTTGGCTATTTAATTGATATTTTTAATAGTTTGGAATATAATTGTGAAAAGTTGAATAGTTTGGCTATTAAAGTGAAAATTACCCTATATATTTAATATTCACAAAATACATATTTATATAGATATATAAACTACAAATTAAAATGTGTTGTTTGACCCATCTTTAAGCCCATTTTAAAATAAGGTCAAAATTTTCCTTAAGGGATATGTACTGCATTAACTATAATCTCTTCATTGGTGCGGATGTAAGTCACGGTCTTTCTCTCTCATCTAACTATTTTACATTATCTCGCATCTACCATCATTCTTATTATCGTTTTTCATCACATTCTTTTACAGATTTATGGAAATTCGTTCTTCATCTCCTTTCTATATATATTCGATATTCGATTCGAATTCGTAAAATTATTCGAATATTCGAATTCAAATCAAATTTAATATTCGAATACGATTCAAATTCAAATTCGAATTCGTAAATGGTTTCATGAATTCGATTCGTGTACAACGATTTTCGATTCAATTCGATTCGTTTACACCCCTAATTAGATGTAGCCTGCACGGATGATATTCGTGCGATTCGATAATTGTCTGTAAATTGATTGTATGATGTCGTAGATTTTTAGGGATTACAAGTTACGTGTGTGCGTGCGCCTTATAATCAATTTTACAAACACTAATACACCAAATGTGTCGTGTTGGTAGAGGTGGCCAAAAAAATGAAAAAAAATTTGAACCTCAAAACATGCGGTTCCGGTTTGGAACCGCCCGAACCGAACCGAACCGAAAGTTGTGGTTCCGATTTGGAACCGAAACCGAAGTGGTCGGCGGTTCGGTTCCGGTTCCCTTGGGGTGGAACCGAGAACCGTCGGTTCGGTTCCGGTTCCGGTTCCGGTTCCGGAACTGAACCGAACCTCGGCCACCTATACGTGTTGGTTATAGGTCATGCGCATATGTTTCCACTTTCCACTAAGGCTGTGTTTGGTAGCCTAGATAAGACCCACATTGGATACATATCTAGGCTTAACTATCTGTTTGGTAAGATAGTACCTAATATGTAAAGCCCTTGATTAAAGGGAGCCCGTTCTTAAAACACTCTAAACCACTGTTTCTTTTCAGCATACACAACTTGCACATACCCTCAGATAACAATTCTCACTTCAACAGTAACACTGATTAAAGAGTTCAAAGACAAAATTACCCTGTCAGGCTGTCAGTATTCATCTTCTCCACCCCTCTCCTTTCTCTGATTTGCCTCTCTTTCTCTCTCCCAGCTGCAAATCATTTTCTTATCTCTCTTTTCTCACTCTGTCCTCCCTCCTTTCACTCTCTATTTTTCTTTTGAGTTGAAGAAAGTAGATCGAGATCCACAAATATCATGATTTGGTATTGATGGAAACCCATATGAGATCTATCCGGATCCAAAACCCAATCAGCCTTCAAATAGGCAAAAAGGTGGAGGGAATGGAGACGCCATCGAGAACGACAGAGATGAAGAAGGCGGGGCCGCCGCCGAGGGATTCTGCCAGAAGAAAACTCCATAATGCAGAGTTTGAGAAAGCAAACAAAAATGGGAAGGCCTTTTGGTGGCCTTTGCTTTGATTGCTGCTTGTATGGATTCTTTGAGATTTGATTTTGATGAAGGGCGGAGGATTGATCGGAATTCTTGCATCCTGCCGACATTGCCCACTTGCAAAGAATGAAAAAAAATTGATTTTTAGGCGCTCATGGTGGTGAAGATGGCGGAACATAGTAATTGAATGACGGTGAGTGCAAAAGGGTTTGATTTTGGGGGAAAAATTAGGGTTTGATTTAATTTTTGGAATTTGGCAGAACTAATATTTTTTAGGGGTCTCTGGCCCTCTGTTCTTCATTCTATTTTCTCTTTTCTTCTTTTATTATGACAAAAATCTTAAAATTTATATAGGTATTTAACTCGGACCTATATACATAACAGTACTCAAGATTAAAATTCAATTTTTTTAAAATTTTATTTATCAATTATACATTAAATGTTGATTGGGGTTATAATTGTAATTTCAAATTTAATCTGAATTTTAAACTAGGATACCAAACACCTAATTTATGTTATCTACATTACATATCTTATTTACCAAACACAAAGATACAATACCAATCTTATTTTATCTACGATACATATCTTACTTTATATTATCTTATCATATCCTAACTTGGCTATCAAACATGCCCTAAAAAAACATTGCAGCAGCATCTCTAGTTTGTTGAATCGTTGATAAAATAGTCAATATAAATTTGTAATATTGTAATTATGATATGTTGGTATTAATTAGCGGAGCTGCAGTACACCCCACACCCAAAATAAATAGTAAATAAATGAATAATTAAATTAAACTCATTGAACACCGACTGTCAGGTAACAGACAATAAATCCAACATAAATTCATTCATATACATCAATCTATTTCGAATTGTTCTTGCATGATGGAAATGCTGCAGTCAATCAGATTCTACATTCTTTTTTTTTTTTGGACACATTAAACAGGTGGATTAAAGAAGGTAAGCTGCAAATAAATAAGCACAGAAATGGTTCTAGAGTAAAGAGGCAGCTGAAGCATCAAGAGGCTTCAGCATACCAAAAAGGAAAAGGAAAGGGAAGATCAGCTCAAAACAACAATACCACCAACCAGTCAGATACGTTTGGGCTGAACATAAGGCACACGCTCTTCTTCGCATATATTCTGCACCATAACAAATTATGAATCAAAAACACTTCTGGCTTAAACTAAGGCACAGAAATAAATGACTGATAGAGCACATAACTAAACGATCGGTTTATTGTGCAAAACTATCCTCTAATTTTGCTTTCATCTAGACCTGAAATTGATTATTGATCTTGAAAAAGTACATTCCCAAAAGTATTGAGTGCAGATTCATGCTAGCAGAGCTTTCAGACTTTCACACATGGACATGGAGTAAAGATAAAATCACCGAGATTATATTATTCATGGTCAAGGTCAAGCTGCAACAAAGAGCTTCAGACTCAAGATGGAGATTCCAATTATAGTAGTTGATGTTTATGAGAAAGAGAGTTAAAAGCATTCTAGACATGTAATCACAACATACAAGTTTGCAGGCTGTTCAGTATAAGGCTCATCAACTTGGTGATATGATATTTTACATATATTAACAGCATAATGCAGATGAGGATATAAATTATAGGAAGCAGACAGCTCTCTCGAGGATGAATGTTAAATAGCTTACCTGCAAGTCCTGAGGCAGAGGTTCAGAGACTGCAAGCGTATAGCAACCAGGAGCAAATTTTCCTGAAAACATTTGAAAAGAATCATATCATTGAAATTATCACAATCCAGACCTTTTCTTTATAAATTGCACAACAAAAGTGTACTTGCAACATTGGAATATGCATAAAAAAAAAATACACACGTAAGGAAATGTATAACCAGAATATTATTATTTGCTACTCAGTAAGTTATCTGCAACCAAATTCCAAGGATCTACTAGAAATGAATATTGGATGAAAGAAGAACGGACCTCAGAAGTAAACTTTCACTCTTTTCCGAACAGTGAAATACTTTTTGTCTATCCACAACATAGCTTAATTATCAAATGAGAAACCCCTTCCAGCAAATTTACCTGAACTATGTCATTATCTGCACAGTTTTCTTACTGCCATATTATTCAAGTTATTAATGTGAATCTTGTCTTTATCTTGATGCCAGCAGCTTCTTTACCCAAAACTTAGATTTATAGCAACCATTGCTAGAATTTAAGTATTCTACTTGCCAGCTCAAAATAACTACGTAAGCTACATGGCTCATCAATCCAAGTCATCATTATTCAGCACTTTCATAATCGTATGATAATCATGGTTTACATCGATGATTTCAAGTATAAGAATAGATGCTCGTAGGATATACACCATAACGTATTTTGTCTACTAATCCATATTTCAAATCAGATGAAAACGAGATAACAAAACAAGCTCTGCCTTAAGAAAACAGATTCAGTTTTTCTATTACATTAGGAATTTGATGAAAGGCTTGCAACATTAGAACATAGTGAGCAGGAAAACAGCAGACCCCTGGCGTTGTGGTTTTGGAGTTGTTTTTTCGAACTGATACCAAGGGCTAAAACAATCATGATGCTCAGCTATTGGCTAGGTATAAATCACATTAATGGTCTCAAATAAGAAGAATCTATAAACGAAATTGTGGTCACAAGGGAGAGGCAAAAATGTTCTCTGATGAAATCTCAAGCATTAGAAGAATACAGAACACAGAAGAATTACTAGTCAAAACATCCACTCTAATTTGTACATGAAAAGCACAAATTTCATCTAATGAAGACAATCAGATTCATAATTTCTTACATATCTAAAAAAAAGGCTGTAGTACAGAATGATCACCACCATATGTTCATTGATGATAGGGACATAATTGCTAAATAATGGTAATGAGGAACGGCAGCAATTAAGAAGCAGATAAGTAGCATACCAATGCGAAGCCAACGGGCAGCCCAACTTCTAGTCGGGTCCATGACAGAGATCAACCTGTACAAATAAAATCATGGTAGAATTAGAAATGAGGTTCTAATTTTCCTTCGAGCATTTCTTTCAGGAAATAAAGGTGGATCAATAAGGGAAACACACCCTGTGAAATTGGGGGTTGTGCAGTCAACAACTCTTTCATGGTCCTCTTCCATCTGAAAGAAGGGGCAATTCTCGCACCCAGATTCCCTGAACTGCAAAAGTCATGCATTTATTAGAGCAATAACAAATAGCACCTTCTATTTATCTTTTGTGTGATTAATCAACAGAAAGAGTAGAAGCAAAAAAGATAGTAGTGAATGCATTTGGAGGCTTAAGCCAACCTGATCATAGGTCTTGACAAGTCGGCAGCGAAGGCAGGCTCTCAGCTCGTGCCCAAAGCTGGTTGGTATTTGCGCCACCGCTGCTCCTCCTCCCCCCTGATTAGCCATAATTTCCCTTTGTTTCGTCTACGCGCGGCATAAACACAGAATTATTTGCAGGGTACACCAATCTCTTCGGAGTAACATTGTGGGTATGCAAGATAATCCGAAGAGATTATCCAATTTGTCTGATACATGCTTCAATTCTAATTCCTATGGTGAAAATATTAAAAAGGGCATAGAGACTTCTGACACTTTCTTCATTTTTCACTGCCAGACATCTACAGTAACTTTCTTCGAACACTTCATGGGCAAAAAGATTAAGATGACGAACCAAAAAATTTGATTTTCTTCCTTTCATTATCAGGGAATATCAAAACACCTTAAGACAGCCGACATCAAAACCCTAAATTCTCCAATTTTTCGATGCGACAAAAAACGAAAAAATAAAAGCAAAATTTCGGAATAAAGTACCTTCAATCTAACGTCTAAGCAGTGCCAAGCTTCAACCCGCGTCTTTTTGAGAGGGTTTTTACAATCTACAGATTTCAAATTTCTTCTGGTTTTTGTTCATGAAATTTCTGGAATTATTTAGCTGCTGCCTAAAACTCTTAATTGCACGAACCGCACTGGCAGCACAGAACCAGGGAAATACGTCGGTGAAATTTTGTTATTTTTTTAGATGTTGGTGAAAATTAGCTATAAAATAATTTAAATTAATCCAATTTTAATTGATTAATCGAAACATTATAAACTACTCACATTTTTAGTACAATTCTGCCATGTACGATAAACTTGTTCAA